>CAWUFW010002057.1:1685000-2405000 GCA_963921515.1 Calotriton arnoldi | reverse complement strand
GTGAATGTATGTCCCAGTGGTACATGTGTGAGTAACTACATATGTGAAAGACAGTATATATGTGTGTTGGAGTATATAAATAGCTATAAGCAAGAGTGACTGATTGTGATAGTGGCTGTATGGATGAGTGTGTGCTTGTATCAGTGATTGTATAAGAGCGTAAGAATGTGCTAGTATTTGTATGAGTAAGTGAGCTGGTGTGTGTATAACTGTATAGGTGAGTAAATGGTAGTGTGTTTAATTATTTGCATGACTGACTAGGTGTGTGAGTACCTCTATGGATGAGTGGCGGTGTTTGAGTGTCTATATAGGAGTATGAGTTCATATGATAGTCCTGTACTGAGTGACCGTAAATATGAGTGACTGTTCGGGTGAGTGAGTGGATGTGTGCGTAGACCTAAGAATCAGTGAGTGGGTATGTAGTTATTGGTGTTGGAGTGTCTATGGTTTTGCGAATGGCAGTCTGTACTTTAGAGTGGGTGTATCAAAGGTTATATTAGGGTGTGAGAAGATGCATGAAATTATCACATGGATAATGTCATCAGTGATGTCATCAGAGATGTCATTTGAGATGTCATCAGTGATGTCATCAGTGATGTCACTGACCATGTCATGAGTGATGTAATATGTGACGTCATCAGCAGTGCATTGCGGGGGCGCGAGTTATAGTTAGCTGAACTAACTATAACGGGGGAATTTCACGGGTTTTGTACACTGCAATGTCCAACTAACTATAACTGTCCCTAAAACCTATGGTTTTTTCAGTGAATTTCAAAGGTTTTTTAAATGCTAATTTGTAACTATAACGTCCCTGAAACCTATGGTTTTTTCAGTGAATTTCAAAGGTTTTTTAAATGCTAATTTGTAACTATAACATGTCTGAAACCTACGGTTTTTTCTGTGAATTTCAAAGGTTTTGTAAATGACAATTTTTAAATGTATTAATTGTTATATAAATTTTTAAAATACTGATTTACTACATTTTTAGAAACAATTTTTTTTTACATATTTTATTATTTAAATTACATTGTAATTACATTATACATTACATTACAAAAAATACTTTCTCTTAATGAATTACTTTAGTTTAAATACTTTGCAGATAGGCAATAGACTTTTAAGTACAGTAGTTACAGTTGTTGCAATGGGCAACACATTTTCAAACACAATGCAACATTCAGCTCAATGTGAATTTCTAGTTAAATGCAATTAGTTACTTTATGGATTACTTTTTCTAACCACAGGACTGGATCCTAGATTCAGTCCTGGGACATCTCCTGTAAACAGTTGAGTAAAAGCGTTTTGGTTACAGTCGTGATTTTTAAGGAATATTATTGTATTTTAAAAGTTGACACTTTGAAACTTTTTCTCATAGAATCACCAATGTTATCCTATGGAAGGAAATTCACTTAGCAGGTAAAAACTGTTATCGTTACTTTTTCTTACTCAGTGTTGGATCCTGGATCCAGCACTGGTGCATCTCCTGTAAACAGTTGAAAGAATGCGTTTAAGTCATACTGTCGATTTTTAAGGAATATTTGTAGTTTGTGAAAATCAACACTTTGAAACTTTTTTGCTGAAAACCAGTCAATGTTAGCCTATGAAGGAAATTCAAGTTACCGGTAAGTACGGTTAAAATTACTTTTGAGGATCAGTACTGGGCTGAAACATGCAGCACTGAGGTCTCTCCTGATAACAGGTGAGTAAATCGGAATTCGTATTTCGGCTGATTTTAGAGGAATATTTTAAAGTTCCAAAACTCCACACTTAGAAGAATTTCCAAGTGAAACCAGTCAATGTTAGCCTATGAAGGAAATTCAAGTTACCGGTAAGTATGGTTAAAATTACTTTTCAGGATCAGTACTGGGCTTAAAGATGCAGCACTGAGGTCTCTCCTGATAACAGGTGAGTAAATCGGAATTCGTATTTCGGCTGATTTTAGAGGAATATTTTAAAGTTCCAAAACTCCACACTTAGAAGAATTTCCAAGTGAAACCAGTCAATGTTAGCCTATGAAGGAAATTCAAGTTACCGGTAAGTACGGTTAAAATTACTTTTCAGGACCAGTACTGGGCTGAAAGATGCAGCACTGAGGTCTCTCCTGATAACAGGTGAGTAAATCGGAATTCGTATTTCGGCTGATTTTAGAGGAATATTTTAAAGTTCCAAAACTCCACACTTAGAAGAATTTCCAAGTGAAACCAGTCAATGTTAGCCTATGGAAGGAAATTCAAGTTACTGGTAAGTACGTTTAAAATTACTTTTCAGGACCAGTACTGGGCTGAAAGATACAGCACTGAGGTCTCTCCTTATAACAGGTGAGTAAATCGGAATTCCTATTTCGGCTGATTTTAGAGGAATATTTGCACAATGGTGAAGGGAGGGGGCGGGGCCTGAGGTGACATCTTTGCAAACGCGCCCCGTGGCGCGTTTTAAGTTGGGGGATTAAGTCCCCTTGAATCCTGAGGGTCCCTAGGGGCCAACTAGACCACCAGGAACCTCCAATATGCGCCAGGGGCTGCGTTGCAGAGACGTGTAGAGAGGCCACACCCCTTTACACCTCTCTGCAACGCAGCTCTGTGGCGCATTCTGGATGTACCTGTTGGGCTAGTTGGCCCCCAGGGACCCTCAGGATTGAAGGGGATTTAATTCCCCATCTTAAAACGCGCCACGGGGCCTGTTTGCACACATGTCACCTGAAGCCCCGCCCCTCCCTTCACCACTGTGCAAACGCGCCCCGTGGCGCGTTTTAAGTTGGGGGATTAAGTCCCCTTGAATCCTGAGGGTCCCCGGAGTCCAACTAGCCCACCATATACCTCCAAAAAGCGCCACAGAGCTGCGTTGCAGAGAGGTGTAAAAGGGGCGTGGCCTCTGTACACCTCTCTGCAAGGCAGCCCCTGGCGCATACTGGAGGTACCTGGTGGGCTAGTTGGCCCCCAGGGACCCCCAGTATTCAAGGGGAATTCGTTCCCCTCTGCAAACGCGCCAGGGGGCGCGTTTGCAGAGTGGTGAAGGAAGGGGCGGGGCCTGCGGGCCCGATCGTTTTTTTTTTTCTCCCCTGAAGGGGGGCTGTGTGGCCCCCTTTCCTTTTTTCTTTTTTGGGCCCTGGGGACCCCATCCCCCATGGCCTTACCCCTTTTTTAAATTACCTTAAAAAAAAAAACGGGAAGGGGGCCGCGTGGCCCCCCTTCCCTGGGCCTGTATTGGCCCCGGGGACCCCATCCCCGGGGCATGGCCTCTATATTTATTTTTTTTGAGGGGGCAGCGTGGCCCCCCTCCTCTGGCCATTTTAAGGCCCCGGGGACCCCATCTCCCGGGGCCGGCCTTTCCATTTTTTTATTTTTCTCTTTTTTGGGGAGGGGGCCGCGTGGCCCCCCTCCCGGGCCACTACTTGCCCCGGGGACCCCATCCCCCGGGGCTGGCCCTCTCCGTTGGGGACTGTGGGGGTCCCCAATCCCCCACAGTCCCGCCGGCTCCCCACGTCCCTTGGGAGCCGGCATTGCTAGTTCCACATGGGGAGCAGCTGACATGCTGCTCCCCATGTGGAAAGCAATCGCTTTGGATATTGGAAGAGAGAGCAGGTTTCCCTGCTCTCTCTTCCAATATCCAAAGCAGTTTGCTATGGCAGGACGGGAGCCGCGAGGCTCCCGTCCTGCCATAGCAAACTACAGTGTCCCGGGGGTAGGCACCTCGGGACACTGCAGGAGCCGGCCCTGGGGGTGGTGGTCCCCAGGGCCATCAAGGGCTCCAGGAGGGGGCCGCGCGGCCCCCTCCCATTGAGTACACAGCCCCGGGAGGTGGTGGTCCCCGGGCTCTGGGGGTCCGTAACGGACCCCCATATTAAAATGTTTAGTGCCCCGGGAGGTGGTGGTCCTCGGGCGTGTGGGGGCTGGAGCCCCCCACACAGGTTTAATAATTATTTAAAAAAAAGCCCCGGGGAGGTGGTGGTCCCGGGGCTGCGGGAGGGCTCAGAGCCCTCCCGCACCATTTTAAAAAAAGCCCCGGGGGTGGCGGTCCCCGGGCTTGGGGGCCCTTTGAGGCCCCCACACATTAAATTATCCCCCACCATGCCCCCGGGACTTGGGCCACCCGGGGGCCAATTAACATCGAAGCGCGGGAGACCGCACTTCGATTTTTTTTTTTTCGGCAGGATTCGCGCACCCTGAACGCATCCTGCCGATTTTTAAAAAATATTTTTTTTTTTTGCCCAGGGGTCCTTGTGGGACCCCCTGAGCAAACCTAGGGGTCAGGGTGTTTCTACCCTGCTCCCTTTGTGCGCTTTGCGCACTTGTTTCTGTCCCTCGGTTCTACCGAGGGATAAAATGGCTGCCAACATTTCCTGAATCGGAATGTTGACAGCCAGCTGACAGACAATTAACATGCAGCTCGTGATCGGGAGGGTACGCGGACCCTACTCGTCCCTATATATCACTAACTTTTTACTTTTCATTTTCTCAGCAACTACCGAACGGATTTACACCATTTAACAAAAGGGTTCTTTCTGAACCAAGAACTACCTCTTTGCCAAATTTGGTGTAATTCCGTTCAGCAGTTCGGGCTGTAGCCGTGTCTAAAGTTTCCTATGGGAAAATGCATGGGGAAAACGCGTTTTGGGACCCCCTTTTTCTCGGCCCCCGCTGACGTATCCCCCGAGACTTTCAGGGTAGGAGCGGACCGGAGCGCCCCACGAAGTTTGAAAATTTCGCGAAGATACGTCAACCGGCAAGAGAGTTATTTCAAATAGAATGTCGCGGATTTCCTATGGATAATAGGTTGTAACTATAACTATCTACTGGCGACCGCCAGTAGATAATATATACACACATATATATATATATATATATATACACATATATATATATATACACATATATATATATATATATATATATATATATACACACACACACACACACACACACACACACACACACACACACACACACACACACATGAAGAGGATGGTGGGATAGTAAAATAAATAAAGGCTTACCTACCTTATTGGAATAAATGACAAAGGACTACCTGTCCCACTGCCGCATACCTCTGTACTTCCGGATACAGACAGTAGTGCTAGGTAAACATGTGTCTGCTCTTCCACGAAGCTGCTCTACAGAGAGGTTTTCCGGCTTTGCAATGACAAAACTGGATAGCAGCAGCAATCCAATGAGCAATGCTTTGTTTGGATAGATGAGACTTATCATAGACCACTAGCAATTTGTCAGATTATCTAAATTGCTTCATCAATCAATCAATCAATCAATCAGGGTTTTGTAAAACGCACTACTCACCCGTGAGGGTCTCAAGGCGATGATTGAGGGGGGTGTGAGCAGCTCCATTGGGGTCATTCGAAAAGCCAGGTCGGTGCAGTGTCGGACTTCGTCGGAGGTGGAGTTCGTTCTAGGTCTTGGCTGCGAGGTAGAAGGATCTTCCACCTGCTCTGGTCCTGTAGAAACAAGGGACGGTGGCTAAGGCGAGGTCGGCTGAGCGGAGGTTTCTCTTCGGGGCGTGGAAGGAGATTTGGTCATTGAGATATTGGGGTGCAGTGTTGTGGAGGGCTTTGTAGGCGTGTGTGAGCAGTTTGAAGGTTATTCTTCTTTCGATGGGGAGCCAGTAGAGGTCTTCATCCGATTCAAAAACAATTTTAAACATCTTTTAACATCTAATAAGTATAACATTTTTTCCGCTATGGTCTGCGTATTTGGAAAGAACATTTTGAGTAGGATAGTCTCATTAAAATGAGTCTGTCAGCACCTTTGGGATCAATTTGGGGATGGTTCATAATATTACCCTGTCTCTATAAATTGTTTAAGGGTTCTTTAGTTGTGAACACTTGAATTTCACTTTTTCTCCTTGCAGACGTTAAGGCAAGTAATAACGCCAACTTCCATGAGAGAAAGTTTAGATCATCTCTATGAATTGGCTCGAATGGAGCCTTCATCAACTGTGAAAGGACCAAATTAAGCTGTCAAGATGGAGGAGGCTGCTTTATTGGAGGAAAGACTCAGAAGAGCCTGTTAAGAAACTGTTTGATAAGTCTATTTAACTATAGAGATGATTAACTAGATGATCCCAAAATCTGGATACAGGTTCTAAGTGTACTTTAATTGAAGTATGAGCAGTGGCTATTTCTTTATGAGGGTGGGGGAGCATCACCCCTCCCCCCTGCGAGCCCGGCTAAGTGTTAAAAATAAAATGGCAATGGAATGATTTCATTGCCATTTTTTTTTCAACGCTTAGTGCGGCTTGCAGCAGTCGCCAGCCTGCCCCCAAGCCAGGAGAAATGGATGCGTCCTGAGGGTCCTCTGGCGACAATTGGCAGTATGGAGAACTGGCCAGGCACTGCAAAGTATGCATGTCAGTTTGTCCGCCTGTCTTACGATGGCCAGCCTGATATGCGCACTTTGTAGCTCCCCATTCAGTTGCCTTAGACAACTGGGTGGAAAGCAAACATAGGCTTCCAGGGCCTGAAGGAGTGTCGGTGCACCCCACTCTATCCAATTCTGGTGCTCCTCTCATGGTTAGGGGAGCTCTTCCTGCCACAGACTGTAGGAGAACACCGAGGAGGACGAGTCATAGCCCGTGGGTAAGTATAACTTACTTTTATTTCTATTAAATGTGTAATGCATGCGTTTGTGTTTAATTTGGGGCTTTTGGAGGGAGGGGCTGTTTTAGTTTGAGATTTTGGAGGGAGGGGTGATCAGGTCCCCAACACCAGTGTTCTTTCCCTAAACTGTTCCACAATTGACACGACTTTGGCCCCCTGTAAGTCCCTAGTAAATGGTACCCATGGTGTTTTGGGACTGAAGAGGGTCCACTAGGGTTACAGCACGTATTTTGCCACCCTAAGGACTCCTCACCAAGATCATGCACACTGCCATTGCAAACTGTGTCTCTTGCTGCAGAAAAAACTGAAGAGTCGACATGGCACATAGCTCTGTGTGCCATACCTGCAGACACTGCATGAGATATAGGTAAGAAAGCCCCAAGGCAGGCCTTACAGCCCAAAGGCAGGGTGCACTATATCCCATGTGTGGACATGTCTGCCTGAGCAGATGTAACCCTACAACGTCGAAGTCCATTCTTAGACATTGTAAGTGAACAAGGAAGGCATACCGAGTACATGGACTGGACTCTCATCATTACGAAGTCCCCGGCTCTATAATGACTTTACTGTACCAAACATCTCATCTTAATAAACCTGCATTGATGCCAGTGTCAGATTTATTAACAAATGAACACAGAGGGCACCTAGCAGGTGTCCTCTGAAAACCTACCGATACTAGTGTGGTTGCCGACTGGTCTAAGCCAGCCTGCCATCACTAGACATATTTCTGGTCTCCTGGGATGAGAGCCTTTGCTCTCAAGATGCCAGGAACAAAGCCTGATCTGGGCGGAGGTGTTCGCTCCTAGTCCAAGCAGGAACCGCCTTCTAGAGTGGGAAGATTCAAAGGCCATGCCGCCTTTGAAATGTGACCAAGGCCTCTCCAGATAGTGGAAGATGTCAACCTCACTGTCCTGAAACAACTTTTTGACAGGAAGACAGGTGGGAAAATTAGTTAGATTAGGAGGTGGGCCCACACAGCCAGCACCACCCCTAAGGTGGGACAGCTGATGTGGATGCCACTTTTTAGAATCCTCCATCTTGTGTTGGAGAAATTTAGTCGGTTAGGTTATGCCCACTTCCCACAGGAAGTGGTCATATAGAGGGTGTATTCACCCTAAAGTAGGTAGCCCTTTGGCTACTACTTGGTACTCCCCTTAAGACCCCTAAAAACTGAGTAGTTAGGTGGCACCCCTTGACTCAGAACATTAGATTCAACAGACCTCTAGAAGAAACGGACCAAGAAGAGCTGCTGAACCCGCGAACTGATTGCCTACGGCTTCAAGACGTAATCATCCTGGTGAACTGTATCGTCCTGCAACTGTGAGCCCTGTAAGAACCCCAGAGGACCCCCAGACCTTCGCTAATCACCCAATACCTCCCTGCAGACTGCAGGAACCGAACACCCAGAGTCCGGGTTACAGACTTGCAGCTCCACGGCCCACCCAACGCCGCAACTGCCCAGGAAGAGGTACTCGTGCTTTGGAAGGTCAACTCGGTCTCCCCACCGAGTGTGAAGACACCAAGACCAACTGGAGCCATGCTGTGCCAATCCCCAAGGTACTGGACGCCCTGCAACCAACACCGACCGACAGAGTCCTATCCGGACTCCATCTGCCCAGGAATCAAGCACCCATCAAGGGACGCCAAGACCCCTGACACCTACTCCGTATGTTGCCCTGCAGTCCTGAAATTGTCCGTGCAAGCGGCTTACCCCTGTCCGCGAAGACCCCCTTTGCGCACAGAGCCCGGCTGACCAACCTGCTCTGCACCCAGCCCACCCGGTCTGGGTACCGACGAGCCGGCTGTGCTCCGTGCTCCAGAGGCCCTTGTGACCCGAGCCCCTGTTTGGGAGATCTCAGACTTGCCTACAAGTCCCCCTTTGCAGCCTGTTTCTAGGTGGCCCCCCTTCTTCGTAGCGCACCAGCTACCATCGCCTGCAGCACCCTACTACCAGCCGAATCTGGGACTCTACTGACGAACCACTGGTGGCCTCTTGAACTTTGGTGGGTTACAACTCCGAATCCAGAAGGTGAACCCCTAGAACCTTCTGTGCTTTTTTCAATGCATTTTTGCCTTTTCCTTCCATAGAGATACATTGTGCATAATTGCACACAACTGTGAACTATTTTCAGAACTTTAATAATTTATAAGACAAAAAGTACTTACCGTTAAAGTTCTTGGTTTGAAAGTAAATATAAAAATAAGTGGTATTTTTCTAAACTGTTCCCGGATTTATTCTTTGAGTGCGTGTCTCATTTATTGCATCTCCAAGTACAACAAATGCTTAGTACTACCCTCTGATAAGTCTAACTGCTCGCCCACACGAACACAAATACAGTGTTAATATTATCTACTTTTGCCTCTGTAAACCTATTGGGGACTTCCTGGACTCTCTACACAGTGTACTTCGTTTTAGTGAACTATATACACAGCCAGCTTCCTACATGTTCATTGACAATAAAGTTGGCATTGGCTTCAGTTGAATATGATGTTTCTCTGAGAGCAGGAGCAGTTCGGTGAACCAATATAGCCTGGGCCATTTTGGAGCAATTACTATTAACCTGCACGGTTCTCGATTAATCTTGCCGAGAATCCGTGGAATTAATGGGAACAGGGGAGAGGCGTAAGCAAAGATCCCTGACCATCTTATCGAAAATGCATTCCTCCATGATCCTGGTTGTGGATCCCAGCTTGCGTAAAGTCGGCATTTTTGATTCTGACGAGCTGCAAACAGATCTAGATTTGGATTGCCCCAAAAGTGGAAGATATTGTCCAGGGCAACTTGGTTGAGCTCCCATTTGGGACAGCTGTCCCTGGTCCTGCTTAAGGTGTCTGCTATAAAAAAAATTATTCCAGGGACGTAATATTTTTTATTTCGGGGAAGTGCTCTGCCTTCAATTGGACCTGATGCTTTAGTGCCCACTTCCAAATCTTCTGAGCTTCTTGAGACAGCAGTTGAGATCTTGTACTTATTGATGTGATGCGTGGTGGTATTGTCCATGCATATTAGTACTGACACTCCCTTGATTCTGAGAAGTAAGGCCTGTAAATTCAATGCGACCAGCTTGAGCTCCAACAAATTTAAGTGAAGATTTAGGTTATGTGAAGCCCATTTCCCCTTGATTTGTAAATCCTGAAGGTGTGCATCCCATCACTCTAGCGAGGCATAGTTCGTCACCACAAAATCTGCTATTTGAGGCAGGAAGGTCATTCCTATGGAAAGATGGTCCTTTCCAGACCACCAAGGGAGAGACTCCTTCATGGTTGGCATAATTTGTATGATGTCCTCGAAAGAGCCACGAGTTTGGACCCATTGTTTGTCCGATTCCTCTTGAGGAGGTTGCATTTGGAGCAGACAAAATGGTACTAGAGGAAGGCATGATGACATCATACCAAGAACGGACTTGAAGAACTAGTTACTTACCTTCGGTAACGATATATCTGTAAGAGACATATATTAGTTATGGATTCCTTACCTTAGAATTACCCCCAGGCGTCAGACTGGATCCGGAGAATTTTTTTTGTAGCAGGACCCCTGCGTGCAGTAGGTGGCGTCGGTCAACTCTGCGTTCGCCGATGGCGTAGTGATCGCCGGGATGACGTCGCGGTATCTACTTAAACGCCGCCCTCGCGCACGGACGTCGGTTCTTTACACGACATTCCACGCCAGAAGAACAGAGCTATGCAAGACACTGACCACTGGTGCACAAAAACTAGGGCCCCGAAAGGAAGTCCCTTACCCTATTAGTCAGTTCGCAGAACGGGGAGGATGGGTGGGGCGGTAAGGAATCCATAACTAATATATGTCTCTTACAGATATATCGTTACCAAAAGTAAGTAACTTGTTCATCTGAAGCACAAGTTACTAACTTGTGTAACGATATATCTGTAAGAGACAGTAGTTAGTGACAGATTCCTTACCTTAGAATATCCCCAGGCGTCAGGCTGGATCCGGAAAGTTTTTTGCGTAGCAGTACCCTTGCGCGTCGGTAGGCGGCGTCGTGCGGCTCCGCGTCCGTCGTCGGCGTCGTGATCGCCGGGATGACGTCGCGGGCAGTACTTAGGCGCCGCCCCTGCGCGCTGACGTCAGTTCTGTACACGACTTTCCGCGCCAGGAACGCAGAGCCATGCAAGAAGCTGACATAGGCGTCTGAAAAATACTAGGGCCCTGAAAGGGATGTCCTTAACCCTAGAAATCAGTTCGCAGAACGGGGAGGATGGGTGGGGCGGTAGGAATCTGTCACTAACTACTGTCTCTTACAGATATATCGTTACACAAGTTAGTAACTTGTGCATCTGAAAGAGACACGTTAGTGACAGATTCCTTACCTTAGAATAGATACCCCAGCAATACCAACCCCGGTGGTGGGTCTGCGAACAAAGATCAGACAAGGAAGTCCTGGAGGACAGAACGGCCAAAGAAGCCGTCCCTCCGGACCTGACTGTCAAGGCAGTAATGCTTTGTAAACGTGTGCAGCGAGGCCCACGTAGCTGCCTGACAGATAACCGGCAGCGGAACACCACGGCCCAAGGCCGTGGTAGCAGCCGTTGCCCTGGTGGAATGGGCACGCAGCCCAACAGGAGGCTCCTTCTTAGCCAAAGAATAGCAGGTCTTGATGCACAAGGTAACCCAGCGGGAGATGGTCCTCTTGTGCACCGCCCAACCTTTTTGGCGCCCACGTAGCCAACAAAGAGCTGGTCATCCACCCGGAAGTGTTTTGTGCGGTCAATATAGAAGGAGAGCGCACGTTTTGGGTCCAGACGGTGGAGCCTCTCTTCCTCTCTGGAAGGATGCGGAGGCGGAAAGAAGGTGGGCAAAGTGATGGTCTGCCCAATGTGGAAAGCAGTAACCACCTTTGGCAAGAAGGACGGACGCGTCCGAAGAACAACCTTGTCTGGATGAACAGACAGAAAGGGAGGTTTGCAAGATAGAGCCTGGAGCTCACTCACCCGCCGAGCGGAGGTGATGGCCACCAGAAAGGCAGTCTTCAGAGTCAGAAGACGAAGAGGACAGTTATGTAGAGGCTCAAAGGGAGCGCACATTAAAAAGGTAAGAACCAAGTTCAAGTCCCACTGAGGCATCACAAACGGAACAGGAGGGAAGAGGTGAGTAATGCCTTTTAAGAACCTGTTAACAACAGGGGACTTGAAAAGGGAGGGCTGATCAGGGAGCCTGAGGAAGGCCGAGATAGCACAAAGATAACCCTTGATGGTACCCAGGGCAGAACCCTGTTGGGCCAGAGAGAGAAGGAACAGAAGGACCTCAGAAAGAGGGGCAGAAAGGGGATTCACAGCCTTTGCTGTGCACCATGCCACAAATTTGTTCCACCTGCAGGCGTATACCACCTTAGTGGAGGGACGCCTGGCTGCCAGAATCACATCAAAACTTCGGGAGGCAAGTCGAAAGGAATCAACTGCCGCCGCTCAATCTCCACGCAAGCAGGTGTAGACTGGACAGGTTCGGGTGGAGGACCGTCCCCTGCTGCTGCGACAGAAGATCCTCCCGAAGAGGCAGACGGATCGGGGGATCTACGCTCATATTGAGTAGCTCGGGATACCAAACTCTTCGAGCCCAGTCCGGAGCCACAAGAATGACTTGGGCCCGGTCGTGCCGAATCTTCTTCAACACTCTGGGTAGAAGTGGTATAGGCGGAAAGGCGTACAATAGACCGCAACTCCACTCGTGACGAAAAGCGTCGCCGAGCGAGTGCCGCCTTGGAAATTCCAACGCGCAGAACTGATGACATTGCGCGTTCTCTTCGGTGGCGAATAGATCTAACCAAGGCTCTCCCCACTGCAGAAAGAGTCCTTGCGCCACTTCCGAGTGAAGACGCCATTCGTGATCCATCATGCACCTGCGGCTGAGTTCGTCCGCCCTGGCGTTCAGCGAACCTGCCAGGTGTTGAACCATCAGGAACATGCCCTGATGTTCCAGCCATGTCCAGAGGCGCAGAGCCTCCTGACAAAGGGTCCACAACCCCACCCCGCCTTGTTTGTTGCAGTACCACATGGCGGTGGTGTTGTCTGTGAACACCTGCACTACCTTCCCTTTGACAGAGGGAAGGAATGCCTTGAGTGCATGTCGGATCGCCCGGAGCTCCAGAAGGTTGATATGGAGCCGGGACTCCGCCGGAGACCAGAGGCCTCTGATCTCCGCCTCTCCCATGTGACCGCCCCATCCCAGAAGGGACGCGTCCGTCACAACTGTGTGCTCTGGCTGGGGAAGGGAGAGGGATCTGCCCATGACCCATTGCCGGTTCGAGAGCCACCACTGCAACTGTTTTGCAGTCCCCTCCGAGATCTGGACGTGATCGGACAGGTTGCCCTGGTGCTGCGCCCACTGGAACTTCAGGTCCCACTGCAGAGCCCGCATATGCCATCTGGCATGATTGACCAGCAGGATGCAGGAGGCCATGAGGCCCAGCAGCCTCAGGGTCATCCGTACCGAAACCCAGGATAAAGGCTGAAAGATCGGAATCATAGCCTGAATATCCCGGACTCGCCATTCGGGAGGATAGGCCCGAAACTGCGTCGTGTCCAGAACTGCTCCGATGAAAAGGAGCTGTGGAGAAGGAATCAGATGCGACTTCGGCACATTGATGGACAACCCCAGCGAGTGCAGGAGTTCGGCCGTAGTCTGGAGGTGGGAGACGACTGCCTGGGACGAGCCCGCCTTCAGCAGCCAGTCGTCGAGGTAGGGGAAGACTGAAACCCCTGCCCGGCGCAGATGAGCTGCGACCACCGCCATCACTTTCGTGAACACCCGAGGGGCACTGGTAAGGCCAAAGGGGAGCACGGTGAACTGAAAATGCTCGGGGCCTACCGTGAACCGAAGGTAACGCCGGTGGGCCGGCAGGACGGGGATGTGGAAATATGCGTCCTGCAAGTCCAACGCTACCAACCAGTCTCCAGGGTCGAGGGCAGTCAAGACCTGTGCTAGGGTGAGCATCTTGAACTTCTCCTTCCGGAGGAAGCGATTGACGTTCCGGAGGTCCAAGATAGGACGCATGTCCTCCTTGTCCTTTTGGGCACCAGGAAGTAGTGGGAGTAGCAACCACGCCCTACTTCTGGGGTCGGAACATGCTCGATGGCCCTCTTGGCCAAGAGGGCCGTGACTTCCTTCTGCAGAAGTACCAAGTGATCCCCCGACATGCGGTGGAATTGAGGTGGCATGGCTGGGGGTGGACTCGAAGGGAGGGAGTAGCCCCTTCGGACAATGTCCAAGACCCACCTGTCCGAGGTGATGGTACGCCAGTGGGGAAGGTGATGGCGGACCCTGCCCCCTACTGGCGTGCTGTGCACCTGAAAGGAGGGACTAGGAGGGTTTGGAGGCCACGGACGGGTTGGAGGTGGTGGCCTGACCCGCACGCTGGTTGCCCGATCCGCCACGGCGGAATCCACGTCCTCGGCCACGCGAAGACGCCTGCTGCGCGGGCCGGTGGCTGGGCTGCTGACGTGAAGGGCGCCCCTACCGTGGCCACGATAGGGGCGAAAAGCAGAAGTCAGCGGAGGGCGTGCAGCAGAAAGGCCCAGGGACTTTGCAGTAGCCCGCGAGTCCTTAAAGCGCTCCAACGCATGGTCTGCTTTGGACCCAAAAAGACCGACTCCATCAAAGGGCATGTCCATGAGAGTATTCTGGACATCCCCTGAAAACCAGTGGTTCTCAGCCAGGCGTGGCGTCGTAGCGCCACCGTCGTTGCAATAGACCTGCCCAGCGAGTCGGCGGTATCAAGGCCACATCGGATTGTGTATTTGGCCGCATCCCTTCCTTCCGCAATGGCGCGGGAAAGCAGTGTCTGGACCTCCTCAGAACACTGGGGCAAAACATTCGCCACCGAATCCCACAAGGAGTGGGTATATCGGCCCAAAAGGCAAGCGGTGTTGATGGACCGCAAGCCAGCACTGGAGGAAGAAAAACCCTTCTTCCCAAATTGATCCAGGCGTTTGGATTCCCTATCCGGAGGGGCGGTAGGGAAGGCGGTTTGGGAAGCGGAGGCTTGGACAACCAAGCTCTCAGGGGTGGGGTGGACAGAGAGAAACAGGGGGTCGCCCGGAGCTGGGCGATGGCGTCGGGACACGTTCCTATCCACAGGAGCTCCTGTGTTGGGCTTGGACCAGGCGCCCAAAAGAACGTCAGTGAGGGCGTCGTTAAACGGCAGCACAGTCTCCGTAGAGGAGGCTGCCGGCTGAAGCACCTCTGTCAAGAGATTAACCTTGAGCGCCACAGCAGGGAGTTGGAGATGTAAGGCTCCAGCCGCCCTACGCAACACCGTTGCAAAATTGGTTCCCTCCTCCGTAGCCACGGGAGGAGACAGCATGCCAGTGTCAGGGGAAGTATCTAGACCACTGGCATCCCCTAGACCCTCTGTCCAGTCCTCATCGTACTGACACTGTTGTGTCAGAGGGTCATCAGACCCCTCCCAGTCCTCCTGGTCCTCCTCAGGTTCAAAATAAGGGGGAGGAGGGACATTTGGGACCCAAGGTCTCATCGGCGCCGGAACCGGCGTCGAGCGACGTCGGTCCGGGTCCATGTCCGGAGCCGGAAGGAACTGGGGAACGACGCCGCCCGGAGCCCCAGGCGGCGTCGAGAACGGCACCGGAGACATCGGGCGCCGGCGGAGGTGTCGTTAGGTCGACCGGCGTCGATGGGGGTTGCGGAGCCGGGATCGAGGCCGGGGCCGAAGCCGGAGCCGGGATCGAGGCTGGAGGCACGGGCGACGCCGGGGCCGGAGCCGCCGGCGACGCCGGAGCAACCCCATCAGGGCCCGCGGGGCCCGAAGGCGCACCGGAGGGACCTGGAGGCCCGAAGAGGCGGGCCATGGCCGACAGGAATTCCTGCACTTTGGCCGGATCCGCCCCCGAACCCGGGAAGGGCGGGTATTGCGGGGGCGACTCCACAGGCATGTCCAGGGCCGCGGGGGCGGGGACGGTGCCGGGAGGGGCCTCAGCCGAGTCGCGAGACCGGCGAGGCGAAGTCCTAGAGCGATGATGCTTTTTGGACTTTTTGTGTTTCGACTTACCGGACGAAGAAGACTTCGATGCCGACGACCGGTGTGGACTCCGCGATCGACCCCTGGACCTCTCACGCGACCGGGGCTTCCGCGGAGCCGAATGCCGGGCCTCGAGGAGCTTTCGAGACCGCTCTCGCAAAGCTTTCGGGTTGAGGGCCTGGCAGTCGGTACAAGACTCCGTGTCGTGGCCTCGGCCGAGGCAGAAGAGACACTCCCAATGCGGGTCTGTGACGGACATCATCCGAGCACAGGCGCCGCAACGTTTAAACCCGGGCATCCCTACGACACCTTGAAGTCGATGGAGAAAAACAGTGAAAAATTCACCAAAAAGTATGGTCAAAAATGACCAGGGCACTGCTCTTCCCGGATCTGCGCTTGCTGGCGCGGAAAAGAAGAACTGACGTCAGCGCGCAGGGGCGGCGCCTAAGTACTGCCCGCGACGTCATCCCGGCGATCACGACGCCGACGACGGACGCGGAGCCGCACGACGCCGCCTACCGACGCGCAAGGGTACTGCTACGCAAAAACTTTCCGGATCCAGCCTGACGCCTGGGGATATTCTAAGGTAAGGAATCTGTCACTAACGTGTCTCTTTCAGATAGAGAGAATTAGTTATGGATTCCTTACCTTAGAATAGATAC
This sequence comes from Calotriton arnoldi, assembly GCA_963921515.1. Taxonomy (NCBI): domain Eukaryota; kingdom Metazoa; phylum Chordata; class Amphibia; order Caudata; family Salamandridae; genus Calotriton; species Calotriton arnoldi. Next base: position 2,388,741 of record CAWUFW010002057.1, on the reverse strand, counting down.
CCCAGCAATACCAACCCCGGAGGTGGGTCTGCGAACTAAGTGCACACCAGAAAGTCCTGGAGAACTGAACGGCCAAAGAAGCTGTCTCTCCAGACTTGGCTGTCCAGGCAGTAATGTTTGGTGAACGTGTGCAATGAAGCCCACTTGGCTGCCTGACAGATGTCATGAAGGGGAACACCACATCCCAAAGCATTAGTGGCTGCTGTCACCCTGGTGGAATGGGCGCGCAGTCCTACCGGAGGTTCCTTCTTTGCCAAGGAATAACACATTTTGATGCAAAGAACAACCCACCGAGAGATGGTCCGCTTTTGCACGGCCCGGCCTTTCTTGGCGCCCACATAGCCAACAAAGAGCTGGTCATCTACCCGGAATTGTTTTGTGCAATCCTGATAGAAAGATAGCGCACGTTTTGGATCCAGACAGTGGAGCCTCTTCTCCTCCTTTGAAGGATGTGGGGGCGGGAAGAAGGTGGGCAAAGTGATGATCTGTCCAATGTGGAAAGAGGTAACCACTTTGGGAAGGAAAGAAGGTCTAGTCCTAATGACAACCTTGTCTGGATGAACAGCCAGGAAAGGAGGCTTAGAAGACAGAGCCTGAAGCTCACTCACCCTGCGAGCAGAGGTGATGGCAATCAGAAAAGCAGTTTTTAAAGTTATAAGTCTGAGAGGACAGTTATGTAGTGGCTTGAAGGGAGCGCACATAAGATAAGTCAAAACCAGATTCAAGTCCCACTGGGGCATTACGAAAGGAGTAGGAGGAAAAAGATGAGTAACGCCCTTAAGGAATCTATTTACAATAGGGGACTTGAAGAGAGAAGGCTGATCAGGAACCTGAAGAAAGGCTGAAATGGCAAATAGATAGCCCTTAAGTGTGCCCAGAGCAGAGCCCTGCTGGGCCAAAGAAAGGAGGAATAAAAGAACCTCGGAAAGGAGATCCACAGCCTTTGCTGTGCACCATCCCACAAATTTGTTCCATCTACAGGCGTATACCGTTTTAGTGGCGGGTGCCTGGCTGCCAGAATAACATTACAGACTTCGGGAGGAAGGTCGAAAGCGGTCAACTGTCGCCGCTCAATCTCCACGCAAGGAGGTGGAGACCGGACAGGTTCGGGTGGAGGACTGTCCCCTGCTGCTGCGACAGAAGATCCTCCCGAAGAGGCAGTCTGATCGGAGGATCAGTGGCCATGTGTAAGAGCCCAGGATACCAGACTATCCGTGCCGAATCCGGAGCCACAAAAATGGCTTGGGCCCGGTCGCGCTTGATGATCTTCAGCACTCTGGGCAGAAGTGGTATAGGCGGAAAGGCGTATAGAAGACCGCAACTCCACTCGCGACGAAAAGCGTCGCCTAGCGAGTGCCGCCTTCGAAATTCCAACGTGCAGAACTGCTGACATTGCGCATTCTCTTCGGTGGCGAATAGATCTAACCAAGGCTCTCCCCACTGCTGTAAGAGACCTTGCACCACCTCCGAGTGAAGACGCCATTCGTGATCCATCATGCTCCTGCGGCTGAGTTTGTCCGACCTGGCGTTCAGGGAACCTGCCAGGTGTTGAACCACCAGAGATATGCCCTGGTGTTCCAGCCATGTCCAAAGGCGAAGAAGCCTCCTGACATAGGGTCTACGACCCCACCCCCCCTGTTTGTTGCAGTACCACATGGCGTGGTGTTGTCCGTGAACACCTGCACTACTCTTCCCCGGACAGAGGGAAGGAATGCCTTCAGTGCAAGACGAATCGCCCAGAGCTCCAAAAGGTTGATATGGAGTCCCGGACTCCCCCGGAGACCAGAGGCCTCTGATCTCTGCCTCTCCCATGTGCCGTCCCATCCCAAGAGTGATGCATCTGTCACCACTGTGAACTCTGGTTGGGGAAGGGAGAGGGATCTGCCAGTGACCCAAACCTGGTTTGTTAGCCACCACTGCAACTGGTGTGCAGTGCCCTCCGAGATCTGGACACAATCTGAAAGATTCCCCTGATGCTGTGCCCACTGGAACTTCAGGTCCCACTGCAGAGCCCGCATATGCCCACCTGGCATGATCGACCAGCAGGATGCAGGAGGCCATGAGGCCCAACAGCCTCAGGGTCATTCTGACCGAAACCCGGGATAGAGGCTGAAACACCGGTATCTTAGCCCGAATATCCCAGACTCGCTGCTCGGGAGGATAGGCCCGAAACTGCGCTGTGTCCAGAACCGCTCCGATGAAAAGGAGCTTCTGAGAAGGGATCAGGTGCGACTTCGGCACGTTGACTGTGAATCCCAGCGAATGCAGGAGGTCCGCCGTAGTCTGGAGGTGGGCGACGACAGCCTGGGGCGAGCCCGCCTTCAACAGCCAGTCGTCGAGATAGAGAAAGACTAGAACCCTTGATCTGCGCAGATGAGCTGCGACCACTGCCATCACTTTCGTGAACATCCGAGGGGCGCTGGTAAGGCTAAAGGGGAGCACGGTAAACAAAGTGCTTGTGGCCTACCGTGAACCGTAGGCAACGCCTGTGGGCCGGCAGGACGGGAATGTGGAAATAGGCGTCCTGCAAGTCCAACGATACCATCGAGTCTCCAGGGTCGAGGGTAGACAAGACCTGAGCCAACGTCAACATTTTGAACTTCTCCTTCCGGAGGAAGCGGTTGACGTTTCTGAGATCCAAGATAGGACGCAGGCCTTTATCCTTCTTGGGCACCAGAAAGTAGTGGGATTAGCAGCCATGACCTACTTCTGGGGCAGGAACTCGCTCGATAGCCCCCTTGGCCAAGAGAGCCATAACTTCCTGATGGAGAAGGGCTAAGTGATCCTCCGACATGCGATGTAATTGAGGTGGCATGGATGGAGGGGTAGTCTCGAAGGGAGGGAGTAGCCAGTTCGGACTATCTAGAAAACCCACCTCTCCGATGTTGTGCCAGTGGGAGAGGTGATGGCGGATCCTTCCATCCACTGGCAACTGGTGGCCCTGAAAGGACAGACTAGGAGGGTTTGGAGGCTGCTGCACAGGGGGAGCTGGTGGACTGGGGCGCTGGTGGACTGGCCCGCCCGCTGGCCCCCTGACCCACGACGCTGGGTCCCACGTCCCCGGCCGCGCAGGGGCTGAAAAGTTTGCGCAGGCCTGTGGCTCTGGGCGGGACATGGTGGGGCACCCCTTCCGTAGCCACGAAAGGGGCAAAAAGCAGACTGCGCGGGGCGAGAGGTGGTAGCGAGGCCCAAGGATCTGGCCGTAGCCCTAGAGTCCTTAAAGCGCTCGAGCGCATTGTCCGCTTATTTGCCAAACAAGCGATGGCCATCAAAGGGCATGGACGAAAGAGTCAATTGGACATCACCCGAAAAGCACGTGAATCTCAGACAGGCGTAGTGTCGTAGGGCTACCGACGTTGAAATTGTTCTGCCTAGCAAGTCGGCGGTGTCCAGCCCACACCTAATGGCAAACTTCGCTGCATCTCTGCCCTCAGCGACTGCACAGGAGAGATTGGCCTGAGCCTCCTCCGGACACTGTGGCAGCACCTGCGCAACTGTATCCCACACAGAGTGGGAATAATGGCCCAAAAGACATGCGGTGTTCACCAACCGCAGTCCCAAACTGACGGAAGAAAACATCTTCTTCCCGAGATGATCCAGCTTTTTGGATTCCCTATCTGGGGGAGCAGTAGGGAATGTGCCCTTAGAAGTAGAGGCTTGGACCAACAAGCTCTTAGGGGTAGGGTGTTGGGAGAGGAAAAGTGGGTCGCCCGTGGCCGGGCGGTGGCGTCGGGCAATCATCCTATCCACAGGAGCCCCTGTGCTGGGCTTGGACCAGGTGCCCAGAAGGATGTCAGTAAGGGCCTCATTGAATGGCAGCAGGGGCTCCGAAGAGGCCGCTGCCGGTTGAAGCACTTCGGTCAGGAGGTTAGTCCTGACCGCCACCGTAGGAAGCTCAAGGTTCAAGGCCTCAGCTGCCCTACGCAACACCACTACATATGAGGCTCCCTCCTCCGTAGCCACGGTAGGGGGAGAAAGCTTACCAGGGTCTGGTGAAGTATCCAGACCACTGGCATCACCCAACTCCTCTCTCCAGTCCGGTTCACTCAACTGGTCAGCTTGAGGGTCACCAGACCCCTCCCAGTCCTCCTCATCTTCTTCCAGCTGCCACTCAGGGCACTGGCACTGGCACAAAAGTACCACTCGGCGCCGGATCCAGCGTCTGCCGTGTCCAGGTCAGGAAGGAGGCAGGAGTCGACACCGGCTGGGGACACAACCAGCGTCAGAGGTGGTGGAAGTGTCGTCAGTGGATTCGGCGCCGGAGGAGGTGTCGTAAGGTCAACCGGCGCCGATCCGGATCCAGGCCTGGATCCCTGGGGGCCCTGAGGCGCCGGTACTGAAGCCACCGGCATCGAAGGCCTAGAGCCCCCAACCAAGTCCGCGGGGCCCGAAGGCACGCCGGCGGAGGCAGCTGCCCAAAAATCGAGTGGAGGGCTTCGTAAAAACTACGAAGTTGGGCAGGGGTCGCACTGGCTCCCTGGAAGGGAGGGAGGCTCGGAGTCGACTCAACAGGCTCCGCGGATGGAGCCGGACGACTACCGTCCGCATTCCGCGTCGCGCCGGCCGACGGACGGGGAGAACGCGGAGAGCGACGATGCTTCTTCGCCTTCTTTTTGTGCTTCGACTTACCCGAAGACGAAGACTTCGACAAGGAGTGGTGGTGATGGCTCCGCGACCGGTCCCGCTACCTCCCTCTCGACCGGGACCTCGAACGGCGTGGAGCGGACTGCCAGGCCTCGAGAAGCTTTCGGGACTGCTCCCGCAAAGACTTCGGGTTCATGGCCCAGCAGTCGGAGTACAACTTCGGGTCGTGGTCGCGCTCCAAACACCAAAGGCACACGAGGTGCGGGTCCATAATCGACATCAATTTGCGACAGGAGTCGCAAGCCTTGAAGCCGGTTCTAGGACCGGACATCCTTGCGTGCACCAGGAGTCGAACGACTCGAAAAGTCGACAAAAGTCGAAAAATAGTAGTCAAACAGTGACTAGAGGTACCGCTCTCTCCGGATCTGCGTTGGCTGGTGCCGAAAAAGAAAGAACTGACAGCGCGCGAGGGCGGCATCTAAGATACCACAACGTCATCCACGACACCAACGACGAACGCGGAGTCCACCGATGCCACCTACCGACGCGCAGGGGTACTGCTACGAAAAAAATTCTCCGGATCAAGTCTGACATCTGGGGGTAATTCTAAGGTAAGGAATCCATAACTAATTGTCTCTTTCAGATTAGGTGAACTAAAACTGATTATCTTTGCAATAACCTTTCGCTTATAGCATTAGCCTGGTTTGTCTGTGTTCTGTAAGATATGCTTTGTCCTGAATGGTGTCTGAAGTGGTTCCCAAAAACGTTATGGTCCTTGATGAATGAAGCATATGTTTTTGCAGGTTTAGAGTTAAGCCCAAGTTCTTGAGAGTTAGACAGGCCATTGTCCCTTTGATCGCTTCCTGGCATGTAGGAGCTTTTATCAACCAATCGTCAAGGCATGCAAATATATGATACCCTTTCTGCCTTAAGTGAGCGGTCAATGGAGCTAGACATTTTGTGAAAATGTGGATGGCTGATTTGAGTTCAAATGGGAGGACTTTGAACTGATAATGAATGCTGGCTACTCTGAATCGTAAGAATTTTCGATGCTTTTTGTGAATGGGAATGTGACAATACGCATCCTGAAGGTCGAGGGTTGTCATGTTGTCTCTGTGGTTCAGGAGCTGGAGGAGGTCTTTGAGAGTGACCATACAAAATGACTTTTTTCTCAGATACTTGCTTAACCTCTGCAGGTCTAAAATGGGTCTCCATTCCCCTGTCTTTTCCTTGATTAAGAAGAAGCGGTAATAAAACCCCTTTCACCTATGGTTGTGTGGTATGCTTTCTACTGCACCCTTTCTGAGCATGCTAAATATTTCTTTCTGTAGCTGTGCAAGATGGAAAGAAGATGAGCCTGTTGAAGGCATAGGTGGTGGCCTTCTTGTAAATTCCAATGTATGGCCATCGGAAACTAGATCTAGAAACCCATTTGTCTGCTGTGATTAATTTTCAGTGAGGCAGATAGTTTGTTATTTGGCCCCCAATTGTTTCTGGTACATACTTTTGAGTAACCAGCAAGTTTGTCCTGTCACTGTTTCGTACTTATCTCTCTTCCCTGGGCAGTTTTCTTCCTCTTTGTGGTTTGCTTGCTGTAAGCTGCTGATGGTGGTTGCCTGTACTATTGTTGAGGGTATTGTCGCCTATATTGCTGTTGAAAGTGCTGGTATTGTTGTGAATGATAAGGTTGGTATCCTTCTCTATATTAAAACATACCCCTTTCTCTTGCACCATGAAAAAGAATTCGCCTCATTTGTAGTGAACCCAATGATTTAGTAGTGTCCGTATCTATTTGTTCGAGGCATATGAGCTGCAGGATTCACACTATGTGCATAGATCGCCATCTGGTGTTGGGCTCGGATGCTTGCACCTTGTTGTTGTGTTGGAAGAAGTCTTTGTAGTCACGAGATAGGGGACTCCTCCCTTGGACGATAGTGCGCATGGGCATCGACTCCATCCTCAGATTGTTTTTTTCCGCCATCGGGTTCGGATGTAACTTCTGCGCTCCGGTTCCGTACTCTACTATTCAAACCTTTTCGACGCGCAAAACATTAAAAAAACTCGACGGGATTGTCTTCGTTCGCGTGCTCCTCGACGCGCTCCTCAAATCCTCGATTCCGGTCGTTGACGCGGGCCGCTGGGCCTATCGACGCCATTCGGGCCTACGGCTAATGGAAAGGACTCCATTTAAAAAATGCCCCCAGTGTGGAGCTAAATTCCCACACAGCGACCAACACAAGGTCTGCAACCTCTGTCTCTCGCCCGAGCACGAGGAAAATAATTGCCAGGCCTGCGCCTCCTTTCGATCAAATAAGACTATCCGTGATCGCCGGGCCCGACGACACGTTATGGAGCAACGAGCAGCTCCGGTGCCGGAGGACATCTTCAACGAAGGCCCCGATGTCCCGGAGGATGATTCGGAGGACCTGGAAATCGTTTCCGAGGCAGACGACTCCGACTCAGACGACCACATCACTCCAGGTCAACGAGTGAGTACAACTGCCCCTATCCCAACCCCACCTGAAAAAAAGATGGCTCAGGTCAAAACTTCGCCTGCTGGCCCCAGTCGCGACCGAAACAAAGCTTCAGAAGCCCCGCCCCCGGGCCCGGCTCCGAAGACAAAGGACAAGCCTTCCGGCGGCTCGGGACCGAGTAAGCCGCATATCACCGCCCCGCAGACACCATCGGCACCGAACCCGGGAGCTCGTCCTGCTCTCGCAATCCCCAAAAAGCCATCGGCACCGAGCACCTCGGCGCCGAAGGAAAAGGCCTCGGATCCAAAACCAAAATCTTCGGAACCGAAAAAGATTTCCGACTCCACATCGAAGCCGAAGGATCCAAAAACCCCTTCCAAGGCTCCAGAGCAGAAATCTAGACCTCGCTCGGACCCGAAAAAATCGGCGCCGAAAGCGATTATCGAACAGGAAGAACTTTTTCGACCGGATCCCGTCGATCCACAACAAAAAACTCTCCAAGTGGACCCTAAAACAGGACATGTAATCACTGTTCCACACAACAAGAGAAAATTCGACACCCCACACATCCCTGAGGTGCCTGTGAAGAAAAGGGACTGTGCCACTTCACCTTTACGACCCTCTTCTCCTGTTCTTCCTACTGAACCTTTCTTTTCTCCAAATTCTCCCATACTTCCAACATACTCACCACCACCACAGGATGATGATGATGATTTAGGGGGTGGGGTAGGGGATAATGACCCTTTCATTGACCCTGATAACAACACACACGTACCACAGGACAATTGGAATGATTATGATGACCCAGTAGATCCTCCAGACCTTCCTGATCCACATGCATACCCTACAAAGCCATCTCCCCCAGATGACAATATTGGTTTGGTCAGCTTATAGACAGAGCTACCAAGTACCATGGTGTTCAAATGCATTTAGACCCCATAGAGGAGGACTTCCTAATAGACACCTTTGCACAGTCACAAAGGACTGTACAAACTTTACCAATGTTAAAAGGAGTCATTAAACACGCCCCAGACATATTCAAAGACCCCGTAAGGGCTAGAATTCTCAATCCCAGAATTGACAAAAAATATAAACCCGCTCCCAAAGATCCCACCTACATCAAGGGTCAACTCCCTTTAGATTCTCTAGTGGTGACCAACGCTAGAAAACGTGCCAACTCTCAAACCTCCGGTGATGCTCCACCTCTGGACAAAGAGTCTAAATTATTAGATGCTTCGGGCAAACGAGTTGCTGCCCAAGCAGCTAATAACTGGAGAATAGCCAATGCACAGGCATTACTTGCCAGGTACGATAGGGCTCATTATGACCAGCTGGAAACCCTATTGCAGCATTTGCCTGATCAATATAAGACCAAGGCCAATGATTTGATTCAGGAGGGCAAATTAATAACTAATGCATCAATCAAGTGTGCCCTCGATGCAGCAGATACCGCATCTAGGTCCATTAACACTAGTGTGTTACTAAGAAGGCAAGCCTGGTTGCGCATTTCTGGCTTCAAACAGGAGGTACAAACAACTATCCTCAATCAGCCGTTCATCAAGAACAACTTTTTGGCCCAGCTGTAGATACAGCCCTAGAAAAAATGAAAAAGGACACAGAGACTGCTAAATCCATGGGCGCATTACAGTCCCCATCCACACGAGGTTCCTTTCGACGCTCCTTCTATAGCGGCGCATCCAAAAACATCGGTGCAGACACTGCTGCTTCGTCCTAATAAAAAACCCTCACAAACTTCCCCCAACAAGGGATATTTTAGAGGTGGTTACAGGGGAAATAACAACAAAGGAAGAGGCCGAGGTAACAACAACACTCGCGCCTCTCCCACTAATAAGCAGTGACTTCCCTCCACTCCCTCCAGACCATTCCACTCCGTTCGGAGGGAAGACTCTCACAGTTCCTACCTGTCTGGAATTCCATCACTACAGACAAGTGGGTAAGACAAATTATCCAGTATGGTTACTGCCTGGAACTTACAGCGACTCCACCCAACATACCACCCAAGCAGCGTCCAATGTCTACGGAACATCTCACACTCCTCAAACAGGAAGTTCTTTCGCTGCTTCAAAAACATGCAATAGAACCAGTCCCCATACAACATCAAGGAACAGGAGTTTACTCTCTCTACTTCCTAATCCCCAAAAAAGGCGGTACCCTAAGGCCAATACTGGATCTCAGACCTCTCAATCTCTACATACAGTCAGATCATTTTCACATGATCACTCTTCAACAGGTTCTTCCACTGCTTCAGCAAGGCTACTTCCTTGCCACATTAGATCTCAAGGATGCCTACTTCCATATTCCCATACACCCTGCTCACAGAAAATACCTAAGGTTCACAGTGGACGGCGAACACTATCAGTTCAAAGTCCTTCCATTTGGAGTGACCACAGCACCCAGGTTTTCACAAAGTGCCTTGCAGTAGTAGCAGCGCACTTGCGAAGACAACAAATCCATGTATTTCCATACCTCGACGACTGGCTGATAAAAGCCAAGTCACACAACCAATGTGTTCACCACACTTACCAAACCATTCAGCTGCTACACAACTTGGGGTTCTCAGTAAACTACACCAAATCGCACCTTCAACCCTCCTACATACATCAGTATCTAGGAGCCACAATAGACACTTCCAAAGCTCTAGCATACCCCAATCCAGCAAGGATAGCCAGTATGCAAACCCTCATCTCCAAGTTTCAGCCCCAACACTCACTCCCAGCACGAGTGTTTATGCAGCTGATAGGAATGATGGCCTCTTGCATTTTCATTGTACCTCACGCAAGACTTCAAATGCGCCCCTTACAGGAATGCTTAGCACGTCAGTGGAACCAGGCTCAAGGTCAACTTACAGATCTGGTGTTGGTGGACAGCCACACACATCGCTCTCTGCAGTGGTGGAACATACAAAACCTTTCCACAGGGCGGCCGTTCCTAGAGCCAGTTCCACAGATCGTGCTAACAGCAGACGCATCATTCACCGGCTGGGGAGCCCATCTCCTAAACCACACAATTCAGGGCAGGTGGTCCACCCAACAAAAACTGTTCCACATCAATTACCTAGAATTACTGGCAGTATTTCTAGCGTTAAAGTCGTTTCAAACACATCTCCTCAACAAAGCTGTCCTAGTCCGCACGGACAACACAACAGCAATGTATTACATACAGAAACAAGGAGGAACACATTCTTTGCAGCTGTCTCATCTAGCGCAAAGCATATGGAGATGGGCCATTCCACAAAAAATATATCTTCTAGCAGAACATCTTCCAGGGGTCAACAATCAGATAGCGGATCTGTTAAGTCGTCAAACTCAACAGATACACGAATGGGAACTTCATCCGCAAGTTCTTCAACCCTTCTTCCGCATGTGGGGCCAACCAGACATAGATCTGTTCGCCACACATGCAAACGCAAAATGCCCAACCTTCGCCGCCAGGTTCCCACACCCGTTGTCCAAGGGCAATGCGATATGGATGAACTGGTCAGGCAGATTTGCGTACGCTTTTCCGCCACTCCTGCTCATTCCACTAGTAGTACGCAAGCTCAAACAACAGTCTCTCAACATGATCCTAGTTGCTCCAACATGGGCATGGCAACCATGGTTCACAACACTACTCGAACTCTCAGTAGTTCCACACCAAAAAGTACGTCTCTCCCCAAGCCTGCTAACACAGAACCATGGAGAGATAAGGCACCCAGATCCAGCACAACTAAATCTAGCGATCTGGCTCCTGAAATCCTAGAGTTCGGTTACCTTAACCTCCCACCAGAATGTATGAACATTATTAAGGAAGCCAGGCGCCCCACTACTAGAGCTTGCTATGCAGCTAAATGGAAAAGATTTGTCATTTACTGCAACAATAACAAAATTGACCCATTAGATGCTTCAATTCAGAACATTATCTGCTATTTGCTACATCTACAAAGATGCAATCTGGCATACTCATCAATAAGATTACATCTGGCTGCCCTGGCCGCCTTCCTACAAAATAGACATTTGTTATTGTTTATGGTACCTGCTATCAAAGCCTTTATGGAAGGGCCTTAAAAGGATAATTCCACCCAGACTGCCACCCTCTCCAGTGTGGAACCTAAACATTGTTCTTACTAGACTCATGGGTCCCCCATTTGAGCCTTTACACAAATGCGAATTACAATTCCTTACATGGAAAGTAGCCTTCCTTGTCGCAATCACCTCTCTCAGAAGAGTAAGTGAGATACAGGCTTTAACCATACAAGAACCATTCTTACAAATACATCGTAACAAGGTGGTTCTTAGGACAAATCCAAAATTCCTTCCCAAAGTAATCTCTGCTTTCCATCTTAATCAATCAGTAGAGTTACCAGTATTTTTCCAAAACCCTGATTCCGTAGCAGAAAGAGCTCTTCACACGCTCAAAGTCAAAAGAGCTTTAACTTTACTATATAGACAGGACTAAAGCCTTTAGGAAAACAAAGCAACTATTTTTAGCTTTCTCTCCACCTCATAAAGGCAATCCTATTTCCAAAGCTGGAATTGCCAGGTGGATAGTAAAATGTATTCAAATATGCTATCAGAAAGCAAAACGTACATTAACAATTCCGCCTAGAGCGCATTCAACACGCAAACCAGGGGCTTCCAGGCATTCTTAGGGAACATTCCCCTAGAAGACATTTGTAAGGCAGCAACATGGTCTACTACACACACCTTCACCAAACACTATTGTGTAGATGTGCAGGCAAAGCAACAAGCTTCTGTAGGCCAAGCTGTTCTTAAGACACGTTTTCAAACCACTGCAACTGATACAGGCGACCACCGCTAGGGGAGACACTGCTGTACAGTCTATGCACATAGTGTGAATTCTGCAGCTCATATGCCTCGAACGGAAAATGCTACTTACAAGTATGCATCTGTTCTTGGCATGTAGAGCTGAAGATTCACATGCCCACCCACCTCCCCGGAACCTGTATCTGTTCCAGTGTTATCTTACTTAGATACATTCTCATGGACATCTTTCTGTTTCTTACAAACTCCATCATTTCCCTTCATGGCGAAAAACAATCTGAGGATGGAGTCGATGCCCATGCGCACTATCGTCCAAGGGAGGAGTCACCTATCTCGTGACTACAAAGACTTCTTCCAACACAACAACAAGGTGCAAGCATCCGAGCCCAACACCAGATGGCGATCCATGCACATAGTGTAAATCTCTGCAGCTCTACATGCCAAGAACAGATGCATACTGGTAAGTAGCATTTTCCTTATGGATTGCAACGCCTCATCAATTTGTCTTCCAAATAATTTATCTCCATCAAAAGACATGTCTAAAATTTTACTCTGAACTTCAGTTCTGTAGGACGTAGCTTTAAGCCACCCTGCCTGCAAAGAACAGCAACACCTGCCAATTGCTGAAAACCTGTGAAGGCGATACTCATTGCACAGTGGATAATTTCTGAAGAGACTCATTCGCCTTCTTGTAAAAAAATTCTAGCCTCTGTTCTAACATTCTCTAAGGCACGATATCAGACCACATTTGCCAGTCGTATCTGTCATGCATTGCCAAAGAATTTGCTGCTCTCACCGTTATAGCGGACATTGAGGATAATCTCTTGTCCATTGTAGGAGGCTGGCTTAGTATATGGTGCACACTTATTTAAGTGAAGCACATTGTGCTAATCCAGACAACTCTTATGGTGTATTTAGTGGTCTTTGATAACCTTTTAAAAGCTATCAACGGGGTAGACAGGGAGATCAGCCTTCACGCTTATCTTGAAGGAATGTTAAACAGCTTGTTTTGCCAGAGTAATCATGTAATGTAGGCTAAATGAAAAAGAACAAAATGTAAATATAAAAATGTCTATTTATTACACAACACTCACTAACTCATTGGTATACCTCCTACCCAGAGATATCGAAACAAATATACAATACTTCAGTTGCAATAAGGTAAGTAGCACAAAATACAGTATTCTCCAGGGGGAGACCAAACCATACACTAATAAAATGGAATGCGAGCTGCGACCGAAGTTGGGACTTGGACCAGGAGACTCAGAGGAGCTGGGGACACAAGGAACCACTCAAGGTAAGCACCCAGGAACCCCATGGAGGACGTGTGCAGAGTGGAAACACAGCCGCTTGTCCAATAGAAGTCAATGGGGAAGTCGCAGTTGTAGTTTTGAAGAAGAAAGGCTCGTCCCAGTGGACGCTGAAGAAACCCCATGGAAGACAGAAGGTTGGAGCGTCACCCCACCCGTGGATACCCCAGGAACCAAGATACCTACACCAGGGAAGCCGGGTGCACAGGTGCTAAGTGACACCGGAAACCGCCTTAGACCACAATGAAGGGCTTCAGAAAAGATGCCGCTGGAGAAGACTGTGCAGGGGTCCGGTGGAATCCAAGGATGGAATCTTGAAGTGAAGAACCTGTAAGCAGAGGGGACAGTGTCTATGCCCCTCGGAGGTGACCAGGAGGCACGGAAGAGCAATGTCCACCGATGACGGACGGTTCAGGAGAGTTGACGGTGACCCTGTTGCTGCAGCTGTGAGGACCAGGCGACGCTGAGGAAGACCAGGAGCCGTGCACGAGCTGTCCCACATTGGAAGTTGAGAACCAGGGGATTGGTGTCTGGCGGGAGCACCAACAAGCCATGGCAGCAACAGGCGTGGAAAGCAAAGAAGGAGCAATGTTGGGGCCAGCAAGGTCCAAGGGACTCACCGCATGCAGGGGAGTCAAAGCAGGCCCTGAGCAAGCAGAGGAGTCCACTGGAGCAGAAGACCCTCAAGAGGACCCACAGGCCAAAGGCATGGGAGTCACAAGAGGACCTCGAGCAGCTCACCAAGAAGGGAGGCCCACAGTGCACAGAACGCTGTACTTGACAGGAAGAGGGGCTGGAAGCTGGAGCTTCTTGTAGCCCAAAGAACTCTGGAGTGCAGATCCAACAAGCCTTGGCAACGGAAAGTCGACGCGGTGTACAGGGGTTTGGTCCCTGCGGTTCCGACGAGGGATACTGGCCTCAAAATTGCAGAGAGGACAGGTCAGGCCTCGAGGGAGTTGTAGAACCACCACCTGTGTTGTGGAGCCTTTTTAAGTTCGTGGGACGTCAGGAGAAGCAGACCGGTCAGCTTCGTAGCGATGCCTGCAGATGCAGGGGAGTGACTCCTTCACTCCAAGGGAGATTACTTCGGGTGTCCTTCATGCCAACAAGTCTGTTGAAGATCCTGGATTAAGCATAGAAACAGACGACAAAGAAAACTTGTAGAACAGCGAGACCAGGAGCAGCAGGAGTCTTCTTTAATGCAGTCTCGGTTCCAGGTGAAGTCCAATTGTTCAAACGGTCGAAGAGTGATGTAGTTTCAGTCTTGAGTCTTGTCCCACGATTAATTTGAAGACCCACCCACATGTAAGCCCTTAAGCAACCTAGGGAAAGGGTTGGAACGACTCAGGCGTCTCTCCCAGAGGAGGGGCTGGACAGAGGAGAGGATACTCTCCTGTCCTTTGTCCAGTTTCATGCCAGAGCGGGAGCCAAGGGCTCCCAGAACTGGTTCCAACTGGAGTATGCAAGGAGATCACCAAATGTGGCCTTCAAAGCAGTCTGGTGGCGCTGGTAAGCGCCCCCACCCTAGCCCAATACAAGAACTACTGTCTGGGAGGTGGTCACACCTCCCTGCGACAGGAAACCTATTTTTCTACCTTCCCCTGCTTGGCTCAGCAGCAGGAGGGCAGAATCATATCTGTGGGCGGCAGCAGCACTAGCTTGCTGTCAAGACCCTGAAAGGCAGTAACCCGGAGTATACGGGGGTACCCCCAAGGGAGGCCCCCAGTACATGGGATCTTACTTTCAACACTGGAATCGGTGTTGGGGTAGGATTCCAACATCTTTGATTGCAAACATGACCGGGTTCGGTGCAGCCACTATATAGTTAGACATCTTGTAATGACTGATGTCTACTATATGTATTAACATAGCTGACTGCACATACAAAGCCTGGAAAATTGACTCCAGGGTTTGTAGGAGTGTCCTGCTCATGCAGGGACAACCTCACACTTATAACCAAGCACCCTGCCTTCAGGACTGAAAGGTTTGCCTGAACGGTGACTTATAGGTTTTAAGTGTAGTGACCTCAGATATGAGGAAACATATATCTGTCATGAGAGGTGCTAGCACCAACTCACACAGGTTGCAATGGCAGGCCTGTAGTCACAATTTGAGTGGTCTCTCATGGGTGGCACAATACATGCTGCAGCCCATGGAAGACCCCTAGTGTACCTGTGCACTGGGTACCTTACTACAAATACTAGGGACTTACAAGGGTACACCAGTAGCCAATTGTGGATGTACACCAGTACTTACCATGATCAAATTAGGGAGGAAGCACAGTGACTGGGGTCCGGATTAGCAGGATCCCAGTCAGACTAGTTAAAAAAAAAAAACTACTGACACCAGCAAAAAGTGGGGGTAACCATGAAAGCAGATCCTACTTTCCTACATCTATGTTATCAAGATGTCTACCCTCTCTATCCAATTAGGTTGATATAGGCATAGAGTTGTTCTTGGAACGGCGCTGAGCAGCTTGCGATATACTCGAGTCAGGTTTAGGATGCCCTATCAAACAGGCTGGTGCATTTTCTGGTGCCTTATATTTTGTATCCAACCTGGGTAGGACAGCAGACACTGCTGCTGGATTCTTCATGATCTTTACACCTTCTTCCCAGATATAGTCTACCACAGGGATAGCTCTAACAGATTTTATAGCCAGCTCTTTAAAACCATAAAGAAAGCAATCGGATTGCTTCACTGGCTTTGGCAAATCAAATCATTTTGCTGCGCGCTCCATCAGAGTATGCAAACTCCCAATATCATCATGAGGAGAGTCCACCAGATGAGGAACTTGTTGTGAAGGAGCTGGTAACAGGTAATCATCCCATTCATTAGATACACTGCAGTCATTCGGTACCTCACCCCCTTCTCTATCGCTATCTGAGGATGGCACATCATCGGCAGGCGGAACTACAATGCTTGAAGCCGGCTTTCTCTTTGGTGTGAGCACTGCTGGTAAATGTTGTCGCGTGCGAGGAGTAGGAGGTTGAATTCGAGGAGACTGAATTGTTTGTGTTGGTGATGTAGCCCAAGAGGGCTCAGGAAATCTTCTATAGTAGTCCTGTAGCATGCTCTGCAAGTTGTGAACCAAAGTTCTTATTACTTGCACATCTCCTCTCGGGGTCATGATCTTCATAGGGATGGTAATGCTCTATATATGAAGTAGAGATGTCCATAAATTGTGTTACTGAGGAATAACAATTTTCCTCACCATATTCCTCACTCTCCTCTTGATATCTGACAAAGTTCTGAAGGACTATGCGCTGTGCCCAAAGGACCATCATGTTCTGAATCCTCCACATTTAATAAGTGAGTTGGTGGAAGAGGTGACACCTTGCTCAGAGATGTATGTTAAGGCATTAGTGGAATTAATGACGAAAGAAGTGATTCTCTCGTCAACAATGGCCTTATCGACACTATGGGTGTCTTCACTGTCAACAATGCTGCTTTTTTTCGCTGCCGATGACGCTGTTAACGGTTTCATCATCGACGGCAGCCCCGTAGGTGAGATTCTAGGCATGACCGACGACAATGGTACAATCACCGCTGACAAAGTCACCCCAGTTGTTGTAGACAGTGTTGTTGTTGGGCGTAATTTTGACGACAGTGTAGTCGGAGACAACTGAGTCACCTTCATCGACAGTATCGTTGTCACCAGGTTCATCGATGGTTTCTTCTGTAGAGCGGATTTCTCAGTCAACGGCACTGATGAGGGCTTTTTATGTTATGAAGTTTTATAGAGCGCACAGCTGCCCCAGCAAAGGGGCGTCCCGGCGCTTGATAGCAAACGGAGGGGGAGGCGGGTGACAGAAAGGAGGCCTAAGTTGAAGGAAAAAGGTGGGTCTTAATGGCCTTGCGGAAAGCTAGATCGTTATCAATGCTGCGGATGTGGATAGGAAGTGAGTTCCAGAGTTTAGCCGCCAGTATGCGGAAAGAGCGCCCACCAGCTTGTACCCTCCTTACCCGGGGAACAACCGCCAGGTGATGACCTATCGAGCGGAGCTGGCGAGTAGGGGTGTATGATGAAAGCATATTGGCCAAGATGCCTGGAGAGGAGAAATTCAAGATTTTAAATGCAATGCAGAAAGACTTGAAGTCCACTCGTCTGGCCACCGGCAGCCAGTGAAGCCGACGGATGGCGCCAGAGGTGGGGCAGGTTCTGGGCAGACCAAGGAGAGTTCTGGCAGCTGAGTTTTGTACCCTTTGCAGGCTCACAATCTCAGACTTGTTAGCCCCCAGGTAGAACGAGCTGGCGTAATCCACTCTTGACAGGACTGAAGCCTGGATAATCACCTGCCTGATGGGTGGATCGAAAAAGCCCAATAGAGGTTTGAGCCCCCGTAGTATGCCGAAACACGTCCCTGCCACCTTCTTAGTTTGGGGCTGAGAGCCGAGTCAACCCAGACACCTAGATTTTTCACCACCTGTTTAGGGGCGGGTGCACAACCCAGGGTATCCGGCCACCAGTGTTCGCTCCACAGCTCAGGATCTTTCCCTACCAGCAAGACCTCAGACTTGCTGGCATTGAGCTGGAGGCAGTTGGCAGTCATCCAACTGTAAAGAGAGTCTTGTACAAGGTATTGTAGACTCTGACTGAGATTTTTGAGTAGATGTCCTCTTTAGAATTTTTATGCAAGTGTTCACTAGATGACGCATGTTCCTCAGATGACCCATGATGAGTCTTTTTATGAGCTTTCTTAGGTGGCTCACAAGACATAGGTCCCTCAGCCCTCTCTCTTCCTCTCTTCTGAGACTTCGTTGATTTAGAAGAATTCTCACTCTCCTTTCAGATAGAGGAATATCTATGGTCTTGAGCTTTTGAAGCAGTAATAGTAGCCTCCCCTCTCTATCATTTAAAGTTTTTGAGGAAAATGTATGGCACATTTTACAGTCCTTTACCTTATGACAAGGGTAGAGGCAGTAAATGCAGTCCTTGTGAGGATCCTCAAAGTGCAGCCTCTTCTTATCACAGGTCCCACAAGGTCTGAAAAGACCCCTTTTGCTCGGCTCTGACATTTCAGCTAGTCAGTTTTGAGTAACCTATGAAGAAATACAGAGAAATACCTTTATATATCTGTTTTCAGGCAGAAAATTTTGGCTAACTCAGCAGGGCTCAGGGAGACTCCCTTCATACGACAAGCGGTAGAAAATCTGAGCGAGTGGAACCTCTGTGGGGAGTGTTTTAGAGGGTGCTGTCGACTGACTGGCTGGAGTTTGGTTATTTTGTAATGATAGAGATGTTAATGAAGTGAATGTTTGTTTTAGCCCTTATGGGCTATGGATGATTGCTTTTAAATGTACTGTGGGAGTCCCATTTCAACAACGGGGAACGAGTGAAGCATGTGAACCTATGAAAGATTCAATACTGGAGAATCAAAGGATACAATGTTATGTGCTGCAAATGAGTCTGTGGACATAAGCAGATATGCACCGAGGAAGTAGAACTGTTGAGGGTTTTTGGAGGCTGATGCTGTAAGAGTTAAAACAAACTTTTTCTTTTTCATGAGGGTTAAGTTTTTGACCTCTAACAACATCAGCCCCCAAGAAAGGCAGCCGCTCAACAGTCTTAAGTCAATAGAGAGATTATTATCAAACCCACCGACAATGGGGGTGGGATTGTAATCAAATATGACGAGAACTACAATAGCAAAGTTCTCAGACAAATAAGCAACCAGGAACATTATAAGAAAACTAACACGCCATCTACTCCTGGAGATCGGAGAGGCTATGTTAATGGTCACATCTCAAGCTAACGAAGAGGGCTTTCTAATTTCTTATTGATGACATTTTCTTTAACAAAATGAGCCCCTGAACACCAGTCCTGTATACCTTACCAAAGGCTCGCAAAGACTCTCTAAATCTCTCAGGGAGACCTATAGGCTCTGGTTGCGGCTCCTTACTGGAACCACTGGCGGAATACATCAACCTCTTTATTAAGGACTTTGTACCAGAAATATCTAACTATGTAGGAGACAGTACATACATGATCAACTTAATACAGAATATGGAGTTCAACCCTGAACACAACATCCTTGTAACACTCAACATTGAGTCACTGTATAAAAACATTCCCCAGATGGAGAGCAGAGAAGTCCTTCAGAGGCTACTGGACACTAGACCATCTCTGGTACAGGTCCCAACAGTCTCTAATACAACTAAAGGTTGCCCTCAACAAGAAATATTTTTTTGTCTGTAGGTGAACACTACCAGTAGTGTAAAGAGTATTCAATGGTGGCAATGTTTGCCAAAATCTGGCTAACCTCGATGTTGACCACTTTGAACAACTATTTGTATTCTTTGACAGTAATCCATTCAGACCTCATGTGAAATGCTGGAAAAGATAGATCAATGATATTTTAAAGATTTGAGAAAGTTCTGCTCCCGTATTATGCAATTTCATTGAATATCAATACTAGTCAAGAAAATTTTATTTTACCTGCAATTGGGACACTGGAAAAATACCCTTTCTTGACCTGATCGTTAGACAAGATGAGGGTAAATTGATCACTGACCTCTATAAAAAGCACACAGAGAGAAACATTTAATTAAAATATCAGTTTTCATTTAAGGGCACTGAAAGACAGTCTACCTTTCAAAGAATTTCTCATAATAAGTTGTAACTGCAGCCGCAAGACAGATTACTTTTGAGGCCAATATTCGGTGAAAAACAATTAATGGAGAGAAGTTATCCTTGGAAACTTATTAAGACAACAATGAAGAGGGCTTGATTCTCCACTAAGAAGCAACTCTTAAAACTGAAACCAGGGAAGACAGGAAAACATTGTATATGTAACTACTATCGCCCCACAAAATAGCCATATAGTTAAAATTGTAGAAAAAACATTGACCAATCCTACAGACTAACAATTTTGGCTCTTGCCCCCTGCCTTATTTTCATACAAGGGGTAGGAACATAAAAGTGCCTTTGGTTCACACAGCAGGCAGAAACATCCAACAGAGAAACACATTATAAGACAGTTGGGGTCTGCGACCAGTAGCAGGTCATTTTGAATGTTTAAATTGCATTGCCTGTAAGGTTTACTACAAATACAATACATTTATAAATGGTTCAATTCACCAGGAGTTAAGATCCTTTTCCAACTGTAACGCCACGAAAGAGGTATATTGCATTCAGTGCTCCTGTGACCTAACCTATATTGGGCACACAACCAAACAAGTGAAGCTGCTTATAGGACAACATAGGAGCAGAATGAATTGCAAGGTTACAAATGTGTCTCACTTTTAGTACAACCATGGTGCTGATAGAAGATGGCAAGTGATCAGGTTGGCTTGCCTACCAAAGAGAGGAGGGATCTTGCGATCTGGCAATGACTGGAATGTCAAAAGATTGAACAATGTGACTGTCTCAAGACGTATGACCTCAATGGAGGAGTGGAGAAGCTACATTTCCCTTTGTGATTGATGGACTATGATTATCCTAACTGAAATGTGATAATTAGCTAAGGGCATACACAGAGCCATAACAATGAATGGACTACTATAATTACTGGATTACTAATGTGATTATCTTCATATTGTGATGCTATGCAATTGTATTTTGTATTCTCCAATCAATTTTATTTTCCAAATAACTGTTTGGAATGCATTAACTGAATCACTGAATAATCTAATACTAGAATGGTGAACTCCCTATACATACCAATAGTCTTTTTTACATATCTACTGTTGACTGCGTTTTCACCGATATTACCGATTTTTTAATTAAATTGCAACTACATGCACTTTAGATGAAGTAGAACCCACCTTAAATAGTTGCCTGGGTTTAAATTTACCAGAAATAATCTCGTGTTTCAAGCCTCATTCTGGGATGCAACCATTTTTTAACCCTCCTCATGGGGGATGCCGATGATTCTTACTCCAAGCGTGATGGCGCGATGATCTCTGCACCGCGACTTGGACTGTCATAGCCATGCACGAGCCAGGTGAAAAAACCATCTCGATATTCAATACGAACTATGCCCTTGAGATACTGCTTTTCCGCAGAAGAACAACATTTATATCGCAAGCGCAGAACTGAGGAGCCAGTGGGACATCCCTTCCCACGCATGACACTGCTCGTTTGGTGAGTGTTATACCGAATTAACAAGTAATCTGCTGTAACTATGTGATTGCAGGCACAAGCGTTTCATTAAATGCTCAGCTATTTGACAGGTTTTTCTGACCCACTGAGTAAGTACATTTCCTTAATTCACACTTAGGTGAATGTTTGACCTTCTAAAGTCATTCAAATGATCACCATTTGCAGCAATGGCTCTAATTACCCCAACACTGCACCAGCATGCATCATTTGAGCCACTTATCCAACCATGAGGCTACCCTACCCTCCAGGAAATACTCCTGCAGCAAAACTAGCCCTTAATGTTACTGCACTACTTAATCCAACTTTAATTAGAGTATTACTATTTTCCCATGTAGGTGACTCTGCCATATACATGTACTGATGAGAACTCAATATTAGAAAAAGAGTTTGAAAACAATCAACATTATGACAACACACAAAATCGTCTAGCTTAAATGGAAAAGTAACTTACCTTCAGTAACGATGTATCTGGTAGAGACATAGTCTAGTCGCAGATTCCTTAACTTTTGAATTCACCCCAGGCGTCAGACTGGATCCCGAAATTTATCAGCAGTGCCTCTGCGTGCCAGGGGATGTCGGCGCATGGCTCCCTGATTACGTTGACTCCAGTTGTGATGTCAGTGGAGCCATATAAGTCCCCTCCGGCGCGTGGACGCCAGTTTCTTCTGTGAAACCTTCCACGCCAGAACACGGAGCCACTATAGAAACTGGCTGTGGAAACAGTGTGCCATAAAGATCAAAAATCTTTGAAACAATTAGAAAGTAGCAATAAATGATATGTCAAGGACCTTAAGGAAAAGACCAAATGAATCACCGAAGCACAAGCTACATGAAACCCTGCGCACTGGTGCATAAACCAGCCTTGCAGAAGAAAACACCTCTAACTCTACCAGACACAAATGGAATTGAATGGTATAGTAATACAAGACCAATGAAGCAAGACTACGTGGTTTGTGGAGTCATACCACTACACGAAACCGCGATCACTGGAGTATAAAACCAGTACTGAAACGGAGAATAACCCCTACATCATATTTTGTTCGCAGAGTGAGGAGGATGGGGAGGCGTTAAGGAATTTGTGGCTAGACTATGTCTCTCCCAGATATAGTTACAGAAGGTAAGTAACTTTTCCATCTGATAGAGACATCTAGCCGCAGATTTCTTAACTTTTGAATTAAGTACAATCGCTATACCCAACCAGGCCTGAGAACTAATCCTACAAAAGTTCCGAAAGAGAACTAACTGGTCGAAATTAGCCACAGACAAGACATATGTAGGAATAGATGGAAAAGAGCATGGCTCCTAATAAAAATTGTGGCAATGACCACAGACAATGTAAATAATAAACAACCCCGCAGTCTCGGAAAAACCCAATGCCTCAAGAGAAACAGGACAAAATTCGGCCAGAAGATACCAAATGCTACAAAAGGTCTCAGAGAAGACCAGCCAGTCTGAACTAAAAAGAGACCAGACACATGTAGAAAAGACTATTTATATGAACCGGACAAGGACCACAGGAAAGTAAAGTGAAACCTCCTGAAGGCACAGCAATATGTGACTCTAGAGAAGGGGATTAAACTTCATCCAAACACAAGCATCAGTCATACCAACAAGTACATGACCCCAAGGATGAAGTAAAACCATGAATTAGGAAGACGGAAGGTGAAATGAATGCCAATCCAATGTAAAGTTCCTGATAGCAAGACAG
Source organism: Calotriton arnoldi (assembly GCA_963921515.1). NCBI lineage: Eukaryota > Metazoa > Chordata > Amphibia > Caudata > Salamandridae > Calotriton > Calotriton arnoldi. Next base: position 2,365,780 of record CAWUFW010002057.1, on the reverse strand, counting down.
TGAGAACTAAGGAATCACAACAGACCGCTTATCTAAAGGGGAATCAGCAGGAACAGAATGAACAAAGTGAAAGACGCCACAGTCACCCTTTTTTTTTCTTAAAAAAAACAAGGGTGTCTGCCACAAAAATATATCATAATTAAAGTACCCTCTTAATCACAGCTGAAGAAGGAGATTCATATTTTGTCATATGTAACAATCACTGAAAGAATAAAAGGACCATGAGTCTGAAAGGCCCCAACACAAGGGATTTCTAAACCAGGTTATAGTGGAACATGGATAAAGAAGTATCCATGGAAATTACTGTCAGACTAAAAATAAGAACAAGGACTGCTAAAATCAAGACCTATCCTTGAATAAAAAGAATGACCGACAGAGCGACCTTAGAGGCTCACCTACCATGTAACCCCACAGAGGTGCAAAAGTAGAACACCAGCAAATATAAATACATTGCAAGCTAGAAAAGAAGTATCTAAAATTCAATACCAACTGTCTCCCAACAGAAAGGTAACGATCATACAGATATACATCTGCCATAAATGTGTATACACATAAATACAAAACACATGCAAATCGGCATATTCATTGGCCAATAAATGTGTACATCAATATAGGGGCCCATACATATAAGGAACAGTGAAGAAGACACTCTCTGTCTCCTAACCAGAGATGGTCAAAAACAATATTGCTACATAATCTGTACCCTTACAAAGAGCAGAATTATATCCAAAATGTACAACCAGAAAACCTACCTGTACACAATAGAAATACGCTCTCCCAAATAGACAGGATATAATAACAGAACACTGAAGCGAGTGACTGAAAAGAGTTCTTCCTTCAACCGACTAATGGCTTTAGCCCGTCAGTAAATCAGATGAGGATCACTCAAAGAAGAAAGGAAAAAAAGAAAACCTGCCACCTCAAAAAACGGTAATTGGCAGCACTTCCCAACCTAACCTTTTAAACTTAAGAGTGACAAGTGTAACATGCTCTCAAAGGAAGAACACTAGAAAAGAGGTTTCTTGTAAGAGTAAACCATCAAAATGAAACACAAACAACTTAGGTGTAAGAGACACAAAGAATCCACAAAGATGGATACACCCTTTATCCTACCGGTGTAGCATGGTAAACCTGCAGGAATAAAAATACCTTGATGCCATACACTGAAAGGTATAAAAAAAAAATACATCGCAATCTACAATGATTGAAGAATGCACCCCCGAAACAAGCGGAGGAAAAACACTCCAAAAGGAGGGAACTAAAAGCTGTGTGCCATCACATCTAAGGGATACAACTTGCTGAAAAAAGGCGAGAAGTTATAGAAAGAAAACCATGATCGAAGAAAAAGAATTTCCAATGAACTAACAGGTCAGGTCCGGTACCAACAGAGACCCCCGCTTAGTGAAACGGAAAGGCAATAAGCCTACTGCAAATGCTTCCACAAGCAGGTAACACAGGTAATCAATTTCACATGAGAAAGAAACCATAGATCCAAACCTCTTGAGTGAGTATCTCCTCAGCAGAGATAACCAAGAAACCTACCTACGGGTAGGGAAAAACCCATGTAGGGCCTCAAAGAAAAACAACCAGTCATCGATAGCAAAAATAACATAAGAAATAAGGCCTGCAAAGGCAGGAACACCGCATTTGGTGACGTTACACTGCAAAAAGCATACCATAATGCAGACTTGTGCCAAATTACAAACCAAAAGGAGCCTTCTGCACAGAAACCTCTCCCTTATAATATAGTAAAAGTTGAAAGAAGGGAACAGGGCTAAGGGTCTGAGTCACCCTGACTGTCCCTAAACGTAAGCAAAGCGGATTCTGCATGGGCACCAAACAAATGAACGCCATCAAATGACATGTCAATTAAAGCTGACTGGACTGCCTCTGAAAATCCAGTAGAACGAAGCCAAGCTTGCCGACGTAACACCTCAGAAGATGCCATGGCTCGACCAATCGAATCAGTGGTGTCCATTCCACATCTAACTGACTCAGTTTGTTCCTATTAGCCTCTGGAAACAATGGCAGTAACTGCAGCAACGAATCCCATAAGGCATGAGAAAATCGTCCAAGGACGCAAGTTGTGTTAATGGAACGTAACGCCATATTGGTGAAAGAGAACATATACGTTTTCCACAAGAGTCTTGCTTTCAGGAATCTTTGTCAATCGGAGTATGAGGAAGACTATCTACATCGTGCGAAGCTGTGGCAACCTGAACCACAAACTGTGGTGTGTCGGTTGACGAAGAAAGCAAGCAGGATCATCGGGGGCAGGGCAGTGTTTGTGGGAAATAGTACGGTCCACAAGTGCACCAGTATCAGGTCTAGCCCATGCCCCTAGTAAAATATCATACATTGCCTCACAAAAGGGTAGCACTGGCTCAATCCCTGACTGACCCGGATGAAAGACCTCAATGAGGGGGTCTGTAAATTCTCCATCGAAGGCAGAGTCAAATGTAGAACATCAGCCACCAATTTGACCATATCCGCCAAGGAAGAGCTGGCTTCCGAGGCAAGGTCAGGAGGAGATAGAAGGCCAGAAGCCAGGGATGATTCTAACCCGCTTGCTTCACCTAACTCAGAAATCCAGCTATCCATCACAGGAGGATCTGTAGGCACTGGATGCATAAAAAGAACCCCTTCTTCATTTTCTTCCACAAACTGTTCGTGTGAAGCCCCCACAGAACCATGAATTATCGACTCCGTAAACATCGATCGACGCCGACACGGCACCGTATCAACCTCAGGGCGAGAAAGTGGAAGAGTGTCGGATGGCGCTGCCGACAAAACAAGTCGAGGGGATGTCGACGTCTCAAGACTCAGCGGGGTCGTGCACCGACTCCGGTTCGGAGCCTTCTGACGCAATTGAAACATACCCCGGAGGAACAACTGACGTCGCTCCAGAGCCAGTCAGCGCCACAGGTGTGAACCCTGAAGGGCTGTGCACGGCATCACTGTGTCTAGGGGCCTATCTGCAGTCGAGGATGAACCTGTCAATGCAGTCATTGCACCATCACCTCCTTGGGGCCCGGAGGTCCTCCAGGGGAAGGTGAGGACCCAAATATGATATGAAGAGCATTATAATTCTCTTTCATGTGGGCCAGAGTCAGCCAGCTCAAGGGAAAGGCATGGGACTCTTGCATGGAGTCCTCAGCACGAGGACTTGAACCCCTTCTGCCATTCACGAGAACGGCCCCTGGAGCGGCTCTGTTGTCGAACCACAGTCAACCCACATTTAGGAGAACTGGAAGTCCTCGACAACCGTGCCGTCAGGAGCTTCATTCTATGCTCCGGCAACGCCCTTGGTTTCAGCTGTTGGCAGGTGTCACACTCTTCGTGTCGTAGTGCTCGCCCAAGGACCACATGCATATGGAATGAGGATCCGTACCAGACATTTGTCGACCACAAGATCTAAACACAGAAGGCATAGATCGCTAGCACACTATTTCAGACGAAAAATCGTCACACCAGGTCGATAAAACGGCCAGATACGATTCTCCGGATCCACGTTACAGCGCGGAAAAGAAGAAACTGACATCTGCGCACCGGAGTGGACTTCTGCGGCTCCACTAACGTCACAACCGGAGTCAACATCATCAAGGAGCCGTACAACGCCATACTCTGGCATACAGAGGAACAGCTGCAAAATTTCCAGATCCAGTCTGATGCCTGGGGAGAATTAAAAAGTTAAGGAATCTGCGGCTAGATGTCTCTATCAGATAAGTTGCCATTATACTGGACAATAAATGTGTGCAAACAGAAACACATATTGGAAAGTCTCGGCTGTATATAGCACACTTTCTGTGTGTTTTCACAATGGGAAACAGTGCACAATTGTCATCTTGTTTGTTTAATATTGTACATAATGTATGTATATATGTGTCCTTTGAATAACTGTATTCTATTTGAACAAGTTACTTACCTTCGGTAACGCTTTTTCTGGTGGATACAGTATCTGCCTATGGATTCCTCACCTTTTGAATTACCCCTTGCGCAGCATTCCACAAACTTTTTTTTCAGTTCTTCCACGTCGATGAGGACGTCACAATAGCACGGCTCCGTTCGCGACTCCGCGTGACGTCATCGGAGCCATAAGAAGTCCTCGTTGACGTGCTGACGTCAGTTCCACCCATTTTTTGCGTGCCTTCGAGGCAAACGGGCAAACTGACAACATTTCACAAGTATTTTCACAAAGTATACAATATATCACAGTATAAGATACAAACAAGAAACAAACAAGAAAGGGAAACAGGAAATTCCAAAATATAGACATTTCCTAGCGACAAGCATCATATTTCAAATGAAAAAGAAAAATACAAGACAGTCATATCCTAAATTATTTTTGGTATAAGTAGGTAGACAACGGGGAGGCGGTGGGTCAGTGAGGAATTCACAGGCAGATACTGTATCCACCAGAAAAAGCATTACCGAAGGTAAGTAACTTGTTCTTCTGATGGATACATCTGCCTGTGGATTCCTCACCTTTTGAATTGAATCCCCAAGCAGTCCCGCTACCGGAGGAGGGTGTCCACCTACCTATACCAAAAAAACCTGCAGCACAGATCGTGCAAAATGGCCGTCCCTCCTCACCTCCGAATCCAAGCAGTAATGCTTCGCAAAAGTGTGGAGGGAGGCCCAAGTTGCTGCCATACAGATTTCTACAACAAGGACACCTCTAGCCAAAGCCAAAGAAGAAGACTTAGCTCTAGTGGAATGAGCTCTAATACCTTCAGGCGGCTCCTTCTTAGCCAAGGCGTAGCAGATCTTGATGCAGAGGATGATCCACCTGGACAGCGTTCGCTTGTGGACAGCCTTGCCCTTCATTTTTCCCACGTAACCAATAAAGAGCTGGTCGTCCAGCCTTAAGTCTTTGGTTCTGTCCAGGTAGAAGCTGACCGCCCCCTTAGGGTCCAGGCGGTGAAGTCTCTCCTCCTCCTTGGGAGGGTGAGGGGGGGGATAGAAAGTGGGTGAAGTGATGGACTGCCCTAGATGAAAAGGAGTAACCACCTTAGGCAGGAAAGCAGCTCTGGTCCTGAGAATTATCTTATCTGCATGGATCGTGGTGAAAGGCGGCTTAGAACTAAGAGCCTGTAGCTCACTAACCCTCCTGGCAGAGGTAATTACAATCATAAAAATTGTTTTGAATGGGAGAAACCTCTAAGGACAACTATGTAGAGGCTCGAAAGGAGATCCCATTAGAAAAGTTGAGACTAAATTTAAATCCCACTGAGGCATAATAGAAGGAGTGGGAGGAAATCTATTAGTGAGACCCTTAATAAATCTCATGACTATGGAAGACTTAAACAACGATGGCTGGTCTGGCAAACAAAGTAAGGCTAACGAGGCCGACAAGTAGCCCTTAACAGTCACCACAGCACAACCCTGCTGAGCCAAAGAGAGAGAAAAACCAAGTACATCAGACAAATGAGCCTTCAAAGGATCAACTGAACTCTCCCCACACCATTTAACAAATTTGGCCCATCTAGTGGAATAGACAGATTTGGTGGAGTGTCTTCTGGCCGATAAAAATAACTCAGGTTGCCCCGTTCAATCTCCAGGCATGAAGGTGCAGGCTCTGGAGGTGGGGGTGTAGAACCTGCCCCTGCGATTGCAAGAGGTCTGCCCTGAGAGGGAGACGGAGCAGAGGGTGCGATGAGAGGTGAAGAAGGATTGTGTACCACACCCTTCTTGGCCGATCAATATGACTTGGGCCCGGTCGTGGCGAATCTTCCTCAGAACCGGAGGAATCAAGGGTATGGGAGGAAACGCGTAAAGAAGCTGAAAGCTCCGATCTAGTTGAAACGCGTCCCCTAACGCTCCCCACATCGGATACTGGAGACTGCAGAACGACGGGCAGTGTGTGTTCTTGTGAGTGGCAAACAGGTCCAACTGAGGAAACCCCCATATCCTGAAAATGCAGAAACCACCTCCAAATGAAGACACCACTCGTGATCGGCTGCGTATTGCCAACTGAGACTGTCCGCAAGCACATTCAGCATCCCAGCCAGATGATTTGCAATTACTCAAAGCTGGTGATCCTGAGCCCAGGACCAGAGTTGCAGAGCGTCTCTGCAGAGACTATACGACCCTACACCTCCCTGTTTGTGGATGTACCACATCGCGGTAGTGTTGTCTGTCAGGACCTGAACTGACTGACCACGAATGGAGGGAAGAAAAGCCTAGAGAGCCAAACATATAGCCTGCAGCTCCAGAAGATTGATGTGAAGCAATCTCTCCTCTGGAGACCAAAGGCCCTTGATCTCCAGATCCCCCAGATGAGCAACCCACCCCATAATGGAGGCATCCGTTATCACTGTGGCCACCGGTGAAGGAGGTTGAAAAGGCTTTCCTTGAGACAGGTCGCCTGAAACACTCCACCATAACAAATCCGCTGCAGTGTCTCTGGAGATTCTGACCACCTCCCTGAGTTCCCTGTTATGTTGAAACCACTGCCTGCGGAGACACCACTGGAGTGCCCTCATGTGCCAGCGTGCATGGTTGACCATCAGTATGCAGGAAGCGAACAGACCGAGCAGGCGCAAAACCTTCAGGACTGGAACAGCCGCTCCATCTTGAAACATTGGGACCATAGCTTGGATGTCTAGAATCCCCTGAGGAGGCGGGAAAGCAATACTCAGTAGTATCCAGTACTTCCCCTATGAACAGGTTGCGCTGAGAGGGTACCAGGTGAGATTTGAGTACATTTCTCGAAAAACCCAAGTCGAACAACAGTTGAGTTGTTACTTGCAGATGATGCAGCACCATCTCTGGCGACTTTGCTTTAATTTTAAGCAGCCAGTCGTCCAGATAGGGAAAAACAGGAAACCCCGACCTTCTGAGATACGCTGCCACAACAGCTATCACCTTCCTGAAGACCTTTGTCGCGGATGTAAGACTGAATGGAAGGACTGCAAACTGATAATGTTGAGACCCCACTGTAAAACGGAGATACTTCTGATATGACTTCAGGATGGGAACGTGAAAATACACATCCTGTAAATCGATATACACCATCCGGTCTTCCTGCTGCAGCGCCAGAAGAACCTGAGCTAGGGTCAACTTCTTGAACTTCTCCTGCTTGAGGTAAAAATTCAAGATCCTGAGATCTAGGATCTGCCTCAATCGCCCGTCCTTTTTGGGGATCAGGAAATACCGGGAGTAGCATCCCTGACCCCTTTCCTGCTCCGGAACCACCTCTATTGCACCTTTCTGTAACAAGGACAGGACCTCTTGTTGCAGATGCAACAGATGATCCTCCGAACATCAGCCGTGGCGAGGAGGGTTAAGGAGGGGGAAGTTCCTGGAAAGGAAGGGCCTACCCATTTTCAACAAGATTTTTTTTTTTCACAAGTAATTTTATTGTTGACAGCCAACCAAGGTTGATGCCTCAAAGGGCACCAGCAATATGTATACATGGTTGCATATAATGATATCAACATTTTCAATTATATTATAGTATCGTTCATACAGGAAATAAGTTGATAAATAACACTTTAGAAAAACAAACAGTACCACACTATATCTGCATGAGAAGTAGAGTAGTCTTATAAATGGGGGGAGTCCAAGCCACCCATAACCATAGCTAATATTTATGATGTTCAAGTTCCAGTTCAGTACAATCATGTCAGTTGTTCTTCGACAGTGGAAGTGGGATGAGGAGGTTCCAGATACAACCCTCGATAATCTGCCCATCTTTTCCAAATTTTAAAATGCTTCTGAGGGCACCCTCTCGCTTCAAAGACCGGGATTTCTAGGCCCATACTGAAGTCCAAGTCCTTCTTCCAGACTCCCACCAACGGCGGGGATACATCCTTCCAGGCCCTGGCGATGTCTCTCTTTGCCAAAGTGGGGCCAAGAAACAGTAAGTGGCGCTTGTACCTATTTTCTACAAGATTTAAAACCTAAAGATCTGATGTAACAGATTTCCAATTTTCCACCGTATCGAGACCCGATTGGATCACCTGACTGGCTGCCGCCTGGGTATCCGCCAGCACCTCCATGAAGTGACCCCGAACATCTGCTGGCAGCGTAGGAGCCTCCTCCTTAGCTGTATCCATCAAAGCATGGATATACCGGCCTAACGGGCAATGGCATTTGCTAGCTGATGAAAACACCTTCTTAGCAGACTGCTCCAGCTTCTTAGAATCCCTATCCCCCGGACTGGAGGGGAAGGAACCTGCTGACTGCTTAGAGGAACATGAAGCTTGAACCACCAAGCTTTCAGGTGAAGCCTTATCCTACATTGCGGCCAAAACCCGGAACAAACTCCCCCTCAGCATCAGACGAACCCATGCACTGCAAGCATTCAGGAAGAGCCTCAAGACCTGGCTCTTCGGATGAGACGGAGCTGCTCGAAACCCCCCTCCCCACAGCGCCTTGAGACCCTCACGGGTGAGTAGAGCGCTTCACAAATCCCTGATTGACTGATTGAATGGTGTGACAAAAATGCTCGATCACCAGATGCAACCTTATAATGCCTTGCCACCATTCTGGACACTGCCGGGGTAGACATTGGCTTTTGCCAAACCTCCAAAATTGGTTCTGTCAAAGCTTCGTTGAATGGAATAAAGGGTCTACCGCTGATGATGGGGTGTGCAGAACCTCAGTAAGAATGTTAGATCTGACCTCCGCAGTTGGCAACTGTAAATCCAGAAGGTCGGCTACCTTCCATACAACTGAGTGGGATGAGGCCACCTCCTGAAAAGGAAGAGCTTTGGAAGAAGAGAGCTCCCACTCTGGAGAAGTGTCCAACCCACTGGCCTCTTGAAAGCCTTCAAAGTCATCCACAATATCAAGAATCTCTCCCCCCGCAACTTGCTCCTGCTGCTTCTGGAATTCCTCCTCTTCCAGAAATCTCTGAGCCTCCCTTTTTAAACGCAACTTAGGAATCGGCGTCAGCGGTGCCAGACGCGGCGCCGGTGACCTCGGAGCTGGCATCAATGCAAGTACCTCATGAGTTGCCGGAGGAGCCGCACAAAGTTGAGATGGCGCCATACCGGAGCCCAACGGTGCCGGAGAGTAGTCCATCCTTCCCTCCTGGGATGGAATTGGTGTCGAGAACCATGGCGTCGGAAGAGCCATTGGCATGAAGGGCGCCTGGGCATTATGTTGGGGAACGCCCAAATTACAGGAAAGTGGTCCCACGGGGCCAGCCGGCGCGCCAGATGGGTTAACCGCCCTGGCAAAACATGCCATACATCGCATAAAGAAAATGCGACGGATCTGCCCCTGGAGTCGGGGAAAGGCGGGTACGGACCTGGAACCACCTGATCCGGGACAGATCGAGGTCGTAAGGTGGGTTCTGGTTGTGGCGCGGGAGACACCGGATCCGGGATCGGTGAGGTCCGAGGCACAGGAGACGTTTCTCTGGGCACCGAAGAGCCCCTCGGCCTTTGGAGAATGCTCCGGAGTCACCTGCGGTGAAGAAGAAGGCGAGATATCATCATTCCTAGGTCGCCGCTGAACCGAGGACGCCGACTTCGATGACTTCTCCTTCGAATAGCGAAGCTTGGATCTATGTTGCCGCTTCTTATGCTTTTTGGACAGCCTCGGAGTGTGCGGAGCCGGCGACTTCGACCTCAACTTAGTCCTCTTCCGACCTCTCTTCTCTTTGCTCGCCCGGGCCATAAACAGCTTCGCTTCTCTCTCTTTAAGGGCCTTTGTATTCATACGACGACATGACGAGGATCCCTCAACGTCGAGGTCAGACGATAAACAACAAAGGCGGCCTTCATGGGGGTCCGTGACAGACATATGGCCCCCACATTCCCTACAGGGTTTAAAACCAAGCTTCTTCTGAGTAGCCATCGTGAAGAAACAGTTTAAAGAGAACTGCAACAAAGTAGACTACAACAAAAAGGAGAGTCCTAGAAAACAGTTACGCATCAACGGCGCGGAAAAAAGGGAACCGGCGTCAGCTCGCCAACAAGGTCTTCTTATGGCTCCGATTACATCACGTGAAGTCTGGAGCGGAGCCATGCTATTGTGACATCCTCGTCGACGTGGGAGAGCTGAGAAAAAATGTTTCTGTGGAATGCTGCACAAGGGGTAATTCAAAAGGTGAGGAATCCACAGGCAGATGTATCCATCAGAAGTGCTAGTTACCTGTTAAAATTAACTCACTTGTAGGTCTAGAATGCATTCATGGTCTTTCTACATTTAATGTATGCATGGAATTCTTTTCTAAGTAACAATTTTGACTGAACGAAATTCGGGTGACTTATTGTTCAATAAATATATATATGTATATATATATATATATATATACACACATACACACACACACACATGATGTAGAACCAACCTGATTCATCTGTGCGCCCGCTGCAGATCAGAGACAACGGTCTGTGAATATTCAGGAGGATCTACCTTTTGGTCCGGGCACATGAGCATTAGAGCAAACCCACTTTTCTGTGCATATACCTCTTGTGATAGCACATGCTGCTTGACTAACCCCCTGATTTGTCTCCATATTGCAGAACCTAGAAACTGGTCTGTGCTGATTAAGAAGAGCGAACCTGATCTATGACTAGAAGCTGCACGGCTGATCACCTGTAGAAAGCACAAAATGTAGAATGAAAGCTTTGATAGTACACTGAACATGAAAGATAAATTAGGCAAAATAAGGTATCAACTGCCGTAATGGGAGTGCTATTGTATGATGAAGGATGTACTGATGATGGTGATAGGAGCGTTTAGTGATTGATAAAATATGAAAAGGCAGAGTTTGGGAGATTTACACTGAAACATTTTCTATGATCATACTTGTATTACATTTATAATTGCTTATTACAAGAACTAAAATAGTTGGAAGAAATGGAGCCTAATAAATTGCTAATTAAGGTCAGTGAAAGTTATTGGTAACATTTATTAGGAGCAACAATATATAAACCCCCACATATTAATATTCTCCTCAAAACTGTATCAAAGATGAAAGTTCAGTCAACCTTGTTTAAAACATAATTATATGGAAAATATGAACCACAATAATCTATAATGTAAGGTTTGCAGAGGACTCTCACATCACTATCTTCATGAGAAGACAAATCATTTTCACATGTTTGATAGGAAACATGTTGTTCTGGTGAATATTCTTGAGAGACTTTCTGGTGCCATTCTTTAGATTTGTGGAATTCATACGTGGCGGATAATCAGACATGAAATATTGAATTCACATAATAGAGTTCTTACGATAGAAAAAAGATATGCACAGAACTAGAATGTTATTTTCCTTTAATTTAATAGGACACACAGAATGAAAGGAAATTACTTTGAACTAATGAATAACATATAACCACATTTAACAGATTTAAATTGAATGGCTAGACATAAAAGAAGGGGCATGGCATTCACATTGCAACTATTGGAAACAAACTGCAAGAAACCATCCCACAAAGCATAGCAATCAATCTGTCTCATATACTTCATTTGGGTGGGTGATTTTCAGTATATTTTAGCAGCTGTTCACTTTAATTAAAAGTATTTATATAATTGATCGGAATATCATACTCTCTGTTTTGGATTCCCTTTAAGTCTAATCAGATTAAGTTTAATAACATGCTGTATCTTGGGAAAACTGACGTACTCCACTACTCTTGTATTTTAGAAATAACTCCCCAGTTCCACACAGCTGTCCTGCTCCAACATTATAACTAGAAGAAGTGGATAGAGGTGAGCAGTGACAGCACCTATGCATTTATTTTGTATTTCAATCACCTCCTCTATAAGGGTTGCATATATGGCTGTCAGAGAGGAGACAGCAACTTGTGATTACTTTGCAGCAGCAGGCAACACCTTAACAGTGACAATAGACCATTCCACTATTTAGGGTGCTAAGAATATGGTGTGATTGAAACACAGGCCTTCGCTGGGTAGGAGATTTTAGAATGACCTCACACAAGCTACTAATGATCCAAATGGCTTTCTTTTACGTTAAGATGGCGCAATTTTAGACTTAAGGTATATATTGCGCTTTCTTTTCAGCTTCATCCAATTTGCTTAAAATGTGAGAAATTCTGATAGTATTTTTGTGGAAGGTAGTCTGACAAAACATGCCTTACATTCCTTAAATGGATTAAAACAATATTTTCCAAGAATTTATGTAATTTTGCCTGAAACTACGCTGAACAAAAACATTTTATGTAGGATATTTTAAAAAGAGATTGCAAAAATGTCAATTGTTAATGTCATACTCATAATATGTTGATAGCAAGAGAATAGCCAAAAAACTTGCGGAATTGCAAAGCACTACGAACCTGATTTCTATTATATCCATTTTCCTGTTTATATATCAAAAAATAAGCCTTCTCTCTTTCTCTTACAATTTACACTCTCAATAAAATAACTACAAATACATGCGCAGGAAATCCCACTTTTCATGTGCTTGATAATCTATTAACATGCTTTTGTTTGATTACACCGGATTAGAAAACCCAATTGCTTCCTTCAACATATATACCAAAGAAAGCATTGTAATTGAAATTTCCAGAAAGACTTTATTTAAACTGCATTTCGTAGATTTGTTACAATACAATTTTCCTGCAAAGGAGGGCGGGAGGGTGGTGGGTGAGGGTAACAGAAGGGAGAGAAGTGTCATCCTGGGAGTTGTCATTAAAATGACTTTTCTAATCAAAGTTTAACACATTGCTGTCAAAGTGTGTTTGAACATGTCTTTCAAACGTTTCTTGATTGGTTTCAGGCAGGAACTGTTCACTGCACATGGGGCACACCTTCCAGTGGCTGTCAACATGTTCTTCAAACTTGCTCTGATCATAGTTGGGAGGGAACATCACCTCACACAGAGGACATTTTTTGTGCACATCAAAACTAGAAAGCAAACAGACAAAGATAGAATTAAGAGCGTGTGAATAGAAAGAAAAAACAACAAGCAACTCAAACTAAGGAATAACAACAACCTGTCCTCCAAAGTGCAATACGCAGATTTGCCAGGCTCTAGGTTGTCTCGCAGCTTCTTAGCTTTCTCAAACCATGTATTGGGGAGCTCACGGAACATGGAGGGCGAAGAAAATAAAACTGAGGGCTGTGCCCTGAAAAAAGTTTTCTGCCACCAGTAGAGCAGGACTTGATGTTAGCGCCATATAATTTAATTTTCCTGGCTCTCAGTGGTAATTCAAGAAATAATATTTTACACAATAATTTAGAATACTGCTGATAGATTTATCAGCCAAGAAATACAAATAGAGAAGGCACAAAGCCATTCTTTTGATGCGGCCCCATGAGAACGGGCCAGGAATGAAGACATCACAGCGGAAGCGATTAAACTGGTACATTTCCCAGCTCGCACCTCTTGTGAACTGCCTTCTCCTTTTCCAGCTTAAGTCTTTACCACAGTCACTGAGGAAAGGAGCCAGGACACACAAGTTAAAAGAAGCCCATCTCTTACACCTCGCCTGTTTCTTCTTTGACACAGACTAGCACAATACCCTGGCACAGACTGCCGTGAGTGAGCCCATCTTCCTCAAGGCAGAAAGGGGGGAGGGGTTGGAGGGTCTCCCCCCTTCCCCCCACAGCAAATCTTTGAAAAATGGGGTCAAATACTTAATTTTGTGGCATAATCTTCACACAAATTTAAAGAACACTCATTAAATATTGCAGTACTATATATAATGAAAGCTGTGTGTTATTTATCACAAAAATTATATTTATTCATCGTTTGTACTTGGTGAGGTCTAGAGGCGGACTCCATGAATTCTGATATACATAGTAATATGTAAAACCACTGAATCTTAAGATGTGTATTTTGCTTTTTGCATCACTCTATGCACATTTTAAAAAACAAGTTACTTACCTTCGGTAATGCCTTATCTGGTAGAGACTATATCTAGGCGCAGATTCTTTACCTTTGAATTTCCCAGGCGTCAGAATGGATCCGGAAGATTTTTCGAGCAGTACCCCTGCACGCCAGTTGGTAGCGTCGATCGTCTCAGCGTCTGTCTTGTCTGCGCCGGAGTGACGTCACAGTACCTATATAGGTGCCACTCAGGCACACTGATGTCCATTACTTTTTCAGAACTTTCCACGCCAGAAGCTCGGGCCGTGAAGTGCACCAACACTGGTGTGTCCAGACTAGGGCCCTCAAGGAGATCAGCCCTGACCCTAGAAATGTGTCAGCAGAGCAGGGAGGATGGGTGGGTCAGTAAGGAATCTACAGCTAGATATAGTCTCTACCAGATAAGGCGTTACTGAAGGTAAGTAACTTGTTCATCTGATAAGAGACTTCCAGCAGCAGATTCCTTACCTTTGAATGAATACCCAAGAGATACTACCCTCCGGAGGAGGGTCTGCGGACAAATTTAAACTAGGAAGTCCTGCAGGACCGAACAGGGAAGTGACCATCCCTGCCGACCTGACTGTCCAGGCAATAATTTTTAGTAAACGTGTGCAGGGATGCCCACGTTGCTGCCTGACAGATATCCAGGACCCGAACTCCGCAGGCTAACGCAGTAGTCGCAGCTTTAGCTCTAGTGAAATGAGCTCGTAAGCCTTCAGGAGGCTGCTTCTTTGCCAATGCGTAACAGATCTTGATGCAGAGCACGGCCCATCAAGAGATTGTGCGCTTCTCCACTGCCTGACCCTTCTTTGGGCCAACATAGCCCACGAAGAGTCAGTTATCCACACGGAACTCTCCTGTGTCGTCAAAGTAGAATGACACCGATTTTTTGGGTCCAGACAGCCTAGTCACACTTCTTTGGAAGGATGTGGAAGAGCTCAGAAGGTGGGCAAGGTGACAGATTGGCCCACATGAAATGGTGTATTCATAAACAGCATACGGTACATGTATAGTTTATATCAATAATGTACCATTAGTTTATTTGCAAAGTATTCAAATATATATATCCTCTGAATACAAAAAGGCACACACTATTGCTTTATAGGTGACTTATTTTATTCGGTCACTTTTCATAACATATTATCATATTCAATGTTCAGGATAGAGAGGGGGTTGCTCCAAGGGAGAGTGTGAAGAAATAAGGTGCTCGTGAGGTAGGATAGAGTATACAGGAAGGGAATCCAATCAGGCAAATCAATGGTTCATCATTTTATACATTGCAATCTCATTAGTAAAACTGGTAGTGATTCATGGTGGCACCAGTTCTACATTGGAGCCTGTCCCTTAGGTAATTCATTGTTATTCATTTTGTTCTTTTCAAATGTTAACAAACAGCGTTTGTCTGTAAGCGGGCAGGACTGGGATAATGTCAGGTACAGGCCCCGAATGGGGGAAGAGTGTCGACGTTTCGACCCTAGTGCAGTGAGGGCAGTTTATATCCTCTGCAAGCGGGTCTTCCTCAGGACAGAAAGAAGGGATGGGGGGAGCAACTGGTCATGGGTGATGTACAGTTAAGGTACCGCCCCTAGGCATGGGTATAAAGGTCCGCAATTGAATTGCGGCTTGATAGAGGCTATTCAGCAATTTATGGTGGTGCAAATTCAATCATAGGGTGAGAAAAATCGCCCACGGCGTCTTAATAAATCATCTTCGCACAGCCCGGGGGAATCCAGCTGGTCTGCTCGAGTTTGGACTTTTCTGTACAATATGATACAAATCGCTTCTAAAGGCAGGCATAAACCGTCTTGGTGGAGGGAAGCCTGGCTGCCAGATAACATTGCAGACTTCGGGAGCAAAGTTAAAAGCTATCATCTGCGGCCGCTCAATCCACACGCAAGAAGGCGTAGAGTTGACAGGTTCAGGTGGATGACCCTCCCCTGCTGCTGTGACAGAAGATCCTCTTAAAGGAGCAGCCTGATTGGAGGATCGATGACCATGCTCACTAGCTCGGGACACCAAACTCCTTGTGTACAGTCCTTGCCATAAGGATGACATGGGCCCGGTCTTTCCTGATCTTCTTGAGAAATCTTGGCAAGAGTGGTATGGGCAGAAAGGCGTACATGAGGCCTGAGCTCCACTCGAGACAAAAAACGTCTGATCGAGTGGCGCCTTAGAAACTCCTTAATATCAAAAATAATACCCGACTGTTTACTTAATACGGCTGTTTAATAATTAAACAGACTTAGACCATTTGTACATTCAATTGGTCTGAAGTATTTTATTTACTTCTATTTAGTCTTTTGTTTCGTAATTAAACATTGTTAAAGCATGTTCTCAAAAAGACATACTACCTACCACATTTGATTTATAACCATAGTGCTCAATGAAAAGTTAAACAAACATTATGAGCAGAAAATGAAACAAGGAATTGGTTCATCACGGGAAAAGCAAGATGGCGGCGGCGTAGTTCGCCACGGTAGCTCCCCTTCCCCAGTCCTGTGTATCCCGGCTTACTTCTCGGCTGCAGTGGCTGCCTTTGCGGGCCTGGGTCTGTTGGATGGGTCTCGCTCGTTGTGCGGCTGCGAGGCTTCTGCTGGGTGCTGGGACGTCTGGTGAGGCATCGGGTGGATTCCCCAGGCGAAGGAAGACGGAGGCGGGGCCGGACCCTGTGGCTGCCGGAACTCTGTCATTTCATGCTGTCTGGCAGTTCTGGCTGGATTCTGCTGTAGCTTTTGGCAGTAAGCTATTGGAGAGAGCTCAAAGAACAGTTGCTGGATACAGATACTTTAGATATTTTGGGTATATAGAGGAATTTAAAAATATGCCCCCAAAGTCCTCAAGAGCTGTAAAAGAAGCAGCAGGAAGAAACCCTGCACAACCCCTGGGCTCCAAACCGATGTCTTCACGGAGCCAGGTTATTAAGCCTAACGAGTCGCATAGCCTAAAGAAACAAGTAGATAGTGGAGGAGCGGGGAGACGAAAGGCTGCGATTGAATGTCTACAAACTGGGGGACGCAAAACAACTGATCTGAAGTTGATGGAAGAAGGAGAGACAGCCCTAGATGAAGATGATTCTACCCCAAATTCTGCACTGCCCCAACCAACCATTACGAGCTTCTTTAAGATGAAGGAAAATATACAGAATCTAAGTACGGCTGCCTCTATGGAGAACATAGATCTAGAATCTCAGGCTCAGCCTTTTAGTGACCCTCAAGGTGATTCCCCGTGGGAGGGCTTGAAGATACAGGCTGGAGCTTTGGAAGAAGTTGGGGTCAGTACATCAAGCGTGATGGTGCAGGATCCCATGGTGAATGGCTCTCATATCATATCTGGCTCTTTATCTGGCTCATCTGGCACTGTACAAGAAGAAGTTTCTGGGGATCCAGCACATATTAGAACTCTAGATGTTACAGCGGCAGATGATATTATATCAGATAACACAGATAAGTTTTTTTCACTTGCCGAGGAATCAGTATCAGATCTCTCTGACTCCGACTCCTACCAAATTGAAAGCGGTGATAGTTTATTGTCTTCGGATTCTAGCACTCTTGAGGCACCAGAGACTGCCCTAAAACGTCAAAAAAAAACGAAGGAGTTCTAAGGGACAGAAGGGATCTGCTGAGATGCGAAACAACTCGGGAAGGCGGATCCCTGGCACTGGCTTAAAATGGGACTATTCTCATACTAGGATTATTGGTCCTACAGAATCAGTGCTGGGTGAGGCTGCAGGTCCCTCGAAGGAGCAAAGTAAAGAGACAGCTGATATGAATTCAGCACTTAACATGATCCTTGAATCAATTAAAGAACATCGTGCAGAGACCAGGGCGGATGGCAAGAAAGCTAGACAAGCTACAAAGAAATTGGAAGGCGCAGTTCGGAAAGTTGGCAAAGCATGTGCAGAGATCGGGGAACGGATGAACAGCATTGAAGAGAAAACCGAAATTGTTGAAAAAGAACTGCTGGCGGTAAGGGAAAGCTTTACTTCCCAGGAAGCTCAACTAAAAGATGCAATGTGGAAGCTTGAAGATATGGAGAAACGTCAGAGGAGGAATAACCTCCGCTTTCTTGGGATTAAGGAAGGACTTGAGGGGGAGGACATTCGTGCTTTTATGTTGGACCTACTTAAGGAAGCTTTCCCAGAGTTAGGGGCTGGGATTGGGATCGAGAAATTCAGCGGATACACCGGTTCCCAGCTGTCCTCCGCAGATCTTCTGGCAGAGACTCTAACCAGCCGAGGGCGATTTTAGTTTTTTTGGTAATTTCCTGCTTAGACAGGCTATTTTTGAAAAAGCCCATCCTGAAGCCAGAAGACAGTACAAGGATTCCTCCTTTTTTGTTCGCCCCGATTTCTGCCATATTACGGTGGAACGGAGATGGCGGCTGAGGCAAATGATTAAACCGTACCAAGATGCAGGTTTTGAGGCATATTTACTGGCTCCAGCCAGATTGAAAACTATTGTTAGAGGGTCATTCAAGTTCTTTACCTCTGAAATACAAGCAAAAGAGTACCTGGAACAAGTTAGTGGGAAATGAGTATCAGACGAGAACTAGATTGGGCTATCTCTTTTTCTCTTTTTCTATGGATTTCAGGAATGACTTTTTATCTTAAATACTAGAGGGACGCACGGGGGTGTGGTGTTCTTGCTACCTCCATCACTCGGACCATATGGGTCCGGCTGCTTTCAAAGGGAGGGTAGGGAGGGGGGCGGGCGTAGGGGAAGGTCGGGGGAGGGTGGAGGGTGGTCAAGGGGGGCACTGGTTATAATGGTGAAGGATGAACAACAGCTGAAGGATATTTTTATTGTTTGGTGTGTTTTTTTTTTGGAAGGTATATTTTTTTAAATATAATGGCTAAAATACGAATTGCTACAGTAAATATTTGTGGGCTCAATGACAGTGTTAAAAGGAGAAGGGTTCAGGAAGATCTCAAAGTCCTCAAGGCCGATTTATATTGCTTTCAGGAAACTCACATTGCAAGGAAAGACTGTAATTTATATAAATCTTTAGGGTTAAAGGTCCTTGCATATACCTCACAAGATGTAAGGACCAAGGGGGTCGCTATTCTTGCGAAAAATCATTTTTTACCCTGGGGAGAAAGATGGTGGACAAGCTTGGCAGATGGGTTATAATGGAATGCAAGAATGGGGTAGATTCTTTCACACTGTGTTCAGTGTATGCTCCAGTGACAGATGAGCCAGGTTTACTGTGTTATTTAGCTAACGAATTACCTTCCTGGCCGGCACCATATGTGGTTTGTGGAGATTTAAACATCAATGGTTCCAGAGGTACTCCAGGCGCTACAGGAGTATCTAGTAAAGGGTATAAACCGCATTCTATGAGGGCTTATAATAATTTATTAAAAGACATGGGCCTGGTAGATGCATGGGCCAAATTAAAACCGGATGATCCTGGTTATACTTATTATTCGGCCCCTCATAGTAAATTTGCTCGGCTTGACTATTTCTTAGTCTCCCCATCTCTTTTGCGTAAGGCTAGTGTGGAACTCTTTCCCAGAGTAATGTCAGACCACAACCCAATTGTCCTTGAGATACTTTGTAGCGGGATTAGAAGGGAGCACACAGGCTGGACATTTGAGAGGGCACTGTTATCAGATAATGAATATATTGAACATATGAGGTGTTGGTTTCGGGAGTTTGGGAATAATTCTGATAGTGCCCCACCAGGAATGATATGGGATGCGTTCAAGGCAGCAACAAGAGGAGAGACACTGCAATATAGTCTGACTAAGCAGAAAAAAGGGGCTGTACAGATCAAATTATTTTATCAGAAACTTGCCGGTCTGGAAACAGAATTGATTCATAAGGTGGCTAAGGGAGAAGATATCTCCGCAATTTTGAACTCTATTACGGTTATCAAAGCCTGTATATCCGACTTTAATGTAGAAAAGACAGCAGGGTTGTTTTTGGCTAAACGGCAAGATTGTTATGAATTTAGTGAGAATGTCGGTTGTTTATTGGCAGTAAGGACTAGGCAACTGGCCGTGTCTGGACATATTGAACGGGTTAAGAACATGAGGGGGACGGTAGTTACAGACCCGGGGGATATTAGAGAGGCCTTTAGGGAGTTTTATGAGGACTTATATAGTACTACTCCTGTTGTTACTTTTTCGGAAGATGCTGAGTTGGAATTTTTACCGAGGGGAAAGATATCCCAAGAGGAGGGCA
Source organism: Calotriton arnoldi (assembly GCA_963921515.1). Lineage (NCBI taxonomy): Eukaryota > Metazoa > Chordata > Amphibia > Caudata > Salamandridae > Calotriton > Calotriton arnoldi. Next base: position 2,345,803 of record CAWUFW010002057.1, on the reverse strand, counting down.
TACAACTGGGGCGGGCTATCTCTCAGGAGGAGTTACATTGTGCAATCCAAGCCCTACCTGCTGGCAAAGCTACAGGTACGGACTGTATTCCTATAGAGTTTTATAAGGTCTTCTTTAGAGAGACCTGTCCGGCTTTGCTTGGGTTATTTAAGGAGATTAGGGAGGGAGCTCTACCACCCGGTTCTTGGGGCACAGCCAATATTGTGATTTTTTTAAAGAAGGGAAAAGATCCAATTAGCTTGGGTTCATATAGGCCCATTACATTGCTTAATAGCGATGCCAAAATATACTCAAAGATCTTAGCTACTAGGTTGAACTCCGTGATGCATCAATTAGTTTCAGTTTGGCAGCATGGTTTTATACAGGGAAGGGGGACCGAAGACCATGTCAGAAGGGTAATTTCACTGTTCGATGCTACTGAAGTCCTTGCCAAACCTATGGGGGCTGCCTTCCTGGATGCCGAGAAGGCGTTTGATCGTGTGGCATGGCATTATCTATGGAAGGTTTTGGAGCTCAATGGCTTGGGGGTTTTATTTATTAATGCATTACGGGTCTTATATATAAATCCTATTGCACGACTTAGAATAATGGGGAAGGAAACAGAGGCTTTTTCAATCAGCAGGGGTACTAGGCAGGGCTGTCCTTCCTCCCCCCTGCTGTTTGCATTATATATAGACCCCTTTCTTAGGCGATTGGAAGCCTCGCCTCACATTGCTCCGGTAAGTTTGCACGGTTGGCATACTAAGCTCCTGGCGTATGCCGACGATGTGGCTATAATTACTTCTGAACCCGATGGAGCAATGCGAGCCGTAGAAAGTATAGCGAAAGATTTTGGGATTTATTCAGGCTTTTTGTTAAATAGTGCTAAGACTCAGATTTTGATAAACAGATTTACTACAGCATTGGACGCTCGTATTGTTGAGAAAGCGGTGTATTTAGGGATTTGTATTACAGCTAAGGTCGAGGATATTGTAGAATTAAACATAACTCCCATATTGGGGAAAATCAAAAATGATTTTCATCGGTGGGATAACTTGAAGCTGTCAATAATGGGGAGGTGTAATATTATTAAAATGATTGTTCTTCCAAAGTTGTTATATATTTTTCGCACAATCCCTCTGGAGATACATAATTATTGGTTTCGTTTAATTGATAGGGAGGTAGCGAGATTTATCTGGTCATATCGCAGAACAAGGAGAGCTAATGCATTTTTATCCCTCACCCGGGAGAGAGGGGGATGGGGGCTCCCACATTTTAAGTTATATTATTTATCTGCAGCTCTGCAATATTATGGGCCTCTCTTCGGGATTAAGGCTAGGGAGAGGGAAGATCCTAGCTATGTCCCCTCAATATTTGAAATTTTGATTAATATCCGGGCTAATGGTTGTTTATTAAAATTTTATGAGGCTAGCTATTTCAAAAAAACCCGCTTCAAGGTTTTAATTGCCGCCTTTCGTATTTGGGCTGGCATAAGGAAAAAAGTAGGAATGGGCAGGTTTAATAGGTATACCCCTCTGATCGGGAATGATCAGCTCCCAATTGTCTTACAAGATGAGTGTTTGATAAGATGGGGCAGGAATGGCTTTTTCAGGATTGCGGATTTTTTAGAGGGCGATCATATAGCCTCCTTTGATATAATCCGGGAAAGGTTTAGTATAGGACCTCGAGATTTTTTTAAATATCTACAGCTGAGGGATTTCCTTCTGAGAAAAGCTGGTGGGGCTGCGGGCTTCGGGCAGGTAGCATTAATCGAATTGTTGATTCACAGATCGGGGCCCTCAATTTCACAACTATATCGCTGCCTGTTAGAGGGGTTGCCTGATGATTTAGATAAGCATAGGCAAAGATGGCAGGATAAATTGGGGGTTTTGGACTCCCGCTTTCTTAAGTCAGTTGAATTGGGGAACTCCGTTCTGTGTGCAGCTAATCTGAAATCACAACATTTCAAGACCTTGTTTGATCTATATATTACGCCTGCGAAGATCGTGCAATGGGGAGGGGTGGAAGGAACTCGCTGTTTTAGGTGTAAGGCCTATGCGGCTGATATAATACATATTTTTTCTACCTGTCCAGGCATTGAGTCACTTGGACAAGAAATATCAGGCTTTTTGCAGTTTGTCTTAAAAGAGGAGGTTCCATTGTCACCACTTCTGATGTTATTGGGGGTAGACGAAACAATAGGGGGAAAAAAAAGGGAGAAGAGCTGATTTTTATTGCGATGGCAGTTTTAAGACTCTGTGTTGCTTCTGCCTGGTTAAGCCCGCAGCCTCCTACTTTTCAACAATGGAAAAGCCGTTTTCTGCATATTTATAATTTGGAAAAAGCACTCTACGAGCGCAGAGGGAGAAAGGGTAGGATAAAGGGGAAAAAGATCTGGGGCACATTCACAGATTGGATTATTCCATTTATCCAGGAAGAATGAAGTATCTGGCCATGAAATTTTTTTTCTTGTATATAGCTTGGTCTCCAATGTAATCTCTTAGCTCTTTAAAAATATTTATTGCCTGTATTCAGATTCTATGCTGCCCTAGGCTTTTTGTTATGGTCTTGATCATAATGGCCCTTATTAGCTATTTATCGTTTTACATTATTTGTATTATAAATTCTGTGATTTTTTTTATTCTTCAGCTGTATATGAAATCGATAATAATAAAAAATTATAAATATAAAAAAAAAAAAAAAAAGAAAATGAAACAAAAAATGACAGACAAGCTACATAAAAATAAACAAACATTTTGTGCAAAAAATGAGGCAGACAAATTAACATTTGAATAACAACCAGACAATTTTAAACATGACAGCCTTATTAACAAGTTGTTTCTGCTTCTTTGGAAATGGGATTGTGAAGGCTGTAGACTACTGGGTACTAATTTTTAGGTCTATGGGGGCAAGCAAACATTTGACAAATTGCTCCTCATAGAAAAGTATTATTCAATTCCTATCCCAGGAGGAAAAAATGCAGACGCGTTTCGATCCCCTTTATTAGTTTCCGGGGTTCACTTCAGGGCGTGAGACTGGATGACAGCTGTGTGATTTCCACTTTGAAATCAAGTTTCATTGATGGGTCTTGAATTCGAAAGTATGTGGCAGGACAGCAGAACTAACTATTCTTTTGAATTGCTTTTGGGTTGTAATGATTTATGAAGTGCAGGGAACTGCTTATTGATATTCTGGTGTTGCCATATCGTCGTGCCGCTGTGCTGTTTAAACGTCGCTACACATTCTTCAAACATTTTTGAAGGGAATGCGGGGACCCTGCTCTTTATTTACTTTCACTCGCTTTGCATTGTCAGACTGTGCTCGATCGATACAGTGTTGCGTTTGGTTGCTTACTGGACTTCGTCAGACGCGGTATGTTTGATTTTCCTGCAATCGAGTTAACCTGGGTTTCCCAGATGTAATTGCTACAAGAAAGCCTGTTTTGTGAACAGCCGGAGGGGAAAATAGTGAAGAAGCTCGAAAGGAGCACACATCAAGAATGTGAGGACCAAATTAATGTCACAATGAGGCATAATAAAAGGAGAAGGGGTGAACATATGTACAAGGCCCTTCTGAAATCTATTTACAATAGGAGACCTAACTAAAGAGGGTTGATTCGAAAGCTGCAAGAAGGCAGAGACAGCAGAAAGATAACCTTTCAGAGAACCCAAAGCAGAGCCCTGCTGGGCAACGGTAAGAATAAAAAGCAAAATATCAGAAAGGGAGGAAGAAAGTGGATCAATGGACTTTTTTGTACAATATGATACAAATCGCTTCTAAAGGCAGGCATATACCGTCTTGGTGGAGGGAAGCCTGGCTGCCAGATAACATTGCAGACTTCGGGAGCAAAGTTGAAAGCTATCAACTGCCGCCGCTCAATATACACGCAAGAAGGCGTAGAGTTGACAGGTTTGGGTGGATGACCCTCCACTGCTGCTGCGACAGAAGATCCTCCTAAAGGAGCAGCCTGATTGAAGGATCGATGACCATGCTCACTAGCTCGGGACACCAGACTCCTTGTGTCCAGTTCTTGCCAGAAGGATGACATAGGCCCGGTCTTTCCTGATCTTCTTGAGAACTCTTGGCAAGAGTGGTGTGGGCAGAAAGGCGTACATGAGGCCTGAGCTCCACTCAAGACGAAAAGCGTCTGAGCGTGTCCCGCCTTAGAAACTCGAGCATGCAAACATTGCACGTTCTCGGCAGTGGCGAACAGATCTAACCAAGGTTCTTCCCACTGCTGAAAGAGACCTTGCACCACCTCTGGTTGGGGATGCCATTTGTGATCCGCTAGGCATGGATGGCTTAGTTTGTACGACCTGTAGTTCAGGGAACCTGCCAGGTGTTAAACCTCCAGGGAAATACTCTGCTGTTCCAGCCATGTCCAGAGACGCAGGGCCTCTTGACAAAGGGTCCACACAACCACCCCACCCTGTTTGGTGCAATCCCACATGGTGGTGGTGTTGTCCGTGAACAGCCTTCCCTTGATGGAGGGTAAAAAGGCCTTCTATGCCAATTGGATCACTCAGAGCTCCAACAAGTTGATTGGAGCCCAGATTCTGCCGGGGACCAGAATCCTCTGATCTCTCTCTCGCTCAGATGGCCCCCCCCCCCATCCCAGAAGTGACGCATATGTCACTACTGTGAGATTTGGTTGGGGAATGGAGAGAGGTCTGCCTCTGGCCCAATTGCGGTTTGTTAGCCACCACTGGAAATCGTTTGCAGTCCTCTCCGAGATCTTGGCCAGGTCAGAGAGATTGCCTGATGCTGCGCAATGATGAAAGGGAGCGTCTGAGAGGGAGTCAGGTGTGACTTCGGCACGTTGGTAGTGAGCCCCATTGAATGCAGGAGGTCTGCCGTAGCCTGGAGGTGTGAGACGACAGTCTGGGACAAGCTCACCATCAATAGCCAGTCATCGATATAAGGGAAGACTGACACCCCTGATCTCCACAGATGAGTTGCAATCACCTCCATCAATTTTATGAACACCCGAGGGGTGCTGGTAATTCCAAAAGGGAGCATGGTGAACTGAAAGTGCTCGTGGCCTACAGTGAACTGCAGATAATGCTGGTGGGCAGTCAAGATGGGCATATGGAAATAAGCGTCCTGCAAGTCCAACGCTACCAGCCAGTCTTCTGGATCCAGGGCAGACAAGACCTGAGCTAGCTTGAGCATCTTGAACTTCTCCTTTTTGAGGAACAGGTTGAGGGCTCGGAGGTCTAGGATAGGACGAAGACCCTTGCCCTTTTTGGGGACCAGAAAGTAGTGGGAATAACAACCACAGCCTATTTTATTATTATTAAGAGAGACTTATAATGCGCACAGCTACCCCGAGGGGTTTCCCGGCACAAGGCAGAAGGAGAGGGGATGCCGAAAGCTAAGTGAGCGAGTTAAAAGAGCCAGGTCTTTAAACCCCTACAAAAAGCAGAGAGAGACGCAGAGTTCCTCAGAGGAACTGGAAGGGAGTTTCAGAGTCGAGGGAAATAGACAAACGAATGGCCTTTCATGCGGGACAGGCAGAATCTTGGTGCAATAAACCAAGTCTGTTGAGAAGAGCTCAGAGGACGGGATGGATGATATGGATGGACCAAGTCCAGAATATATTTGGTAGCAACTCCGGATTTTGCTTTAAACATGTAGCATAGAGCTTCGAGCTTAATGCGGTTAGAGAGAGTAAGCCAGTGCAGCTAGCCGAGAAGGTTAGAGGCTGAAGCAAATTTGGGTAAACGTTAGAGAAGCCTAGCGGCCGCGTTCTGCACAAGCTACAGCTGATGCATAGTAGATTTATCGGCTCCCAGGTATAACACATTGCCGTAATCCAATCTGGAGATAATGAAAGCTTGAATCACAGTTCTTTGTGCCATGAAGGGGATCAAAGCAAAGGATCTTTTTTAGCCATTTAAGTACCGCAAAGCAAGTAGCCGTCACCTTAGCCACTTGTGGTTTCATGGATAGTGATTCGTCCACAATGAAACCCAGGTTCTTAACCTTGTTTGAAGTTGTAGGTGGAGCACCTAACTCGACAGGCCAGTGACGAGGTCCCCAAAGATCCTGTCTCTTGCCCAGAATCATGACTTCTGTTTTATCCCAGTTTTATCCTCGTCCTACTTCTGGCCCGGAACCCTCTCTATGGCTCCTTTGGCTAAGAGAGCCATAACTTCCTCGCAGAGTAAGGACAAATGATCCTGCGTCAGCTGGTCATAAGATGGAGGCTTGGACGGAGGGGTGGTCTCAAAGGGGAGAGAGTAGCCCCTTCAGACGATCTGCAAAACCCACCTGTCCGATGTTATGGACTGGTAGTGGTGAAGGTGATGGCGGATCCTGCCACCAACTGGATGCCCATGGTCTAAAAGGCCAAGATTAGGAAGGTTTGGAGGCTGCAGCTGCCGGGGAGAGGAAGGTATGGGCGGGGGGTGATGGTTGGACCAGACCGCTGGCTACCTGACCCACGAGGCCAGTAGGAACCAAGCCCTCGTCCATGCCGGAGCTGGGAAGCTTGCGCGGCTCGGTGGCTGGGATAGGGTTGGCATGCCTGAAAACCCCTTCCAAAGCCATGAAAGGTTGACTGGGGATGACGTAGGGCAGCTGACAGGCCCAAGGACTTGGCTGTAGCACGCAAGTCCTTAAAGCATTCCAGCACTGAGTCTGCCTTGTCTCTGAACAGACCAGTGCCATCATAAGGGAAGCTTGGACATCCCTCGAGAAGCCAGTCGTTCTCAGCCTGCATGGGTGCCTGAAGGCCACTGTCGAGGAGACCACTCTGCCCAGCAAGCCGGTCGTGTCCAGACCACAACGGATCATGAACTTTGCTGAGTCTCTGCCATCTGTAACGGCTTGGGAGAGGATGGCCTGTGCCTCTCTGTGACCTGCGGCAGCACTTGTACAACCGTATCCCCCAGCATGTGGGAATAGCGGCCCAATAGCCATGGGGTGTTCATGGACACAACACCAGGCTGGGGGAAGAAAGCATTTTCTTCCCCAAGGACCCTAGTCTCTTGGATTCCCTGTCCGAGGGTGCGATAGGGAATGCCCTCCTGGAATGTGGAAGCTTGGACCACCAAGTTCTCCGGGGTACAGTGTTGGGTGAGGAGGTTTGGGTCCCCAAGAGCGGGGCTGTGGCAAGGGGCATTCGTCTGATTCACAGGAGCCCCTGTGCTGGGCTTGGACCAGGTTCCCAGAAGGATGTTGGTGAGGGCCTCCTTGAATGGGAGTAGGGGTTCTGAGGAGGAGACTCCCGGTTGCAGCACCTCAGTCAAGAGATTACTCTTCACAGCAACAGGGGGCAGCTCTCCACACCACCATAGCATAAGAAGCTCCCTCCTCCGTAGCCACAGTAGGGGGAGAAAGCATGCCCAGATCTGGAGAGGTATCCAGTCCGCTTGCATCACCCAGTTCCTCACAACAGTCCATTTGGGGCTCATGTGGCTGGTATTCTAGAGGGTACAGCGACCCCCCCCCCCCCCAACTTCTCCCCAAGGCCTAGCCCATAGGAATAGGGCTCAGGAACTGATCTAGGACCCGAAGGTCCTGCCGGCGCAAGAATCGGCACTGGGCGACGCCCCTCCAGTTCAGTGACCCCCCCACTGGAGCCGGAGCAGCCAGTGCAGAACCAGATGGGTGTCCCCATCTGACCCTGTGTGGCAAGAAAGGGTCCTCGATGGGGTTGGACCGCCCGAATATTAGACACAGGGCCTCATAAAACTCTAAGTTGGACGGGGGTCGCTCCAGCTCCGTGATCTTCGGGGAGGCGAAGAACCGACCCAGGCACAGGCACAGGCTCAGAAGAACCAGTCCTCGGATGCCGAGCCTCCTTTGTCACGTCGGCCGATGGACGAGATGTCGAAAAGCGCTTCAACTTGTAACTCTTCTTCTTGTGCCTCTCACCTGACTGTCCAGACGATTTGGAATGGGACGAAGAGGACTCTGGCAACCGGAGCACAACTTGGTGTTGTGTTCGTGCTCCAGGCACCACAGAGAGACAAGGTGCAGATCTGTCATCAACAGTGGCGGCTCCTCCGTTAAGGCAGAGGGGCATCGCCCCACTGCTTTTAGCAGTGTAAATAAAGGAAAAATAAAATGACAACTCAATGTTATTATCATTTTATTTTTTCATGCTGCAGCAGCTTTGGGGGCAGGGCTGCTCTGCTGACAGATGAGCAGGGAGAGGAGTGGTGGGCACTCTGTAAGTGCACATGAATGTTTGGGCGGCCGTCTAGGGCTGGCCAAATAGTCATGCGCACTCTGTATGTTCTCCACCCAGGCTGCATTAAAGCGTGGCTGGAGAAGATGCTCAGGCTCCCATTCCCCATCTGAGCACCAAACCATGGCGCTCAGACCAATCACAATGCTATATTGCATCGTTGTGATTGGCTTAGGGGAGCCTGGGTGCTTCTTGTTCTGGCCAGAGCAGAGGGACAAGGAGGAGAGACACGGCGAGGAGGTAAGTGAAATTTTCTTTTTATTTACCCCATTCCTCCCCGACACCCCAGATACGTGCCAGCCGCCACTGGTCACTGACATCACCTGGTGACAGTCTCCACAGGCCTTAAAATGTGTCCTACGTGATGACATCCTCGACGCACCAGGAGGAAACCTCAAAAAAACAGTTGTCAGAAAGTTGCAAAATTCCTGTCAAAAAACAACAGAGGGATCCGGATCAGCGCTGGCTGGCGCAGAAAGAAAAGAACGGACGTCAAAGCACTTGGGTGCCACCTATATAGGTAAAGCGACGCGACTCTGGCGCAGACGACGGACGTAGAGCTGCTCTCCGCCACTAATCGGCGAACAGGGGTACTGCTCGAAAAATCTCCCAGATCCAGTCTGACTCCTGAGAAAATTCAAAGGTCAGGAATCTGTGGCTAGAAGTCTCCATCAGATTGTGTCAAGTTACAATGTTATTGAGCAGCTGGATCAAAGCCGAAAAAGTTGCGACTACTGACATATTTATGAATGAGGAAGGTATCAGTTTATCCCTTACTAAGATACGATGACTTCATATAACAAACAAGCTACTTACCTTCGGTAATGATAGATCTGTAGGAGACATATATTAGTTATAGATTCCTTACCTTAGAATTACCCCCCGTCATCAGACTGGATCCAGAGAAATTTTTTCATAGCAGTACCCCTGCGCGTCGGTAGGTGGCGTCAGTCGACTCTGCGTTCGTACTTGGGGTAGTGATCGCCGGAATGACGTCGCCGTATCGACTTAAGACGCTGCCCTCACGCGCTGACATCAGTTCTTTACATGACATTCCACGCCAGGAGCGCAGAGCAATGCAACACACTGACCACTGGTGCACAAAACTAGGGCCCTGAAAGGGAGCCCCTTACCCTAGAAGTCAGTTCGCAGAACGGGAAGGATGGGTGGGGCGGTAAGGAATCTATAACTCATATGTCTCTTACAGATATATCGTTACCGAAGTTAAGTAACCTGTTCATCTGAAAGAGACAATTAGTTATAGATTCCTTACCTTACAATAGATACCCCAGAAATACCAACCCCGGAAGTTGGTCTGCGAACTAAGTTCACACCAGAAAGTCCTGGAGAACTGAACAGCCAAAGAAGCCGTCTCTCCGTACTTGGCTGTCCAGGCAGTAATGTTTGGTGAACATGTGCAATGAAGCCCACATGGCTGCCTGGCAGATGTCATGAAGGGGGACTCAACGTTCCAAAGCAATAGAGGCTGCCGTCGCCCTGGTGGAATGGGCGCGCAGTCCCACCGGAGGTTTCTTCTTTGCCAAGGAATAACAAATTTGGTGCAAAGAATGACCTACCGAGAGATGGTCCGTTTTTGCACGGCCCGGCCTTTCTTGGCGCCCACATAGCCAACAAAGAGCTGGTCATCCACCCGGAATTGTCTTGTGCGATCCAAATAGAAAGATAGCGCATGTTTTGGATCCAGACGGAGTGTCTCCTACCCCTTCGAAGGTCAAAGTGATGGTCTGTCCAATGTGGAAAGAGGTAACCACTTTGGGAAGCAAAGAAGGTTGAGTTCGGAGGACAACCTTGTCCGGATGAACAGAAAGGAAAGGAGACTTGGAAGACAGAGCCTGAAGCTCACTCACCCTGCGAGCAGAGGTGATGGCATTGAGAGAAGCAGTTTTTAAAGTTAAGAGTCTGAGAGGACAATTATGTAGTGGCTCGAAGGGAGCGCACATAAGGTAAGTCAAAACCAGATTCAAGTCCCACTGAGGCATTACGAAAGGAATAGGAGGAAAAAGGTGAGTAATGCCCTTAAGAAATCTATTTACAATAGGGGACTTGAAAAGAGAAGGCTGATCAGGAAGCCGAAGAAAGGCTGAAACAGCTGACAGATAGCCCTTAAGTGTGCCCAGAGCTGAGCCCTGCTGGGCCAAAGAAAGGAGGAACAAAAGAACCTCAGAAAGAGGGGCGGAAAGGGGAGCCACAGTCTTTGCTGTGCACCATGCCACAAATTTGTTCCATCTGCAGGCGTATACCGTTTTAGTGGAGGGACGCCTGGCTGCCAGAATAACATTACAGACTTCGGGAGGAAGGTCGAAAGCTGTCAACTGTTGCCGCTCAATCTCCACGCAAGGAGGTGGAGGATGGACAGGTTCGGGTGGAGGACTGTCCCCTGTTGCTGCGACAGAAGATCCTCCCGAAAAGGCAGTCTGATCGGAGGATCGATGGCCATATGTAAGAGCTCGGGATACCAGACTCTCTGTGCCGAATCCGGAGCCACAAGGATGACTTGGGCTCAGTCGAGCTTGATCTTCTTCAGCACTCTGGGCAGAAGTGGTATAGGCGGAAAGGTGTATAGAAGACCGCAACTCCATTCGCGATGAAAAGCGTCGCCTAGCGAGTGCCGCCTTGGAAATTCCAACGCGCAGAACTGCTGACATTGCTCGTTCTCGTCGGTGGCAAATAGATCTAACCAAGGCTCTCCCCACTGCTGAAAGAGACCTTGCACCACCTCCTAGTGAAGACGCCATTCGTGATCCATCATGCACCTGCAGCTGAGTTCGTCTGCCCTGGCGTTCAGGGAACCTGCCAGGCGTTGAACCACCAGAGATATGCCCTGATGTGCCAGTCATGTTCAAAGGCGTAGAGCCTCTTGACATAGGGTCCATGACCCCACCCTGCCCCATTTGTTGCAGTACCACATGGCGGTGGTGTTGTCTGTGAACACCTGCACTACTCTTCCCCAGACAGAGGGAAGAAATGCCTTCAGTGCAAGACGAATCGCCCGGAGCTCCAGAAAGTTGATGTGGAACCCGGACTCCGCCGGAGACCAGAGGCCTCTGATCTCCGCCTCTCCCATGTGGCCGCCCCATCCCATGAGTGACGCATCTGTCACCACTGTGAACTCTGGTTGGGGAAGGGAGAGGGATCTGCAGGTGACCCAATCCTGGTTTGTTAGCCACCACTGCAATTGGTGCGCAGTGCCCTCCGAGATCTGGACGAAATCGGAAAGATTTCCCTGATGCTACGCCCACTGGAACTTTAGGTCCCACTGCAGAGTCCGCATATGCCACCTGGCATGATCCACCAGGAGGCTGCAGGAGGCCATGAGGCCAAGCAGCCTCAGGGTCATTCTGAACGTAAATAGGCGTCCTGCAAGTCCAACGCTACCATCCAGTCTCCAGGGTCGAGGGCAGACAAGACCTGAGCCAACGTCAACATTTTGAACTTCTCCTTCCGGATGAGGCGGTTGACATTCCTGAGATCCAAGATAGGACGCAGGCCCTTGTCCTTCTTGGGTACCAGAAAGTAGTGGGAATAACAACCACGACCTACTTCCTGTGGCTCGGCGAGAGGTGGTAGCGAGGCCCTAGGATCTGGCCCTAGCACGAGAATCCTTCAAACACTCAAGCGCGTTGTCTTCTTTGTTGCCAAACAAGCGACGGCCATCAAAGGGCATGTCCAAAAGAGTCGATTGGACATCACCCAAAAAGCCAGTGGACCTCAGCCAGGCGTAGTGTGTTAGGGCTGCCAACGTTGAAATAGTTCTGCCTAGCGAGTCGGTGGTGTCCAGCCCACACCTGATGGCGAACTTTGCTGCATCTCTACCTTCAGCGACAGAGCAGGAGAAAGTGGCCCGGGCCTCCTCCGGGGACTGTGGCAGCACCTGCGCAACCGTATCCCACACAGAGTGGGAATAACGGCCCAAAAGACGAGGTATTCACCGACCGCAGTCCCAAGCTGGCAGAAGAAAACATCTCCTTCCCAAGATGGTCCAGCTTTTTGGATTCCCCATCTGGGGGAGCAGTAGGGAATGTGCCCTTAGAAGTAGAGGCTTGGTCCACCAAGCTCTCAGAGGTAGGGTGTTGGGAGAGGAAAAGTGGGTCGCCCAGGGCCGGGCGGTGGTGTCGGGCAATCATCCTATCCACAGGAGCCCCTGTGCTGGGCTTGGACCAGGTGCCCAGAAGGATGTCAGTAAGGGCCTCATTGAACGGCAGGAGGGGGCTCTGGAGAGGCCGCTGTCGGTTGAAGCACCTCGGTCCGGAGGTTAGTCCTGACTGCCACCATAGGAAGCTCAAGGTTCAAGGCCTCAGCCGCCCTACGCAACACCATTGCATAAGAGGCCCCCTCCTCCGTAGCCACGGTAGGGGGAGAAAGCATACCAGAGTCTAGTGAAGTATCCAGACCACTGGCATCACCCAACTCCTCTCTCCAGTCCGGTTCACTCAACTGGTCAGCTAAAGGGTCACCAGACCCCTCCCACTCCTCCTCTTCCGGCTGCCACTCAGGGAGATAGGGAACGCCAGGATAGAACACTGGCACAAAAGTACTAATCAGCTTCGTGTCCAGGTCAGGATGGAGGCCGTGGTCGACGCCGGCTGGGGACCCAACCGGCGTCGAAGGGGGCGGAGGTGACATCGGTGGATTCGGCGCCGAAGGAGGTGTTGTAAGGTCGACCGGCGCTGATCCGGATCCAGGCCTGGGGCCCTGCGGCGCTGGGACCGAAGCCGCCGGCATCGAAGGCCTAGAACCCCCAGCCGAGTCTGCGGGGCCCGAAGGCGCGCCGGCGGAGTCAGGCTGCCCAAAGATCAAGTGGAGGGCTTCGTAAAAACTATGAAGTTGGGCAGGGGTTGCTCCGGCTCCCGGAAATGGAGGAAGGCTCGGAATCGACCAAGCAGGCTCTGCAGGCGTAGCTGGACGACTACCGTCCGCATCCTACGTAGCGTCAGCCGACGGACGGGGAGAACGCGCAGAGCGACGATGCTTCTTCGCCTTCTTTTTGTGCTTCGACTTACCCGAAGACGAAGACTTCGATGACGAGAGGTGGTGATGGTTCCGCGACCGGTCCCGCTACCTCCCTCTCAACCGGGACTTCGAACGGCGCGGAGCGGACTGCCAGGCCTCGAGAAGCTTTCGGGACTGCTCCCGCAAAGACTTCGGGTTCATGGCCCGGCAGTCGGAGCACGACTTCGGGTCGCGCTCCAAACACCAAAAGGCACACTAGGTGCGGGTCCGTAACCGACATCAATTTGCGACAGGAGTCGCAAGCCTTGAAGCTAGGCCTGGGCGGTGAACTTCGCTCCGTTCGCGGAGTGTGCAGAGTTTTCTGCACTCCGCGGAGCTTGCGGAGTGCAGAAAACTCCGCTTCGCAATGTGCAGCGGAGTTTTTTCCTCGCTCGTGATCGCGAATGGTAAGTTCAGGGTCACGAACAGTAAGTTCGCGAGCGCGAGCTGCCGCTCTGGTAGAATTTCTACCCGAGCGGCAGGAATACCAGCACAAACTGCAGTTCGCACTGCACCCCGCCACTCGCTGAACTTCGCAGAGTTTTTTTGTAACTTCGCGGAGTTTTGCGTAGCAAAACTCTGCGAACTACGCTCAGGCCTGCTTGCTTGAAGCCGGTTCTAGGACTACGTGCACCAGGAGGTGTATCGACTCGAAAAGAAGTCGACAAATAGTAGTCAAAAAGTGACTAGAGGTACTGCGCGGAAAAAGAAAGAACTGATGTCAGCGCGCGAGGGCGGCTTCTAAGTAGATACATCGACGTCATTCCGGCGATCACAACGCCAACGACGAACGCGGAGTCGACCGACGCCACCTACCGACGCACAGGGGTACTGCTACGAAAAAATTTCTCCGGATCCAGTCTGACGCCTGGGGTAATTCTAAGGTAAGGAATCTATAACTAATTGTCTCTTTCAGATAGGGTTTATTGTGCACCTCTGCAGGAGCATTTACTTTTCAGCTGTAATTAAGAGCAAGATCTGATAAACACATAGCACAGAAATGTAGCCTGTCATGCTAAAGTATAATACGAAACCCTGTTGAAGAAAATAAGAGTAAGCTCTCAGTGGGTCAAGCAGACTTTCCTTTCACCCTCTGAATATCATTTATCACTGAGCTAATTAAATATGATATCTCAGAGGGACATTATCTCTAACATGTGATAGCAGCTATATGAAGAACTACTATGGAGGAAATTTGCAAAGCAGATTCAGGCATAAATGGAAGCGAAAGTAGTACTGTTGCTTCCAAACATTTTTGAGTCAATCATTTTTTTTTCTAGATGCTTAAAATGGAAAATAATTGATCTGAAGTTAGAGGGAGATCTTGACACTGAATGCTTCAATTCTTTTAGGATGTTTATGCAGTCTGAGGGCTAATGTATTAAGAGGTATTCAGGAGTCAGGCACCCAAGACAGGGGTATAAGGCTGGGATTAAGGATTCAGCCAGCCATTGTGAATAGAAGATTTGGTTGGCTTATCAATCTCTTGTGAGGTCTGTCCAATAAGAGATTTAGGCCTGAATACTATCATGGCATGAAACATATAGAGCTAAACAGACATCCTGGTGTTGAATTGTTTGATTTTAATGATGACATTTAGTGGTGGGGGGCGGATGGGGAGGGAAAAAGAAAAAAGTATCTGACTGTTTGCTGAAAGGGTTCTGGATATCAGGATACATAACATATTTGTTTTTTTCTGACGTGGCAAACAGATCCTTTTTTCAAAGTTACACACGTTTTTACTAGAACCTTATGAGTAATCCACTTGCACATTTTTCACACCTTGGGGATGGATTGCTATTATGTATAAGCTCTGCGCTAGAAGCCAAAGGCAGATTGTCTGTGCTTTGCTAGAGAGGATAGTGGATCTCGTTCTTGCTTTTGTTAAAGATGATGAGGAGGGAAGCAGCATTTATTTGATTTGTGGACCAGGTATGTAGTTCTCACTCCAGCATGTTTGCATAGTCTGATCATTCGGTTTGTTACCAAGGGCCTGATTTAGATATTGGCGGATCGGATACTCAGTCACAATCGTGATGGATATCACGTCTGCTTTATTACAAGTGCACTATATCCTATGTAACTTGTAATATAGTGGATGGGATATCCGTCATGTTTGTGATGGTATATCCCATCCACCAAGAACTAAATCAGGCCCAAGATCCTTAACATGTCAGATAGTTTCAGTGTAAACAGTATCTCCACTCCATCTCAGGATGAGGAACCTTATCCTTGGCTCTAGCTAGACACAGAGAACATGGCCCATCAATTTTGTGCATTATCTCAATGTTAAACATCTGGATGGAGGAGTAGGTCATAGTTGTGAAGCCTTCACCCAGGAAGGACGAATTGCTAATGAGCATGTCACTATCCAAGCTCTTCAGCTCTAAAAAACTAGACCTGTTCTGAAGCAATCAGACCAGAGATGGCAGCCCATCTCTTAGAGGACTTTGGATATAGCCGAGTAGGTGTCAACAAGTGCTGAGTTGGGACAATGCAACTGATTGAACAGGGCATCTTCTTGATGTGAACCTTCCTAGCGGACTCATCTTAGCCCAAAGATGAGAGACTCATTGCTTTCAGTTTCCTAATTGTTAATATCCATATAGTAAAAATGTTGGTAGGCAAAATACAGAAATGTCTTCGCATATGTATTAGTTCTGAAATGCATGTGGGGAAGATATTACTCCTTGAAAAAAAATATGCTTGTTTATGAAAACCAAGGAGAACCCATGACAAAGAATTATGGATCTTAGATGCCGGAAGAGAGTGAGGTAGAAATTTTGTAAGTGAAGTATTGATCTGCTAGGTTAAGGACACATCTAATTGACTTGATAACATCTGGTTGCTTTTTTATCATTCGGACTTCTGCTATATTTACAATCAAGCCCAATTTGCATTATATTCAAAACACAGAAAATCTGGTGGTATTATGAAGGGCATTAAACACAGCCAGAGGCTGTGTGCAGGGACAGGTACAGTTTCCCATTTGAGCAGAGAGCGCATTGGCACTAAATGCACCAGCAAACAAGGTTAGTTGCAGTCCTAGTTCTACATCATAGGAATCTTCACTGAACCATGTACCGATGTTGTGGTAGTTAATAAGACTATTATTAGGTGCCCTTCCACAAGTACAAAATGTGTAGTATGTCTAATGAAACCAGCAAGATTGAGAAGCTAAACCCTGTGAGAGCACAGAGGCATTGCTTTGTTGAAACCTCTACATAAGAGTTTTTGGCACCATTGAAAAGCATGTGTAAAAATCAATCTTGATCATCACCACAAAACCTGGTGAACCATACTCAAGCATGTCTCCATAACACAACGCAACTGCCCATAGATATATCTAATCAACTGTATCTAGTGCAGTAAACCGTTCTTATTTAGAGGCACATATGAACATAAGTTACTTACCTGTAAACTGTGGTTCTCCAGTATTGTTATCTTTCATAGATTCACATGCTTGAATCATTCCCCGTCGTCGAAGTGGGAGTCCCACGGTACATAGAATAGCAATATAGCAATAGCATAGCAAAAAGAGCAAAAGGAAGTATTGTAACATAGAAGTTAATACATTTGTCACTTTAATAACTTGTCCAAGTCATTAGACATGGTCCAAACTCCAGCCAATCAGGTGACAGCACCCTCTGGAACCTTCTCCCCAGAGGCTCAAGCTCTCAGATTTTCGAGCACAAGTGTGGCATAAGAGCCAAGAGAAGAGGGGAGCCTCTATGGGGAGGTGGGTGAGTCGCATGTGAATCTATGAAAGATACCAATACTGGAGAACCACAGTTTACAGGTATGTATTGGGGTATCTTTCATAGATTCACATGCTTGAATCAGAGTAGATAGCAGTAATCCTAGAATTGTGTATGGTAAACCATAAGTAAATCGTAAACAGTGTACGAGAAAAATACATATACATATATTAGAGGATAGCCGTAAAGATAGAACATCTGCAAGAATACAAATACATATATATATATACATACATTCTGTGCAGGAGGAGGGAAGAAAACAGAGGCTCACCTTACTTAAAAAAAGATTACGCAGAACCGCTTGCCCCACAGCTGTGTCAGCATTGTTGGCAGCTTCCAGACAGTAGTGTTTGGTAAAGGTGTGCCTGCTGGACCATGTTGCAGCTCTGCAGATCTGACGAAGAGGCCCACCAGCAAAGAGAGCAGAAGAGACTGCTCTAGTAGAATGCGCTTTAACCGTTGCATGAAGTGGCTTGCCCGCTTGCTGATGACAAAAGGAAATTGCACCAGCTATCCAACGTGCAATAGTCTGTTTAGTTACTGGACGTCCTTTATGCATCCTGTCGTAGGCCACAAAAAGCTGATCAGTTTTACGGATACTGGTTGTCTTTTGTAAATAAAATTTTAAACATCTCTTAACATCTAGAGAATGTAAAGTCTTTTCCGCTAGTGACTGTGGATTAGGGAAAAAAGTCTTTAAGATGACCGGCTCATTAAGGTGGAAATCAGATGGTACTTTAGGAATAAAGGCCGGATTAGTGCGGAGCACCACAGAGACCTTGATGAAGTGAAGAAATGGCGGTTTAATAGTAAAAGCCTGTATGTCACTGACTCGCCGAGCAGAAGTAAGAGCTAAAAGCAGCGATGTCTTCCAGGAGATGAATTTTAAATCAGCCCTATGAATGGGCTCAAATGGGGGCTTCATGAGTTGTGCCAACACAATGTTCAGATGCCAAGGCGGAGGCGGGCGTCGAATTGGGGGGGAACATCCGAAATAAGCCTTTGAAAAATTGTTGAATAATTCTTGAAGAATAAAGAGAATTAGAACCATCCTGCCGGAATCTGGAAATTGCGGCCATAAAAACCTTAAGGGTAGAGTGAGAGAGGCCTGATTTTGCGAATTGTAAGAAAAAAGGCAGAAGTTGCTCTGGTGTAGAATGAACAGGGTGAACATTAGAAGCTTCACACCAAAGACAGAAGCGTTTCCACTTGAGTTTGTAGGTTTTGACAGTGGAAGGTGCTCTGGCGTTAGCAAGGACCTCCCTGCAGTCCGAAGGGATAATTAAGTTGGCAAACTCGTAGTGTTCAGGCACCAGGCTGTTAATCGCAGAGATGTTGGATCCGGATGGCAGATCTGGCCGTGGTTCATAGAAAGAAGATTTGGTATTGGGCGCAGCAAAATTGGATCGCCCTCCGACAGAAGGAGGAGCTCCGTAAACCAGAACTGGCGAGGCCATCTGGGGGCTATGAGAAGAATGCGGCAGGGTTCTTTCCGCATTTTCCGAAGCACCCTTGGGACTAGAGGAATCAGTGGAAAAGTGTAAGCATAAATCTTTGACCAGTTCATCACAAACGCATTCCCGCACGATTCTGGCTGGGGAAGCCAACTTGCGTAGAACGGGCATTTGCGGTTCGAATTGGTCACAAATAAATCCAGATTGGGGCGTCCGCATAGCTGAAAGATGCAGTCCAGCGTTGGTTGATGAAGTTCCCACTCGTGGTTGGACGAGACCGACCTGCTCAGGGAGTCTGCTAGAATTTTGGACACTCCCGGACATGGACTGCTGTTAAAGTGATCTGATGCTGAATCGCCCAATCCCAAATTTGCTGAGCTTGTAGGGATAGCAAAGTGGATCTCGTGCCCCCTTGTTTGTTCAGGAAATGCATACTTGTTGTGTTGTCCGTCCGGATCAACACTGAAGCTCCGTGAATGAGGGTGCGAAAGGATTTCAGCGCCAGGAATATCGCTAGCAACTCCAAGAGGTTTATGGGCCAAGTTCGTTGGTGGGTGTCCCATTTTTCCTTGACTGTGAGACCTTTAAGATGCGCTCCCCACCCCTCGAGGGAGGCGTCTGTTGTGAGGATGAAATTTGGAGCGTCCACTACAAACGAACGGCCTGCTGAGATGTTTGGGATGCGAGTCCACCATAGCAACGCTCTTCATATCTGAGATGTGATGTTGATGAGATCGTCGAAAGACCCTGAAACTTGTTGCCATTGGATGTCGAGTTCCTCCTGTAAGGGTCTCATTTTTAGGTGACAGTTGGGAATTAGGGGAATACAGGAAGATAACATCCCCAGAAGTGACTTGAACTGTCTAACAGAAACTGACTTTTTTGTGCGCAGGAGGGTTGCCAGTTTGCAAATCCGCTGTTGTCTTTCTTTTGAGACAAATGCCCTTGTTTGCTGTGCGTCTATGATGGCCCCCAAGAATGTCCTCACTTGAGAGGGGTTGAACTGAGATTTCTCCAGATTGATGGACAGACCCAGAGATTGGAAAAGAGACCGGCATGATAGAGTGTGTCTGGTTGCGACTGTGAACGACTGCGCCTTTGTAAGGCAGTCGTCGAGGTAGGGAAATATTTGGACGCCAGCTTGACGAAGATGTGCTGCCACCGGTGCCAAGACCTTGGTGAACACTCTGGGCGCAGAGCGAAGGCCAAAGGGAAGGACCTTGAATTGGAAGTCTATGCCTGCCACTCTGAAGCGCAGGAATTTTCTGTGTCTGGGTAGGATAGGGACATGAAAATAGGCATCTTGAAGGTCCAGTGTTGTCATGTAATCCCCCTGAGATAGTAATGGAAGCACTTCTTGGAGAGACAAAATCCGGAAACTTTGCTTCTTGAGGACTTTGTTGAGGGAAATGAGGTCCAGAATGGGGCGCCACTCCCCCGATTTTTTCTTGATGAGGAAAAATCTTGAATAGAAGCATGCACCCCTTTGTAGATTTGGTACCACTTCGATCGCTCCCTTCCTTAACATGAGATTGATTTGGCATAAAAGTTCCTTCAGATGGGCAGGAGGAGGACCTCTGGGAGGAGAGTTTGGAGGGAGTTTCACAAATTCCAGAGTGTGGCCTCTGGACACTATGTCCAAAACCCATCGATCTGTAGTTATTGCGGACCAATTGGAGAAGAAGTGGGAGATCCGCCCTCCAACCTTGGTCGGATTGATGGGTCGAGCGGTTGGCAGGTGGCAGTTGTCACTGCTTTTTTGAGGAATCTCTGCCTCTGTAGGAGGATTTCCCTCTGTACTGCTTGTAAGAGGCAGCCGGCGGTTGTCGAAACGACTGCTGTTGCTGGGAAGAGGAGTAACGCTGCTGACCCTGATAGGGTTGGTACTGCCGGTATTGGTTGTAACCTCCCCGAAAGGAAGAGGAGGAGCCACGACCCTTCGCTGCTTCTTAAATTGTACAGTGCCGAGAGCACGTGCGGTGTAGGTATCCTTTTTTATTGCCTGGAGGGCGTCATCGATGTGCTGGCCAAAAAGTGATTCGCCGTCGTAAGGCATGTCAATAATCTTTGTTTGCACTTCCCGCCGAAACGAAGTAGCCTTCAGCCAGCCCTGCCGCCGGAGGACTGCTGCCCCTGCTAGTTGGCGAAAACCCGTGGAGGAGACGTCCACTGCACAATCAATGATCTCGGCGGAGATCCGTTCTCCCTCCTGAAGAATCTTCAAAGCTTCCGCTTTAGAGGCCTCGGGCAACATATCAATGAAGGGGGAAATGTCCGACCACATTTGCCTATGATATATCGGCCAAGGATAGCTAGAGAATTAGCCGCTCGGACAGTAGTTGCCGCCATGGTGGAAACTTTTTCCCAATTGAATCAAGACGTCTGCCATCTCGATCAGGAGGAGCCGACAACGGAGACGAGGGGTTCCTGGCACGACGTTGTGCCGCCTGGGAGATAACCGAGTCCGGCTTCGGTTGACCAATAAGACAGGCTGGTGAATTATCCGGGGCCTTGTACTTCTTATCCAGGCGTGGCAGGACTGCAGAAATGGAGGCAGGGGTCTTCATGACCTTCAAACCTTCCTGCCAGATGAAGTCGATGATTGGTATAGCCCGGACTTGCTTCCGTGGCTGGTCCTTGAAATCATACAAGAAACAGTCGTCGTCCTTGGTGACCATAGGAAGTTGGAACCTCTTGGCCGCTCTGTCCATGAGAACATGAAATCCACCTATGTCAGCTGGTGGAGAGTCGACAGGAGTTGGAGTGGTAGGCGATGGAGTCTGGATCTGATGATTGTCCCACTCGGAAAGTAGGGATCTATCATCCAACTCACCTTCTTCTCTGTCTTCGTCAGTGGTGTGTGTGTCCTCCGGGTGGTGAGACGTCGATGCCACCGGAGAAACTGGACGATGCGGCCTGATGATCGATGAAGGCGGAGGAATAGGCGTCTGAGGAACAGATGAGGCCGACTCCGAAGGGGGAAAACGGCGGTAGTAGTCATCAAGCATATGTTGCAAATTGGAAATGAGAGACATGGGCATCTGTACATTTGGAATCTCAAGTGGTGGTTGAGTATTAGGCTCTGGGTAATAATCATACCCCTGGTCATCCTCAGTATCCTGGCATTTGATAAGCAGCTCAGAAGGACTGCGAGCAGCATGGAACCGGTCATCCCTCCTCTGAATCCTCCTCATCAGCCCCATAATCAAACAGCTCTACAGGAAGATTAGGAGATGCTTGAACTGGCAATATAATGTCCAAAAAAGACTTTCTACGTTGAAGTAGGGAAGCATCCGTCACTCCTGAGGGCGGCAAAAGTGTTGAAGACTTCAAGGGGACTAGAGACATCAAAGCTGAAGACGGGACCAAGGATTCCGCTGACAATGCTGCGGCCGTCGACGGGGAGCGTCGTTGAAGTTCCGTAAGTGAGGACTTCTGTGCCGTCGACGAAGCAACTGTCGTCGAGGCGGCCCTCGACGAGGCATCCGTCGACGAAGCAGGTAGATTCTTGGAAGCCGTCGACTGGCTCGTCGACGAAGAGGAGTCCGTCGACGAATGACCGGAGACGGTGCGCTTCTTTTTCGTCAACGACTAAGTGAAGGAGGTGGTAGACGAGTGAGGCCTCACCGTCACCGACACCAGTGTCGACGGAGAGGACGCCGACGACATAATCATTGCAGGTTGAGGAGAAGAGAAGGTGGAAGTCGTTGTCGTAGTAGTGGCGACGGAAGACTTCGTTGACGAGGGAATCGACGACGAGCTCGTCAACGAGGGATCAATCTTTTGAGGCAAAGGTATCCCATGAAGAGACGTAGACGCCAGAGTCTTAGAGTAGGTCTCGGAGGCGTAGAGGGCATAGACTGACCCTTAGGAGGAGCAGGGGCCCTTTTTGAGGAGGAAGGCTGGTCCGCAAGTTTAGCTGTGTGATGCTTCTTCAGCACCTTAGCCTTAGGAGATACCATCTCCGCCTCACTAGCCCTCTTCTTAGAGGCGACAGTCCTGAGAGAAGAGTCACTCTCAACATCAGACACGGGGTTATCCTTTGTCTTGAGCTTCTGTAGCCACAGAAGAAGACGTCCCTCTCTGTCTCTTAAAGTCTTCTGATGAAAAGTCCTGCATATTTTACAATCTCTCACCTGATGGTCAGGGTGGAGGCAGTAGATCCACTTTTTGTGTGGGTCCTCAGAATGAAGCCGGAGCTTCCCACAAGACTCACAGTGTCTGAGAGTGACCTCTTTGTAGTAGACATTGTAGCGACGATATTCTGAAGAATTTCTGAAGAAAAAGTTGAAGTACTGAGCAGAGCTCAGGGAGACTCCCTTCACACGACGTGCGGTACAAAAATCTGAGAGCTTGAGCCTCTGGGGAGAAGGTTCCAGAGGGTGCTGTCGCCTGATTGGCTGGAGTTTGGACCATGTCTAATGACTTGTCAAGTTATTAAAGTGACACATTTTTTCCTATTAACTTCATGTTACAATACTTCCTATTGCTCTTTTAGCTATGCTATTGCTGTATTGCTATTCTATGTACCGTGGGACTCCCACTTCGACGACGGGGAATGATTCAAGCATGTGAATCTATGAAAGATACCCCAATACTGGAGAATCCATCATTTAAAATAGAATTCAGATATGTCTAGGCCCGTTTATTGTCCATTTCCAAAGATGCTTGGGACACAGTGTCATGCAGCCATGATGCATTACAAGTTCAGCTGACTAAGCTACCACTGGCAAAGATCCTGTAACCCCAATTGCATTGCCTTACTGTCAAGTGATACTGTGGAACAAGCCTTGAACATTCAACTATTGAGGGGGGGGGGGGGTGTAGAGGGCCAGCAACAGGTTTGGGTCATTTGAGGGCAGGCTGATGTTTTCCAGCTGTTTGTCAGTAAACCAAAGGAGTTAACTTCAGCTTGCCTCAAGGAAGATGTAATTGTGGTCATTAAGGCCTTATAAAATGTAAAGGAGGTTATGAGTTAGGTTTCTGAGAGTATCCATGTAATGGGGTTGAGTTTAGGAGTAAAAAGGTAAGTACAACAGGATGGAAATAAGCATTTTCCTAGGTGGCGGAACCATGCACAGAAAGAAAACCCCTTCCGAAAAAGCTCCAACCATGCTTACATTACATTCTAAACGTCCAAATAACGACTTATATCTGAATTCACTGGTGGCAACAATTAATAATCTTCACTCACATCATCCTCATCTACTACAGGGTGAGGCTGTGATATCTTAAAGTCTATGAAACAAAAACAATGATGTGTAAAATGGGCAAAGACCAACAGTGGTCATCTTTCCTTTTGGGCCTTCATTATCTAACAAATATTCAGACACTTTTTATTGCCATTCCCAGTACTGTGTCAGTCAATACTTTAAGTGGGATGGCTGGTGCCAATCCTGCTGCTGACGCTATCTTCTCAATAGATTTATAAGAGGTCACACACTGAGATTCTGAAGAATCCATCAGTGTCACCGACATCTGCATCAATGTTTAGGAAGTCAATGGTTGACACAAGGAGCCAAAGTTTGCAGCACCGCCATGGCTCATGGATTGTAATGGTGGCCACCTATTTCCTAACCCTATGGTGGAATATTCCTGCTGCTTCCCACATTCATAACTCAAAGCTACATCTCACTCTTAAGAGTATGGGTGGGGAGTACACTTCTTTGACTTTTCCAACAGTGCCTTGTTAGATGTACTGGAGCGGATACCTTCCTTCATAGTGCGGATGGCTTTACGTCTGTTAGCGATAACCAGGCTTGTAAACATGAACACAGACCACACTACCATATCCTTTTATGTCAAAAAAGCAAGGAGGCAGGCACTGCTATTGAGTATTCCCACTTCTAACAGGTTTATCTGAATCAGCAGCTAGCAATGCTACATAAGATAAAACTGTACATTTTTATTCAGATTAACCAGAACCAATTTCACTTTTTTGGGCATACCAAAGAGGTCTCATCTCATCAAGTTCATTGTTCTGTCAAGTTATGTCCATACAAATGTACCTTACTTGGGACTCTCAGCCAAAAAGCTCTATAGACAACACAATGTACAAAACAGGGCAGTATATGTTAACCACTGGTTGCGGTAAGAATTCACGTGACATCACAAACTACTTTACTGGCCCCCATCAAAGAAATCAGTGAAGTTTAAGATTCGTTGCCTTGCCAAACAAACTGATGGAGGACCAAGGCTAGACTAACTAAAAAAGATTTTCAAAGGTCACTCACCATGTGAAGCTTACTCCTCAAAGATACTGCAAAGCGCTTCATGATTGCACCGAAAAATGCCTCTAGCTGGAAATCTTTACCACAATCCATTTAGGCCTGCAGCATTAGCTCCACTTCAGGAAGGTTAAGGACACTACTGTGTAGGAGACCTTAGATAGGTGCCATCAAAGCAAGTTGAATTCAGGGAGCTATGTCCCATGCTTTGGACCAGCTTTCTGGCTGCACAAAGGGTGGTATATACATCTTGAATAATGCCATTCACAATCCTGGCATTCTCATGAAAAGTCATATATTAAAAATAATTACTCAATTACATTAATTTGACGACGGATTGTTGGGCAACAAGGAAAATGGTCATGTTGACGACTATTCAAACTTTTAATTCCCAAAAAACTGCCCAACTGAAGAGAGCTCTGACAATTCTTAAAACATTAGGAACAGAAAGAATACCGACACATTAAAAAAGGGCTTTTCAATAAAACCTACAGTTAACGGTAATGTGTCTTCTATGTCTGATGTGACCCAGACAGGAAGGGGGGGGGGGGATATGCACAGAAGGATAGAACAGAAGATAAAAAAGGTGAAACAGAATAAGAAAGGGGATGTATTGATAGGGGAGTGTTGTTAAGAAATTTAGGTTTAAAAATTGAAAAATAGTAGTGTAGTATAAGAGATAAGGGGGAGGCAAGGAATGGAAGGGAAAAAAAGACGAAAGAAGGGAGCAAGAGTGGGTGCTGCATGAGGAGAAAGAAGATGTGGTATGGGGCGGTAGAGCAAAGGCGGTAGACAAAAAAGGGTGCATGGACAATCTTCCCCATTTAAGCAACCAATAAAACCTACAAGAAATCAAAAAAGAGAGATGGCGGGCACGGGACGGAATAGCGTTTTCTGTGGCAGCCACAGAGAGAGAGGAGTAGAATATCAGGAGGGGTACACATGCAAAAGTCCCCCATAATATTTATGCACACACAAAAAAAGAGGGTAAAATAGGGTGAAATAGGGCACTCTTCTAGAGAGAATCGATGAATACGACCTAACAATGCAGAACTCAATTTTTATTAGTTTGCATTCATCATAAGAGAAGAGAATAATGTGTCACCTCACTTATGTCAGCATGGCATACAAACATTCTTTAAACAGCACATCATGTCAGAGACACATCTGCTGCAATAAAATGTTTCTCTGTAAAGTGCTCTGCTGCTCTTTGGAGCTACACTTGACCTATGTGAAATATAAAATAAAGTATTCTGTCTTCTTATGAATCCCTTTCCAAGAGTGGCAAAAGATTGGCATCTAAAATTGGAGAAGAAAATCACTACAATGTGCTGCCAAGACCAGAAACAGAGCAAATATAAGGTATCTATAACAGTGGAGCAATGCGTTCACTAGGCAAAATTACTATGGATATGATGAAAGAGAGCACCTGACTGTCACTCACTCTTTGGGGTTGTGGGGACACACAGACACACACACACACACATACACGCGCATGCATGCTGAATTTAACATCTATCACACAAGGCACATACTCTAAATGCTCTTGCAATTTCTTGTGAGGTCACTCACTTCTCCAAACTTCATAATTCTTGGGAAACGTGTCACTCTAAAACTTTGGAAATTAAAAATAGTTCCTTCTCTTTTAAAGTTCCCTAAAATACTGTTGAGCTGTTTGGAATGAGGCCCAGTGCTAACAGTGCTCCTTACTGGAAGAGTAATGAATAAACCAACAGACTGATCTAAATCAAATTTGCTTGTCTCGGGTTCAATTATAATATAATGATACAAACAATACATTTACTATGCAAACTGGGTTATACATTACCTTGAATCAAAACAGAACCCTGTCCCATGCTCACGCAGGAGTATACTTGGAGGATTATGAGTTGCAGGTATGTTGTCATCATCATCCTAGATAAATAGATATAAAACATCTTTTTTAACATTTTATAGGATAATGAATGTCCCTAAAGCAATTTATGAAAGCAAGGTCATCCAGTACAACTTCCAAAAATGTACTCCTGTCCCAGTGTACAATTACCTGCCTCTCTTAAACCAATCACACTGAACTGCACTGTGGTGGGAAACAAAGTAAAGGATGAATCAGCATGTAAAGAGATCCTTCTCATGTCCACAGAGGGACACACTCTTGTAATCAGGCCAACGCTGCTCCTATTCTGCCTATGTAAAACCTATTTTATTGACAAAATAAAGTTTGCTCGGTCAATCCAAGTTTCTAAAAAAAAAAAAAAAAAACATTTCAGTCATAACAAAAATGACACTCTGGGTCATGTAGGCACTCATTTGATATCCCACTTAATGTAATCGCAAAAATCTTAAAATCTCGCTTTTGTGAACCGAAACTACTAACACAGCGAAGGATGAGAGGTCTCACTTTGTGGCAGCTATTGTACTTTGGGAAGGAAGAATAATTTACTTTGGGGTTGTCTTGAAGGCTAGGCAGTGAACACAGAAGGGGAAATACTGCTATACAGTGCACGGGCAGTTGAAAGATAATTAGTTGCAGTGCAAAGATTTAAAAGGTTAAGTGCCATCGGGGACATAAAAAGTT
The DNA here is from genome assembly GCA_963921515.1 of Calotriton arnoldi. Classification (NCBI taxonomy): domain Eukaryota; kingdom Metazoa; phylum Chordata; class Amphibia; order Caudata; family Salamandridae; genus Calotriton; species Calotriton arnoldi. The sequence continues at coordinate 2,318,603 of CAWUFW010002057.1, read as the reverse complement.
GTCCTCAGCTAGGTAAACAAAATCAATTTTTGCAAATGACTAGCACCTTAATGCTACGAAAAAGTCCACTGCACTGCAGAGGAAGCCATGTGAGGATCACTGCTAGACCATTCCCTTATGAGGCACATTTGAATTACTCTATCTTTAAAAAACACTGCTCTGTCTACAGGAGAAATTCACACTTCGGGTTAAAGAGGGCGGGACGGGGCAGGCTGCATGTGATATCCCCACATTGAAGCGCTGGTGTGTGCTGACAAAAAGAGAGAACACATTAGGAACTAGAGTCTAGCATATCACTTCATATTTTAGAAATTAAAGTAAATTTTGAAAAGCTGCAATCATCCCATTAAAACTATAATTTCGATTTTTCGCTGCAATTTTTGTGAATTAAATAAAATATTTTATCATTTGTGCATTTATTTAATTTATACTTGTTTCTGTATTTTCTGTGTTGTTTTGAGATCCAAATAGTAGAAACAGCTCAGGCAGGGGTCTACAAACTGGCAAACAACTTAACAAACAAGTTACTTACCTACGGTAACGCCTTATCTGGTAGAGACTCTTATCTAGCTGCAGATTCCTTACCTTAGAATTATCCCCAGGCGTCAGACTGGAACCGGAAATTTTTAATGAGCACTATCCTCCACGCCGGTAGGTGGCGTAAATCGGCTCCACGGAGTCATCCGTGCTAGAAGTGACGTGTGAGGTGCCTATTATAGGTGCCACCCCATAGAGCCAACGTCTGTTTCTTTTAGCGACTTTCCACACCAGAAGCGTGGACCCGTAAAGAACACTGACCACTGGTGTGGAAAACTAGGGCCCTGCAAAGGAGAAACCTGTTCCTAGAAATCCGTTCGCAGAGCGGGTAGGATGTGTGGGTGAATCGGTAAGGAATCTGCAGGTAGATAGAGTCTCTACCAGATAAGGCATTACCGAAGGTAAGTAACTTGTTCATCTGATAGAGACTTTTAGAAGCTGATTCCTTACCTTAGAATAGATGCTTAAGCAATACCTCCCCAGAGGTGGGTCTGCAAAACAATTTCATACCAAAATGTCCTGCAGGACTGAACAGGCAAAGTGCCTGTCCCGAAGGAACTGACTGTCCAGGCAGTAGTGTTTTGTGAATGTGTACAGAGAAGCCCACGCTGCTCCCTGGCAGATGTCCAGCACCGGTACTCCAGGTGCTAACACAGTGGTCGTAGCTTTAGCCCTAGTGGAATGAGCATGCAATCCCTCAGTGGGTTGCTTCTTGGCCATTGAGTAGCAGATTTTAATTCAGAGCACGTTCCATCGGGAGCTGGTCTGCTTCTGCACGGCCCTTCCCTTCTTTGCTCCGACATACCCCCCAAAGAGTTGGTCATCCACCCAGAACTTTCTCAAAAGGTCAAGGTTGAACAACAAACACTCTTTTTGGGTCCAGTCGGTGAAGTTGCTCCTCTTCTTTAGAGGGATGTGGCAGAGTGTAAAAAGTAGGCATGGTGATGGACAGGCCAGCATGAAAGGGAGTGACGACTTTCAGCAGAAAGGAAACTATAGTTCGTAGAACAAGCTTTTCTGGGTAGATGTTTAAGTAGGGAGGCCTGGATGACAAAGCCTGAGCTCACTGGCCTTCGGGCAGATGTTATAGCCACCAGGAAGGCTGTCTTGATGCTAAGGAGCCTGAGAGGACAGTTGTGCAAGGGCTCAAAGGGAGCACACATCAAGAAAGTTGAAGACCAGATTAAGGTCCCACTGAGGCATGGTAAAGAGAGAAGGAAGAAACATTTCACAAACCTTTCAAAAACATATGTACAATAGGGGATTTGAAGAGGGATGGCTGGGTAGGCAACCGCAGAATGGCTGATAGAGCAGAAAGGTAGCTCTTTAAGGTGCCCAGAGCAGAGCCCAGCTGGGCCAAGGAAAGAATAAAGAGAAGAACCTGAGAAAGGGGAGCAGGAAGGGGGACAATCTGCTTTTCTGCACACCATGCCACAAACTAGCCTCAACAGCAGGCATATACCGTTTTGGTGGAGGGATGCCTGGCTGCCAGAATAACATTGCAGACTTCAGGCAGAAGGTCAAAAGCGGTCAACTGTCGCTGCTCAATCTCAACACAAGAAGGCAGAGCGTTGACAGGTCCGGGTGGAGAACCATCCCTTCTGCTGCGACAGAAGATCCTCCCGAAGGGGCAGCCTGATCGGAGGACCGATGGCCATTCTTGCCAGCTTGGGATACCAAGCTATCCAAGCCCAGTCTGGAGCCACAAGGATGACTTAGGATTGGTCATTCCTGATCTTCTTGAGAACTCTGGGCAGGAGTGGTATGGGGGAAAGGCATCCAGGAGGCCGGAGCTTCACTCGAGATGAAAACAGTCTCCAAGCAGGAGCCACCTTGGAAACTCCAGCGAGCAGAAAAGCTGACATTGCACATTCTCGGCAGTGGCGAACAGATCTAGCCAAGCCTCTCCCCACTGCTGAAAGGGACCTTGCACCACCTCCGGATGGAGACGCCATTCGTGATCTACTAGGCATGTTTGGCTGAGTTTGTCCGCCCTGGCATTCAGAGTCAACCAGGTATTGAACCACCAGGGAAATGCCCTGATGTTCCAGCTTTGTCCAGAGACGCAGGGCATCTTGACAAAGAGTCCATGACCCCACCCCACCCTGCTTGTTGCAGTAACACGTGGGGGTGGTGTCGTCCGTGAACACCTACACTAGCCTTCCCTTGATGGAGGGTAGAAAGGCTTTTAGTTCCAGCCAGCTCGCCTGGAGCTCTAGATGGTTCATATCGAGCCCAGATTCCACCAGAGCTCTCTTATCTTCACCTCTCCCAGATGGCCGCCCCATCCAAGGAGTAATGCATCCGTCACCAATGCCAGATTTGATTGACCAAATCACAGTTCGCTAACCACCACTGCAGATCTTGTGCTGCTCTCTGAGATTTGGACCATGTCAGAGAGATTTCCCTGATGCTGCGACCACTGGAACTTCAGGTTCCACTGCAGAGCCCGCATATGCCAGTGGGTATGTGTCACAAGCAGGAGGTCATAAGGCGCAGCAGCCTCGGAGTCAGTCTCACCAAAATCCAAGTTAGAGGCTGAAATATCGGTATCATAGCCCGAATATCCTGGACTCGCAGTTCAGAGTAGAAGCCCAAAATTGCACCTACAGCTCTGATGAAGGGGAGCGTCTGAGAGGGAGTCAGGTGTGACTTCGGCAAATTGATACTGAACTCCAGTGAGTGCAGGAGACTCGCCATAGTCTGGAAGTGGGAAACAGCCTGGGGAGAGCCTGCCTACAACAGCCAGTCGTCGAGATAGGGGAAGACTGGCACCCCTGATCTCCGCTGCAACCACTGCCATCACCTTGGTGAACACACATAGGGCACTGGTAAGGCCAAAAGAGAGCACGACGAACTGCAAGGGCTTGTGGCCCACTGTGAACCGCAGGTGACGCCTGTGGGCAGGCAGGCCGGGAATGTGGAAGTATGTGTCCTGCAAGTCAAATGCTACCATCAAGTCTCTAGGGTCCAGGGTAGACAAGACTTGAGCAAGCGTAAGCATTTTGAACTTCTCCTTTTTGAGGAAGAAATTGAGAGGGCACAGGTCTGGGGTAGGACGAAGGCCTATGTCCTTCTTGGGCAACAGAAAGTAGTCGGAATAGCAAGCGTGGCCTACTGCTGCCACCTGCACCCTCTCTATGTCTCCGATGGCCAAACGAGCCATCAGTTCCTGGCAGAGTAAGGCAAGATGGTCCCATCATCAGCCTGTTGCAAGCAGGTGGCATGGGTGGAGGAGAAGTTAAAGGGGAGGGAGTTGCCCATTCTGACAATTTGAAGAACCCATTGGTCTGACGCTATAGACCTCCAGTGGGGCAGGTGATGGCTTATCCTGCATATCACTGGGTGCCCATGATAGGAAGGGGCAAACTATAAAGGTTTGGAGGCTGTGGCTGCCAGGGGGAGGTCAACTGCCTGGCCTCTGGCAGCCCAACCCACGAGGTCTGTGGGTACCACATCCTCGGCCACGCAGAGGCTCGGAAATTGCGTGCTGTTGTGGCTGTGCAGGTATAGACGCGGCTGGAAGCTCAGTCTGTGGCCGTGAAAAGTGGACTGGGGGTGGCGAGAGGCCTTGGAAAGGCCCAAGTACCTGGCCGTAGCCCTGCTGCCCTTTAAGTGCTCCAGCGCTGAATCCGCTTTGTCTCCAAAGAGAAGGAAGCCATCAAAGGGCATGTCCATAAGCAATGCTTGGACATCCCCTGAAAAGCCAGTTGTCCTCAGACAGATGTGGCGCCATAAGGCCACTGTCTAAGAAACCGCTCTGCCCAGTGAGTCAGTGGTCCAGTCCACATCAGATCGTGAACTTTGCTGCGTCTCTCCTGTCAGCAACAGCCTGGCAGACTATGGCCGGAGCCTCCTCTGGGACCATGGGCAGCACCTGTGCAACCGAATCCCATAGAGCATGGGAGTAACTGCCCATAAGGCATGCGGTGTTCACGAACCGCAGTGCTAGGCTGGTGGAAAAAAAATCTTCTTTCTTAAGGTGTCTAGCCACCTGGGGAAGGGTGAGCGGTAGGGAATGTGTCAGGATTTACGTGGGAGGTAGTTACTTGGACAACCAAGCTCTCTGGGGTGGGGTGTTGTGTGAGGAAATTGGGGTCTTCTGGGTCGGGGCAGTGGAGGGCAATCGTCCTGTTCACAGGAACCCCTGTGCTGGGCTTGGACCAGGGCCCAAGCAGGACGTCAGTAGTAGCTTAATTGAATGGGTTCATTCCAGGCTGAAGAACCTTTGTCAAGACACTCGTCTTGACTGCCACTGAGGGCAGGCTAGGTCAAAGACTCCAGCCGCCCTCCTCACCATCATTGCAAAGGAAGCTCCCTCCTGTGTAGCCACGGTAGGGATAGAAAGCATGCCAGTATCTGGAGAAGTGTCCAGACCACTGGCCTCTGCCAAGTCCTCACATCAGTCCATTTGTAGATCTAAGGGCTGATATTCCACAGGATCCAGCGACTCCTCCCAGTCCTCCCCAAGTCCTAGCCCATAGGAATAGAACTCATGCTCCAGCCTGGAAGGTATGGCTTCAGTTGGTGCCGGAGTCGGTGTCAGACAATGTCCCTCTGGCTCTGTCTGGCTTGGAGTTGGGGATCAGAATGAGGACAACACCCGGAGCATTGGCATCGGGACGGGCGCTGCTGGCGTGGAAGCAGTTCGAGCCCCTCCCGAACCCACGGGACCCAAAGGTGTGGGGATGGGCAGCGCAAATATGTGACACAAAGCCTCATAAAACTCCTGGAGCCGAGCAGGGGGTCGCTCCGGCTCGGGAAAGTGCGGAGCCGACCCGGGCGAATCCAGGCATCGAATGTAAATGCTCCTTCGTCTCACCGGATGAGGTAAAGTCAAAGACCGCTTTGACGTTTTACTTTTTTCTTCTTGTGGGACTTACCCGGGTAGCACGGCAACTTGGAATGCGACGAAGATCTTGGACTCCACGACCAATCCCGGGACCTGCCTCTCGACTGGGATAGAGACAGTCGCGACAGCACTTGCTGAGCAGCATGGAGCTTGAGGGACCGCTTCCTCAAGGCCTTGGGGTGAATGTCGCGTCAATAGGTCTTTGCGTCTTGGTCGCATTCCAGGCACCAAAGGCAAACAATATGCAGGTCCATCAACGACATCTGCCGATGAAAGACACCGCAGGGCTTGAAGCTGGTCTTCCTAGTGGACATCCCTGCCAAACCAGGAGAAGAACTCTCAAAAAACTTTGACAAAGTGTTGGAAAAAGCTCAGTCAAAAAGTTACTGGCAGGTAGCTCTCTCCGAATCTGCGCTGACTGGTGAGGAAATAAAAGAACTGACATCAGCGTGAAGGGTTGGCACCTATATAGGCACCCCACACGTCACTTGTGTCGCAGACAACGCCACGCGGAGCTGATCGACGCCACCTACCAAAACGCAGGGGTACTGCTCACAAGAAATTTCCAGATCCAGTAGTTGACGCCTGGGGATAATTCTAAGGTAAGGAATCTGCAGCTAGAAGTCTATCAGATTGCAAAACACTGCAGACACCCAGTTCTTCTGAGCTGTGACACTGGGCTGCCTGCCCTTATAAGCTCCTCCAGTCATGATCTTATTTCAGTGTTGCCAATATCTGCCCTATATTTTAGCCCCCGTATTTTTCGACAATTCTTGTAACATCCTTGTAAACTTTCTATCGTCCACAGCCCTACCAATCCATTACACTCTGGTTTTGCCACTTTTACTCGACAGAGGCAGCCCATGGCCATGTTTTAAAATGTATAACTTTTGCTTATCAAAATCATCTGTCCTCTGTACTCATCCTTATGGTTTTCATGCACCATTCAACAACCCAAAGCACCAAATTCTGCTTACCACTCTCGCCTCTCTTGGCTGTTCTCAAATTGTTTGTCTCTTGTCTCTTGCCGTTACTGTCAGATTTCTGATGCTCAAATCCCTGTCTTCACCAATGCCTTGCCACGCAGGATCTTTATTGGGCCCTCTTTTCTCTCTCTCCACAATCACACCATCTCCAACCCTTATTGAGGTCTAATCTTTTGCTTTGGGTTTTACTTCCTTATGTATGCAGACAATACAGATTCTACTCTGTTAGGGCTCATTCACACAACACCGTCAAAATAACTAATTGCTTTAGAGCAATCAGACCCTGGATTTCTCTTTGGTACCTCGTCTTATTTCACCACATTAAAAGGTCATCTACTTCGCAAACTCCAAACCCCAAAGCATTTTTCTTCCGATTATTTTTTACCCCCAGTACACTTAAAACATCTCCAAGGATTCTTGGGGGTGATGTTAATTGCTCCCATGAGTTGTGAACACCTTCCTTAATCACACCAAAACCATTTTTGACACACTCAAGACTTGTAACTGTTACTATTTAGCCCCCCCTTCCCCAATAGTTCTCTCCCTTAAAGAGTATAATCAATTTTGCAAACAGGACCCTTTTCAGCCACACACCCACCTCCCTCTACAGAAACAAAGCAATTGTCTCTCAAACAAATATGGACCACAATACAAACTACTCACACTGGTATTTTAAAAAAGGTACTCTTTCTTACTTTCACAGCTCATTACGTACCGCACCAGGTCTCTTACAGCAAACTGTTCTAAATGAAACCTTCCCTCTGTCCCAAATGACCCCTTGTGCACCCTATTGATATTCAGGTCTTCTGAGTTACTGGAATGCACATTTTAGAAAACCTTTTCTTAAACTTGTTCTAATCTAGATCTTCAAATGTGACCTCAAAGCACATCTAATGGAACAAGACCATCCTCGTAAACATCTAATTCTGGTATGGATCCATGGTGCTTGTTTTAGAAAAATCAGAAACATATATTCCTGTTTATTTATCAATATTCCCCAACAGGATAAAGAATTGCTACACCATACAAGTTATCCTATTTTGTGTAATTAATGACTCACCATGATGAAGTTACCACTAAGAATTTAACGGGACTCAAATTGCCAGCAACTATATCTGAATTTTCAAATATGTGTTTAATCATGGAACCGTAGCCCAATTTATCGCCTATCAAAACTGAGCCAGGATAATGATGAGTACATATGTTTTGCCTTTATTTTTCAAACTATTCTATGTGGTTCATGTAAAGTAATATGTGTATTATGCACCAAAATCTTTCTGTCTCAATTAGGCTAGTGCTCATTAGTACAATCCAGTGTAATGTACCAAACAAGAGACATTTTAAAGCAGAAAACCCCACTAGGGGCTCTAATTCTGCCAAGGATCTTTGGAGACACTGAATGATACTGCCCTAGGCCTGTCTTTTTTATCTCCTATATACAGTGAGAAATCACAGAGGTTATTGATAAGCGAGCGATCCATGTTGGTCTTTCCTCTTCTTTCTCCTCCTTAAGCTCGATGCAACTCTTGCTTATGCCATAATTTTACGACAGCTTCAATGTTCCCCATCATTTTTTTGTAGTAGTGCATTCCTTGGAAAACTATATAAGGCTGGCCAAATCCTGCCACCTCCTAACTTTCTTGGGCAGGAATTTTTCTATGCATTTCTAAGACCTAATCCTCCTAACTGGTGAATTTAGCACCAAGAGGACACTGAAGAGATAGCAAAGCTTTATAGAAAATATGTTATCTTTATGTGAATTCCTTTATTCTTAGTCATTAGGCCTAATATGTATGTATATGCATCACTGCCACGTGCTTTAATATAGAGCTTTTGAGCACGGGTACTATGTACACATCGGTATGTTATATGCAGCACAGCCTCATCTCTGATCCTATGTGCACCCTCACTAGTTCTCTTGTATGAGGATCTGCTTGTACTATATGATATGGCTGTGAGGCCTTATCGTGCAATACACTCACAAAATCTGACTTGGGTCCAGTAAGGATCATTTGAAAACTTTAAGCTCAACCTGGGTAGCTCTGTCTCTGAGCAACAATGCTTAGCAAAGGAACAATGTGTAAAGCATAAGAAAGTCACACAACAAGTGACACAACAACAATGTATACAAATTGAGCACATTTATTTTAATAAACTTCTAGAGTCCTTCATAACCAAAATCCACCAGAGGGTTCTAGAGATATGAATTTTTAAAGCATTTAAAAATTTTGACATCATCCGCAAACAAGCATTGGCAAGTCAAAAGTTTGTAAACTTTTAAAAAGTTTGTGAGGGTTTGGAACACTGAGTTCGGCGACTCCGACCCGGGTTGGGCAACCAAATCTTACAGAATAGAGGTCTAGGAGGCCTAAAAGAAATCTTTGGACAGTTACCTTGCCACCAGGGCATTTTAGAGCGAGTTCCAAACTTTACAGGACAACTGCCATTGACTTCTACTGAGTGGTCCTGATGCTGAGGGATGCAGGCTTAAAGATGCTCAAGGAATGCTCCAGATGGTTTGCAGTCCACGGAGGTGTAATCCTGTTGAGTTCTCGGTCCACAGGTGAGTGGGGGCGACCTTGGCCACTGTGGACGAATCCGGTCACAACCAACACCCACGGGTCCAGCAGATTCGGGTGCAACTTTTGTCTTTCTCCAAATTGTCCGTCAAAGTGCCTGGCGTCCAGTAGCAGCAGAACAGATGCGGTGACTACCAGACATACGGTTTAGGCTCTTCCAGCTTCAATGTCCCCAGTGCCATATTGGGGGGCCAGCCAACTAATCCTTGGAGTCTCTGCTTTGAATTGGGGCTGGGAGTCAACTTTTCCCCGATCCGGGCACGCAGAACAGGGTCCAAACTCCGCTAGCCTAAAGTGCAGCAGATGAAGTTGCACACACATCGCAGCCTCTTCTTGTGCGCTTCCAATGGGTGCAAAGGGGTCTTCTTCTCGTCCTTATTCCAAATCCAGCAAGGACTAACTTCTTGGCTGCCAGGGGTGCCCATTATATCCTAGTAAAGTGCCCCGAGGGGACAATGCGTTCACTAGCCAATGAGATAGTAGGTCCCCTTCTATCTGGTGACACAGTTACAGTGATGTGTGGCATCTGGCTATCCCAGAGTGCAATTTGCATGCCACAAACAACATGGCTTAAGTCTTCCTTAGGTCTAAGGACTTTGGTAGCCCACTCCCGGGGGTGTGGCTACCATGGGCTGCACGCCCACGAAAAACTGGCTCTGAAACCGGTTTTTCCTTCCTTGGCCCTGGCCATACCTTGTCTAGGGGAAACCAAAGGCTTCCTGCGCAGGAGTTTTATCTCAGCGGTCCTTCAAAGGCGGCATCACCTTTAATGCCGGCCTTTTAGGCTAACACCCTTTGCAGCCCATCCTGTGGGGATGGGGATACCTACAATGTGGCAACAGCCTTTGTTCCCGGACTGGGAGTTGTTCACACATCTCCCAAGGTGGGCAGAACCCGGTTTCAGTCCCAGCGCCTCTGCAAATAACTGGACTAGTTGGGTAAAGGAATGGCAATTTTTGCAAAAGTGGCCAGCATTAAATTTGACATAAATGTCGACTCCCCTTAAAGTCGCATTTAATGTTCTGTTTAATTTGATACCTTACATGACATGGTTAGGTAGCCTCTGTCAGTAGTTCGACACATTGGAGTGCTAACCGTTAACCTTGCAATTACCTTATAAGGCTACTTAACTGTCCTCAGCAAACACCAACACTTTAGGGTTTTGTTGTACAGACATATCAAAAATATATGTGTATCTTAATATACAGCTCTTTGTCGAAGGGCTTCATAGTCTACCTTAGAGGAGACATATATATAGTTAAGTAACTTGTGTAATTTGCCACTAGTGGTAGTGGCATAGTCGTGGGTGCAGTGCATGCACAGCCTCTTCAGTCTGCAATGGCAGCTGAAAGTCATGTTTTCACTTTGTCACACACAGAGAGGCACAACCATTGCTGCAGCTCTTGTGAGGTCAGCCAACCTTACATGCCCTGGGTACCATATACTAGGGACTTATAAGTAAGTCAGTACACGTCAATTGGGGTCATCCAATTAAACATACCATTTTGGAAAGGAAAGAACACTGTCACTGAGGTCTGGACAGCAGGCCTCAGGGCACTCTCAAAGTCTAAAACCAGCAGATAGTACTCCAAAATGGGGCAAAAAGTTGGGGAAACCTGCAAAAGCTTGTTTTCTCACATCTTTAATTTTAAAACAGTGGTTAATCAGTGTGAGTGCATTGATTGATTACAGAGGGGTCAGAGTAAGGGTTTTGATACTGGGAAAGAGCCTACAGACTTAAAGGCCTACAGACTTAAAGGTACTGAGCCACCATTCTAAGTCATATGTCCAGGCACTTTCCTAGTCTCATCAGATTACAAAGCAGTTGAAAGTAACAAAAGAAAACGCAAAAAGGAAAAACAAGGTAGCATTAGGCACCATAGTTATAGGCAGAAAAGTTTTACAGTACTTTCTGGGTAAATTTAGCAGTAGTAGTTTGGGAGGAAGAATTCAGAACATATATATTGGAAAGCTAAATTGGAGCCGTTTGTTAAAAACAAAAACAAAAAAAGTTTAGTGCCGTCAGACAACACGCCAGAGAACCTACAGCCCACAAAACTGTCCAGCGTATCCCACTGAAAAGCACATGCCTGCAGAACAGGAAAAATGCAGCCTAGCCTTTAAGTAGAGTGCACTCAGAACATCCAAGAAAGTCTAGGGAAAGGATCAACACATGTTGAAAAACCCTGCAGTCTGGAAGGGACGTGACTTCTTTTACAGTTGATCCTGGTCTGAAGGATCACATTAATCTAACTTTTCTACCATGGAGCCCACAAATTATGGGGGAGAGACAGCTACAGGGGACGGTGTCCTGAAGAGCTGGGCTGCTGAAACTGGACTGGATGCCTGAGAGCCAATCTGTTTTGCTGGAGAGATTCGTGTCAAATCGTACTCCTCAATGAAATTAACTGGAAGAAGGAGTGATGGGTTTACATGTTCCTCGGTATGGCAGGAGGAAAATTGTTTGGAAAAGTTTCTGACCAACTAATTAAAAATACAAGAACAAGCATGGACATGCCTGCTGACTTAATATTGGCATTTACGGTTCTGATTTCTTGCGAACAAATCCTGACAAGATTTGCTCCAGTGATAAAGGATGTGGTCCAGTTGCATTTGTTCCAGCTCCCATTCATGGCACTCTTTTGGAGTGCAGCTGAGATTGTCAGTCCAGGAGTTGGTTATGCCTGGTAAATTCTCCACGGTTATTTGGATATGGTTCTGTATGGCCCAGTCCCATTTTGTGATGCACCTCCTTCGAAAGTGGGCGAGAACGTGTTCTCTGTTCCTCCTTGCTTGTTGACGTAGTATATACTCAATGTTGTATGTGCGTACCAACACTGAGGATTTTTTTTATTCTTGGAAGGAAGGAGGGCAGGCCCAGCCATTTAGCTCTTCATTCTAAGACATTGAGATCAAGTTCTGCATCATTGGGAGACCACTTGCCAATGCTTGCTAGCTTTTGGGTACAAGGCAATCCTCTGCTGATGTTTTTGTTTTGTGTCCACCAAGGTAAGGCTTGTGACCGTTACAAGTTTGTCGAATCATCCTTAGGTTTGTAGCCACTGTTAGTCGAGCCCTTCCTGAAACGGTCTCATGTGAAGATGGCAATGTGGGATCAAAGGGATGCAGGACGAAATCATCCGTAAAAAGGTCTTGAAGAGCTGGACGGTGAGTGTTTTTTTTCCAGCTGTTTGGCCAACATAGTCAAATTAGTTATTCTCTCCTTGAGTGGAAAAGGTTTGTTTATATCATTGTCCAGGATAGCTCTTATAAATTGTCTTTCTCTGAAGAATTAGAGATGATTTGTCCCTGTTTAGAACAAGGCCCAACCTATTGAATAGCTGTTGACAGTCTCGGGTAGACAGTGATGTGGCCCTGGAAGAAGAGGGAATTCTACCATCCTGGTATTCTTGAACATGGTGAAAATCTAAACTGTTAAAAACGAAGATATAGATGGGTGCTTGTTCGGTGGTGGTGTAGATGGTGGTTTCTGGATGAACACAAGTGTATGACCAAACTGTGCGAGATGCAATACCCAGCAATCCGTTGTTGTAACAAGATGAGATTTTCGCTCCTACAGGGATGTCTGAATTGCTCATGGCTGTCGCCTTTGTAGAGTCACTGTTGTTTTGAGCCCTCATGGCCCAGTGACTGAATTCCAGCTCTTCTACAAGGAACCTGTTTGTGAAAGGATGCTGGTGGTGGCGCCCAACCCAGTTGCGCATAACTTTGGCGGTAGGTCTGCTGAGACGGATGGTATGGTTGGTACCTATATGGTTGGCAAAATCCTCCATAACAGTCTTAGCCTCATCCCTGGGCACCTAGAATGGGCTGATGTCACCTTTGTTGAAAGATTCTTCAAGATCTTGCTGTGTCCATGTCTGATTTAAGACTGGAGAGCTTTGCCAACGTGTTACCCAAACAAGGACTCTTCGTCAAAGGGCATTTCTAGAATCCTGCTTTGCACCTCTGGTCTAAATGAGGTGGAGTGTAACCAGCCCCGCCTGGAGAGCTTGTTGAGGACTACTGTGCTTTTGAAAAGACTGTTTTTTGTGGTTGTTGTTCATGAGGCTGAAGTTGTTGCTGCCTCTTCAAAAAGGTATATCAGAATGCAATTGACCTTTTCCATAACCCTTAAGCAGGACTTTCGGGAAATGTTTCTTTTTCAACCCACCTGGTTTGAGGGTCTCTGACTCGTGTCTTATTCATTGGAGCATGTGAGCTGAACAGAAAATTTCCAGTACAAGACATGTCCAAACCTTTTTGTTGAGCATGAGGAGACAGCAGTGAGCCCTTCAACTTTGATCTTGAAATCTGCTTTGTCTTCTGCAGAAAGTTTGTCCAATATCAGGCACATAAATTCCTGCTGTATCAGCTAAAAAAAAGTCTCGAGCGCGTAGAGTGACTTCCGCGTAAGTTGAATACATCCAACTCATGGTATATTTACGTATATTCAAAAAAGTGTTGGCAAATTAAAACTCACTTCATTCGTGACGGACAGTCCCAAAGCTTTCATAGACGCTACGCTAAAAGTTCAAAAAAGGCCATAAGTGTTGCCGAACCGTATCCATGGTCTTCTCTTACTTAAAAGTATCCATTAGACCAGGCCTCACGTAGAGCTATCCCCGTAAAGCTGTATAAATAAGGGCAATAATACATAGATACACAGTCAACTCTCACCCGTAAGCAATTGCTGCGTCCCCGTTGAAAGTCTCGAGCGCCCGGAAGTGAAGTGCACTCTCCGGTAAAGACTGGTCCTCACGATATGACGTGCATCGCTGAAAATAATTATCGAAAGAGGACCGAAGATAGCTCGAAGGTGACGGTCAACAACGGCCGTCATCTTTGTTGTGTAACTTACTCAATCTATCCATATGTAATGGATATAAGGTATTCTACGAAAAGGTACCGGTAAAAAAAAAACCATAGTGCTCATCAACTAATGTAGGAGACCGTGTAACGCCCCAAAAAAAACATAGTGCTCACCAACTAATGTAGGAGACCGTGTAACGCCGCAAGCGAAAGATCCAGCCAGGTGGGCCAGCCCAAAAGGAGACAGGGCGGTAACCAAGAAGCCTCATTTTGAATCGGAGGCCAGCGTTTAGCATAAAGTTTGACGCCAGCCAATAGGAATGATGGGCGGGGCTTCAAGTCCCCTTCTGAAATCTACTCGATGACAATAAGCCTCGCAGAGCGAGGAGCGCATGCGTGCTCCAGCGCTAGGTCTGCGAGACCTAAACAGCTGTGGAACCGACAACCCTCAGCGCTGATGAGTAGGTGAAGCAAACAAAACTTTTTCCCAAACGAGTCTCAATTCCTTTGCTTTCTGTTTGTGGAGGTGTATATGAGGTTGATCAAGAGGTTTGTAGCATTTTCTCGATGTGGACATCACTAAAGAATCAGGTGCTGGACTTTTTCCCAGGAAGAGAGGATCTTACTTTGGAGCGCCATACTTCTTTTCCTGTCAGAGGTTGACATGTTTAAAAGAAGCCAGTGTAGGAAAAGTGTGCATTGTTGGTTCGATCAGAAATGGAATCAGTGCCAACATAGGTCTGGCAAGAGGCTCCAGAATTAATGTTATAAAGATGATAGATGTCTCATAAACAGAAGTCACAGTCTCTATCTTAGGTTCCTGGGCTGCTTTGTTGTTATCTTGTGAAAAGCAACCACATCATCCACTGCGGAGATACTAGGAGATGAAGAGTGAAGACCTGGCAGAGAGGTCCCTAAAGTTCATATCAGAAGATGATGAAGGGCTGCTGCTGCTTCTTCTTGCAGGTCTGAAGGATATATGCTTGGATGATCTTTCTGAGCTTCTGCCCCCTAAATTTCTGGAATCACAGTCTTCCTTCCTGTTTTCCTTGGAAGGTCCCAGCTGAGGAGGCGCACGATGGCCATTTCTTTTCTGATAAGGACTCTGATGTGGAGCAGAAGTTGGTGGCATACGAGCGTTATTCCCTTCATCAGATTGTGTTGCAGGAATTGGAACTCAAATTGGCATGGAATCATGTTCCGCAGCAGGACGAGAAAGAATGTCTTCACCTGAAATTTTGCAGCTCCAGCTAAGTTGGGACATTGAGGATGCGTTGTCAGCTTCTGATCCTCTTGCTGGAGGCTGGTGTAAGACCTCAAGACACCAATGGTGTAACAGGAGGCTCTATCATCAAGCCAGTGAAACCAGATGTGGGGACAGACATCACCGAGGGTGAACCGCTAGATGTTGCGAGGCAGACCCATCAAATCCTTTATCTTGAGTGCCTTAATGGTGACCTTCTCGAGGTTGACCTTTTCAGTGACTAGCATCTCAACATCGACCGTCTCCACCAGGAGCGCCAGGAGTGGCCTTAGGGTCCTGAGAGGGAATCAGACATGATCACATTAGTGGCTGAAGAGGAGATTGATAGGTCCCTTGTCCCCCTCTGGAGGAGGGACAGTTCTAGGCAGATCTGCCCATTACTCCCTGTTTCATCCTGAGGCAAACTCCCATCTTATTCCCGAGGTGCCTGTAAGGCATCGCCAGACAGATACTACACTTCATGGTGAGTGAGAATCTGGGAGGCAGACAACACAAACCTAGTATTCATCCTTCCAGCACTTCTTTCATGCAAAAGGCATCTATCAAAAAGAGGAGGCATGACACTCTCTTGAAGAGGTGCAAAGATTCACACTTCAGGTAAAGAGGGAAAAAGGCAGTTCCTATAAAAAAAAGTATAAGAATGTAAAGAAGACGTTAAACGATGTTGAGTGAAGCCATACCCCGTGCCATAAAAATCACAGATGTTAAGCCAAAATAAGCCTGAAAAAAAGCAACAGTGTTCAGGCATCCTTCTCTGGTGAGCCAGAAAAAAGAACAGTCTCACAGTCTCTGCACTGCATGATGGGAATTCCCCGCACTCTGGAATTCTTAAAAGTGCAGTGTCCTAGTTTGGCACGGTTTGGGCTGCACGTATTAGAGACAACATTTTCCCTAGAGTTGTGGGCTTTAAAAAAGGAGTAATTCAGGCAAATATAAAATACTTTCATTTCAGCTGAGACTATACTTTTTAAAACCAAAAAAAAGAGAGGTAGTAGAAAATGTTGCCTCTTATAGGCATGCTTTATATACTTAGATTGGATTTTCAACTGTGTTCTGGGGAGCCAGCACATGTATGGGGATATTACATTTGTTTATCGATATCAGAGAAAATCCCATGATAGGGAACCACTTTTCAAGCCCTCGTTTTCTCACATCTATGCAGAGAAGGGAGTCACTTCCAGAGTCCCTTTGAGCAGGGTTGGGTTGTCTGGGGCATCTTGTGCTTTCGTTTAAGGCACATTTTAAGGGCCCATTCAGGTGACACTTTTTTGAGTACTATGGGTGCTCTTTGACAAGTATACAACATAGCCTCTGCTAAATTTCACGGTGATGTAGGGTCACATGAACATTGCTGATGCATAGAAGTAGACCCTGCAACGCAACAGATTAGGCCAATCCTGCTCCATGGACCAAGAGATGCTCCCATTCCAGCGGACCAATAAAGGCAAAAAGAGACAAGAAGCCAGTAAAAAAATTACCTCTTATTAAAATCAAATTTTCCAAAACTACTTGCAATGTACTTCAACAGACATATGTGCTCAAAGGGTCATGAATACCTACTCCCAAGTTTAAGTCTTGAGGAGAACCCAAAAATCCGAGAAGGGTTGTAAACAAGTCAATACTAATCTCAGGGAAGATGCAACCCTTTTAGGTTGAAGGAACTCAAAAATATGGGCGAGGGCAGTATAAACTCCCTCAGAATTACAGGGATAAGCATTTTTTAACAAATGTCATTGCATTAAATGCCTCAGCATTGTTGATTTTTTTGACAGCAGTGCTTTCCAAGTAGGTTTAAATCATTACCAGGTAGAGTTTCTTTCCATAGTCTCAAAACATTGGGGGGCGCCCCTCCTGCTTACAAAGGCCCAACCCTCTTTTGCATGCATTCTTAGCAAATCTACAGCCAGCAGGACACCATTAGAAGGGAGACAAAGAAATGCAAAAAAAGTTTATAACCCAAAAAATATATAAAAAAACAAATGCAACAGCCTTTTCTTTACCTAAGCACCCAGGATCTGTTAAGACAACACCATATCCACCAGGACTGCCCATCCCTGCTCAAATTTAGAAACACCTCTTTAAAGAACACCGCTTCACAGTGTAGTCACAGTCCACTTCCACTCTAACAACTCCGCTACTTCTAAAAATACTCTTTGATCCTGTAAAATGCATTGCTTCCTTTCAGCTATATTTGCACTATACAAATAGCACATATATACATACATGCAAACATAGCTGCCTCTTAGTGCAGCTTGAGGGTCAAAAGCGCATAGCCAAGCCCCTGCTACAACAATGGGAAAGGTTTGGTGGAAAAGTAATGTTGAATCTTTTTTTAAGTACGTCAGAAAATATCCCATGTCTAGGACAGTCCCCATTTTCATGGCTTTTACAAAGCTCGGAAATAACAGATACCAAATTATCATTGAGGTTTACGGATAGCACTTGCACTGCCACATATTCTTATGAAACATACATGTACTGCTGTTAAATAAGCCCAAAAATATCCCTATATGTTAAACTAAAGGGGAAGTAACAGTACCTTGACACAACTGGATGTGATAACCCTTACACATTGTTTAAGAAGCCAAGGGTGTCAGTGCTCAGATTTACAAAGACAAAAGAACCCTCTTAATGGTCTAAATAATACCAGGCATACAACAGCAGTAGTAGTAAGATCGCAGTAAGTTTGGCTCCAGAAAATGTTGCAACATCACCAAGCCCTTCTGAATGAGCCTGGCCGACTGTTCCTATTAATTAGTAGATAATGTCTATTAGATTATGTACAAAGTGGATCTTAAAGAATAGTTTAAATTAGTTATGCAACCAATGAAATGGTCTATTCTGTCTGTGATATATTCTACTAGGTGTAGTCTCTTCCCCTTTACTTCCCATCATGTGGCCACCATTCCTTTGAAATCTTGCTCTTAAGCTTTCCTTTCATCCCTAGAGACAGGACGGCTGACTGGCACTGATCACTGGGGTCTGCTAACTACAGCTGTCAAACAACAGGCATCTTTGGGTGCAGTCTGAAACAAGCATTAGCAAAGCCAATAGGTCTCGACTATGTGAGATCTATTGATTTTGCCTTTTCTTTAGCCATATTATAAATCATTTGTCCAAAAGGATTATTATACATTATATGATTAACTGATAACTTTTCTATGATAGGGCCTGTTATTGTATTGTATGGTATGGTATGGTTGGTATGGTATGGTCTGGCAATGTATAGTATGATATGGTACATTAAGCCCACAAGTATAGAAATTAGATAAGTGACCCGCCTGTCTAATGTGGTGAAATAAAATAAAGGCGAATTGACGGCTGGAAACCAAGGGTGCATTTAGGAGTTGGCAGTGGAGAGATTGTTGAGAGTGGGGTAGAATGTCCAGCTGCGTAACAGAAGTATAAGATTTGGGTAAACTACTTTGGGGTATTTAATGTAACTGAAGGACAAGTTACTTACCTTCGGTAACGCCTTATCTGGTAGAGACATGATCTAGCTGCAGATTCCTTACCTGTTAACTTCCAGGCGCCAGGCTGGATCCCGAAGATTATTCATAGTAGTACCCCTGAGTGTCGATAGTTAGTGTTGGTCGACTCCACGCGACTTCTTAGGCGTCGGTTTCGTCAACATCGTGACGTCCCAATCGTCTAGATAGGCGCCACCCCGGTGCGCGAACGTCAGCACTTTTCACAACTTTCCACACCAGAAGTGCAGACTCATGAAGTGACTGACCATGGTGTGTTAAACAACTAGGGCCCTGAAGAGGAATACCCTGGACACTAAAAACTGATCCGCAGTGCGGGGAAGAAGGATAGGTCGCTAAGGAATCCGAGGCTAGATCATGTCTCTACCAGATAAGGCGTTACCAAAGGTAAGTAACTTGTACATCTGATAGAGACATCTAGCCGCAGATTTCTTACCTGTGAACAGATACCCAAGCAATACCATCCCCAGACGAGGGACTGCGGAAAAGTTTTAAACCAAAAAGTCTTGTAGGACAGAACGGCCAAAGAGGCCCTCCCTGCGGACCTGATCGTCCAGGCAATAATGCTTGGCAATCGTGTGTAGGGATGCCCAAGTGGCTGCCTGGCAGATGTCAAGAACCGGAATACCATGTTGAAGAGTCGTGGTGGCTGCCTTAGCCCTAGTTGAGTGAGCTCTAAGGCCTTCAGGAGGCTGTTTCTTCTCCAAAGTGTAACATATCTTTATGCAGAGGATGACCCAACATGAGATGGTTCTCTCCTGCACAGCACGTTCCTTCTTTTCTCCAACGTACCCTACAAAGAGTTGGTCATCCACCCGAAAATCTTTAGTGCGATCAAGGTAGAACGATAACACTCTTTTTGGGTCCAGACTGTGGAGACGTTCTTCTTCCTTACAAAGATGCGGAGGAGCATAAAAGGTGGGCTAGGTGACAGATTGCCCTAGGTGGAAAGGGGTCACCATCTTAGGCAAAAAAGAAGCCCGCAGAGCCCTACTTTGTTCGGAAAGGCGGTCAGACAAGGAGGCTGAGATAAGAGCCTGCAATTCGCTCACCCTCCTGGCAGAAGTTATTGCCACCAAGAAGGCTGCCTTGATAGTAAGCAGCCGGAGGGGGCAATTGTGCAATGGCTCGAAAGGTGCACACATCAAGTAGGTGAGAACCAAGTTCAGGTCCCACTGGGGCAAGATAAATGGTGAAGGGGGAAACAAATGAGTAAGCCCCTTCCGGAATCTATGTACAATAGGCGATTTAAAAAGTGACGGTTGATCTGGCAACTGAAGAAAAGCAGAAAGGGTCGAAAGGTAAACCTTCAGAGTGCCCAGAGCAGAACCCTTCTGGGCCAAGGAGAGAAAGACCGTTTCAGAAAGGGAGGCAGACAGGGGGTCAATAGACTGTTCTGTACAATATTTACAAAATCTTTGCCAACGGCAGGCGTATACCGACTTTGTGGAGGGACGCCTTGGTGCCAAAATAACGTCAAAGACTTCGGGAGGAAAGTCGAAAGCTGTCAACTGTCGCTACTCAATCTCCATGCAAGAAGGCGGAGGGTGGACAGGTTCGGGTGGAGGACCCTCCCCTGCTGCTGCGACAGAAGATCCCCCAGAAGGGGCAACCTGAACGGAGGATCGATGTTCATCTGCAAAAGCTCTGAATACAAAACTCTCCGTACCCAGTCCGGCGCCACAAGAATGACTTGGGCCCAGTCGCTCCTGATCTTGAGCACTCTGGACAGGAGTGGTAAGGGCAGATAGGCATACAGGAGGCCTGTGCCCCACTCAAGATAAAAAGCGTAGCCGAGCGAGAGCCGCCTTGGAAACTCCAACGCGCAAAACTGCTGACATTGCATGTTCTCTTCGAAGGCAAACAGATCTCTCCAAGGCTCTCCCCAATGTTGAAAGAGACTATGCGCCGCCTCCGAATGGAGACGTCACTCGTGATCCGCTAGGCACCAACGGCTGAGTTTGTCCGCCCTGGAGTTCAGGGAACCGGCCAGATGTTGAACCACCAGGGACATGCCCTGTTGTTCCAGCCATGTTCTGAGAAGCAGGGCATCTTGACAGAGGGTCATGACCCCACTCCGCCCTGCTTGTTGCAGTACCACATGCCGGTAGTGTTGTCTGTGAACCCTTGAACTATCCTCCCCTTGAGGGATGGTAAGAAGGGAGTGCCAATCGGATCGCACAAAGTTCCAACAAGTTGATGTGGAGCCCGGATTCTGTCGGATACCAGAGTTCTCTGATCGCCACCTCTCCCAGATGGCCGCCCCATCCCAGAAGCGACACATCCGCCACCATGGTGAGATCTGGCTGGGGAAGAGAGGGGTCTGCCTCTGACCCAATCGCGGTTTGTCAGCCACCACTGCAGATCATTTGCAGTGCCCACCAATATCTGAACGTGGTCGTGAGATTTCCCTGATGCTGTGCCCATTGGAACTTTAGGTCCACTGCAGAGCCCGCATGTGCCATCTGGCATGATCCACTAGCAGGATGCAGGAGGCCATGAGGTCCAGCAGCCTCAGAGTCATTCTCACCGAAATCCGGATAGAGGCAGAAACATCGATATCACAGCCTGAATACCCTGGACTCACCGCTCGGGAGGTTAAGCCCAAAAGGACAGTTCCCAGACCAGCTCTGATGACAGGGATCGTCTGAAACGGAGTAAGGTGCGACTTCTGCACGTTGATAGTGAATCCCCAGCGAGTGCAGGAGGTCTGCCGTTGTCTGGAAGGGAGAGACGACAGCCTGGGGTGAGCCCACCTTCAACAACCAGTTGTTGAGATAAGGGAAGTCTGGCACCCCTGATCTCCGCAGATGAGCTACAACCACCGCCATCACCTTGGTGAACACCCAAGGGGCGCTGTTAAGGCCAAAGGGGAGCAAGGTGAATTGTAAGTGGTTGTGCCCCACCGTGAACCACAGTTAATGCCTGGGGGCAGGCAGGACGGAGATGTGAAAGTATGCGTCCTGCAAGTCTAATGCTACCATCCAGTCGTCCGGGTCTGGGGCCGACAGGACCTGAGCTATTATGAGCATTTTCAACATCTTCTTCTTGAGGAAGAAATTGAGAGGGTGCATGTCTAGGGCACGACAAAGGCGTCCGCCCTTTTTGAGCGCCAGAAAGTAGCAGGAATAACGACCACTACTTAATTCTGAAATCAGCACCCCCTTTATGGCTCCAATGACCAAGAGGGCAGTCACGTCTGGGTGGAGAAGAGAGAGGTGATCCTCCGTCAGCCTGTCGCAATATGGTGGCATGGGAGGTGGTGTAGTCATGAAGGGGAAGGAGTGGCCCCTTCGGACGATATGCAAAATCCACCGGTTTGATATTATGGTCCACTAGTGGGACAGATGATGGCAAATCCTGCTGCCAACTGGGTGCCCATGATGGTAAGAGGGCAGATTAGGAGGGTTTGAAGGCTGTCGGAGGGGGGGCGGGGGGGGGGGGGAATGGTGAACTGACCAGATCACTGGTTGCCCGATCCACAGACCTGTAGGGACCACTGCCACGCAGAGGCTGAGAAGCGTGTGCGGTGCAGTAGCTGTGGGGGGTTATAGGCGTGTCTGGAAACCCCTTCCATTGCCACTAAAGGAGCAAAAGGCAGATTGGGGGTGGCAAGGGGCCATGGATAGGCCCAAAGACCTGGATGTAGTCCTGCTATCTTTAAAGTGCTCCACCGCTGAATCCGCCTTTCCGCTGAAGAGACAGGAGCGATCAAAGGGCATGTCCATAAGCGATGCTTGGACATCACCAGAAAAGTCAGTCTTCCTCTACCAGGCGTGGTGCCGTAAAGCCATGTCAGTGAAACTGCTCTGCCCAATGAGTGGGTTGGGTCTAGTCCACATTATATTGTGAACTTCGCTGTGTCCCACCTGCCGGCAACAGCCTCGGAGAATACGGCCCAAGCATCCTCTGGGACCATTGGCAGCAGCTGTGCAACTGTATCCCACAGAGTGTGGGAATAGTGGGCCTAAAAGACACCCGGTGCCAGGCTGGTGGAAGAAAACATCTTCTTTCCTAAGGTATCCAGCCTCTTGAATTCCCTATCTAGTGGAGCGGCTGGGAATGCGTCAGGATTTACATGTTATGTAGAATGCCGGGAAACAATCTTTAGAACGATGTCTTAACCACAACTTACCTTTAGGGTGGGTATGGGCTTTTGGGTAGCAAGGGGATTTTCAAGGTTTTTGGGCGGGTATGGGTTTTTGGGCGGCAAGGGTAATTTGACAGTTTGGGGTAGCTGTGGGTTTTTGGGTGGCAAGGGTATTTTTAGGGTTTGGTGTGGGTAGGGGTTTTTGGGTGGCAAGGGAATTTTAGGGTGGGTATAGGTTATGGAGTTCTGGGTTAATAAGGTGATATATATACATATATATAGATACATATATATATATATATATACATACACACACACACACACGTAATATATAAACACACATGCACATATTTGTGTGCACATATACGTGTGTGTCTATATATACATATATATATATACATATATATATATATAGTAGAATTTTCGCCAGCTGATCAGCGCGCAAAAAGAAGACTCGCACTCCAGGGATCGTGATTCAAACAAAGTGTTATTGGCGACGCGTTTCGACCGTTACGGTCTTTTTCACAAGCCAAGTTACACCAACACAAACACCCACATATATAATATAAAAGTGTAAACATAGAAGACGGACCTCAGCCAGCTACTTCCTGAATAGACATAATTAAAAGACTTGTAATTTGAGAAGCATGATATCTCATGACACAAGGAAGACAGACTAACCGTGTCTCATCCTAAATGATATATACATTTAGTCAATTACAGTAAAAAAGCAAACATAATACCCCAATAAGTGTATGTAAGTAAACGCACATAGTCATATAAATTAATATGTCAGCAATTACATGAGGCACTTTCCTGATAATGCTAAATAGCCAATAATTGTCAACTTTCATACCCCGGCCAAGTGGCCAAATTCATAGGGAGGATCCAGCCTACCTCGGTCCAAGTTGGTTCCAGGTGCCCATAATTCAGACACCTGATATTACATGTGATCGATCATTATTATTGCTAAGATCATAGGATAATGATCGTGTTACCCTCAAAACAAAATGGACAAAGAAAAAGTGGGGGGGGATAAAAACCCTCAAAGGAAAAGTGGTTCAAAGGCGGGGCAAAAAATTATATTACCAAAGACATAGTGGTGAGTGAGATGAGTGTTGCAACATAAAAATACAAGAAGGGACAACAAAGAAAAGCAAGAGGTCACCGGAATAAGCTGGCCCACAGCAACCTAAGAAAGATGGCCTGATCAAATAGTGAGATCTAAGGGAGAACCCTCAAAATAAGGGATGGGTAGAGCAGTTATGGGATACCTGACTGCTATGTCTAATACAATATAGGGTTAAAACCTAGACGCAGGCATGGGGAAATAAAGTGCTGCTTCATGTGAAGATTTTTCAGCCTGCCAGGACTGTGTCTAGGCGGAGAGCCCTCCACCCAAGCACAGAACAAACAGAGAAACCAGGAATCACAATGAGAGCCTACTAAAAAGTCACAGAACAAGTGGGGTACTCATCCAATGTGGACGAACAGTTCCTCATCTTCATTCAAACCAAAGGGGTCTTAGTTTCGAGCAGTAAGATGTACTTGGATTCCAGAATCCTCAGTTGTTTCTCTCGATTGCCACCTCTGGGATTAGCTGCCACCCTGTCAACACCAAAAAAAGACAAGCTGTTAACATCCTTATTGTGGTATTTGAGCCAGTGTAGAGCAGTTGAATAACTCAGATCACAATTCCTTATAGCACGTGCATGTTCCAGAATTCGCTTCTTCACAGGGAAGATAGTACTCCCTATGTACATCTTCAAACAGGGGCACATTATGGCATACACACAGAAATCACTATTACAGTTCATAAATTTGTCAATGTTCGCTGTCTTCCCTGTAGGTAGTGGGTAGCTCTTCCTGTTCTTACTAGTGCTGCAAGCCTTACACTTCCCACACTTAAAAAAGCCCTTCTGTTGCTGTATCCAAGTTTGTTGTTTGGTCGCTCCCATGTAACTCTTGACCAACATGTCCTTAAGGGACCGTGCTTTCCTGTAAGTCACCTGTATGTCCTTAGCCTACCCTCATACTGCA
Source organism: Calotriton arnoldi (assembly GCA_963921515.1). Taxonomy (NCBI): domain Eukaryota; kingdom Metazoa; phylum Chordata; class Amphibia; order Caudata; family Salamandridae; genus Calotriton; species Calotriton arnoldi. The sequence goes on along the minus strand of CAWUFW010002057.1, from coordinate 2,293,955 downwards.
GAGACAGTACTGATTTTATTAATAAAATTGAGGGAATCACATGGCAACAGAATTACTGGTTGGTGACAATTGATGTGGTATCGTTGTATACCAGCATTAGGCACAAGGATGGTGTTAATGCTTGCAAACATTTCTTTAGAGATAGATCAATATTCTTGTATGACCAAACTCACATGCTAACTGAAATGTTGGAATTTTGTTTGGAGAATAATTTCTTTCTGTATGAGGATAAGTGGTTCAAGCAAGAGGTCGGGACTGCCATGGGAAGTTGCTACGCGCCCAGTTATGCCTGTATGCTAATGGGTTGGTGGGAGGAACAACAGGTCTGGACAGAAATGAATGAGAATTTAACCAAACATATAGTCATGTGGACCAGATTCATAGACGACATATTCCTAATCTGGGACGGCTCTGAATCTGACTTAAGGGGACTGTTTAAGATGCTGGATAGTAATGATGTTAATCTCTGCTTTACACAGAAGTATAACCAAACTGAGTTAGAGTTTCTGGATATCAATGTGAGCGTCAGTGAAGGGAAAATATCAACCACCCTCCATAGAAAGGAGACTGCAGGGAATAGCCTTTTACATGCAAGGAGCCACCACCCAACTAATCTCAAATGGAGCATCCCCTATGGGGAATTAGTAAGGGCGAAACGCAATTGTACCACTGAATTGGCGTTTTCTAAGGAACAGGACAGAATGATGGCCGTATTTAAATCTAGGGGCTATCCGGAAAGAGTACTGAGGGTGGCAAGAGAAAAAGTGGCAACCCGTAGCAGGACAGAATTACTAGTGCAGAAACAGAGCAGTGTGGGAAACAACGAAATCAGGATGATAACGAGTTTTAATGTAGAAGCACGAGCAGTACGAGAAACCCTGAAAAACACTGGCACATAGTTAAGAGCGACCCAATAATAGGAGCACTAGTCAGCGACCAACCCAAGGTGACTTACAGGAAAGCACGGTCCCTTAAGGACATGTTGGTCAAGAGTTACATGGGAGCGACCAAACAACAAACTTGGATACAGCAACAGAAGGGCTTTTTAAGTGTGGGAAGTGTAAGGCTTGCAGCACTAGTAAGAACAGGAAGAGCTACCCACTACCTACAGGGAAGACAGCGAACATTGACAAATTTATGAACTGTAATAGTGATTTCTGTGTGTATGCCATAATGTGCCCCTGTTTGAAGATGTACATAGGGAGTACTATCTTCCCTGTGAAGAAGCGAATTCTGGAACATGCACGTGCTATAAGGAATTGTGATCTGAGTTATTCAACTGCTCAACACTGGCTCAAATACCACAATAAGGATGTTAACAGCTTGTCTTTTTGGTGTTGACAGGGTGGCAGCTAATCCCAGAGGGGCAATCGAGAGAAACAACTGAGGATTCTGGAATCCAAGTACATCTTACTGCTCGAAACTAAGACCCCCTTTGGTTTGAATGAAGATGAGGAACTGTTCGTCCACATTGGATGAGTACCCCACTTGTTCTGTGACTTTTTAGTAGGCTCTCATTGTGATTCCTGGTTTCTCTGTTTGTTCTGTGCTTGGGTGGAGGGCTCTCCGCCTAGACACAGTCCTGGCAGGCTGAAAAATCTTCACATGAAGCAGCACTTTATTTCCCCCATGCCTGCGTCTAGGTTTTAACCCTATATTGTATTAGACATAGCAGTCAGGTATCCCATAACTGCTCTACCCATCCCTTATTTTGAGGGTTCTCCCTTAGATCTCACTATTTGATCAGGCCATCTTTCTTAGGTTGCTGCGGGCCAGCTTATTCCGGTGACCTCTTGCTTTTCTTTGTTGTCCCTTCTTGTATTTTTATGTTGCAACACTCATCTCACTCACCACTATGTCTTTGGTAATATAATTTTTTGCCCCCGCCTTTGAACCACTTTTCCTTTGAGGGTTTTTATCCCCCCACTTTTTCTTTGTCCATTTTGTTTTGAGGGTAACACGATCATTATCCTATGATCTTAGCAATAATAATGATCGATCGCATGTAATATCAGGTGTCTGAATTATGGGCACCTGGAACCAACTTGGACCGAGGTAGGCTGGATCCTCCCTATGAATTTGGCCACTTGGCCGGGGTATGAAAGTTGACAATTATTGACTATTTAGCATTATCAGGAAAGTGCCTCATGTAATTGCTGACATATTAATTTATATGACTATGTGCGTTTACTTACATACACTTATTGGGGTATTATGTTTGCTTTTTTACTGTAATTGACTAAATGTATATATCATTTAGGATGAGACACATTTAGTCTGTCTTTCTTGTGTCATGAGATATCATGCTTCTCAAATTACAAGTCTTTTAATTATGTCTATTCAGGAAGTAGCTGGCTGAGGTCCGTCTTCTATGTGTACACTTTTATATTATATATGTGGGCGTTTGTGTTGGTGTAACTTGGCTTGTGAAAAAGACCGTAACGGTCGAAACGCGTCGCCAATAACACTTTGTTTGAATCACGATCCCTGGAGTGCGAGTCTTCTTTTTGCGCGCTGATCAGCTGGCGAAAATTCTACTATTTGACTACCGGGCTCCGGCACCCGGAACTCGCACCAACCCCGCCTGGAGTGGAGCCGGTCTGTCAGAAGACTTTCCTCTCGCTTATACATATATATATATATATATATATATATTCACACACAAAAACCAAAGGTTGCAGGGACTTTATAGTTAGGGATAGATTTTACTCATATGAAACCAGAGAAATTCAGCCGTTATAGTTATCCGAGTTAACTATAACTCGCAACCCCGCAATTCACTGATTATGACCTTACATATTACATCACTCATGACATGACACTTTCTTGCATATAAACCACCCACGGAAAAGTAAAGGAACATTTTCAGTCTCGCACAATCTTATGAGAGCGGTAGGTAAATAGACATGAATCTGCAAGGTGATAAAAGTAGTAAACTGATACTATAAAGATGCAGCAAATTAGTTTTGAACACCGACAATATACACACCACAAAATAACCAGTTAAATCTACTCCTACAGCCCAAGCACAACTCTGCTACTCACTGCATATAATCTAAAATATACCTGAAAAGTCTTCCGTTTCTTTCCCTTACGGCTGAAGGCAAAAAAGTCTCAGAACCCCTCTAACTGAGACCCAGGACCGAGGCTGAAACATCAAGATCAATGCCGAATCTGCTCAACTCGCTGATCTGGAGGGAAGGCTCAAATTTGCACTATATCCAGAACAGTTCAGATGAACAGATGCCTCTGTGAAGAAGTCAGGTGTGACTGCAGCACACTAATCGAATATCCTAATATGTTAGGAGGCTTGACGTCATATGGAGGTGGTCTACGACGGACTGTGGCAAGTCCGCCTTCAACAGTCAGTCATCGAGGTAGGGGGGAGACTGGCGTCCCCAACATCTGAAGATGTGCTGCAACCACTGACATCACTTTTGTGATCACCTGAGGGGCACTGGTAAGGCCGAAAGGGAGCATGGAAAACTGAAAATGCTTCTTGCCCACCTTGAACTGCATGTAACGGCTGGTGGACTGCAGGACAGGAAAGTGAGTAGGCGATCTGCAGGACCAGTGCTACCATCCAGTCTCCTGGTTCCAGGGCGGACAGAACTTGGGGAATGTAAACATCATTTAATTGCTTTTTTTCAGGAAGAAACTGAGAGGGCAAAGACCTAAAATAGAGCAAAGGCCTCTATCTTTCCTTGGAACCAGCAAATAATAGGAGTAACATCCAGACCCTATTTCCGATGCTGGGACCCTCTCAATGGCTACTTTGTCCATAAGAGCCTGGGCTTCTTGCTGTAAGATGAACAAATGGTTCTTTAACAGCAAAGGAATGATCGGGCATACCCTTGCTGCACTATTTGAAACAACCAATTGTCAGAAGTAATACTCTGCCACCCAAGGAGCTAATGAACAAGTTACTTACCTTCGGTAAGGATGTATCTGTAAGAGACATATGTAGTTATAGATTCCTTACCTTAGAATTACCCGCAGGCGTCAGACTGAATCCGGAGACATTTTTTCGTAGCAGTACCCCCGCATGTCGGTAGGTGGCGTCGGTTGACTCCGCGTCCGTCGTCGGCGTCGTTGTCGCCGGGATGACGTCTCGGTGTCTACTTAGACGCCGCCCGTGCGCTGACGTCAGTTCTGACACAACTTTCAACGCCAGAAGCGCAGAGCCATGCAAGACACTGACCACTGGTGCACATAACTTGGGCCCTATAAGGGAGTCCCTATTCCTAGAAGTCAGTTCGCAGAACAGGGAGGATGGGTGGGCGGTAAGGAATCTATAACTACATACGTCTCTAACAGATACATCGTTACCAAAGGTAAGTAACTTGTTCATCTGACAGAGACTGTAGTTATAGATTCCTTACCTTAGAATAGATACCACAGCAATGCCAACCCCGGTGGTGGGTCTGCGAACTAAGTTCACACCAGAAAGTCCTGGAGAACCGAGCGGCCGAAAAAGCTGTCTCTCCGTACTTGGCTGTCCAGGCAGTAATGTTTTGTGAACGTGTGCAGGGATGCCCATGTGGCTGCCTGGCAGATGTCAACCAGGGGAACTCCATGTCCCAAAGAAGTAGTGGCTGCCGTAGCCCTGGTAGAGTGGGCGCGCAGTCCTACCGGGGGTTCCTTCTTTGCCAAAGAATAGGAGATCTTGATGCATACCCTCGGGAGAGGGTACGTTGGTGTACGGCCCGACCTTTCTTGGCACCCACATAACCCACGAACAGTTGATTGTTCACCAGGAAGTCTTTAGTGCGGTCAAGGTAGAAGGACAGCGCACGTTTTGGGTCCAGGCGGTGGAGTCTCTACTCCTCCTTGGAGGGGTGAGGGGGCGGGAAGAAGGTGGGCAATGTGATGGTCTGACCCATGTGGAAAGAAGTAACCACTTTGGGCAGAAAAGAGGGCATAGTACGAAGAACCACTTTGTCCGGTTGGACAGTAAGTAAGGGAGGTTTGGAAGACAGAGCCTGAAGCTCACTCACCCTGCGAGCAGAGGTGATGGCAAGCAGGAAAGCAGTCTTTAAAGTAAGAAGATGTAGAGGGCAATTATGTAGTGGCTCAAAGGGAGCGCACATAAGATAAGTAAGGAAAAGATTCAAGTCCCACTGGGGCATTACGAAAGGAGAAGGAGGAAAAAGATGAGTAATGCCCTTCATAAATCTGTTTACAATAGGGGACTTGAAAAGAGAAGGCTAATCAGGAAGCCGAAGAAAGGCCGAAATGGCCGAAAAATAGCCTTTAAGAGTGCCCAGAGCAGAGCCCTGCTGGGCCAAAGAAAGAATGAAGAGAAGAACCTCCGAAAGAGGGGTAGAAAAGGGATCCACACCCATTGCTGTGCACCATGCCACAAATTTGTTCCATATACAGGCATATACCGTTTTAGTGGAGGGACGCCTGGCTGCCAAGATGACATTACAGACTTCGGGAGGAAGACCGAAAGCTGTCAACTGTCGCCGCTCAATACCCACGCAAGGAGGTGGAGACTGGACAGGTTCGGGTGGAGGACCGTACCCTGCTGCTGCGACAGAAGATCCTCCCGAAGAGGCAGTCTGATCGGAGGATCGATGGCCATGCTCAAGAGCTCGGGGTACCAGACTCTTCGTGTCCAGAGCCACAAGAATTACTTTGGCCCGGTCGCGCTTGATCTTCTTCAGCACCCGGGGTAGAAGTGGTACAGGCAGAAAGGCGTACAGGTGGCCGCAATTCCACTCGCGGCGAAAGGCGTCGCCGAGCGAATGCCGCCTTGGAAACTCCAACGCGCAGAACTGCTGACATTGAGCATTCTCTTCGGTGGCAAATAGATCTAACCAAGGCTCTCCCCACTGCTGAAAGAGACCTTAAACCACCTCCGAGTGAAGACGCCATTCGTGATCCATCATGCACTGGCGGCTGAATTTGTCCGCCCTGCCGTTCAGGGAACCTGCCAGGTGTTGAACCACCAGGGATATGCCCTGATGTTCCAGCCATGTCCAAAGGCGAAGAGCTTCTTGACATAGGGTCCAAGACCCCACCCAGCTCTGTTTGTTGCAGTACCACATGGCAGTGGCGCTGTCCATGAACACCTGCACTACTCTTCCTTTCACAGAAGGAAGGAATGCCTTCAGTGCAAGATGAATGGCGCAGAGCTCCAGAAGGTTGATGTGGAGCCCGGACTCCGACGGGGACCAGAGACCCTTGATCTCCGACTCTGCCATGTGGCCGCATCCGTCACCACTGTGAACTCTGGTTGGGGAAGGGAGAGGAATCTGCCGCTGACCCAATCTTGGTTCGTTAGCCACCACTGCAACTGACTCGCAGTCCCCTCCGAGATCTGGACGACATCGGAAAGATTGCCCTGATGATGCGCCCACTGGAACCTCAGGTCCCACTGCAGAGCCTGCATATGCCATCTGGCATGATCTACCAACAGGATGCAGGAGGCCATGAGGACCAGCAGCCTCAGAGTCATTCTCACAGAAATCCGGGATAGAGGCTGAAACATCGGTATCATAGCCCGAATATCCCAGACTGGCTGCTTGGGAGGATAAGCCCGAAACCGCGCTGTATCCAGAACCGCTCCGATGAAAAGGAGCTTCTGAGAGGGAATCTGGTGTGACTACGACATGTTGATAGTGAACGCCAGCAAATGCAGGAGGTCCGCCGTAGCCTGGAGGTGGGAGACGACAGCCTGGGGCGAGCCCGCCTTCAACAGCCAGTCGTCGAGATAGGGGGAAGACTGGAACCCCTGATCTGCGCAGATGAGCTGCGACCACCGCCATCACTTTCGTGAACACCCAAGGGGCACTGGTAAGGCCAAAGGGGAGCACGGTAAACTGAAAATGCTCGTGGCCTACCGTGAACCGTGGGTAACGTCGGTGGGCAGGCAAGACAGGGATGTGAAAATAAGCGTCCTGCAAGTCCAACTCTACCATCCAGTCTCCGGGGTCGAGGGCAGACAGGACCTGAGCCAAGGTTAACATTTTGAACTTCTCCTTCCGGAGGAAGCGGTTGACGTCCCTGAGGTCTAAGATAGGACGCAGGTTCTTCTTGGGTATCAGGAGTAGTGGGAGTAGCAACCATGAGCTACTTCTGGCACAGGGACTTGTTCAACAGCTCCCTTGGCCAAGAGAACCGTAACTTCCTGGCGGAGAAGGGTCAAGTGATCCTCCGACATGCGATGGAGGAGTGTTGGTGGCATGGAGGGAGGGGTAGGCATGGAGGGAGGGGTAGGCATGGAGGAAGGGGTAGTCTCGAAGGGGAGGGAGTAGCCCCTTTGGACTATCTGCAAAATCCACCTGTCCGACGTGATGTTGTGCCAGTGGGGGATGTGATGGCGGATCCTGCAGCCCACTGGCAACTGGTGGCCCTGAAAAGTCAGACTAGGAAGGTTTGGAGGCTGCTGCAGGGGGGGCATTGGTGGACTGGCCTACCCGCTGGCCCCCAGACCCGCGACGCTGGGTCCCATGTCCCCGGCCACACAAAGGCTGGGTAGCCTGCGCGGCCCTGTGGCAATGGGTAGAACGTGGTGGGGCACCACTTCCGTAACCACAAAAGGGGCGAAATGCAGACTGCATGGGGCGAAAAGTTGCTTTTGAGGCCCAAGGATCTGGCCGTGGCCCTAGAGTCCTTGAAGCGCTCAAGCGCGTTGCCCGCCCTGTCACCAAACAGGCAATGGCCATCAAAGGGCATGTCCAAAAGTGTGGATTGGACATCCCCAGAGAAGCCAGACATTCTCAGCCAGGCGTACCGCCTCAGGGCTACAGACGTGGAAACCGTCCTACCCAGCGAGTCGGCGGTATACAGCCCACACCGGATCGTGAACTTAGCTGCGTCTCGACCCTCAGCAACAGCGCGGGTGAGCACGGCCCGGGTCTCCTCCGGGCACTGTGGCAGCACTTGCGCGACCGTATCCCACACCGTGTGTGTAGAACGGCCCAAGAGACATGCGGTGTTCACCGACTGCAGTCCTAAGCTGGCAGAAGAAAACATCTTCTTCCCAAGATGGTCCAGCTTATTGGATTCCCTATCTGGGGGAGCAGTAGGGAACGAGCCTTTTGAGGATGAGGCTTGGACCACCAAGCTCTCAGGGGTAGGGTGTTGGGAGAGGAAAAGTGGGTCGCCCGTGGCCGGGTGGTGGCGTCAGGCAATCATCCTGTCCACAGGAGCCCCTGTGCTGGGCTTGTACCAAGTGCCCAGAAGGATGTCAGTGAGAGCCTCATTAAAAGGCAGCAGGGGCTCCGAAGAGGTTGCTGCCGGCTGAAGCACCTCAGTCAGGAGATTAGTCCTGACAGCCACCGTAGGAAGCTCAAGGCCCAAGGCCTTAGCCGCCCTACGCAACACCACAGCATAGGAAGCCGTAGCCATGGTAGGGGGAAAAAGCATACCAAGGTCTGGGGAGGTATCCAGACCACTGGCATCACTCAACTCCTCTCACCAGTCCGGCTCCTCAAGTTGGTCTACTAGAGCGTCAACTGACCCCCCCCCAGTCCTCCTCACCCTCCTCTGGCTGCCACTCAGGGCGATAGGGAACGCCAGGGATGAACAGCAGTACAAAAGTACCCTCTGGCGCCGGTACCGATGTCGGTCCGGCACCGGGTCCAAGTCGGGGGTGAGTTTGGGGGTTGACGACGGTTGGGGGTACAACCGGCATCGGGGGCGTCGTCACTGGAATCGGCGCCTGGGAAGGTACCGTGAGGTCGACCGGTGCCGATCCGGATCAAGGCATGGATCCATAGGTGAACAACCACTCACACAGAAGGGGGCCCCTTATAGGATGCAGGGGGAGCAGGGGAAAGATAGGTAATACCAACAAGGAAAAACCCCACTGACTGAACACGATAATTAAAGTGCTAATCGTCACTGATGTATACACACATGTAAGAAACTGCCCCTTCACGACATAGGACACAAAAGTATCAAATCGATGTCATCAAATTTATTAAATAGATCACAAAAAATATGAATATGTAAAGAGTAATACTTAATAACGAGAACAGTAGATAACTCAGGCGCAACCAACACAACAACACACCCGTTCACACAGACCAATCCATACTCACACATTCACTTATGTCCTAAAAAGATATACAAGTTCAACAGACTCTCAGCATAAACATTCTAATAATCACCCCCTTCAAAAACAAAGTTGATAACACTAGGGAACCACAAATGGCCAGTTAGTGAAAATAGTGGTGTCAACACAGTGTCATTTCATCAATTGAGAGCAATAGTTGGTAAAGGTCATTTGTACAGAATTGTTTTCCCATTAACATCATTGTTTAGATCAGAGGGAGGCAGATGAAAACGAGGACTCCAGCGCCAACGCGCGTTTCGGTGTGTGACCCCGGTGTTGGGTCTCACCTTCTTCAGGGCGCAATAATTTAGAAAGACAGAGGAGGAAGCGCCAGGGGAGCATAAAAACAACAGTTCATATATATATTCCAACTATAGCCATGGGATAGGCGTAAACATAACAAAATATAGAAAATGAGAAACACAGGAGGACGGGAGAGATTTCTTGACAAAATGAAAAGGATCCAGTAATAAAAATGGAGGGCGTGCACAGGATCGGTAAAGGATCAGTGAGATGCCAACCACCACATAAGGCTAGACTCGAAAAGAGGGAGTACACAGGTGCGTCTACCTCTTTAGCCACTTCTCATCCTTATGAGTCTTTGGGACTCCGTATATAATGGGTATACGGGTATGTACAGGAGTGAGGAATTCAGCCTCTTTTTTACAGATGGTACCACTCTCTACTGCTTTTTCTACGATTTTGGCAATCCTACGTTTGAGACAGGGTTCTGGGTTGTTGATGATCTTCTTATAATGTCTCTGTGACCCCAGTAGGGCATACATTTTCTCGACATACTGTCTCGTATCAAAAATCACAATGCTGCCCGCTTGTCACAGGGCTTGATGGTAAGCCTATTGTTGTCTTTAAGGGAAAGGAGGGCAGTATTTTCGTCTTTCGACATATTGAAAGGGGGTTTGGGTACAAATCTGATGGCCTTTTGGATTTTGCACATCACCGCTTTTTCAAAAATCTCCACCTCCGGGCCAAGAAGGTCTAGACTGGGAATGAAGTTGGACCGAGGTTTCAAACCAGAGGGGTTATCCTCAATGATGGTGGTGGGTATAGCCTGGAAGAACTTTTTTAATCTAATCCTTCCCTTCGAAAGAAGGAAAACAGATCTTTGATGAGTTCAAACCTGTTGAGAGTGGTTGTTGGAACAAACGATAAACCCCTAGAGAGAAGAGATTCAGTATTGTCAGGCTGCCCAAAAATGCTATGGAGCGCTTCGTAAAAGAAATGAAGTTGGGCAGGGGACGCTCTGGCTCCGGGAAAGGGAGGGAGGCGCGGAGCCGTCCCAGCGGGCTCCGAAGATGGAGCTGTAGAGCGACGGTGCTCCGGGTCCCGCGTTGCGTCGGCTGATGGACGGGGAGAAGGCGAAGAGCGACGATGTTTCTTTGTCTTCTTCTTGTGCTTCGACTTACCGGAGGAGTGCGAAGACTTCGAGGAGGAATGGTGATGACTCTGCGATCGGTCTAGCGACCTTCCTCTCGACGGGGACCTCGAACGGCACGGAGCGGACTGCCGGGCCTCCAAAAGCTCTCAGGACCGCTCCCGCAAAGACTTCAGGTTCATGGCCCGGCAGTCGGAGCACGACTTCGGATCATGGTCGCGCTCCAGGCACCAAAGGCACACGAGGTGCGGATCGGTGACCAACATCAACTTGTGACAGGAGTCACAGGGCTTGAAGCCGGTCTGACGATGGGACATCCCTCGTGCACCACGAGTCAGACTCGAAAAAGGCGTCGACAAAAAGTCGAAAAAGGGTTAGTCAAAAAAGACTAAGGGGCACGCTCTCTCCAGATCTGCGCTGGCTGGCGCGAAAAAAAAAAAGAACTGACATCAGCGCGCAGGGGCGGTGCCCAAGTAGACACTGCGACGTCATCGCGGTGACCACGACACCAACAACGGACACAGAGTTGACCGACGCCACCTACCGACGAGCAGGGGTACTGCTACGAAAATATTTCTCTGGATCCGGTCTGAGCCTTGGGGGTAATTCTAAGGTAAGGAATCTTTAACTACAGTCTCTTTCAGATACCTTATTTCTGCCTCCAACAGGATTTCCATATGCCACAAAGGGCAAGCTAATGTGGTTTGGTGGCGGTCTCCGGAGGGCTAGAGGACTGAGCAGTAATTTGCCCTTGAAGACCTGGACAATGTCAGCCGGATCCCAGACTCCAGTCTCAAAAGGACTGGGGAGTTTTATTTTTGAGGAGGCGGATCTTGGTCTTGTCTTTGTCCTAATCCTCTTCCGAAATCTCAAAAGATGGAAAAGTGCTGGGGATACTTTGCATGGGCGCAGAACGGCAGAAGGGGCGAACGGTGGCATTGCTTTCCTAGAGTCTTAACTAAGGTGAAACCAGTCCTGGGTTGCTTGTATTCCGGTTCAGGGAGGACATGGCCTGGCAGTTGTGGCTGAACTGGTCCTATTGGAGCAGGGTCAAAACGGATTTGTATATGGCTGAGTCCAAACTGAGGTGGGATAGCGTGCAAAATAACAATGGACTGAGATGCATCCTGCGTAATTACCAGTGGCTAAGATTTATTAAAGCATTCCATACATCATTTCTTTGCATAATGTTTTCTTTGAGGTGCTCCTGGGCCAAGTCCGCCTAGTCCACGAAGACACGGTTGGCATCAAATGACATGTCCATTAGCGAAGCCTAAACATCACTTCAAACGCCCATAGATCTCATCCACGCGTGGCAAAGAAGCACCATAATAGTTTCAACTGCTGTGCCCAAGCAGTCGATCCAGCATAGAGCAAATCAAGTATATCGCTGTCTCTTCTCTATTTTGTATAATGTGCACAATGTTGGCATTAAATTCTTCGGGGACTGTGGGTAAGATCTCGCTGATCGGATCCCACAACATAAGTGAATAGTGTCCAAGACGCAACTGGCATACACTAAGCGGAGGCTAGCTGAGGAGAACATTCTCTTTCCGAATACCTCTATACGTTTGGACCCCCTATCAAGAGGCGTTGGACGCAATGAGTTAAGGTGGAGTCTGCTTGTCGACACTTGGACCACAAAGTTTCATGGCGTAGGGTGTTGCAGAAAGAATGGCAGGATGCCAACAGCAGGTCTTTGTTGTATGGTAATCTGTCTGTTAACTTGTCTGTCAGGGCTTCATTAAAAGGAATAACTTGTTTTGTGGAAGTCTGTCCAGGCTGCAGGACTTCCGTCAGGACATTAGTCTTGACAGACAGAAGTTGGCGGTCTGAAACTTCAGCAACCCTCCATATAACCACAGCAACCAAAGTGGATTCCTCTGTGGAAGGGCCAGGGGGGAGAGTTCAGCCCAGTATTTGGGCAGGTGCCTAGCCCACTTGCATGTTGAAGGTCCATAAAGAGATTTTTATATCTATTTATATAATAGTGGAACGATTCATTATCATCATCATCATCATCATCATCATCATCATCATCATCGTGACTGTGCTCGGAATTAGAAGGCAGGTGGAGTGTTCTGGGCAAAGGAAGAGTTCCATCTGAGTCAGAATGAGACTGAACCGGCTGCGTCGAAGATTGTTGCGGGCAACTTTGGTCATGGTCATGTCAGATTCGCTTCAGAGTCTGATAAAACAATGGGTTCTTCCTTCGAAAGTGCCAGCGCGGATACGTGGGAGACCAGCGAAGATCAGGGCGCCAGGTTTCAAGTCAGGTTGGGCATCAGTCCTGGATTCGGGGAAGACCCTGCAGAGGGGTCAAGAGGCACAGACCGCATTGAGGACAGATCTCACTGGAGGCCTCCTCAGAACCTGGGGCCCAAACGCATATTAGAGGGAGCCAGAACAGAGCCAAAGATGTGCAACATGGTGTCCTTGAAGACTTCAACTTGTTGCAGCATTGTTGATTAACTTAGCAATTCGGGTTGGACCCGTACAAGCAGTGGGATCAGTTCCATGGTAGGAAACCAGGCCTGAGATCAAGAGGCACCTTAACGTCGACACAACTTTTCCTGATGAGTGCCGGGAAAAGAGTTACGTTTTGATGACTTATTTTTCTTTTTTGATTTGGAGTTACCTGGTGATATAGAATAGGAAGAGAACAATTTGTGAAAACAGCCTAAAGAATGAGAAGGGGTCTGGACCCTCAACCGGGACCGGCACTTATGCACTGTCTAACAACGTTCAGTGAGTATTGCTGTCCCGGATTGCCTTGGGATGGCACAGTGCCCGCAAGTCTCGTAGTATGAGAAGACCCTAGGCCCCAGACACATACCTGTTAGTGGGGTGGAGGGAGAGATCTGTCAAAAAACATCTGCTTTTGACAGACCTTGCAAGGTTTGAACCCTGTAGTCTTCAACGGGGACATGGTCCCTTGCACACTGTAGAGAATTGTTTTACAAAAACTCAGCAATATGACAAGAAGAAAATTGAGGATGCGAGTCGCAGATCCACATCCAAAGGCACAAAGTAAAGAACACACATTAGCATGCAAGGGTGTCACCCATATGTAGATCCAGTGTCACTTCTAGGGTGAGATGAAGGTTAGCCACACTTTGGGGTATTCACAAGGTGAGGAATCTGCAGTTAGACGTATTCATCAGAAACAAAGCAATATCTAAAATCAAACCTCTTAACTGATTTTAAAAAAGGACCTTTGCTCCCGATAAAACCTACCCTAGAGATGTTCAAGCTCGGTTTCTTCTTAAAGGACAGAATACTAAACTTTCCTCATTAAAAAAAATCAAGCAGCATCAGCAATTTAGCATAAGGCATATTGTCTTGAGTTTGCATGTAGAGGATGGTGGGAGAAGGACTATACAGATGAGACCGAAAAACACTGCTAAAGGAACTACCGCAGACAATCAAAGAGGGGGAAAAAAGGCTTGTCACAAGTTTGTGAGAGTTGAATTGGATATGGCACAATATGAAGTAACAGTGGAGAGCGACAAATAGTGAATTTTCCAGTCCGAAGTAGGATGAGAAAGTTTTGTCTTTGTTCCTAATTAGTCTACATGATAAGCATATGGAAAAGGATAGAGAAATAAATGTTTCTCCATTACAGGGTTCTCAGCACCAAAACTCAATTCATGCCTGCCTGAGCAATGCTCAGTTTTTCAAAGGTTAGTATTAATTAAATGCAACAAACTAGGTTAAATGAGAAGCAGGTCATGACACTACTGCACTTTTAAAGAGCACAATACTTTACAGATAAGTGTTTCTCATGAACTGGGTCTCAAAGTCACAAAGCCCAAGGTTTGAACACCATGAAAACAATGAGGAAGCAACTAAACTACCCATAACATTAAAAGTGTAGCTGAATAAGTCATTCTTTTCACTCAACATAAAGGGTATGGCTTAATGTTCAGCCTAAGCCAAGACGCCATTATCATTTTTGTCTGCAGGCCAAGAACTAAAGAGGATTTGACGCTGCTTTGTTAAACAGAGGGCTACAGATTCCTGTCATGTTTAAATAATTTGAAACCCCAATAAGGAAATTAACAAGCATGAGACTTTTTATTTCAATCTATCCTGGATGGAGACACAAGACTTTTTGCGATTTAAACAACTCTGTAAGCAATACGAAAGCTAAAAACAGATGTTGCCCTTGTTTAACATTTCTACTCTTTTGGCTTTTGATCATCATAACTTGGAAGTCTGACTTCATAAATCTACTAACTCTTTACATCTAACTTTGAGCTAAATATTTAATTTAGAAAGTTAAGGAGAAGAATGTCATGTGCTTTAGTCCTGCGGACACCAGGATGCAAACAGCTGTATAGCACAACTAAGGCCATGTTCTTGCAAAGTGGCAGGAGCCATGTTTACAAATGGAAAGCATATGCCATCATTACAAATCACAGAGTAATAATGTCCTCAAAGCCCGGGTCATCATCATGAATGACTTCAGTCCAGCAGTATTAGTCCCTCTGTAATAGTTTGCAGAGTCTGTCTACGGAGCAGAATGTGCGTTCTATGCAAAATCATGTAAAACATACTGGTGGGTTCTAGTAGTTGGAAACAATTTGTTGTCAAGCAATAGTCCTACAGCATTAATGCAACTGTGATTAGATTTGCTATACATGACCAACAAACCACGGTCTGATAAAAATTCTCAGAAGTCATCCCCGTTTTGTTTGTGTTTTTTGAGGTGTGCATTTGGGCATATTCCAGAAGAATGGGGGAAGGCCTTTCTATCTCCCTCATTGAATCAATGACTCTGTCGATCAAAATAGCATACAGATTCGATCTACTGCAAAATCTTAATAAACCAAACTTTACAAAACTTTCTTTTTTTTTTTTTAACAAGAACTAGCAAAGCCAATAGGTCTGGCGTCATCTGCCAGCCTTTTGGCAATTCTTGTTTTGTCATGGTTTTTGCAAAACGTTACCATTAGGGAAGCTATCGGGCATTCCTTAATCAAAAAAATAAAGCACTGATTAAACACAAAAATGCTTTTGGGTCTCTTCCTGGCACAGAAGGGAACTACTTTGTATGTGGATGTGCTCTTTGTGAAAGGGAAAAAACAACAGGGTGATGGATAGAATGCTTGAATAAATCTCAGTCACTGGCAATCGCTCGGGCCACATCCCAATCCATCATTATTCGCCCACCATGCCACCTCAGTTTGGATCCAGCCATATGCATATCAGTCTTGACTCTGTTCCTCATGGGAAAGGTCCAGCCCAAACTGCCAGGACAGGTCCTCCTTGAACTGGAACACAAGCAACCAAGGACCGGTTTCGCCCGTGTTATGGGGTCTTCCGCTAGGTGTAGCTTGGCTCCGGTGGCACAGTGAGCCCGGGACCCACGACTGGGTATATCCGGCGCACTTAGAGCGTCAAATGCAAAAATGTTAATGTTAATAATTTTATAAAGCGCGCAAATACCAATAGGCGTCTTGGTGCTTGTGTCAAATGTGATGAGACAGAACAAATGCAGGGAAAAGAGGAGCAAAAAATCCAAGTTTACAGTTGTTTCCTAAACCTTAGAAAATCAGGCTGAGCTCTAAGATGGTCAGGCATTAAGTTCCACCAATTACAGGTGGAATGGGAGTAACTTCTACCTCCCCAATGCGCTTCTTTGATTCTGGGAATGTTTACCTGTCTTGCTGCGCTGGACCGCAGAGACCGAGTAAGCACACACCATTTAAAAACGCTTTGTAAAAAAGGGGGCCCAGCCTGGTGAAGGGCTTTATGGGCCCAACATAAGGCCTTGAACTTAATTCGAACACTAAATGGTAGCCAGTGCAATTTCCTAAGGGTTTGCGAAACTGAACAGAATTTGGGGATTTTCATCAGTAACCAGGCTGCAACATTTTGAAAAGTCTGCAGTTTATGTTGTACACACATTTGGGAGCCTACATACAAGGCATTGCAGTAGTCTAATTTGGACACAACTAGGGCAATTATAACCGTTTTTCTTAGCTCCATAGGGAGAAAGGGAGGAATTTTTAAAATGTTTTCAGAGACAGAAAACAGGAAGAAGTTACCTGATTGGTTGGTCATAGAACACTAATTTAGTGTCAAAAATGACCCTCAGGTTTCTAGCTTTCTGGACAGGCAGTGGGAGAGGCCCAAGATTAGAGGGCCACCACATGGTGTTCCAATAAGAGGTGTCATTGGCAAAGAGTAACACCTCATATTTTTCTGAGTTTAGTTTTAAACAGTTTTTCTGCATCCAGTCAGTGATACTACTCATGCAGATATTGAATTGTTTGGCTACTTTTTCTGGTTCAGAGGAGACAGACACCACTGTTTGTGGGTCGTATGCAGAGGAAAATACTTCGATCAAGTATGATCGAATAAGTTTGATCAAAGGTGTCAAGTGACATACACATTAAAAAGGATAGGGCTCAAAGTGAAGCCCTGAGGAACCTCACAATGAAGTAACAAGCATTGGCATAGCCAATAGGTCTCGCCTTTGGGACCTTGTAAGTATTTAGCCATGCACACATTATCCTGGGTGCTACAACATCTACTAATACTTCATGTGCCTCTGGTGAATGGGGGAGCAGAGCCACCAATCAAGCCAGGCGGGGCTTTTACAGGCCACAAGAGAGTGAAGAAGCTGCGAGGGTGAGGTACTAAACTATAGAAAGGCGTGTATAGAGACAGAGAGAGTGAGACATGTACAGTGAGACAGGGACAGGCATAGATCGATACGGAGAAAGAGCGAGATAAGGGCAGTGAGACAGACTATACAAATAAGTGTACCTGCAATGTAAAGTTTTTATATAGCGCTTTCTAGAAACCATTATGGATGGCTGGGCGCTTTACAATAGGAGATAAGCAACGAAGAAAACGACGTTCGATAGAAAAGCTGAACAAACAGGGTGAAGATAGAGGAATGAAACGGGGGAGGGGCACCACCCCCCCCCCCCCAGTAAGGGCTGCTTAAATGGATAAATACAGTTGGAAATGTAAAAAAAGAAATACCATTGAACCGTAAGCCCTAAGTATAATTCAGCGTTATAGGGGGCGGAGCGATGAGCAGCAGCCAAGACTGTAGAGGTCTCATTGGGGAATCTACCTCTGCCCTAGCACCTGGTCACAGTTGTTGATGTTCAAATACGCAGATGTACTGATTTGCATAAAACAGGACCATATTACAATGTGCACTGTCCCATGATGTATTGTGCTGGAAGCGATTTTTTGCAGTTCATGTGTGGTTTAATTTACTGCCCTGAACTACAGCCTACCCGAATCCCATGTTTTCTACCTTGTGGCCCACTGCCCCTAAATGCCAGGCATAACCTGCAGTTTGGGGGGTACTCTTGCAATATTCTTGCATATAATAGTAAGTTTCATTAACCACGCCCCCTACAGCTCGAACCTTGTCCATTCAATCAATCCTTACAAGCTTGGCGCTCGCCGATAACTGTCAACAAAAAAACTATGTTGGGCTGAATTCAACAAACAGCCCCAGTACCCCATCAGTCTTGCCATCTGTGTTAAATTGGGCATCTTGTATCGCTTTTTTCATATGGGAATGGCTAATACGGACAAAGGGAGGGTGAGGGTTAAGAGGGGAAGAAGTAACATGAGTGGAGTGGTGGGGAGAGAAAACACGGCCGAGTGGGAGTGGAAAGGGAAAGACGACAAACTAAAATTAAGTTAAATGTTAGCAACTGCATGTACATCAGAAATGGTCCGCATCTCATCAACATAGGATCGGTAACATGCTGAGTCTTCGGATGAGGCGCTTGGGCATATGGGCTCGTAAGAATACACACTTGCATGGTTGGAGTGGAGTGGTGGGGAGAAAAAACACGGCCGAGTGGAAAGGGAAAGACGACAAACTAAAATGAAGTTAAATGTTAGCAACTGCATGTACATCAGAAATGGTCAGCATCTCATCAACATAGGAGTCATAAATAACTTGGTGATCTTTTCATCTTCACTGAGGGTATCCTCGAAGCAGTCCTGCTGTTCTTAGGGTTGCAGTTTGGTTGGACAAAACGACAAAACCTTTTAGAAGTGTGTAAAATATAATAACCGCAGTCATTACGTGTGATTGTATATCATCATCACGTGACTACCTACATTTGAAGGGATTTTGTTTGTGAAAAAACAAACCATTGTGTAGTTTTTGTGGGTAAACCAAGGACATCAGAGCAAAATGTGTTTGAAATAGGTTAATATTATAGGTGAAGCCTCCAGTTCTAAGTATCTTGACATTGAAATGGATAATGTTGCTGTGTTAAACCTATATCTGCATAGCGCACGAACACCGTAGTTGTGTTGGCGCTATATGAAGTGAGCAGGAGAAAGAGCTATAGAGCAGATCTCTGGTAAATATCGCACTCAGACAGATTTGATGAAGTTTTGCAAGTGAAAACTGCTGCCTTCTGTCTCGTATGCGTGTGCTACTGAGCAGATGCGCGTGTGCTACTGAGCAGATGCGCGTTTTTCACTTGAACTATTTTGCAAATGTTGATCCATGTGTGATGCGACAAGCCCTTGGCAGCCCTTGATTGTGCCCATATGTTTCTGCAGCACTGCGATTCTTTAATGAGTAAAAATATTGCAGTTAATTTTTCTATAACAATACATAGGAAACTTCTCCAAATGCTCTTATGCCGTTTATGTAGGAGTCTGAAAGGCTAGCTAGAAATATTTGTATTTAATCAGAAGAGTTTGTTGAGCGACTCGGGTCACCATGCAGCTACTTCATAGCACTGTGCATTCCAATTTAGAGGCCAACGGCAAGAGAAAGGAGGCTAGCAGGAGTCCAGTTGAATGGTAGCCTTGGCTCTACGCAGTGTTCCGCGGCCACTGCAGATCATGCGCAGTCCGCTCCGCCGCATCAGTGTGCATCCTGTTAAAGAACACCGCAGGCCTCTTTGGGTTGTTCCTTTCATTTTAGGGGGAAGAGTAACTTTCTTTGCAATTCTCCACTAGTATGACGTCACAACTATATAGAATTAAAATCGCTCCACACAACCTGATAAGGGTGCTGAAAGAAGAGCTTTCTAAATGAAGAAAAAAAGGTAAGAGACATTTCTATTTTGACTCGAGTGCAAGTGTTGCATCTTGACTGAGTCACAAGCTTTCTCTTATACAGTCCTTTGCTTTACTGGAGTATTTCACCTGGCAACTTGGTAGGTTTGAGATTAATAAAGTATGTACTTCAAACTTAATCTGGACTGGGTACAACTGCCATAATAAGGTCCTTGACTACAGGGCACGAAAGTGAAAGCGACGAGACAGGCAAGCGCGCGCGGCCACGCTAATTACAAACAGATGGCCCCTGCGCGCCGCTGCTCACTCCTGCAAGGTGGATGCCAGCACAAGCACGAGTGCTTGAAAAGAGCTGACCGATTTCTAAAGGTCATCTCCTAGAGCAGCGCTGCGCTAGGCTCAACCTAAAAAAGGGGCAGAGGCAATATCTCCCAGAGCAACCGCTTGCTCCATGTTGGAGAGAAAGGAGTGAATCAATTTTAGAGCCATAACCTTAATGCCGATGATTTCAAGACGGTTAACCAAAGTAGAATGGTCAACCGTGTCAAAGGTGGCCGAGAGATCAAGCAAGAACAAGGCCGCCTTGCCACCTCCATCTACAACAGCTCTGATTTCCTCTGTGGCCGCCACTAGGGCAGACTCTGTGCAATGTTTGGGTCTGAACCCATGCTGTGACGGATCGAGGAGATTGGTGGTTTCAAGAAAAGTCATGGTCTCTAGGTTCATGCCTTTTTGGAAGATCTTGGCAGGAAGAGGGAAGCGCGAGATTGGCCTGTAATTCTTAACCTCAGAAGAATCAAGTGAAGGTTTCTTTAGAAGGGGCAAGATGGACGCCTTTTTCCACGTAAAAACAACAAGGTGATAGATTGAAAGCTTGATTAAATCTCCATCGCTGGCAATCGCATGGGCTGCAACCCAATACATAATTTTTCACCCACCATGCCACCTCAGTTTTGACTCAGCCATATGCAAATCAGTCTTGAACCTGATCTTCATGTCAACAGTCCAGTCCGAACTGCCAGGTGAGGTTCTCCCTCTACTCTAACACAAGCAAACCAGGACCGGTTTCGGCCTGGTTATGGGTTCTTCAGCTGGGTATAGCTTGGTTCCAGTGGCACAGTGAGCCCTGTACCCAAGTCTGAGAATACCCGGCACACTCAGGGAGTCAGATGCAAAAACAAGGTGTTGGATTGAATGCTTGAATTAATCTCAGCCACTGGTATTCACTCTGGTCACATCCCAATCCATCATTTTTCACCCACCATACAACCTCAGTTTGGACCCAGCCATATGCAAATCAGTCTTGATCCTGTTCCTCATTGGAACAGTCGAGCCCAAACTACCAGGCCAGGTCTTCCCTGAGCCAGAACACAAGCAACCCAAGACGGGTGATGGAGCATGATTATTTGAGTATGATTCTGCTTGGTCAAATCCTGCTCATTATGTGTGAAATTACTAAATGTACTTAAGAAACCTGACTAACATTTGTTGAACACAGAGTTTGAAAACTGCATCGTAAAAGCATGCAGAAGGGTTGCAAATTGGGTTTGAGCTTGAGTCACTCGTGACAGAGAAAGAAGAAAACTTAATGTTTTCTGCTAAAATGTTTTTCTTTCAGCACCTAAAATCTGAAACGGCAGAATGTTGTTTTGCTTATTTAATGAAATATGAGAAGAAATTAGACAGTGCTTGGAAGAGCATTACTTTCTTATGCATTTATATTTTTCTCCAAAATGCCATATAGTATGCTCTTTTTCTTAAAAGAAAATAGTGATTTTGTGTGGTTTTCCATGTAGGCCTCAAAAATGTATTTTGACTTTCCATTGCAGGCCTCAGAAATGTATTTTGTCCATTATTTCTTTCAATGTACTAGAAAGGCTGACTCGATTACTTAGCAGTGAATGTCATCACTGAAGTTTTTTTCCTACAGTTAAATGTCCACTTATAAAAAGTGACAACCTTGTTGCAAGTCAACTTGGAAGCGAGCGCATGGACGTGTTAAGTTGCAAGTGTGCTTCCTAGTTCCGAGGTGAACAGATATTTCTATCTTCTTAGAAAATAAATAGACAAAGGACAATGATGTTACGTGAGGGTTCCAGACGATTTGGGCTGAAGAATGATCATTCCACGATCACACCATAAACTTAACCAATAGAATCTGTAAAAACTGTGCAAAGGATACTTTGTGGGCAGGAACTAATAACATTTGAGGTATAATTGCCCCTTGGGAAAAGGATGTGTGCCGGCTATTTTCCTTGCAATTCCTGGGCGTGACATGCTATCGGTCTGAACTCTGATTTCCCTCGAACTGAACTCTCCTGATTTCTCCTGCACTTCATTGGCTGGTGAAGTTGAGCAGGCTAAACTTTTGGCTGAAGGGTTGACTACTATGGCTATTGCACACTGTGCTCTCGACTATTTTGCGTCTCGGTCCTGATAAATCTACAACCGATTTTGGTTCGTATGAATCCTGAATTGCATATTGTATTTGCAATATGTGTTTTTTCTAGCTCTCTCTCTCTCCCCTCTCGCCAGGCATTTGATTTATGATGTATTTCTATTTTAAACTGTGATTGAACTGTGATTTACTTGTATGCATTTGAATAACCAAGTAATAAATGAACTCTAATGTATTTTCCCATTTGACCTTTTCATCTTGAAGTTTAGATAAAGGTACCTTGATAAGTATTCCGAATTCGTCTTTCTTATTGATGATATTACTGACAGTGTATGGTTATTGATTATTGTTGTTGGATAGGCATTTCTTCATTACAGGTCCTCGTGAAGCAGTGGCTTCCATCTCTAATTATCTGAGTCCCTATTAGCTCTTACAAAGATCTATCGGAGGACCTCATGAATTGTATATAGTCATATAGGTTCAATGGGCCCAAACTCTATATTGTTGAGAACTGGTTATTGATTTATGTTTCACAATTTTTACACCACTTCCACTGGATCACCGGTTTCGCCCTTGTTATGGGCTCTTCAGCCAGGTATATCTTGGTTCCAGTGACTGATTTTCATTTGGCTGGGTCCAAACTGAGGTGGCATGGTGCTCAAAAAATGATGGAGGTTCAGAGAGGTCCTGGCCTGGCAGTTCGGGCACGACTGTTCCCATTACAGCAGGGTTAAGGCTGATTTGCATATAACTGGGGCCAAACTAAGGTGGCATGCTGGGTGAAAAACGATGGATTGGGATATGGCCCGAGCGATTGCCAGTGGCTGAGATTAATTCAAGCATTCCATCCATCACCTAGCTGTTGTTGCAGTTGTCACCCTTTGTGAAAGGGCAGCATGCCATAACCTGATGCATGCTCAAGTGGGTTGGAGAAAAATGTGAATGACACAACAACAGACAGATAGATGAACAGTGGCTGAAACCCCCTATGAGAAATTACGCCATACATAATTTTAGTAAAAACAAAGGGTCTTGGCTAACAGACTTAAAAAAAGGCAATCTTTCTGCCATTGACTGATAGCCTCTTCCCTCTGAGAAAGAAAGAGATCCAGAGAAAAAGGAAAGAAAGCCAGAGAGATAGAAAGCAAGCAAGAAAGAGAGCCAGAAAGATAGAAAGCATGAAAGAAAAATGAAAAGCAAGAAAGAAATCCAGGGAGATACAAAGAAACAAAGAAAGATGGAAAGATGCAAAAATTTAAGAAGGAAAGAAA
Organism: Calotriton arnoldi; assembly: GCA_963921515.1. Lineage (NCBI taxonomy): Eukaryota > Metazoa > Chordata > Amphibia > Caudata > Salamandridae > Calotriton > Calotriton arnoldi. The sequence continues at coordinate 2,270,802 of CAWUFW010002057.1, read as the reverse complement.
AAGAAAGAAGGAGGGAGGAAGGAAATAAATAAAGAAGCAAGCAAGGAGGGAATGAAGGAAGCAAAGAAAGGAACAAAGAAGGAAGGAAATACATTTTAAAAAAATGTTACAACTGCTCCAAATTAAACAGAATAAAGGCTGTTTTTTCCTGGGCAACGTTTATTACAGAACCCTTGGTGAAATGGAGTCCAGAATAAATCTGTTCCCAAAGAACTGTCTGCTTATGAATTCTTACATATAATATTGAAGCTTTCAGTTTGTGTACTGCATGCTTAGTAAAAAGAAAATAACTTAATTTAGAACAGTTTCAAATGGATGCAATTTGTTATGCTGTGAAATACCAGCAGTCAGATAAACAAAGGATCCTCCAAAAGGAATTTAAAACAGCAGTGGTAAGAGGAAGGAACTGGCCCACGTCTCCAACAACTGGTCCTTCCGGCTCCCAGAGTCCAGGGAGGGCTGCAACACGACCGGGCTGCGAGACTCCCACACAGCCGACAAGGGGCTTCGATGACCCCCCGCTCTACTGCCTCGTCAGAGCTGACGCCGGGGACCCTTGAGGTAGGAGAACCCCGGCATAGAGACACGCGGTGAAGCGTATAGGGGGACCCGGAGACCAACAGCGGAAGCGTGGGATTCAGCATTAGGGCCACAGACAGGGCACCCCCTGCTTGGCGGTACCCTGTCTGACTTGCAAGGCCTGGCGGTCGACCTGAAAAGCAGTGGCCCAGGTCTGGCACACAGCGATGCCAGCTGCAAGACCTCTCAGCCCCTCGTGGAAAAAAACAGTTGCTCCTCTGGCACGGACGTGGCCGCACGGGCCGGGGAAAGACAGGACATCGCCAGACAGTACCCCTACACCTGGTGAGCATGTGGCACTAGCGGCGAGGCAGTGTCCCTGCCTCCATACCCAATGCCGGCGGGCTATCTAGGCCTAAGACAACGTTCTTCTCACCTGCTCCCTCAGCCACAAAACTTGGGGGTGCGGTCGGGAAGGATCCCCCCATATTCTTGAGTCTACTCATTTTATTCTGTACTTTATATGTGCACCTGGACCGCCATACTCTGCTCCCAAACCATATTCAGTTTGGTGCACCACGCGGAGTGCCTGGGGCGGGTGCTTTCTGATCATGACGCCGATGAGGTTGACATGCAATGGAATACCACACTTCCCCCGACATCCACATGCCGTTTCCCTAGGGGCTGCCTGGAGGACCCAATCTTTTGAGACTCACAAGAATCCCATATTCGCCAAAACTTAACCGAAAATCACGACTCAGCATCTAACAGGGCAGAGGATTGGGATGCATTCAAGGTGGTAACGCTGGGGATATGCCTACAAGAGGTGACGGGAGTGCATAGGACCCTATATAGCGAGACCGAAGCTATAGAGCGCAAACTTCCGGCACTGGAGCGGGAAGCAGACAGCAATGAAATCGGGGGGCCTGCGCAGACCAAAGCTAAAAAGCAACATGCTGTTCTCTTTGAGCGCCTACGGTGCTTCAACTTCAGCGCCTATGCTGCCAAGATTCACCGTAAGGATGAAAAGTACAGCCACTTGCTAGCATGGCTAATCCACTGCGACTCCCTCCCTAGTTCCATATTGGAAATTTCTGACCCAGCCAGGGGCACTTTGTACACACAGCCTGACATCCTGGGAGCATTTCATGACTACTACTCCGCAGTGTACCAGACACCCTCCCCGCCTGCCGACGGCACCATGGATGCTTTTCTGTCTAGTCTACCGCTCCCCCATATCGCAGCAGTGACCCGCGAAAGACTTTGATGTCCCCATTTCAACCACTGAGGTGAAACAAGCCATCCATGACAGAGCCAGGAACAAAACCCCTGGCCTCGAAGGCCTGCCCGTCTAATATTATGTCACCTTTGCCTCAAGCCTTACGCCCGCTTAACGGAAATATATAATGAGGCCCTGAACATGAGGAAGCAACCGCCGTTCCTCCGCGAATACTACCTGGTCTCCCTGCCCAAGTCTGACGGGGACCCCACCCTACTGTACTCCTACTGGCCGGTCACTATCCTTGGTGCAGACTACAAAATATTGGGTAAAATCCTAGCAGACAGATACACACAAGTCTTCCCTACACTCACTTACCCCGACCAGAACAGCTTTGTGCCTGGACGTAGCACCTCCCAAAATATTAGGCGTCTCTACTACGTGCAGGATAGAGTCTCAAGCCGCTTCCCACATGCGGCCTGCTTAAGTCTAGACCATGAAAAAGTGCTTGATACGCTATTGCAGGACTACTTGTTTCAGGTATTGACCCTCACTGTAGTAGGCAGCCGACTCCAACAGTACACAAGATTTTTTTACACAAAATCCACTTCCTGGGTGAGGCTTGGGAGGCTCATCTCGCCAGCCTTTTCAGTCGGCAGGGGGACTAGGCAGAGATGCACCCAGTCGCCCCTCCTCTTCGCAATGGAGCCGCTTGCTGTCCGCCTTCATGGAGAGGGGCTGGGGAATTCCCCTGGCCGATGACTTGCATGCGATGTCCCTTTATGCAGACGACCTGCTGATTTACCTCCACGATGTGCGCTCAAATCTTACTGCCCTTGCTGCCACGCTGGACGAGTTTGCCTGTGTGGTGGGCCTCGACGTCAACTGGGCCAAATCTGGTGTTACCCGGCTATGTCCAGGTGTCTCTCCTCGAGAAGCATCATTGGGTGGAAACATACTTAGCTGTCGGGTACCTCGGGGTACACCTCTACCATTCAAACACCGATCTATTTGACGGGAACTTGGGGAGGGCCTATCATCACTGCGGTCACTGGCGCAATTCTGGAAGCAGCTCCCCTTAGCTGTAAAGGGTCATCCTTCCAAAACTGTATTATTTTACTCCTCTCCTCCTTGTACCTCCCCGATCCTTCTTTGGAGACATACACATTCTCCTAAGAGAACTAATATGGGGGTGACAAGCGTCACCGCATTGCACTGGTAAAATTGCAGCTACCGACTGGCATGGGCAGGCTAGGTGCCCTCTCCTACGAGGCCTACGTCCTGGTAGCTCAACCGTAGTGGCTGTCTCACTGGCTGGCGGGACTGAACCTAGGCGAGACAGGTCAGGGGATGCACACTCTCACAACGACTGCAGTTAAGGCTTGTTTGTCCCGAAGACAGTTACCCTCATCCACATGGTCCATACAAACAAAGATAGCCCAACACTGCATGGCCAGGGAACACTTCCTCGTGAGTCACATCATGCTGTACGCCCCACTGCTTCCACTACAAGGCCTTCCGCGCCCCCTGGGACATACACTATTCTAGACCTACGACACTGGCAAAAGAGCTCCTTAGACACGATAGGAGACCTTTTTGCAGATGGGCGACTACTCGCCTTTAATCAACTCATAGCAGAGTACGGTGTGCCCCCAGGCCAATTCCTTAAATATGGACAACTCCGCAACACATGCCAAGCTCTTTGGTCCACAGTGGGCGATGAGCCACCCCCCTCCCCCCGACACATGCCTTTCTACAGGCATTGCTCCAAATGGGAGCCTGAAGGCACCTCATCACCTGGATATACAAGGTGATCAGGGAACATGCTCTGACTTCACTCATGGCACTACGCACCAAGTGGGAGGATAACATCGGAAGGGTGCTACATGATAGGGAGTGGGAGCAGGCCCAGGAATTCGTCCGGATGGTCTCCTAGAACGCACGGTTTAAAAACATTCAGTTTTCCATCCTCCATTGGGCCTACCTTGCACCTGACCAACTTAACCGCTATTTCTCTCATGCATGCCTGTGCTGCCACCAATGCCAATCGGCAACAGCCGATCTGTACACACATGCTCAGGTCTTGTGCCCTCCCTCTCCTCATATTGGCTTTTCATACATGTGACTCTTCACGATGTTACGGAGCGTCCTGATATTTCCACACGGGAGGCCAGTGCCTTGAACATTTTCAACTGCCGATAACGACATAGGGTGCATGCCCACTTCGCCAGCTTGGCGAAAAGAACCTTGACTATGCACTGGAGGGCGCCGGCAGCATGGCACAGGCGGTGTGCAAGTGAGGGAGGGCTGAGGGTGATGCCCTGCGCTAAGAGGAGGCTCATTGACTAAGCAAAATTCCCATTGCCGATGCCTGGGACACCCTACTTGACTAATTTCGCCAGCTTGCCCCACCCATGCGTCCCTCTTCTGATCCCCCCTGGCACCCTATAGACTCCTTGCCCCTCCCTGGGAGGGCCCCAACCACTGTCATCCCGACCCTGCCTCTGATGTCATAAGGGTACCACATTGCACATAACTGGCACATGGCCAATCCTCCACCATCATGCCCAAGTAGGATGCGTTCCCCGCCGCCCCCTGCCTGGTACCCTAGTGACATCTCACACCAAAGCCCAGCCTTCGTCACCCCACCAACGCATGCCTGGTCCTAACGTACACCCCCCTCCAGTTCTTATAGTTTTTTCCTAGTATCGCTCTCAGACTTGCAAGCACCAGGCATGTATACAGCTGCTATGCCATCGCCCTACTGGAAGTGTGGATCCAACTTACGGGGTTACTATTTAATTGTTGTTTACAGGCTATTGTTTATTACTTTGCACCACTGCTGTATTTATACACTACCGCTGACCTCACTAAGATGCAACTGTATTGATGTGACTGTATGTTTTTCTTGAAAATAATAACAGTTTTTAAAAATGTGGCCTTTGCTCACATCTGGTATAAAGCATCCTGCTTTCACCTTAGGCTCTAAACACAAAGGCACCACTAAAGTAATTATTAAATAAAAACAAAAACATGGGCACTGAAGGGAACTATCTTATGTACGGATGTGCTCGTTGTGGGAGTGCAAAATGTAGTCACTCAAAGTGGAGTTAACAAGTTGCTGAAGTAGATTAACCCATTGCCTCATGCTGTCTGCTGTAGTTAGTGAATCAAAATAAGAATGACACTAAACAGATCAATGGATTAAGAGAGGTGGCTGAAAGCCCTTTTAAGTATATTATACATATAATTTTAGTAAAATCAAAAGGTCTTGGCTAACGACAGACCTAAAAATGTCACGCAGTTTTCTTCAGAAATGTACATAGGATTTTTCTAACCCTTAGCAGATCTGCCACAGAATGTTACTGCTTAAGATGATCATGGGATACCACTAACACTTCAGGGCTGATTTACAGTTTGGCAAAGAGAGTACTCCGCCGCAACAGCGATAAAGTACTCTCTGCACCAAACTGAAGGTCTGCTTGACTGGTTTGCAGCTGGGCGAACCTTAAGTATGTCAGCGGTGGAGGCTACTCCGTCCCAGTCAGTGACATACTCCTCCCAATGGCTGACAGAGTAATGGCCATCAGAGGTTTGGCGTCGGCTGTCCACCCGATTTAGAGTGTGTGGTCGAATGGCCAGTTTTCATTACCCTTTACTGACAGGTTAAACCTGTTGGTAAGGGGCAGTGAAAACTGCAAAATGACCCCATATCATGGGAGACAACTATCATGATGAGCGATCTTAGTTTTTGTACTTTAACAAACAAAATTCCACTTCAAGGCTTTGTTTTTGAAAATACAAAAATATGTTAAAATTTTGATGAACTATGTCATCCGTCAAACTTTTAATATATTGACAGGAATTGCTATGACAACAGTTCCTGCCAATGTCAAGAGATATATGCTGGGTTGGAAGATATCGCTAAATTGTAATACGTTTAATATTCCTACGTTATTAAACTTTTCTTAAATACAGTTAGCTCTCCTTACATGATTAAGGGTTGGCTTCAGTGAGAAATTTACATAGCAAAAAAGGATAGACAATAAAATTGCATGCCAATAGAACAAGTTCCCTGTTTTCAGGCAATGCTTCAGAATACAAGAGAAATTTACAAACAGATTATAACAATCATTGGCAAAGCTAAAAGTTTTCACCTTTGGGACCTATGAACTTTGCCAATGGTTTTTAGTGATACTGTACACCAGCGGTTCTTAACCTGTGGTCCAGGGACCCCCGGGAGTCTGCAACACTTACTCAGGGGGCCCGCGGTTGCTTAGAAAATTTTATAATATTAACAGATTAATAAAGTGTAGATAAATAAACAAGCAAAATTGAAAATTTGTAAACGTTCTGTAAATTTGAAGGAATTTTTAATTAGAGCCTAAAAATTAAGTTAGTATCCTCGGCTTGATTGGTGGGAGCAGTGCAAGTGAATCAAACAGAATATAATATGGACGATGGGTGACTTCATTTGAATTTAGAAAAACTCCAACCTTCCAGTCAAATTTTTTTTTATATTTGTTTGGAATTTAAATGTAATATTTGTGTATTGTTTTGAGATTCAAATCATTAAAATTGCTTGAGGTGCGGTCAACAGCTTCCATTAATGACTCAGTGGGAGTCCTCTGAATCAAATAATTTCTCAGTAGGGGTCCTCTGAATCAAATAATGATTAAGTGGGGATCCTCAGATTCCAGTAATGATTAAACGGAACATAAGTCAAAAGCTTAAGAACCACTGCTGTACACCATGGCCATTCGTAATTTACCAGGGGCCAAATAATATGGTCTGTGGTGTACCGAAAGCCACACTGATGCCAACAGAGTGGGGGTCAGGGAGAGGTGGATGTACGGTGCGCGTAGTTAGAGCGAAGCATGTACATGGTTTGGACTGTGAGTTCTAGATTTATTTTAAGGGTTTCATCCCATGCTGCCCACTAAACTATGTACCTAGAAAAAGATTTGCCAATACTGTGTCATGCTGTATCTTAGCTGCTATCCGACCACCGCACCCTGGGGTTAGCCTTCTCTGCTTGCTATCGCTACCTTTAGTAAATCAAGTGTGCAAAGGAAATAACTTGATAATTGAATTGAAATGTAACAATCTTAGGCCTCACAATCTCCTTATTCCTTTAGTCTTTTATCTGTTTATATTAGGAATGCTTAGAAACAGGCCCAGTTATGGTAGCACGTGCTTTAAAAACTCTTTGACAAGGACCCTCCTTTGTAAAGACTTGCACTTTAAGTATTGCTGGTGAAAGGAGCATATTGGGTGGTTCTTCTAATTGTTCTTTGTAATGTCTGTGAACACACTTCCTTTATTGCTTTTTAGAATAGCACTGTGTATGTATTTGTGAAAAGTCCTTTGAATGTACCACTGTACTGTTTTCATGCGGTTCTATTAACATACGTTATGTTTTGTTGAGATGGGAATTATCGATGTTAATACAGTAACTTGCATATATGCTTAATAATGAAGACTAGTCTTTTTCAGCAATTGCGAGTTAAAACTTAATACTGAAGCAAAAACAGAGAAGTGTGCATCAGATAGTTGAGAAAATGAGATTTAAATTACAGAACACTACTTCTTCAAGACCCGCGTAGAAACATGATTGTTGAAAAGAAGTGTACCAACAATGGCTCATGTGCAAATGATATTTTGTAATTGTCTTGCATCAGAGGTGCTGGAATAATTTTCAGAGTAGGGGTGTTGCCATTAATGTTACATCACTGAAGTCATAGGGATTGTGAAGAATCCATTTCTCATACAAAGAACAAGTGTAGTAAATGTTTTCAGTAGGAGAGTGGGAAGTGTGTAGTATATAGCTGGTGGTACATTTTGGCCACACTGTTGCAAATATATTACTAAAGAAAGTGAGGTAGCACACTGTCATTTACAGAAAACACACTTTACACGGAAATAGCCACTAAATTTGCACTGTCAAAGTTTTACTAATAAACCTATGCAGCGCACACAATGAGAATGGGCGGAAATCAGGTTATAGCTAATATTTCATTTCCGCATCACCAAGCGCATTGATTTGTTTTGATCCTATTAAAAAATGGATGCTTTCATAACTGCTAATATATTCTGAAATATCTGTACAATTAATTTACAGGTATTTAAATTTTGTTGTGTTCTAGAAAAAAATTACATCCTGCAGCCTTTCCTTTCACACTACCTGTACCCCATCAAAAATGTTGCGTAGCTCATTTTACAAAAACCCTCTCGTTTTGCAGTCAGAGACAAAAGTGAACAACAACCTCCCTTTTAAAAGAATAACAAGCAATTAGTCAGAAGGCATCGCCTAGCACTTGACCTCTGTCTTTCATCGCACAGCAAATATGCCAAGATAAAAACAAAATGTAAAGGGCTCTTTACTGCTCATTCACCTTCTGAACTCCAGAATGGTCACAAGCATGTCTGATTGAAGAACCAGCAGTGCCAGACATAAGTAGAATCAGTCATGCAGAAAGATAATTCTCCAAGGAAAAGAGAACTGCTTGAACACAGCCGAGAGGAGTATGGACGGTGGACAGAAACTTTAAGTGCCATGCCATGAGTGGTGGGTTGGATATTAAATCATCCTTGTAGCCAAAAGTGTAGCAACACACATAGGATGAAGGAAATATTTTCAGAGAAATATAGTGCACTTGTTACAACCCACAGAGCTGCAGCAGCTACTCCGTGAACTAGTATGCATGGGAGATAGCTCAAAATACAATTACTCTCAAGTAGTGCCACACTGAAAAGCTACCATTCGTGTAAGAATACAAGCTGCCAGTCAGAGACGGGGTAAAGAGGCTATGCTCCACGGGACGGACAAAGATATGCTGGACGGCCTAAAAAAGGCCAGCAAACAAAATGCTAGCAAATCTGAGTTGTTAAACGCAAAGACAATGGTAAGTAATGGCGGCATGCATTCCAAGGCAAGTTTTCAATATGTCTTAAATATGTCGTTGCAAACACAGCTGCGCTGTTTGGTAGGCTTCAACCTAGAAACTTTGCCAGAGCTGCACAACTGATTAATACATGCTGCATGCAGAAAGTAAAGTAAAATGAAGGACATGCAGATTACATGGCTCTCTTCAGGGTCTTCCAAACCATCAGGTCGGCTGAGATTGCGGGCTGGCTGACTGCAGACTACATTGTCTTCCAAGCCCCATACGTTTGTTCCTGCTGGTGGCCTTTGAATCTCATCAGGGTAAAATGCCCCATCTGCTCCATCTAGATGAAAAAGCAAACAGGGTGAGTTTAGATGCTCCATGCGGCAGCAGTTGAGTTACTTAATTCTGAACATCTTTTCTAGCCCAGATGAGGCAAGCCAGTCTACAAATCTAAAATAATGACATCAGAGGCACCATTAACCAATATCGACTCATGGGTAGTTCCGTTCTGCACTTAGAAACAATGGTTTAGTTACGTGGTTTATCTGTTTCCATAGTAGCCCTTTGTGCTGAACTAGCAGATGCTTATGTGTCGGGAGTGCTGTAAGCAGGGTAGAACATGAAGACCAAGCAGTGAAAAATAAATAATTCTTACCTAATGTACTTGTATCCAAACTAGTTTGCAACATCTTAAATGTGTACCCCAGCCCTACCACTAGGGACGAAAGATAATGAGATATCTACAAGATAATACCCTGTGCTATTACTCTTGCCATATTCCTCATTTCAAAATACACACGTTTAAAATTTAGGTGATGTGGGAGTGACACTTTAGTTAGCTTCTGTCGCTATAGAAATATTACTCGTACAGAATTTGTGGATATTGAGAAACTGCTGATGCGTAAAACATATTACATAACAAAAATACCTGTGTGCTTAATATTCATGATCTCAATATGGGGCTGGAAACCTAATGGAAAGAAGAAATATGTAAAATTTGTATCACTACGGGCATCCCAAAAAAATGTTTGGCATAAGACCACACTAACTTTTTTTTTTAAGTCAAATGTAAGTTCTCGGAGCCTCGATAGGTGTAGTACTTATTTCACAACAAGACAGAGGCACAGAAACCATAACAATTCATGATAAAAAAAAACCTGATAGCAATGTTAGGAAATAATGTTAAAATCCTAATGAAGTGAAAGGGATAGGTTTCATTTAAATCGGGAATTACTCTGTTTCTGTTAAAACTATACGCGCTCAATAACTGCACAGCTTTAGATTTAAACATTTCATTAACAAATATTTTATCAAGCTATGTTTAACCCTATAGAAGCATATAACCATTCAAGACATCAGCAATCATGAACAGAGTGTCCCGAGAAAGAAGTTGCAGGCCAGGTTAACACCTACCCAGTATTTAACTTTTTTTTAACAGAAAAACAGAACAGTCTCTAAATAGTTCTTGAAAGCATTCATAGCTTGTATGCACTTGAACCACAATTCCACATTTTAGTTGGTGAATACATATACAAAGTAAAGAACAGGTAGCTTACCTTTGGTAATGTTCTTTCTGGTGGAAACTCTAAAAACAAATTCCTCACCTTTTTAAAAAATTCCCTAGACAGGAGGGCGGATCCAGAAATTTTCACAGCAGTTACCACACGCCACTAGGTGGCGCTGTGCAGCTCCGCGGTGGCCTCGGTCTGCAGCAGAAGTGACAGAGTAGAGATGCTTATTGGTGCCATTGCCGCACCTTGACGGTAGTTTCTTGCTTGATTCTTTCCCTGCCATAGGACGCGGAGCACAAAACAATCTGAGGTACCAGTGTGTATGCCTCTAATTTGAGGCCTTTTTAGATGGTAAAAAAAGGCCACTCCACAGAACAGGGAGGTGGGAGGGCAAACCTTGGTCCAATCGCTTGTTCTCTCTAGACTGGATTACTGCAATTCTCTTCTGACTGGCCTACCCAAATCTCACCTCTCCCCCCTGAAATCCGTCCTCCACTCAGCAGCTCGCTTTATTTCAGGGTCCAAACGAAGTGACCACATCACTCCTATCCTGTCTTCTCTTCGATGGCTTCCCATCGAGGCAAGATCTATTTACAAAACGGCCTGCATCACCCACACAGCCTTGCACACTTCCTCCCCTCGTTACCTGGCGAATAAACTGAAAATGTCTGGAGGCTCAAGACCTTCTCGGAATGCGGAAAAGTTTCTGCTTGAGCCCTTCAAAAGGGAAAGATCGACAGCTCAATCGTTCTCAGGTAATGGGGTGAGAATCTGGAACTCGCTTCCTCCATTGCTCCGTGCCACCACCTCTATCCGGATCTTCAAAGCTGACCTCAAATCTCTTCTCTTCCAAAGACACTTTCAGAACTAATACCTTCATTCTCAGACCTCTCTAGGAAGTTCGTTCATCATTGTAAATTTGTAATATTTTCTTGTACATTCCTCACCCTTGCTTGCTGTGTTTGATATTGTGTTCTTGCATTCTATGGTTTTACCCTTCCTCTTCTAGTCTCCTGTTTATTTTGTAACGTTCTATTTTGTAACATTTCTCTCATGTAACGTAACTGGTTCTATTGTACAGCGCTCTGACACCTTCGGGTAAAGTCCGCGCTTTATAAAAATGCATTAAATAAATAAAATAAATAAATAAATGAGAAATCTATGGTTATTTTATCCATATCCTATACATAAAAACCCTTCTTGCACGTCACACAAAGTTGGAGATTTTAGGGGCTCCTCACTTATTGTTAAGTGGGGGGAGGGTCTAGTACCTACTTATGAACCCAACCATGTGTGCATTTGAAAATAGAAGCAGGTCTTGTGTTAAAAGATGATTCTTACAAGTGTAGAGAAAAATTATAAAAAATGTGTGTTTAGGAAGTGCCTCATAAAAGCAACCACCAAGGAGCGATCATCGGCAGGTTGTCACCAAATTGCTCACTCTCTCATCATCGGCACTTTCCCAAAAAGGAACGAAAACCAACACCAAAAACTTGTGTGGGAAAACGAATATGTATGTGACCTAAAACGAACTACTAACTATGTACGGTACACATCTGAACATATGTGTTCCCTATAGATCCCCGTCAAGGGAGGAGAGGTTCTTCCTCAGAAGCGCTACAAAACGTAAAAAATAGTTACGGAAAAGCACCCTGCAGTTGTCTTTAATTTGTAGGGCCCGCACTCATAATAAAAACATACCCCGTTTAGACCATTTTAAGCTGAACGGCTGCCATGTTTCTTGCCACTTCACTTTTTGGTAAATTCAACAGGGCACAGGGACCCCATTCCACCTTTGAAATGCACCGGGCCTGCAGATTAAAAGGAATAAGAGGGGAAAACATGTAGAATAGAGAATGAAAAGAGTAGAACACATTTTTCAGAAAGATGAAACATTCTTTCACCTAAAGGTTTCTTGACATAATGTATGTTATAGTTACCATGTGGCTACCAGGTGGGCGCCTACCAGCAGGCCACATGCATGAGCACAGGGAGAAGTCTACACTCGGGTGCCTATAAAATGAAATGCAAATGCAAAGTTTAGAGCTTAACGGCCCATGTTTATCATTGAGAAGTTGCTCAGTAAAAGGGAAAGGTTTTTTTTTTCCTTGTGCACATTAACCCACACCTGCCTGCCCATCTGTTCTCTGCTTGCTGTCTGCACCTTGGGGCACAATGACGTGCCCTCCCATTGGGTGCTCATCATGCCCCTGGGGAAACATTCTAACAATTTGCAATTACCTTCCACATCTCGGGGCACATTAAAAATGCCTGTCAAATTCAAACCAGTAACTGGAACCACAACTAACATACAAATTGGTCGTTTTAGAAGGCCCTAGGGCCCTCTGACCTACTTTGTTCACAATCATATCGATATTCTTTATCGACAAGGTGCCTACCCATCCGTACTGTACTTACTGTCCGCACCTCGGGGCACAGTGACGTGCCCTCCCAATCGGTGCTCATCATGCCACCGGGGAAACATTCCAACACTTTTACAATTATTATCCGCATCTCAGGGCACATTAAAATGCCTGTTACATTCAGACCGGTGTCTTGAACCACAACTCTCATACATAACGATCGTTTTAGTAGACACTGGGGCCTCACTGACCCACTTTGTTAACAGCCATAGTTCAAAACACTCATCGACGGGTTCGGCGTCTTACGCGCCTGAGTAACCTGACGTCGGACTGCCGCGCCCGTCTATTTGAAATTACAGATGCGCGGGTTGAAAACGGAATAAGTCATCCGGCTTCATTCATCAGGGTGGGCCTGGAATGCTACAGGGCATCATAAGAAGTATTAGTCAGATTAGTCAACCCAAACCGGATACTACTGTACCCTCTGGCCATTTTCCTTGTGGAGGATGCACAGTTTGTAGTCTAACACAAACATCCAGGAGTGTGGTCTTAAATGATGGTCGCACATGGTTCCAAAACAGGTACACCAATTGTAATTCAAATTACGCTATATATTTTGGCTGACCTGTAGTTGTGACATACATTACATTGGCCTAACCTCTAGGAAAGTTAAAATCAGAATCAAGGAATATATTAGTAACTTAAAAGCAAGGAAACTCACAACACGATTGGTCAGACACTTCCAAGAGATGGGACATGGACCCAGAGATTTTAGGTTGACAGTTTTGGAAAAGATGACCGCAGACGGAAGTGCCGCTGATGATATTCTGTTTAGAAAAGAGGCACAGTGGATTTCTTCTGAAAAGGCAGATCAAGGGGGGCTGAATGGTTTGATCGAACGGCATAAATTATGAAGATAAGTCTTGAGTGGGCGGGTGTTCTTTTGAAAAGAAAAAAACCTTGTTCTTTCAATTGCTATATGCTGCAGAATGTAGGAAGATGTAATGGGTGCAGAATAATACCTCTGTGTTAGAAATGGGATCTCTGGTTGGCTAAGGCTTGCGCCAAAGCCAGGCAGAGACCACCACTCTAGTCAGGGCGAGGGAGTTACACGCCGACGATAACCCCTGCTCACCCCCTTGGTAGCTTGGCACGAGCAGTCAGGCTTATCCCGGAGGCAATGTGTAAAGCGTTTGCGCAGCACACTCACACAGCAGCAACACACTAGGCACACCACAAAAGGAACTCCACACAAGGTTATATAAAAATAGCCTTTGTATTGTCATAAATACATTAGAAACATAACCACATAATATACGGTGTGCCAACTGGCACTAGGCAATATTCACAGGGGACTATTTACACACGACAGGGCCAATGGGGCCACTGTCACAAATCACCAATTGTAAATGTAGCACAAATAATAAATGTAGCGCACAACCAGTAACTACTGGTACAGTTAGGAACTTAGCACGAGATCCTGTAACATACAAGATGGGACACCTAAATCACATTAGGCATAAATCATCCTAAGCATAAATGCATTATACCATCTCATCAGGCCTAAACATCACAGCATGACACAGCATGACATTTACAGTAGGCATCACCAGCATAAACCCCTTAGGAAATAGTTAGCCTAAACCCCGTATGCCCCAATCGGGGGCACAACACACTGACGCTGACCCCAGGCCAACTGACCTCTCACAGGGGCTCAAATGCCCTATGTCCAACAGTGTCAGGGCTGGCTGCACATGCAGCCAAAGTAGAGTGCGCAAAAGTTCAGGCCTAAACGTGGCAGCTGCCGCTAATTGCGGTGCAGCTGTGCAGCAAGATGCGGGCACCGGCACTCCTGTGCCCTTAGTCCCCACTGGGACTTGGCAAAACAAATGTGCCCCCAAGAAATATGGCGCTGGCACCACAGTGCCCTGAGTCCCCCACTGGGACTCTTCCCACAAATGGCTCTGGCCTAAACGTTGCAGCTGCCGCTAACTGCGTGCAGCTGTGAAGAACTATAGGCACTGGCACTTCGGTGCCCTCTGGACCCCCACTGGGGCCCTGCAAACAATGTGCCCCCAAACGTTGCAGCTGCCTGCGCTCTCGCAGGGCAGCTGAGATTAGCAGTGAAAACACGGGCACCACGGTGCCTCTGGACCCCCACTGGGGCCCTAAGAATAAATTATGGCCAACGTTGTAGTTGCCCGCTACGGCGGCGCAACTGAGGTAAATAAACCAGAACTGGCACCACTGTGCCGCCTGAGCCCCTCTTCTGGGACTCAGATACAACTTGCCCAAGTCGTTGCAGTTGCCCGCTAAGCAACTGAGAAAATAACTGGTAGGCACTGGCACCCATAAATGCCAACTTCTAAAAGTGGCATTTCTACACCAGTCATAATAAATCTGCGCACACCATTGCGCAGCATTTATTCTCACGAGTTCGCACATACTAAACTCGCCCCTGCACTCCTCTCACACCAGGAATTACCATGGACACACATATCCCCCATGCATTCCTATGGGAGGGCAGGACAATCTCACCACATGCACTCAAGAGTGCGCACGCACTTTACACTGGGACACAGTGCTAAAGTGCGCAAAGGCCAAAAACTACTAAGATCAGGTCATATTAACAGGCAAAAAGTTTAGGGGTGAACCTGCCAAAAGGGCCAAGTCCAACACTCTGGTTCCAACTTTAGCAATAGGAATAATACATATGAGTATATGGCATCTACCACTAAGTTCTGGTGTGATAATGGTGGGCCCCTTATATAAGTGTATGCTTCCGAACATGATTGGTCTGTTTTGTAAACCAACAATATCCAAGGATTGAAAGTTTGTCTTTTGCTGTACAGTACATGTATCCAGTTGGTTTAAAG
This sequence comes from Calotriton arnoldi, assembly GCA_963921515.1. Classification (NCBI taxonomy): domain Eukaryota; kingdom Metazoa; phylum Chordata; class Amphibia; order Caudata; family Salamandridae; genus Calotriton; species Calotriton arnoldi. The sequence goes on along the minus strand of CAWUFW010002057.1, from coordinate 2,255,424 downwards.
GAATGGCAAAAGGAATGACGCTATTCAATTATGAAATGACACTGGGATTAACATTAGCATCATGTCCCATGTCTGGTTTGACACTCTAATATGGTGCCCACCCTGATGGACAAAGTCAGCGGACCTATCCCGGCTTCCCGTCACGTGTCTGTAATTTCAAATAGACGGGCGCAATAGTCTGACGTCAGGTTACTTAGGCGCAGAAGACGCCAAGCCCGGCGGTGAGAGTTTTGAACTAGGTCTGTTAACAAAGTAGGTCAGTGGGGCCTCACAGTCTACTAAAACGAACGTTTTGTATGAGAGTTGTGGTTCAAGACACCCGTCTGAATGTGACAGGCATATTCAATGTGCCCTGAGATGCGGATGGTAATTGTAAAAGTGTTGGAATGTTTCCCCGGAGGCATGATGAATACCGATTGAGAGGGCACATCACTGTGCCCGAGGTGCGGACAGTAAGCATAGTACAGATGGGCAGACACCCTGTCGATAAAGAATATCTATAGGATTGTGAACAAAGTAGGTCAGTGGGCACCAGGGTCTACTAAAATGACCAATTTGTATGCGAGTTGTGGTTCTAGACATTGGTTTGAATTAGCATTTTTAATGTGCCCCGAGATGCAGATGGTAATCACAAAATTGTTGGAATGTTTGCCCGGAGGCATGATGAGCCCCGAAAGGTAGGGCACATCATTGTGCCCCGAGGTGCGGACAGCAAGCACAGAATGGATGGGCAGGCAGGTGGGGACTAATGTGCACAAGAAAAAAAAACCTTTCCCTTTTACCTTTCACTGAGTTACTTCACAATGATAAACATGGGCCATTAAGCTCTAAACTTTGCATTTAATTTTATCGGCGACTGAGTGAAAAATTCTCCCTGTGCTCCTGCATGTGGCATGCTGGTAAATGCAAAAACAACAGTTGGACAGAATGCAGAACAATGTCATACATTCACCCCAGTACAGAGATCTGGGCCTAAATCCATCGTTTTTTCGCTCACCATGCCATTCCAGTTTGAACCAAGCCATATGCAAATCAGTCTTGACCATGTGCCTCATGGGAACAGTCCAGCCCTAACTGCCAAGCCAGGTCCTCCCTGGACTGGAAACAAGCATCCTTGGGTCCGGTTTCGGGGTTTCACCCCTCTTCAGCCAGGATAGCTTGATTCCAGTGGCAGGCGCCCACCTGGTAGTCACATGCTAACTATAACATACATTATGTGAAGATCTACAGGGCACACATATGTTGAGAAATGTACCATTCACAGTTAGTAGTTTTAAGGTCACATACATACTCGTTTTCCCACACACGTTTTGGGTGTTGGTTTTTGTTCCATTTTGGGAAAATGACGCTGATGAGAGAGTGAGCAAATTGGTGAGAACCTGCCGATCGCTCCTTGGTGGTTGCTTACATGAGGCACTTCCTAATCCCACATTTTTTATAATTGTTCTCTACACTTGTAAGAATCACCTTTTAAAACAAGACCTGCTTCTATTTTCAAATACACACATGGTTGGGTTCATAAGTAGGTACTAGACCCTCCAACACTTAACAAGAAGAGGGGAACCCTTAAAAATTCCGACTTTAGGTGTGACGTACAACAAGGTTTTTTTTTATATAGGATATTTTTGTTGAGTGGAGGGCGCCTTGAAGCCTGTTTCTCCCTCTAAGGCTCCTTCTTGATGAATAATAGATATTGTATCCACCAGAAACAGCACTAGATAAGGTAAGTAAAGTGTTCTTCTGATGGATACTTGAAACTGCAGATTCCTCACCTTTAGAATAGATACTAAAGAGGTTCCTCTGAAGGTATAGAGTGGGCTCAGACAAGAAGTGCTGCAGGACTGAACTGGAAAATGCCCTTCGCTTCAGTACTGGCTGTCAAAACAATTGTGCTTTGCAAATGTGTGCACTGCTGTCCATGTCACGGTTTGACAGATATCAAGAACAGGCACTACGAATGCCATCGCAGTGGTAGCAACCATGGCCTTGAAGCCTGCTTCCCGGCCAGTGCATTGTAGGTCTTAATGCAGAGGATTATCCACTTTGACAATGTCCTTTTCTACAACGCCTAACCCATCAATAAAATGGGTCACTACAGGTGACAAGGAAGACTGGTTCAACAAATGCAAAAAGGCAGAGAGGGCAGACAAATATCCTTTAATGATGCCCACTGCATGACAAAACTAATAGTAAGACATCCGACAATTTGGCTTGTAAGGGGTCTTTGTTGCAAACTCCACACCAGCCATAAATCTGTCCCAGTGTCCAGCATAAATGGACTTTGTAGAAGGATGCCTGGCTGTGAGGATGGCATTCAGAACCTCAGGTGGTAGATCAAATGTAGTCAACTGTCTGCACTCAATCTCCACGGATACAGGTGTAGATTGTGCAGGTTAGGCTGCAGGGGCATGCCCTGCTGCTGCAGCAGAAAATCTTCCCAAAGAGGTAGACTGATTGGAGGAAAGATGCTCATGCACAGAAGTTCCGGTATCACACTCAACTGGCCCAATACGGAGCCTCTAGGATGACTTCGGCCCAGTGGATCCTGATCTTCAGAACTCGTGCTGGAGAGGCAGGGGCATAAAGGCATACAGGAGTTCTGTGTTCCACACAAGCCTGAATGCATTTCCCACAGAGAATGTTCTTGGGAAGTGCAACACCCAGAAGTTTTGACAGACAAGTTACTTACCTTCGGTAACGCCTTATCTGGTAGAGACATAATCTAGTCGCAGGTTCCTTACCATAGAATTCCCAGGCGTCAGGCTGGATCCGGAATAGTTTTGTTGGAGCAATACCCTTGCAGGCCAATAAGTGGCGTTGGTCGGCTCTGCGTGACGTTGTCAGCGTTGTGCGCGCCGGAAGTGACGTCCGGATCACCTATATAGGTGCCACCTCGACGTGCTGACGTTACTTACTTTTCACAACTTTTCACGCCAGGAGCGAGAAGCCATGAAGTGCACTGACAGTTGTGCATTTAGAACAGCTAGGCCCTTAAAGGGTTCAGCTCTGACCCTGAAATCCTGTCCGCAGTGCGGGGAGGATGGGTGGGTCAGTGAGGAATCAGCAGCTAGATTATGTCTCTACCAGATAAGGCGTTACCGAAGGTAAGTAACTTGTTCATCTGATTCAAACATCTAGCCGCAGATTCCTTACCTTAGAAAAAATACCCCAGAAATACAATCCGCGGAGGTGGGACTGCGGACAAGTTTAGACCAGGAAGTCCAGCAGGACAGAGCAGCCAAAAAAGGCTGTCCCTGCGGACATGACTGTCCAGGAAGTAATGCTTAGTGAACGTGTGCAAAGATGCCCAAGTTGCTGCCTGACAAATGTCAAGTACTGGAACACCACGTTACAATGCTGTGGTCGCAGCCTTAGCTCTGGTGGAATGAGCTCTTAAGCCTTCGGTAGGCTGTTTCTTGGCAAGAGTGGAGCAAATATTGATGCAGAGGATGACCCATCATGAGATAGACCTCTTCTGCATTGCACAACCTTTCTTTGATCCAGTGTACCCCACGAAGAGTTGGTAGTCCACCCGGAACTCTTTAATGCGGTCAAGGTAGAATGACAACACTCGTTTTGGGTCAAGACGGAGGAGTCACTCCTCCTCCTTAGGTGCAGAGGAGCATAGAAAGTGGGCAAGGTGACGGATTGCCTCACGTGGAATGGTGTTACCACTTTCGGTAAAGAAGAGGCCCTAGTGTGAAGCACCAACTTATCAGGGAAGATGGTCAGGTAAGGAGGCTTGGATGACAGAGCCTGCAATTCACTCACCCTCCTGGCAGATGTTATTGCCACTAAAAAGGCTGTTTTGATGGAAAGCAGCCGGAGGGGGCAGTTGTACAGAGGTTCCAACAGAGCACACATCAGGAAGGTGAGAACCAAATGAAGGTCCCACAGAGGTATTATGAATAGGGCAGGTAGGAACATATATACAAGCCCCTTAAGAAGGATTATGTTACTTACCCAGTAAGCATCTGTTCTTGGCATGTAGAGCTGTAGATTCACATGCTTTGCATACTCCTGCCATCTAGTGTTGGGTCCGGATGTTTGCAAGTTGTTTTTCTTCGAAGAAGTCTTTTCCAGTCACGAGGTAAGGTGACTCCTTTCGGTGATAGTGTGCATGGGCATCGACTCCAATGTGAGATTGTTTTCCCGCAAGAGTGTGAGAATGGAGTAAGTGAGTGTAGTATAGACATCCATGCTTATGTAATGTAAATAATGAGAACTGCAACAACTACAGGATCCCGGGGAGGTGGGAGGGTGCATATGTATCTACAGCTCTACATACCAAGAACAGATGCTTACTGGGTAAGTAACATAATCCGTTCAAGACATGTGTGCTGTAGATTCACATGCTTTGCCTAGACTATATAGCAGTATTCTCCCAAAGCGGTGGCTAACTGGTAGGTGTTGCAGTTTGAAAAAGTTGTCTTTAGCACTGCTTGCCCTACATTGGCTTGTAGACGTGCTGACACATCCACACCATAGTGCTTGGTAAATGTGTGTGGTGTGGACCATGTTGCTGCCTTACAAATGTCAGCTATAGGAATGTTACCTAAAAAGGCCATAGATGATCCTATTTGGAATGTGCTCTAGGAGGTATAAAGTTCTTTTAGCTTTAGCATAGCAAGTTTGAATGCATTTAACAATCTATCTTGAAATATCAGATTTAGAGATAAGATTGCCCGTGTGAGGTGTAGCAAATGCAACAAATAGTTGCTTTGTATTACGAAAATCTTTTGTCTTTTCAATATAGTACAATAACTCTCTTCTGACATCAAGTGTGTGAAGAGCTCTTCCTGCTACTGAATCAGGTTGAGGGAAGAAGACAGGTAACTCAACTGATTGATTAATATGATAAGCAGAAACCACTTTTGGAAGGAATTTTGGGTTGGTGCGAAGAACTACTCTATCTTTATGATGCTGAAAGAAGGGCTCTTCTAAGGTTAATGCTTGTACTTCAACAACTCTCCTTAATGAAGTGATAGCAATGAGGAAGGCAACCTTCCAAGAAAAACTGTAATGGACAATTGTGTAAAGGCTCAAAAGTTGGACCCATGAGTCTTGTAAGCACAATGTTCAGATTCCAAACTAGTGCAGGAGGTACTCTGGGTGGTATTACTCTTTTAAGGCCCTCCATAAAGGCTTTAACTACTGGAACCTTGAACAAAGATAAATGTTGTCTGTTTTGCAAGTATGCGGCTACTGCCACAATGCAATCGAATGGATGTGTAAGCTAGACCAGCTCGCTGTAGATGCAAAAGGTAACAAATAATATTTAGGATAGAGGCATCTAGCGGATCAATATTGATGTTGTTACAATATACAACAAATCTTTTCCATTTTGCAGCATAACATGCTCTAGTGGTATACTTTCTCGATTCTTTAAGAATTGTCATACAATCTGGTGGCAAATTTAAGTATCCAAACTCTATGACTTCAGGAGCCAAATTGCTAGATTGAGTTCCTTGGGATTTGGGTGTCTGATTTCTCCATGGTTCTGAGTGAGAGGCTGGAATTGAGATGCAGCTTTTGATGTAGAACCACTGATAGTTCCAAGAGTGTGGTCAACCACAGTTGCTGGGCCCATGTGGGAGCCACTAAGATTAGTGTGAGCGATGTTTGCCTGAGCTTCTGAACCAGAAATGGGAGGAGAGGGAGAGGCGGAAAAGCGCAGGCAAATATCCCTGACCAATTCATCCATAGGGCATTGCCTTTCGATAGAGGGTGTGGGAACCTGGAGGCGTAGTTTGGGCGTTTTGAGTTGTCCACTGGGGTGAACAGATCTATTTGTGGGAATCCCCATTCTTGAAAGTATGGAAGGAGAACTTGGGGATGAAGTTCCCACTCGTTTATTTGTTGCCGCATCCTGCTGAGGTCGGCAATTTGATTGTTCACTCCTGGGAGGTGCCATGCCAGATGATGGATTGCCCAATGCCAAATGGTCTGAGAGAGGCGTAACAGTTGCACAGGGTGTCCACCCCTGTTTTTGTACATAGTACATAGCTGTCATATTGTCCGTGTGAACGAAGACAACTTTCTCTATGAGGTGAGACTGAAAAGCTTTTAGTGCTAGATACACAGCTAGAAGCTCTAGATAGCTGATGTGAAGATGTTTGTGCTTGCTGTGTCATAGACCTTGAATTGTTAAATTGTAGAGATGGGCACCCCAACCTGCGAGGGATGCGTCTGCTGTTAGCACGATCTGTGGAACAGGGTCGATGAAGGGCCGCCCTTTAGATAAGTTTTGTGTGTTCCACCACTGCAGAGAGCGATGAGTGCGGCTGTCTACCAACTCTAGATCTATTAATTGACCCTGAGACTGACTCCACTGACGTACTAAGCATTCTTGTAGGGGACGCATGTGTCATCTTGCATGAGTCACTATTGCAATGCATGATGCCATCATTCCTAACAGTTGCATGAAGGACTTGCATAGACTTCTGCCCAAGAATACACCTCGCCGAGTTTGTAGTCGATAGTGTCGCGTTTATATTTGCGAATCTTCCGTTCTTGTATCTCTTGTGTGTATTTGTTCAATTGTGTGTTAATGTCATCAAGCATTTTCACTTTCACGCGTTTCACCGAACAGCGTGTTCTATATGTTTTTTGTTGCTCTTAGGCTTTAAAATCCGCTTATTACTACCTGTGGACATTTACTTTGAAATTCGTCACAGCTTACCTCACTATAGCATGTCGTTTTTAACTATAATTTCTCACTCTTTTGGTGTGTCACGTATGTGGGATACCACGCTCGTTTTGGCAAAGCTTTCGACAGTATTATTCATCCATCTTGGGTGATCTCTTCTTGTAAGCACTGTTTTTTCTGTTCTTATTTTCAGATGTTTTCCCCTGACGAAGGGCACATTGTTGCCCGAAATGCATCGGGACAGATGTAACAATATGTACATGTTCTAATGGAATTGTCTACCAAATACAGACCTTTTGAAAAACGTATCATTATTGATAGATGTGAATAAACATCACCTACAATTCATTCAACTCGGCATAAGTACTTCTGTTTTAAACTCTTACCCTTGTTGGTATTTGCAGCAGGGGGACATCTCCTAACCAGGAGATGCAACTTCGTTGTCTTATACATTCCGCACTTTGAGGATCAGAGAGTGAATCCCCAGTAGCACGCTACACTGGTACAACTTTGGAACACCCAGGTAGTGCGTGTCGCATTCTTTTTGTAGTATGTAGAGGTTCAACATCCTTAGGTTCAAAATTGGTCTTAAGGAGCAGTCCTTTTTGGGGATTAGAGAGTACAGAGAGTAAACCCCTGAACATTAGTACTGTAATGGAAATGGTTCTATGGCTCCCTTTCTTAAAAGAGCTTGTACCTCTTGTTTGAGGAGCTGTAGGTACTCTGACGAGAGTTTGTGCGTGCGAGGTGGAAAAGTGGGAGGATTGCTGGTGTGCTCCAGGCAATAACCATGTTGGATAAAGTCTAGTACCCATTTGTCTGATGTTATGGATTGCCAAATGGGGAAAAATGGTTTACGTTTTCCCCCGACAGGTGTTAAATGATCGGGGGTAATGTAGGCAAGTCACTGCTTATTGGGAGAAGGGGAGTTGCACATTGGCGTGCTCTTACCCCTGCAACACACTAACCCCAGGAGCCTCCGGGGGGGGGGGGGGACTAGAGGCGCGGGGCACTAGGAGCGAGCTGGCCTCCAACCTAATATGTATACACAATAGAAGCTGCTCCTAAGGTTTTGACCGAAAACTCTCTAAAACCTAAGTGAAAATGCTGGCATCTCACAAAAAGTGAAGGACTGTCCTCACACACCACCAGGTGTCATGCTTCATCATCGGCAGTCCTCGCTCTCTAGAAACTAGGTTTGGTAGAGAGCGGGCCTTCACCTGACGACCACTGAAATTGTTTCCTCTGTACCCTCCACTATAGAAAGCTCTGGAGGGAGAAGGTTGTGTGTTTGATTTATAGGAGGAAACATTAGGGTCTGAGGATGTACTTTTGGACCCTCCTCTATAAAATCAACGGCAAAAGGAGCCTCTGTTTGATGGGGACTGAAGCGCTCCCATGGATTTCGCCACGTCTGTGTCCTTTTGAATTTTTTCTAGGGCCTCATCTACATGCGGTGCAAAGAGATGTTGTTTACTGAAAGGGGTATTTAAAATAGACTGCTGAACCTCAGGTTTAAAACCTTAAATTCTAAGCCAAGCATGTCATCGTAAGAGAACGCTGGTGTTAATTCCCCTTGCTGCAGTGTCAGCAGCATCTAAAGCACATCTAATGGAGGAATTAGATATTAGTTTGCCCTCTTGTACTAACTCCTGTGCTTTTTTCTTATGCTCTTCTGGGAGGTATTGAAGTAGGTCTTCCATCTCATCCCAGTATGCCCTGTTATACCTAGCTAGTAGGCCCTGAGTGTTGGCAATATGCCAGTGGTTAGCGGCTTGAGCAGCCACCCTTTTACCTAATGCATCGATCAATTTAGACTCTTTGTCTGGGGGAGGTGCATCTGCAGAGGTCTGTGAGTTTGCCCTCTTACGAGCATTAGAGACTACTAGTGAGCCTAAAGGCAACTGTCCCTTAACAAAAATGGGATCAGATGGTGGAAGTTTATATTTTTTGTCAACCCTATGTGTTAGAATGCGGGCACGAACGTGGTCCTTAAATATTTTTTATCAGCATGTCTCAATATGCCCTTCAACATAGGAAGACTCTGACTTGTCCTGTGTGTAGATCCTAGTGTCTCAAATAAAACGTCTTCTTCCAAAGAGTCTTTGTATAATGTAACCCCATGATAAGCGGCTGCTCTTGAAATCAGCTCTTGATAAGCTACATTATCATCTGGAGGTGATGGCTTTGCAGGGTATAAATCAGGATCATTATCCATGGGTGGATCAATATTATAGTCATCCCATGGATCTACCGGTAAATGACTATTGCCATCGACATCATCCCCTATATCAGGCTGTGTATGAGGAGACCCCTGAGGTGTTATGCTTAGCAGATCTGAGACTGGCAATTGTGGTAGTGGTGAAGATGGTGGAGGGGATTGCGGATTAGGATGAAAAGGGCATGTAGCCATGTCCTTTTTCTTGAGAGGAATTTTATAACTAGGGTCCTCTGAACTAACTTTCCTTTTGGAAGGTGTTTTGCTAAAATATGTCAAGTATCTGGATTGATGTAGATTTTCTTCTGCTTAGCTTCTAATTTCTCTTTCATAAGGTCTATGATCGATTCCGGAGGCTTTGGAAGGCCCTTTTTCGATTTCGGCGCCGAAGGTTTTGGTGCCGAAGCAGAATTTTCTTTTTTGTCCTTCGGAGCGGAAGGTTTCGGTTCCAAAGACGGCTTTTCTCGACTGTGTCCCGAGCCGGAAGGCTTGACTGGTTGTTTCGGTGCCGGGCCCGAGGGAGGGGCGTCGGAAACATCATCTCGGTGCCGACCGGGGCCCGAAGGCAGAGGTGGTGCCAAAGCCTTATGTTTGGTCTAAGAGAGTTTGTCGGGTAAAGGGGCTTTAGTACTCGCGGTACCCTGTCCCGGTGGAACGTCTTCGGACTCCAACTCAATTTCCAGCTCGGAATCCGATTCTGGGATACAGAAGGCTTTTTCTTCTTACGCTGCCGACGCTTTGACCTCTTCATGTTCGGATTCTTCTCCGAAGATATCCAGAGTATGTTGGATGCTTTGTCGCTGCTTTTGTTTTCGTTGAGCCCGACGATCCCTTAGAGTCTTTTTAAATCGGAACGACCGAGAAGGAATAGTTTCTTACCTGTAACTTCTTTTCTCTCGCAGGGGAATTTCCATGATAGTCATAAGCGCTGAATAGTCCCGCCCATGCGCGGGGACGCCAGAGCAGTTGTTATATATATATCTTCTTAAGTGTACAATTTTCGCCTTACTTCCGGAAGGCCTGCAAAGACACTTAAGAAAAAGAGACAGATTATGCAGCCTATTTACCTAGGCTACACTGGCCAGGTTCTTCATCCTGAAGAGAAAAAGGGGCCAGAATAAGTAAATTTGAGATAATTTTAGTGTTAGTCAGTAGAAATATCTCTCACAAACCCTTTTTATCTTTATGATAGGGATGAAGGGAGCAGGGCAGAGTAGCCTCATAGGCTGTCATTATGTGTCTAAAAAACAATACTGTGCCTTTAAGGGACCAGGCACCACCAGTATCCCATCATGCATAGCAGGTGGCAGCTACTTCAGTTCTTATGACAGGAGGCTACTGATAACAGATATGTAAAAAACAATTCCTCTGTCTCTTCCGCCAGGGAGGAGGGAGGGTCGCTTATGACTATCATGGAAATTCCCCTGCGAGAGAAAAGAAGTTACAGGTAAGAAACCATTCCTTCTCTCGCAGGGGATTTCCATGTATAGTCATTAGCGCTGAATAGAGTAGCAAGCCCATCCCAAAGAAAGCGGCATAACAGACAGAGGAAAACACTAAAGGACTCAAGAAAAAGATTCCTGAGTGAAGCTTGCCCTACTTGAGCGTCTGCTCTAGCATCAGAATCTAGGCAGTAATGCTTTGTAAATTTGTGTACTGATTTCCAGGTAGCTGCCTTACAGATCTCTGGAATTGGGATATTACGTAATAAAGCCGTAGTGGCTGCTTTTCCCCTAGTAGAGTGAGCCCTAGGTTTGGCTGAAAGGCTTTTGTTAGCTTTCTGATAACATAATAGAATGCAAGAGACTATCCATCTCGAAATGGACTGTTTTGAAGTAGCTAGCCCTGTTCGGACTGGGCCATAGTTTATAAATAGCGGTTGTGAATGGTGAATACGCTTAGTTCTATCCAGGTAGAACTTCAGAACTCTCTTTACATCCAGTGAATGAAGGGATATTTCCGCTGGTGTAGAGGGATTCTGGAAGAATGTTGGAAGGGATATTATCTGCTTGACATGAAAGTCGGATACCACCTTAGGGAGGAATTTAGGGTGGGTTCTCATAACTACCTTGCTCGAGTGGAAGACAGTGTAGGGTTCATGAGAACAAAGGGCTTGGATTTCACTAACCCTATGGGCTGAAGTGATCGCCACAAGGAAAGCTGCTTTCCATGATAAATGTTGGAGAGATACTTGTGAATGGGTTCGAAAGGGTCTTGCATAAGGCGAGAGAGTACTATATTGAGCTCCCACGGGGGAGAAGGTCGTCTGATTAGAGGAAAGACCTTTTTCAAGCCCTCTAAGAAATCCTTAATGACCGGGATTCTAAAAAAGGATGTTTGTGAGGGACATTTTCTATAAGCAGTCAAAGCTGCTAAGTGAACCTCTATGGAGGAGATTTGTAAGCCAGATTTTGCTAAGTGGAGTAAGTACAGAAGAATAACATCTTCCTAGCACGAGGTGGGATCCACGTTTCTGGAAGAACACCATATGCAGAATCTCTTCCACTTGAATGCGTATGCCGATCGCGTGGAAGGTCGCTTAGCCTCTTTGAGGATCTCCATGCAGTCCTGTGGCAGATTCAGATGTCCATATTGTATCAGCTCAGGAGCCATGCAGCAAAATTCAAAGAGGAGAGGCTGGGATGTACAATCTGGCCTCCGAATTTCGTTAGCAGATCCGGTCTGCATGGCAGCCGCATATGTGGACCGGTGAAGTAGGTCCGTGAACCACCGTTGGCATGGCCATTCCAGAGCTATGAGGATCATCTTCGTTGACGATTGAGCCAATTTGAGAACTTCCAGAATCAGGGGGATCGGAGGAAGGGCATAGACAAACTTCCCAGACCAATCGATCCATAGGGCATTCCCCAGAATTCCTGTCTGGTAGAACCTTGATGCAAAGCTTTGGCATTTTTTGTTTTCTGCTGTGGCGAACAAGTCGACGCTGGGAGTACCCCATTGCTGAAATAAGTCTAGTACCACGTCGTCGTGCAAGACCCACTCGTGGTTTTCTTGCAGGAGTCTGCTGAGAGAGCCAGCTTGAGCATTTTGGACACCTGGGAGGTGTATTGCTGTGACTGTCAGGCCCCTGGCAAGAAGCCACTTCCAGATCGTCTGAGAATCGCGGGATAAGACTCTGGACCATGTCTCTCCCTGCTTGTTAAGGTAGTACATCGTCGTGGTGTTGTCTATTTGAACAAGCAGGGAAGGGGTGTTGAACGAGGGGCAGAAAGCTTTCAGCGCCAGGTGGACTGCCTGAAGCTCCAAGAGGTTGATGTGGTACGAAGCTTTCTTCTCTGACCATTTTCCCTGGATCTGGAGCTGGCCCATATGCGCTCCCCAGCCCAGCAACAATGCGTCCGTGACAATAGTCTGAGGAGGGCTCTCCTGATGGAAGGAGTGCCCTGGAGTAGATTGGATGGGGAGCACAACCATTTGAGAGACGAATTTCACATGGAGGGATAGTTGTATCCTGTCCTCCCAGTTCCCCATCAACTGGTCCCATTGATCCTCGAGACATTCTTGCAGAGGTCTCATGTGCATATGGGCATTCAGTGTGAGGAATATGCACGAAGCCATCGATCCGAGGAGAGAGGCAACTGTCCTGACTGTTGGATGGGAAGCTTTCATGAGCCTCTGACACTTCAGAAGGATCGATAAGCGTCTCTCCTCCGAAGGAAACACTTTTGCCTTTACTGTGTCGATTAAGGCACCTCGATAATGCAAGGTCTGTACTGGGGTAGAGATGAATTTGTCGCGGTTGATCTGAAGCCAGTCTCTGTAAGAGGTCACGAGTCCAGTTGAAATGGAGCTGCGCCTCTTGATGCGTGGAGGCCTTGATTAGCCAATCGTCCAGATATGGATAGACTAATACCATGCGTCTCCGGAGATGGGCTGAGACTACTGCCATGCATTTGGAGAATGTTCTGGGTGCTGACTTTAGCCCGAATGGAAGGAGCCTGTACTGGTAATGGTCTTGACCCACCACGAACCTTAAGAATTTGCGATGCTTTCTGGCAATTGGAATATGAAAGTACGCGTCTTGAAGGTCGATCAAACAGAGCCAATCTCCTTGATGTAATTGAGGATAAATTTGGTGTAAAGCCAGCATCCTGAACTTTTCTCGCCGAATCCATTTGTTGGCTGTCTTGAGGTCTAGAATGGGTCTGAATTCTTGTTTGTCTTTCTTCTTTGCAAGAAAGTATCTTGAATAAATGCCTTTTCCTCGTTGCTGGTGAGGAACTGGTTCCACCGCCAATTTCTGTAACAGGATGTTGACCTCCGCTTGTAAGAGAGGAAGCTGGAAGGTAGTTGGCTTCGGAGGAATGGATGGCGGAGGACTGATGAACCACAGGCAATATCCATTGCGCACAATATTCAGCACCCAGGAGTCTTTTGTTATGTTTTGCCACTCTATCGGGTACTGACCTATGCTTCCCCCAACTGGAGTGCGAAACAGAAGAGGGGGAAGCAACGACTCAGGGCTTAGGCCCAGCTGGCTGTTTACCCCCTTGCGGGTGTTGCTGGGAGGATCTTCCTCTTGGTTGGCGTTGCTGATATGACTGGTAAGGTCGTTGCTATTGTGACTGAGGGCCACCCTGCTGTCGACCCTGGTACCATGAGGAAGAGTGACCTCTCTGGGAAGAGAACTGTCGCTGGTAAAGCCGGAAAGATTTTCTCTGTTCTCTAGGCCTTTCCAGGCCCACAGCCTTAAGGGTCTCCATCTCCGCTTTCATGCGCGTCATCTCTTCATCCGCGAGGGATCCAAAGAGAGTGGAGCCTGAGAAGGGCAAGTTTAGAATTCTTTGCTGAGCCTCTGGCTTCAGAGAGGTGAGACGCAGCCACGATTGCCGTCGGAGACCTATGCCGTGGCAGTACTCGTGAGCGGGTAGTAGTGAAGAGTCCGCTGCCGCACTGATCACCTGGTTGGAGACCATCAGGCCTTCGTTGAGGATTTCCATAAAGTCCTCCCTCTTATCCCTGACCAGATGGTCCAGAAATTGGTTTAAGGACTCCCAAAGGGCTCTATCATATCTGCCAAGCAAGGCAGTGGCGCTAGCTGCCTTCATGGTCGTTGCAGCTGTTCCGCACATCTTGCGGCCCACAGAGTCCAGTCTGCGGCTTTCTTTATCTGGAGGGACCGTGGATGAAGGAGAAGTGGCATGTTGCTTCCTAGCCGCTACCACAATTACGGAATCTGGTGCTGGATCAGAGCGGAGAAAAGCTGGATCCTGCTCTGGAGGTCGATACTTTTTTTGAAGTCTCGAAGGAGCTGTTTTTATTGATGCTGGAGTAAGGAAGAGCTCCATGGCCTGTTCAAGGAGGCCTGGCACCAGAGGCAACAAGGCTCTAGCAATAGATTTTTGCTGAAGTGTTTCAAAAATAACCAATGTTGTCGGAGTTGGTGTGGATAAGGGGATATTCACTTTTGTAGCACCCCTTATTAAGACTTCTTGAAAAGTTGAGATATCATCCACCGGTGAGATCCGTGGAGGTGGAGAGTCAGTCAATGTTGGTGAGTATTGACCTGTAGATGTAGAAGATCTCAAGTGATGGTGACGACGGTGCAGAGACCTTTGACACGAAGTAGAGGAGTGATGATGTCTAGAGCGATGGCGTGATCTAGACCTTGACCTCCGTGGTGTTACTGGAGGTGGTGGAGGCGGAGTCGGTGGAGGAGGAGGAGCAGGAGGAGGAGGAATAGACACAGGCAGCGCTGGTGAATGCTGCAACGATGGAGAATATGTTCTTGAATATTCAGAGTCCGGTGATGAATAGATGCGCCTCCTCTTTTTCCTGGACTCCTCAAGTCTGGATGGAGATATAGACTTCAACGTCGAATGCCTCGACGTCGACCTGCTCCTCGACGGCGAGTGTCGACGGCGCTTTGATGTGCGGGAGCGTCTCGACGTCGAGCTTCCAGTGTGCCTCGACGGCGATCTTCGGTACCTCGAGGGCGAGCTCCGTGCTCGACTCGACATCGATCGGTGTCCATCCCTCGATGTCGATCTCCGAGACCGCTTCGACGTCGACTTGCGAGGTGTACGCCTCGACGTCGATCTCCGATGCTAGTGTCTCGATGAAGACCTACTTGGAGTCTTCGACGTCGTCCTCCGGCGCTTGCTCGACGTCGTGTCTTGAATCGAAGGCGAGCATGTCGGCGCCGTACCTCTTCTCGACATCGATGTCAACCGGTACCGATGTCTCTGTGCTCCCCTCTTCCTGGGACGCTCAGTGGAAGTTGTTAACAAAGACTTGGTAGAGGTTCTAACCTCTCCAAGTCCTGAGGTCCCACCTTCAGACTGCAGCCTTCTCCGCTCCTCTGTTCCATGGAGACGAATCTTCGCCCGGTCTTTCAGGGTACGCTTGGAGAATTTCCTGCAGTGTTGACATGACTTAGGAACATGACTGTCTGGAAGACAGATGATACAGACCTCATGGGGGTCTGTCTTGGCCTTCTTTCTCCCACAAGCTGGGCATTTGTCAAAGAGGGATAGCATTTCTTGACAAAATGCTGTTAATTTCTGTTAGGAAAAAACAGAAAAAGGAAGGGAGAAACAAAAAACGTCGAGTGAAACGTTTAAAGTTGAAATTCAATGAAGAATTTTGAAGAAAAAACCCAATTTGGTCGTGCTCAATGCTCCAGGACCCTGTCAGCAGGAGCCGGAAAAAAGAACTGAAGTAACTGCCACCATCAGCATTTTAGCATTTTAATTTACCATTCCTAGATGGTTGAAAGTCATTATAAAATGGTAAATTCAAGACCAGAGAAAGTATGTGCATGAGCGCTAAAAGAAAGAAGCAAACTGCCTGGAAGCAGAGCACAGGAATAACAATTAAACAAGTTAAGCTCGCATGGTAGAACACCATTCATTCCAAACCTTTTCACGCCAGCAAAATTGCGCCCTCAGCTGGCTTAATTTTGTCGTCTCACGTAGCGCTCTACTTGACCCTAAAAAACGGGAAAAAAAGCTTTCACTGCAATACTACAACAAAACAACTCGCCGTCAAATAATTAGACTACAAATCCCATGAACAGACACGTGAGAAACTGAGAGAAGCCTCATGGGAACTGTAGTCTTAAATCTGTCTTGAATTTCTTCCGGGACCTCGCAGTCTACTGTTGTTTCCATGGTTACCTGATGATACCTGCTCAGCAGCGGAAGTGCGTGTGGCATCTAGCTTCCGGCGTGTGCGGCTGTCAGTTGAGCAGCGGCTGTCAGTTGAGCAGCGGCGGTAGAAACAGCGGCTGGTTTGAAATGCCCGGAACAATGAAATTCTCCGAGCTCTTCAAACTCTCTGGGCAGCTTGGAGCATTCTCCCCCAACGGGAAGTATCTGGTAAGCGGGGCGTACATCCTTCTTTGGGTAGATGGCAGTGGTAAAGGAGTGTGCATACTGTACCATTAATAGTGTAACTATGACTTCTGCGAGCGCTGCCTTGATAGCAGTGCTTAGCGAAGAGGCAAGGGGAGGCAAAGAGGGAAGAGTACCCCGACGAAGGAGCAGCACAGCGACTAGTAAAAAAACAGCCTTCTAATGTCGCAGATAGTTCACAGTTCTTGAGGGCGCAATTGGGAGGTGAAGATCATCATACCCGTGAAGGAGTGGAAGGATACCAGCAACGGATGGTGAGTTTTAGGGTGGCAGCGCAGGTGGCGTTTTCAGCTCGCAAGGGAGATGAAAAGGTGGGGGGGGGGGGGGTGTAGTGCCCTGGAGAGAAAGGAACAGTGCCAGGTTTAATGTGAGGATTTGGGGGCGAAGGGGGTTGGGGAGTACAGAAGAGGTGTAGCCTGCTTTACAGAAGAGTGTGCCCATCACGGAAGAGAGGAAAAGAATGTGAGAAAAACAGAAGGCCCGATTTACCGGCTGTGAACAGTGCGTCGACAGAAGTGGTCATGACGTTTTGATAGCCAGTGACGGATTTGTAAGTACGCTAGGCCATAACAATATGCTACTTTCCCAACGGAGACTCCCAGATGTAGGACCGGGGAAAACCCAACAGGAACGTTTAGCGAGTGTAATCAAATGCGGCACTAGCGGTTCAGTCGTAGACTGCATTGTGCGTTGAGCTGCAATTACAATACAATAGGCAGCATTGGTCAAGTAGTGTCATAGTCCGTATCTTTGAGGAGACACTCGTATTTATGGGACAGGGGCCTTATGGAGCAAGAGGCTTGAAGTTTAGTATTGTGTGGGAGGAGGCAAAACAGTCTGAAGAAAGGTAACGTAAGATTGACACGATTAAGTGTTTTATACTCTTTCTTAATTGAAATGTTAAACTTGCAGATTGTCTCAAAGCTATAATGTTAAAGCTGCCGCTGAGTGTTCGAGACGATGAAGGCTCACGCTTGTTTCTACCCAAAGTTCTGTATATGCCTTTGGTCTTTTGGGACTTACAAGATTAATAAGAACAGAGCTGGTGTCACAGATCTTGTAGTTTTGGAACCAAAGAGAAATCTGCATTCCGCCAGGGACAGTTGGTCTTAGCAGCTATGCAGTGGCATCGATCAACAAGCGGTCTTCAAAAAGGAGACGGAGAGGGAGAAGCGAGTGGGCGCGCGGCGGCAAAAGTGAAAGCAGCTGCAGCGTCCACACGCTTTCTGTGCTCACGCTTGTTTCTACCCAAAGTTCTGTATATGCCTTTGGTCTCTTGGGACTTACAAGATTAATAAGAACAGAGCTGGTGTCACACATCTTGTAGTTTTGGAACCAAAGAGAAATCTGCATTCCGCCAGGGACAGTTGGTCTTAGCAGCTATGCAGTGGCATCGATCAACAAGCGGTCTTCAAAAAGGAGACGGAGAGGGCGGAGCGAGTGGGCGCGCGACGGCAAAAGTGAAAGCAGCTGCAGCGTCCACACGCTTTGTGTGCCCGCGAGCGATGCGCTGAGCGCATGACGAGAGAGGTAAGCCAGATGGCGCCTCTGCTCGTAACTGTGCGCGTAACCGCACGCTCGAGGCCACACAGAAAGCGAGTGGTCAGATTTTTGAATGCCCACTCACTAAAAGTCTCGCCAGAGCAGCGCATGCGCTGGCTAAGGCGAGACCTAAAAAGGGTTAGTGAGAGATATTTCTACTGACTAACACTAAAATTATCTCAAATTTACTTATTCTGGCCCCTTTTTCTCTTCAGGATGAAGAACCTGGCCAGTGTAGTCTAGGTAAATAGGCTGCATAATCTGTCTCTTTTTCTTAAGTGTCTTTGCAGGCCTTCCGGAAGTAAGGCGAAAATTCTACACTTAAGAGGATATATATATAACTGCTCCGGGGTCCCCGCGCATGGGCGGGACTATTCAGCGCTTATGACTATCATGGAAATCCCCTACGAGAGAAGCCTCACAATCCTCTTCCTTGTGCTCCGGTGAGAGGCACAGGTTACACACTTTATGTATATTGGTGCGAGGGTACTTGGAGTGGCACAAAGGACAAAATTGAAAAGTAGTCTGTTCCATCGGCAGAACGCTGGACGACGCGGCTGGGCCCGAAGGCCGCCCACGATGTCTTCGACCAAAGATGGAGAGTTTCCTGATCGATTCGATATGCGGAGACTAGGGAAACGCATACGATAACAATACCGCCGTAGGTACAGTGGATTGCGCACCGAGGGGAACCCGAAGGACAGTTTCGAACCGGAGCGCAGCAATACATGTCCGAACCCGATGGCGGAAAGAAAATCTAACAATGGAGTCGATGCCCATGCGCACTATCACCGAAAGGAGGAGTCACCTTACCTCGTGACTGGAAAAGACTTCTTCGAAGAAAAACAACTTGCAAACATCCGTACCCAACACTAAATGGCAGGAGTATGCATAGTTTGTGTATCTACAGCAGACATGCCTCGAACATCTGTTTACAATAGGGGATTTAAATAAAGAGGGTTGATCTGGCAGCCTCAATTAGGCAGACAAGGCCGAAAGGTACCCTTTCAGAGTGCCCAAGGCACAGCCTTGCTGGGCAAGGGTCAAAATAAAGAGAAGGACTTGAGAGAGGGAAGTATGAAGAGGATCAATAGACTGCTCTGTACAATATTTTACAAATTTCTGTCACCGGCACACATACAAGTCTTGGTTGAGGGACACCTGGCTGGTACAATCACATCACAGACTTTGGGAGGAAGATTTAATGCTGTTAACTGCTGCCACTCAATCTCCATGCAAGAAGGCATAGAGTTGGGGGGCATGGTCTGACCACGAAGGAAGATGGTCACTTGATCCCGGAGCTCCGGGCTGAGACGGGTCCCGGACGACGGTAACAGCACCAATAGCATGGCGGGGTTCAATGACCTGCCTCCCCTCCTCACCTGCATCATGGGAATCCTGCTCCCTGACCCTTGACAGCCGCTGAAGCACACGTGTCAGTACTAGTATCACCTGACATGGCTCACAGTGGTGTGCCGCCGTGGGGCTTAGAGGCAGACGAGGAGCCTCGATCTGTGGTACGGCGGCACTCCGAATTTGCTTCTCTCCCTGCGGGGAACTACACCTCGGCCAACGGCTGGCCCTACTCTGACCACAAGGACGATCGGATACCCGTGACACAGCGATCCAGGTGCACGGCCATAGGGCTTAGAGCCACCTGTGCAGCCCCAGCCCACAGAATTACAGAGCTTCTGACACAAGGGGCCTCCGAGGGTTTTATCACACATGCGGTGCCCCCGGACCACTTCTCCTCCTCAGCTGCCAACCGGCCCAACTCTGGCTAAAGGGGAAGCCGAAATCCCTGGAAAACAAAGCACAGCGAAATCGGTGCACGGTCATTGGGCCTGGAGCCCTGTGCGAAGCACCGACCCACGGAGCTGCGGCGTCCCCGGCTCCATAGGCCTTTGTGAGGAACCACCACACAGCTGCCTCCCGACCCCCGAGACGGGCCTAGCGCCTGGCTGGCCTGCCCACGCGACATGACTACCTCATCACCTGCAACAACCGGGGCCTTTGCTAAGCGGGCACCACTTAACTCTACGCCATGGCCGCCCCCTGATGTTCCCAGACGCCGCCGTCCTCTCCGGATACTGCCACAGGAGGGCCTGGAGGGTCAAGCCTGGTTGACATGGAGTCGCCTCGGTCTGTTCTTGTCTGCGCCAGCCCAACAGGACCTCTTCCCTGCATGGGGTTCGCTGCCCTGATGGACGCCTGCATCACAGCTGGGGGCTGAAGACGTTGCGCGGGCCTGCTGCCCCCCATACACCTGCTACCGACAGTGCGGGGCCCCTACGCAGCTGCAGACTGATTCTGGAGGCCAGGACAGAACCCTCCTGGCCCATCATGGACCCCAGCCGAGGCACTACCACCTACGCCTGAGCCTGACCACCTGCGACTAAAAGCGGCGGCTCAGTCCCCTGGTCAGCTGCCGGGCCTGCTTGCCCACGGCGGAGTGAGGCTGAGCCGCCTCAAATTCGCCTGAACCGAGTTACGGCTCACTGGATATACCCCGCTCCTCTACACCGTCACCTGCGGGGTCACTGAGCCCCCCCACGGGTCACCCTTCAGAACCAACATTGTCCCTGATCAGACTGTCCTTTCTTCCTTGGGCCACACACTACTTGAACACCCCGGCTAACGAGCCCCTCTACTGCAAGGTCTTCGGTCTCTTCCCGGCATACTGTCATACAGTCTCTGCAAGCCAATGTGCGCCGGCCAACTGGGACCCGGCAAGGACAGCACTGCGGGGGCCGGCACCGCACTGCCCACAAGCCCCCCACCCCGGCTGGATCTGGCACACGAGTGATCTGGGAGAGACACGCCGACTGTGGACGGATGTCTTCAGGCAAGTCCAAGGGCAAACCAGCTCGACAACTTCTCTTTACTGAAGCCCTCCTCCAGACCCCCCATATGGCTAACCCAAGGGGAAATGCGCGCCCGGAGGCCGGCCAGCCTCAGCCCCCACAAGCAGTGCGCAGGATACCACCATGGAACGCATCCTCCAGGAAATCACAGCAGTGGTACGCCGGTTGGAGGGCATGGACGTGAACATCTCTGCATTAACGATAAAGACTAAGTCCATCTGCATGGACATTGCGGGCTTCAAGGCACGCACCGACGGGCTGGAACAGCGTATTACGGTAGTGGAAGAACGCCTGAATACCCTACCGGAGCGGGACCAAGAACTCCTATCCTGCATAGTAAACTCATCAACTTGGAGAATCGGAGGCAGGGGACAATGTCAGTTTTCTTTGCTTCCTGGAGAACACGGAGGGGCCTGATGCGAAGTCCTTCCTCAGAGACACTCTCCCGAAGCTCACTGGTCTTGTCTTTGACCCGCCTCTGGAGATACAGCAGGCCCACCGTACAGCCTGACACGCAGGGACTCCTCTACACGCCCTTGACCTCTCATTGCCTGCTTCCTAAGGCACGCACAAGCCCGGCAACTACTGTCAGCTGCCCGCTTGCATGGTCCTTATGTCCACGAGGGCCAAGAGGTTCGCATTACAGCTAACTTCTTCAGAGAGACCAATAACCGCCGCAAGACCTTCCTCTCCCTCCGGCCAAAGACTGAGCCTCAAAAGAATTCTTTGATCTGGCATTCTTCCTCAACAGACTCTCTCAACAGGACATGGACATTGCCTCAACCATAGCCACTGGAACCCACCACTGGGCACAGGCATCCCTATCCGACCCCCCGGTGGGCGACGGCAGACCGACAATGGATCTCGATGCCGGGGCCAGGACCCTGACAGGGCGGCACGCTCCCAAGGCTATAGGGCCTTTCTAAATGTGCTAACTGTTGATTAATTCCGCATGTACGCTATGTGTGCTGTACACCCCTAAGTCTCAGCCTTCCCTTCGAGTGTCACGTTTACCTTCTACGCATGCTGCAGTGGTGTGTTGGCGACCTGGGGCGGCACTGAGACCCCCTCCCCTTTCTCCAACCACGCCACATGCTCGGCCAGCCTGCTATTGCTTCCTCTGCTCTTGTCCGCACTGTCGCTTTGTTTCCTGCTGGGAACACTGCTGTCCCCTAGTCCCTGGCTCCTGGAACCGTGCACCCGCCCAGACCCTGAGTACCCCCAGTCCCCCCCTCCCTCCATTCGGGCCTGCCCCCGCATGCCCCACTCCCACTGACGGGGATGCCTCCCCCATACTGCCGCAATCCTCTACTAGGAACCGGCCATGCGCCCTGTTCACCCCGATCCGACCCACCCTCTGGCCGTGGAGCCATGCTCTACCGTGTGGCCCCATCTCCTGCAAGGACAGTGCACCTTCGTATCCTAGCACACCTACTGCATCCCGGCCTCGCGCATACCTGCTCCCCCCCACCCCCCCCAGGGTCCTCCCGAGGAGCATCCAACTATCCTCGCTCTCTTCCATCAGCGAGTACACCATACCCCCGCCACCCACGCATGTATCCGGCTGCCGGCCGGACTGCCCTGCCGGCCAGAAGGGGCCCCCTCCCTCGGTGTGCCGTCTCCGCAAATATAGACCCACGGTACACAGCTCAGTGTTCCTTACACTGTGCCTCATTGTATCAGCCTTTCCTTACCCTCATCACTCTCCCCCCCCTCGCCCACTTGTAGCTCACATTCTTAGCACTAGCAATACGTGACCCGCGTCGGATAGCACCCTTATGGGAGCCCCCCTGCGTGCCCGGTGTATTGACTCTCTGCCCTCCCTTCCTCCCCCTTCCTCCACCCCCACCTACGAGCCTTACCCCCTGACTTTATCCATTTCCCACCCGTCACTATCCCCCCCCTCGACACCTTCCCCATGGCTCCATCTAGTCCTAACTCCCCCTGCACACTCCTCCATGCCCTGATCACCCCACTGACCACGCTGTCTCTCCGCACACACGCCCTCTACACTCCTGAACTTCTCTCCACCCATGCTCCTCCCCCTTCACTCTCCGCGCCTGGTCCCTCCCCTCGGCGTCCCACCGTAACCCACTATTGCTACGGACCTTCTGAACACTCATGTCTGCCTCCCCAGCATACCACCCACTAAGCATCCTCTAGTGGAATGTCAACGGCCTCACCCACTACATCAAATGGAAAAAAGTGCTCTCTCATCTCCAGGCCAAGAGGGCAGACCTGGCTCTCCTTCAGGAGACCCACTTAGCCTGGAATCTGAAAAGCTGCGGAGTGATTGGGTAGGTAGGGTGATACACAGCAGCGTTACAGCGGCATCAACTACTGAGAGTGGTACGCTTCATAAGTGCGGGGTGCGATCCTCGTTAGGAAGTCCCTACCTATCACAGTCGAGAAAACATGGTTGGATCAGGCTGGCAGATATGCGTTCGCCAAATCGTGATCTGGGGACAGGTCCCTCTGTGTAGGTTTGATGTACGCCCTGACGGAGAAAAAAACGCCCCTTCCTTCTCCAACTAAACCGCCTGCTTGTAGAGATTGGGCCTCGTAGTATGTCATTGGAGGGGACTGGAACCTCACCCGAGATGCTGTCCTGGACAGGACAGGACCCCTGGACAGAAACAATGAACCGGACAGAGCCCTCCTGTGAGACGTGACCTCGGACCATGGTTTGGTGGACCAGTGGCGTCTGTGTCAATCGGGAGACAAGGAGTACACCTTCCTCTCACCGGTCCATGGCACACAATTTACGCTGGACTACTTCCTCATCTCCTAAAGAACGGTGGCTCTCGTCGGAGAGTCCTGAATAGTAGAAGCTGTGCTATCTGACCACTCCCCAGTTCTCCTCTGTCTTGATGTGGGCCTAGCCTCACCAGGCCACAAACCATGGCACCTGAACATACAGCGCTATCGCACCCCACAGGGCAAATCTCAATTTAAAGCCCATGTCTCCACCTACATGTCAGACAAGAGGGGCTCGGTAGACTCCCATAGAACCCTGTGGGCTGCTGCAAAGGCAACAATACAGGGCCAACTTATGAGAGATGCTGCTGAATGCAATAAGCAAGCGACTCTCCGTCGGACCGAATTGGAGGGGCAGATAGCCTCACTTACCCGCCTTTACTCCTCTCACCCCACCCTGCCCAACCGCTGACACCTGGAACAAGCGGGCATGGCCCTCAATAGCCTTTTCACCTTCAAGGCTGAATACGCTCTTCAGCCTGAAAGGGCGACACTACAAGCAGGGCGAGAAGGAGGGTCGGCTACTGGCGGCCCAACTGAGACAAAGAAAGGCCGCCATGGCCATACCTGCCATACGCTCGAAGAATGGAGACACCCTCACCCAACCGCAGGACATCGTCAATGAATTTGCCTCGTTCTACAAGACACTGTACTCCCCAGGGGCACCGGCGAATGCGGACCGCTTGGCCGCCTTGTTTGAAGGCGTGACCCTCCCTGCTCATCTGACAAGGGAAGGGAACTACTGACGGGGGACAATAGCAAAGAAGAGATAGCGTTAGCCATTTCCAAACTGCCGTACCACAAGGCCCGGGTGAAGATGGCTTCCCCACGGAATGCAATGGATGGTCGGGCGAAGAGGTAGTCGACTCCCTGCACGCTGCGTTGCAGGAGGCAGAACAGACGCCTAATTGGGACCTCTCTCCAACAGAGCGATGATCGTAGTCCTCCCAAAACAGGGCGGGACCTGTTATTATGTGGCAGGTCCATCTCCCTGTTGAATGGCGATATTAAAAAACTTGCCAGAGTCTTGGCATCACGCCTTCGCAAAGTCATACCTTCCCTGATCCACCACACGCAGGTTTGCTTTGGACCGGCCCCTCCTCTAGGAACCACCTCCGCAACCTGGCCCATACCCTTTGGGTGGCCATGGATCACCCAGATGAAGCGGTGGCCCTCTCCCTGGACGGCGAGAAGGCGTTTGATCGCATCGAAAGGGGCTACCTTTTTGTCACCATGGAGCGCTTTGGATTGGGAGACAACTTTATCGCCAAAGTACAACTGCTGTATGACTGCCCAACCGCCCAAGTCATCTGCGGGGGTTTCATCTCAGATCCTTTCTCGATCCGAAGGGCCACTCGCCAGGGCTGCCCACTCTCCCCCCTCCTATTCCTCCTGGCCATGGAACCCTTTGCCTCTGCTATTCGCCAATCACCTCTTATTGCAGGAATCCCCCTTGTGGGCAGTCTGTCCAAAATGTACCTATATGCTGACGATGTACTGCTCACCCTCGTAGACCTCCAACACTCCATACCGACCCTGCTGGAGGTCATAGATGGCTTCGCGGCTCTATCCAGTTACAAAATAAACTGGGATAAGAGCGAGGCCCTGTCGCTCTCCTCCGGCACCATGAAAGCGGCGATCCACAGCGACCCTTTCCGCTTGCAGCCCACACGTTTCAAATACCTGGGGATCCTGGTCAATAAAGGGCTAGCCGGAATTATGTCAGACAACATGGATCCCCTGATAGATGAAAATGGATATTGAGAAATGGGCCCTT
The DNA here is from genome assembly GCA_963921515.1 of Calotriton arnoldi. Lineage (NCBI taxonomy): Eukaryota > Metazoa > Chordata > Amphibia > Caudata > Salamandridae > Calotriton > Calotriton arnoldi. The sequence continues at coordinate 2,230,241 of CAWUFW010002057.1, read as the reverse complement.
CTGGGGTTTTCCATGTGGGGCAGGGTACAAGCAGTGAGAATGGTCACCCTACCGTGTTTCACTTACACACTGGGCATGCTCCCCATGCTGGGGCCTTTAGCCTCCCTCCGCACCCTTGACTTGCTGATTCGGTCCTTTGTGTGGGGCTCCTCGCGGCCCCAGCTAGCTGCGTCCAAGCTCATGGCACGTGGCTCATGTGGAGGCTTGGGTCTACCGTCCATAGAGCACTACGCTCTAGCCCTCTACCTATCACAACTTGCATACAAGCTTCCCAGAGCCCCAGATCCCCTACAGTGAACCCTTACGGAACGATTGCTCCTCTCTAGCGGCGAGAGACTGAGCCTCCTCTACAGGTGTCAAACCCCTCAGCCGCACACCCACACACTGTAATACAAGCTACGCAAAAAGCCTGGCTACCTGCCCACCGCCTCTTTGGCATGGACCCCCACTTGCATGCAAAGGCACCGTTGTGGGACAATCTGGGTCTACGCATATATGGGCGACCTCTACATTGGACCTCTTGGATGGGAGAGGGCATTCACACCCTGAACCAAATTCTGCACGACGAGGGTCTGAAATCCTTCGACCACCTGAGGGAGTAATTCGGTCTCCAGCCGCAGCAAGCATGGCACTACATGCAGCTGCAGCACTGCCTGTGGCGCTGCTTGAGCCCACACCCCTGGTCCCTACAATCATCACCTGTGGTGACATAGCTGACTACGTGGGGCCGACAACGGGGGGCGATATCGGGGCTATACGGCATACTCTCAAGACACCTCTTCTCCCAGCCTCCGCATCAAATAGCAAGCCCTCCTCCAGATCACTCTGGAGGAGGAGGACTGGCCGGACATCCTGGATGCCTTAGACAGGGGCACCCTGGAGGCCCGCTAGAAATTCTGCCTCTTCAAAACGCACCATGAGTGGCACTGGATACAGACAAAACTGAACAGGGTAGGAATCCTTCCCCATGCGAGCTGCTGGAGATGCGAGGATACTCGCTGCGATATCGCTCACGTCCTTTGCAAGTGTCCCTCAATCCGCTCTGTTTTGTCATATGTTGGGGATACCTTAAAGCATCCATGCCAATACGACCCCCCTCTCCCCTGTCATCCTCCTCCATGACACTGGGACATCCTCTGACCTATCCCACCCGCAGCATCGCCTCCTCCACGCGGCCTTGGCCACAGTCAAGATACATATCCTCCGCCAATGGAGGTTGTCAGTGCCCCCATCCCTGGAGGACTGGACAGTGGCAATGATACAAACAGCGTCACATGAACTAGTTATCTACAACCTTCAAGACCAGGCGGAGGTGTTCATGCAGACATGGGCTCCTTTCTTACGAGAGGCTCCCTGAAGCATAGGATATCACCTTCGCCCTTCTTTTTTTTTCTGCATCCCCTCCAGTGCCCCACGATAGGCACCCTTGCACACCGAGCAGCCAACCCTCAACGCACGCATGGGAGGCCCGCCTCCCCATCCCCCGCTGCCCACTAGTCTGCGTCTTGTCGGACCCCTTCCCCGCTTCTGTCCTCTCCATCCCACCCCTCCTCCTCATCGCAGCCTTCCCTCCCCCTTCCATTCCACATGCCCCCGCCCTGATTCTCTACCGGCCACGCAGATACGCAAACCACTCCTTCTGGGGGAGAACAACCAACGCAACCCTCGTCACCCTCTGCTCGACTTGAAATACTTTATTTCGGCCAAAGGCCATAAAAAGTTTTGCAACAAAACAAAATATTCAATTGCCTATGTCCGACTGTACTGTATACATGTATTAAACACCCGCTTGGTATGATCTAAAATTCATCAAGCAATATATATAATATTCTCTGTAAAATGATCATCAATATCAGGATAAAACAATATAAGCTGGTCACTGAGTATTCAATACATCCCCCTGTTATATGGGTGTTTAAAATAAGCTAAAACTTTATATGATACAATTAAAAATAACAAATAGTTTTAAGCAATTCAAAGGGCTTTTTCCAAGTAGAAAGTGCGTTATTTATTACAGCATCACAGCTTTAGCCCCATTTTGCTTCTTATAATCCCTACTACAAACAAATATCGGGATAAGGCAAATATTACATACGGTGCAGTGCTGTCAGCACCCTCAGTGCGTCTTGGTGCTTCCTGAATTTCAGTGTATTGCACAGCGGGCGTATCCATTTCCTCCTTGCCCAAGCATATGCTGGGCAGAAGACTAGGATGTGCGCTGTGTTTTTGATAGACCTCAAAGTGCATAGAGTACATAAAGTGCAGGTGCGATCTCCCTTTGTTACCCAATTTACTGTATAACTCTTGATCTGCAAAGTGTCATACCTTAGTTTTAAATACAGAATTCTTGCTAAGTGTGGTTGTACATTGTCAAGAAATTATTCGAAACTTGCGTTAGGTTTTACAGTAAGAAATTGGGTTGTTAACTTTACCAGACTTGGGTCACAATGGAGTACGTTCAAGATGTGTAACCAATAGGTTCTTTTCAGTACATTTTTGCAACTTGATGTTAAGTTATGTGGCTCGATCCAGTATGAACTGAGACCTAATTCTATGAGCCATTTCTTGACAAATCTTAGCCAAGGAAAAGTGAGACATCTGTCAATGGCTAAGAGTTCTCTTACGCCTTCTCTATATACCGCTAATTCTGGTGTTATCCACAGGCGTATCCAATAAAGCAGCGGTCGCAGTGCTGCAAATTGTCCTATGCGCTTCATGTTTAGATCGTGGAACATTGGGATGAGTGGTGTTGATGATGGCAGCCCCATTACTCTCCTCGCGAACTTGTTTTCCCCATTTGTTAGTTGTTTAGTGTCACCAATACCCCAGAGTTCTGATCCATACAATGCTGCTGCCTGCGCCTTGCATTTATATAGCTCTAGGGCTGGTGAGAAGGGTTTGCTTGAGGATAAACTGCACTTTTTGAGGACAGCCCCTGCCCCCTGGGAAAGCCGTAATGCGGAGTGGTTTACCTGCAATTTCAATGAAAGCTTTAAATCAAGTAATATGCCCAAATAAGTGAAGTTTGGGACGTGTTCTAATTTTTGGTTGTTCATCTTAAAATTATTTCTAAAACCCTTATGGGGATTTATGGCCATGTACTTAGTTTTACCAGTATTTATTTCTAGGCCTTTTACGTTGCAGTATCTATTAAAAACGTCCATTACATTTTGCAAACCCCTGGGTGTCTGCGAAATCAGGATGGTGTCGTCTGCAAATAGTAGCGCCGGTACCAAGTTCCAGCTCAACTTAGAAGGGCCATTTTCTGTTTTTTGTAAGTAGTCAACCACATCATTGATATAGAGCGAGAACAGGGTGGGGGCGAGTACGCATCCCTGTCTCACTCCTCTATCTATTGGGATCGGTTCCGTGAGCTCCCCATTGGTGCCCTAGCGAACTCTTCCGTAGTTATCACGGTGTAGCCTTACTATCTGTGTTAACAGGCTTGCAGGTACTTCCTGTTTTTTTAGTGAGTCCCACAGCAGACATCTGGGTACGAGGTCGAAAGCCGCCCTTAGGTCTACAAATGCTACATAGATGTGCCCCCTCCCCCCTTTACCTTGACATATTTCCAAATCATACAAAAAAAGTCTGAAGACTTGATCTACCGCGGGCTCTGAATCCTGCCTGGTACGGGGACATTATGCTGTTAGTCTCTATCCATTCGTGAAGCCTATTCAATAGTTGTCTGACGTAAACTTTTTGGAGCACATCTATTAGGCTGATTGGCCTATAATTCTCAGGTTTCTGTTTACTGCCTTTTTTGTGGATAGGGACAATTTCAGCCCCTTTCCATGTTGCCGGTACTGGTGCACCTGCTGCTATAGTGTTGCTGATTAGGTTGACATACGGGACCCAAACCTTTTTATCATGCTTGAGCAGATCACCAGGAAGTCTATCTAGTTCCCGGTGCTTTTCCCTGCTTGATGGTATCTATTGCTTGTTCAGTTTCTTTTAACGTAACAATAATCACTTCTCTGTCTCCCTCATCACCAGCAGGCTCACAGTATTCGATAGGGGTGGGCCGAAAACTCGAATATAAATTAGTAAAGTGCTCGGTCCATGCTGCCGAATCCAAGTGGTGCTCTGTTCGTGCTACTTGGTCCTTGCCCCTGCATGTAATTATTTTCCAGAACTCTGCCATATTAATGGTTTTTACTGCCTGGAGGAGGTCCATCCAACTATTCTCCTCCCAATTCTTCCTTGCAGTAGCCAATGTTTTCCTGTGACTATCCCTAGCCCTCCTTATTGAGTCTGCGCTTCCCTGTTGTAAGTTCTCGAGAAAGCATTTCTTGGCTTTCCTGCAGTCCAATGTGTACCAGGGATTTGTTTTTGTGTTCATCTTACCGTTAGCCTTCAGTTTCTTTCTAATATCTCTAGTGAGAAGGGGCTCTAGCTTTGCAACTAAAAAATTATGCATTGTTATTACTGACGTTCCACTTGTCTCTACATACACACCCACTACCTCTACAAATGTATTATAAATACTAGTCATTACCTCTGTGTTTTCTGTGATCCGAGGCCATTTGATGACTCTGCGGTTATTCCCTATTAGGGGCTGTATTTTTGGTGGGCAAGGGCCGGGTGGCTCAGCCCTTGCTATGTAACCTGTTACTTCTAGGCAAAGTGGGCGATGGTCACCGTCCTCTCTTGCGTCTATTCTGAAACTCGCAATCCTACTCCAGCTGTGCGTGCTATGCATAACATAATCCATCCTTGACTGCGAGCTACCTCGTTTAAATGTGTTTAGGGAGGAGTTGTTATTCCCGTAGTTGGTCACCCTTCTATTGCATGCCCTTAGATGGTATTCGATGGTAAGCTGCATTATCTGTATTGCGGCGTTGGTACACGTATTTGGCGGTCCTGCCTGTAGCTGGGGCACCACCCTGGCCATGTCCTCTGCCTCTGTTAGATTTTCTAGGCTGTTTAATGGTTCGTAGGCACAGTTGAAGTCCCCACATACAATCACAGTATCACAGGGGTCTACGTAGTCCAAAAAACTGCCTAGTAAATCAATGATCTTAGAGTTAAGGTTTTGCCTGATTGGTCTGTTCTAAACATTAAAGAAGTACAATTTTTCGTTATTTTGAGTGTTCGTGTCTAGGTATACTGCCAATAGATCGGGTGAGTCTATAATGTGGGCATTAGTTCGCATTCCCAGGGTTATTTTAATCCATATTACAAGCCCCGCTGAGGGTCTTCCTCTCTGCGATGGGACAGCATTCTTATAATATGTTTTGTATCCCAACTTGAATGGGGGGGGTCAGTAGCCATGTCTCCTGGAAGAAGCAAAGATCAAATTTCTCTATGTAGCTGTGCCAATCTGGGTCCTCAAGTTTTTGTTTTAGACCTGCAACATTCCAGGAGACCATAGCTATGGATGTTGGTCCTTTTGCCAGTACTTTATGTATTTGTAGCGACTCTTAAGTTTGACTCAATTACTTTACTAGTTCCATCTTTTGTTATATTTTGTATTTGGCGTCCTCTTGTGCCTGTCTCGTTTGGTAGGATACCATCTCTTTGGTTCTCTTCCTGATCAGGGTGCTTATCTGTCTTCTGGTCTGCCTGTTCTCCTACACTTAGTCCACTAATTCGAGATCTGATGTTAAGTGATTGGGCAGCTCTTCACTAGCAGAGGGAGATCTATGCCCAGTTCGTGCTGTTAGGGTCTCTCTGGGGTCGTGCAGTTTAAAACGCTGGGCTACCCTACTTAGCGCACTTGTTCTTAAGTCTATCGTGATTAGTCCCTGTACTATGTCTCTGTTAACCATGATCAACTTAATGGTATCCGAGCTCTCGATTCCTCCCTCCAAGCGCTCTACCCTCTCTATGTCTGAGCGCACTACCGACGAGCATTGCCTCTTGTGTCTGATCCAGTGTATGATTTTTTAAATTTTTTTATCAAACATATGTTTATTAGGTTTTTTCCACATAAATCAAAGAATAGCAATATCATTCCGCTCAGCGCAGTGAGCACCAACATTTCGATAAGACTGAAATGGTAAAGCAGTATACATTCTCCAGAATGTGCCCAGCCCCGCTGCTAAAAGAACGCTAGTGAAGGATACATTGGCTATCATGGCGGGGGTGCAGGTTATCCCTTGTGGCAACCGCCATATACAGCATCGTAATTAGGTGCCTCATCTTATGTCTGCAAGGACATCTAAGCAAATCTTTCCAGCTGAGGGACTCTAATGGGGCGTATTCGAAGAATTTAAGAAACCAACTCCCCGAACCCAAAAACCCCATACCCCCTCCCCCTCCCAAACTATGGTGGCAGGAAAATCAGAGATAAGATAGCAACTGAGGGTAAGAACAATGCATTTAATATTGAAAGAGGTGTAATGCGCGAACTGTATTGGGACAGACAGCTGACGGGAGCCACCGGGAGAGGAAGGCCACCAATGGTCCCCACCGGAACTCGAAGTTCTTATAATTGTCGTAAAAGATATCAGCCATTCTTTCCATGCTTAGAAGCCGCCATAGTCGTGAATGCCAAAGGGAGATCGCCGGGGCCTCCCTCTGTTTCCAGGCGGCCGCTAAAGTCACCTTAGCCGCTCCTATACATAGCCACATAATGGCTTTGTCCGCACGTGTCTGGTATACTAAAGTAGGATCTCGTAGCCCCAAGAGGACCTCCGCCATAGTGGTTGGGATGGGGTACCCCAGAATATCTTTAATGTGTGCTAGTATTTCTGCCCAAAATGGGCGTATCGTTGGGCAGTCCCACCAGATGTGTCGAAAGTCACCCAGGAGGCCGCAGCCTCTCCAGCAGCGGTCAGTAGTGTTGGGAAAGATCTGTTTGAGTCTAGAAGGGTGGAGATACCAATCCATCATGGTCTTTAGGTGTGCTTCTCGGAGGTCTATGGAGTGATTAAACTTAAAAATGTCGGACCACAAGTGAGACCACTCTCTTCCCGACACACTGCGCTGCAGTATCCCCTCCCACATAGCCATGTAGCGCGGGCGCGGTGAGGTTGAAGTGGTAAGTAAAAAATTATAGATGAAAGATATCACCCCCTTCATTGTGGTGGACTTAGAGAGGAAGGATTCGAATCCAGTGGGAGGCCGAGTGGCCGCATCTCGGACCTTTGGAGTGAGAGCCCAGTGAAGCAGCTGGGCATGATGGAACCGTTCTGAGTCAGCCAGGCCGTATTCCCTTTTACAGTTGTCAAAAGTTAAGGGATCATAATTGTGAAAGGTGCGTCAGGGCGAGACAACCCCCTTCTCGCCAAGCATCAAAGGGCCCCTCCTGCATTCCGGGGGGGAAGGCAGGGTTGAAGTGCAACGGTGTAAACGGCGAGGGAAAAGTGGTCCATATGTCATCTCCCGATACCGAGTCCCACACTTGCAGGGTGGTTCGTGTGGGGGTGCTACAGTACACGTTCTTGGGTCTGTCTCGTTTGGGGCGCCAAGCGAGATCCCATATCGTCCGTCCTGTGACACTACGGTCCATATGTAACCAGTGCTTATCTGATTCCGGTTTGGACCACTCAGTCAGCACCCTCAACTGTGCCGCCTTGTAATATAAGTAGCCCCACTCCTCCCTCCGCTCGGGAGCGACGCAACAACGAAAACGACAAGCGGGCGCGTCCCTTTTGCCATATGAACTGAAGGATCACAGATTTAATTCTGCGAAAGAAGTCCCTGTCTGGTTCTATCGGTAAGGCTTGGAACAAGTAGAGAAGTTTAGGGAGGAGAGTCATCTTGACCGCATGAATGCGGCCAAGCCAAGAAAGAAAGAGTGGCTTCCATCTCCCTAGTTCCTCCTGCATTCGCACGAGACTGGGGGGAAAGTTGGCAGCATATAGTCCTTCCACCCTGGGCGTTATCTGTATTCCTAGGTACTGTATGGATGAGGTTGCCCATTTGAAGGGAGTGAGGGGTTGGAGCCGGTGCACCTCCGCCAGCGGGAGTGTAAGGTTAAGGATATATGACTTGCTCATATTTATTTTAAAGCCTGCCACCTCTTCAAAGCGTTCCAGTTCCGTCTTTAATTGGGGGAGGGAGTGCTCGGGCTCAGCAGCGACAAAAGGACGTCGTCCGCAAAAAGAGAGATCTTATGGGAATCCCCACTAAAGGGGATGCCATGTATGTCGGGGTTGGCTCTGATAGCTACTGCCAAGGGTTCAATACTCAGGGCAAAAAGGAGGGGCGAGAGGGGGCATCCCTGTCGTGTACCTCTAGAATGAGAAAAGGTGGATGACGGGAAGCCATTTACCTGCACCCGGGAGCGAGGTTGAACGTAGTTGGCCCGAATCATAGTGAGAAATTTAGAGGAGAATCCAAAGCTAGTGAGGGTATTGAATAAAAATGCCCAATCGACCCGGTCGAAAGCCTTTTCGGCATCTAGTCCTGCCAATACTGCGGGAATATGTCGTTTGTTAGCTTTTTCTATGAGGTGGACTATGCGACGAGTGTTATCGTGTGTTTGCCGGCCCTTAATAAACCCTGATTGATCTGGGTGGATGAGATCAGGCATAAGATCATTCAACCGTTTAGCCAGAATAGAGGAATAAAGTTTCGCGTAGAGATTTAGTAGAGCGATGGGGCGGTAAGAGGCGCATACCTGAGGGTCTTTCCCGGGTTTTGGTATAACTGATATCACCGCCTCGGATAGAGACCCCGTCGTCTCACCCTCTGTCGCCATCCTATTAAACAAGCGAGTGAGGTGCGGAGTGATATCGGGGGCAAAAGTTTTATAGAAAAGAGCGGTGTAGTCGTCCGGGCCCGGAGCCTTACGGGGCCTAAGTGCTTGTATGGCCGCGTTTACCTCGTCAGACGTGATGGGAGCAACAAGAGTTTCATTCCAATCAGGTGAAACCTGAGGAAGGCGCAGTGTCCGCAGGTACTCACATTGGGCTTCAGGGTCTAGGTGGTCTCCTGAATATAGCGTCTTATAGAAAGAGCCAAAGAGTTCTGCCTTTTCTTCATCTTTGTGTGTAGTCTCCCCGCTGGGTCCTAGAATACCTCCTATATATTCCCGTTCTCGTTTTCCCCTAAGCTGCCTAGCTAGGTGCCTACTCACCTTGTTCCCCTGGGAGTAAGAGAGGTGTCGGAGCTTGAGGAGCGTAAATTCTGCCCTGTTATTATAAATGGATCTAAGTTTGCCCCTTAGTGCCGTTAGTTTGCGAAGGTTGTCTCGAGTGGGATTAGCTTTGTGTGTGCGCTCGACAGAAGCAACTTCAATTTCCAGCGCCTCCCTCTCCACAACTCTCTGTGCGTTTAGTGCTGAGTTGAGAGCGATACATTTCCCTCGGATGACCGCTTTAAACGTGTCCCAGTTAGTGTATTCCGAGGTGTCTTCAGGCTTCTTAAAATAAAAAAAGTCGGTGATGCTTTCTCTCAGCTTAGTGCGAGCTTCTTTATCGCGCGTGAGAGATGGTGGGAAAAACCATCGAGGAGTGGTGGAGACACTGCCGCGCCAAGCAACGCAAATGGAAAGGAGACTGTGGTCCGACACTGAAAGGGGGAAGATCTTAGTTGCCTGGAGGGCGCCTAGCAGAGATTGACTGATAAAAATGTAGTCGAGTCGGGAGTATGTGTGGTGGACATGGGAGTAAAAAGTGTAGTCCCGGGATTGAGGGTGAAGTGTTCGCCAAGTGTATATCAGACCTAGATCGTGAAAGTGTTGTTTAGTGGTGGAGGTGAAGGAGCCCAGGTCTGAGCGGTGTGCGTGAGTACTGTCAATATCTCCCTGCCATGTCAGATTAAAATCGCCCTAGACAATCAGTGGTCCCTCTCCGAAGTCCGAAATCCTCCCTACCAGTGTGTTTAAGAATGCCGCTTGTCCCGTATTGGGAGCATACAGTGCCACGAAGGTGCAAAGCTTGCCCATCAAACGGCCCTTGACCATAACCCATCGGCCATCCTTATCTGAACGGTAGTCCAGCGGCTGAAACTTAATGTTGGAGTGGAACAGGAGTGCTACACCCCTATGTTTTGTTAAGGCAGATGATTTGTATATTAGGGGATAGCGCTTGTGACGGAGGCGTGAATTCTCTGATCTAGATAGGTGTGTCTCTTGGAGGGCCACTATATCAAGGTGATGATCTATAATATATTTACACACTTTGTGGCGTTTCTGAGGGGAGTTAAGCCCCTTAACGTTCCAAGAACCGATAGTTATCGTCATGGTATTAAAGTAGAGGTAATAGCTCAAAGACTCCTTCTGCCGGTCCAGCCGGATATGCAAGCAAGACCTCCTCAAGCATGTCTATCTCCCTTGGCAGTGCCCCACATATATACACAGAGATAAACGAAGAAGCCCCTAGTAAGTAAAATAAAAAAGCTGCCACCATCGCCCTACCTACCCCCCCTCAACCCTAAAAAAAAACATAAACAGTAATGACAAGTGCGGCAAAACGGCCGCTAACTGGTCCCTGTTCGCGGGCAACCTGCCCATCAGGGATTCGGGGGACCAAGAGTCCGAGGACCCCGTCCGCGCCGTCCGAAGGTAATTCACAATCAAAAAACATACCGCTTGAGCGGTCATAGCTTAGGTGTCATTCCAGAGCTGTGTGCAGGATAAGCGAAAGGTCTCTGCGCGGAGTCATAGATATGGACCACAGTTCCGCATCCTTAGAAAACAGATAGGGGCCTGAGGCCCCGCCCTAGGACCACGGTGGGTTCTTTGTCAAAGGTAGTAGTTAGGTATAGTTCACCCGCAAGACCATCGGGCCACTCCTCCCCCTCGCTACAGAGCATGCCGCATTATGAGGTGTGGCATGATGCAGTGTGTTTTCTCAAGAGTGCGAGAGACAGAGCCGGGTCCATGTAGGGTGTATGCGCTGGCAGTTCATTTGCGGCCTCTCCTTATGCCCATAGACCATGTTGTTGTCTGTGGTGGCCCTCGCTGAGATTCTCGGGGGTTATTATGATCGGAGCCAGTCTCAACCAGCGGGAGACCCAGGAGCTCCAAGCCCTCTCTTAGGTCAGTGATATGCCGCTGCTTGGTGTTGATCTCAAAAGCGAGTCCGAACGGGTAGGTCCACCGGTATCGAATTTTATCATCACGTAATTTGGTGGTAATAGGTCGGAACATCTGCCTCCGTGCCAAAGTGGACGGTGCTAAGTCTTGGTAGATCGAACATGAGTGGTTTTGAAAGGTGACAGTCCCCTTGTTCCTAGTCGCTAGGAGCACCGCCTCTTTAACTTTGTAGGAGTGGAATTTCGCCAGCACGTCACGGGGGCGCCTCTCCCCGCCGGGGCGCAGGACTCCCACACGATGGACCCTTTCTAGCTTTATTGAGAGGGTATGTGGACCCAGAACCTCAGAGAAGAGCCCCTCTAGGAAAGCCTCAAGATCCAGCCCTTCTGCTCCCTCCGCCAGATCCCTGACGCGTAGATTCTCCCTCCGTGCTCTATTCTCGAGATCTTCTGCCTTGAGCTGCGTCTGGTGGAGCTGATCTTGGAGGGTGCGCACATCCTCACGCAGGTCGGAGGAGAGCTTCTCCTGATCTTGTTGGTGTGCCTCCATATCGAGCATTCTGGTGCCCAACGAGTCGACATCTTGTTGTAGGGAGGTCAGTCTTCCCGTAAGGTCCGTCCTCAATTGCTCTATAGAAGTTTTAATGTGCTGGGTAAGGTCTTTACACAGCTCAGTTTTGAAGTCTTTTAGCGTAGACAGGAGATCCGCCTTTGTGAGGGCCATGTCGGCGGACTCCGCGTCTCCACACAGCGTCGAGCGTTTATCTGAGGGGCCCAAAAAGTCCGAGACCTTGTTTGGTGTCTTGGTCGTCCCTCTCTTAGGCGGCATACGGACCGGCCCGGGTGGATCCCCACAACCGCGGCGCCCGCGGAAGGAGGCTCGGGAGTCAGGACGCGGGAACCTCCACCTCCAGGAGCCCCCGGTAGACCAGTGGCACAGATCGAAGCAGAGGCAGCAGGCCGGTGTCGTCCCGTAGTTCAGATCTCAACTCGGGGCTCAAGGCGTCCTATGGTTTAGTGGGGACCGCTAAGTGGAAGCACTCCCCCCCGGAGAGCCGAAGAGCATGGGTTTCAGTAGCAGCGGAGGGCTCGCTTAGGGGAAAGTGTCGTAGCTCGTCGTGGACATCGGGCCCTGTCTCAATCCTCGACCCCAGCTCGTACTCCCGGCCCCGCATGGTCCTGGGCGAGCGCTATTTTACGGGGTGTAAGTAATAGCGAGGGAGGGCTCCCACGGTGATAAAGGCGTTCGTGGGGCCTCAGCTGCTCAGCAGGCAGGGCAAAGGGAAGCAGGAGGTGGTGACGCTCGTTGAGGCGGCACACAGCAGGTATTTAGGCTTGGGGCCACTGGGACCGAAGGTGGGACACGGCCTTGCACCTCCGTGTAGGCGCCATCTTAAGGTCAGGCATGGCGGTAAATCGCCGATGAAGCTGCATTCCGGGCAAGTTCCTTAAATCATACCCCCCGGCCAAGCCTACCGTAGCGTTCTCTGTAAAAGCGAGAAGCAGACCTGGAAGCAGGGGTCACCCGGTCCACGGCGTCTGATATCGTTCAGCCCAGTCGGGAGGCCGCCATTTTGAGTTGCGCCTGGTGGTCTCTCAACAAGCCTCACCGGGTCTTCTCCTGCGGCTCCGGAGATGCTTAAGGGCTCCCCCACTGTGCCTCACACATTCCGCTGTGCATAGAGGTGCTTTACAGCGTGCGGGATGCGGTAAGACCGCTGCTGTCTGCTCCGGGACAATGCGCGGACCGGGAGCCGAGACGGGCTACGTCTGCTCGGCCATCTTGCCCGGCCACGCCCCATGAATTTGTTTTTTAACGAGTCGTCATCCTCCCTGGCTCCTACTGCAACCTTAGGTATATTAGTTAAGTATACTCTCCGACCTTCTTCGCTCTTGTATGGCTGTTCCCTAGGCACTGGTTTGGGCATGTGGTTACCCTCTTGCTGTGTTCTAAATGAAGGCCTTTGAATTTGTAGGTCGTGTAACGTTCGTGGGCCGCCTCTCTGAGTTGTTTGTGGCCAGGTTCTGGGCTATGGTCTGCCTAGGTGTGTTATCTGGTTTGCACTACTGTATGGATTGCTTAGCCTAATCTCTCTCCCTCTGTGGGAATTGAACAACTGCACCCTTCCTGGACCCTCGGGGAGTATGTTGTGTATGGAATTATAATTCTCTCGGTTGGGTATCCAGCTAACTGCCACATTATAATTAATTAGTGGTTTAGCTATTTGTGCTGGTGACCCCTTGCCTCCCTTATGTGGACCAGTGGGATGTGTTGCAATAGTGGCATCTAGTTGCTTCTTCAGGGAGTTTACTATAGTTTTTAGGTTTCCTACTTCTTTTTTTAATGAATGAACTTCCTCGGCTAGTGCCTGTATCTCCTTGGATTCATCCGTGCACTTACACCCGTGCTCACTTAGGAGTTGTGCTGCTTCTTTGGGTACTGTGGGCTCTTTGCATATACAGCTAGGGTGGATCGCTATACCCTCTGTAAAAGCCCTGTCAAGTTTTTCTTCGGCTAGGGGCGCGAACCTATTTGTAAGAGATACCTGTAATGCCTGCGTTACCCCCACCTCCTGCCATCCCTTTTGCTTGAGTTGCAGGTCCCTCACCTGTGTTCTCTCCTGGCGGTGATTCCTGTGTAGGAGTGGCAGGTATGTTTTGCGAACTGGGCTTTGTTGATGCTTGCGTGGGGAGGTGTTGCTAGCTAGTTGTGTGCACTACGTCACTTCGATGTGACAGTGCCGGATGTTTGTGCGCTGCCTGCCTTGCATAGAAGGAGGTAATCTTTTTTTTTAGGGATACCTTGTGTTTTTTGACTGCCCCTTCAAGCATGGTCTCTACCTCTTCTATTAGGTTATCTATTTCAGCTATTGTACAGTTCCCACCCGCACTTTTCTTTAGTTTTGATGTTTTACCCTTCCCCATAGGTGCCTCTGTTGCTTTTCGCTCCCCCATAATTAAGCAATGTTGCCACCTGATAGTTGTTGCTTTTCGTGCAATATATAATCAGGAAAGAGGATCTAACAAAAAGCTTTGATGAGAAAAAGGGTGGCAGAACAGGGAAGAGGTAAGAGTGGGGAAGGAAAGTGTGATATATCAGGTAGCTCTTTAGGGTCAGTATTAATGTTAATGTATTAACCCAGTCCGGCCAGTCCAGCCCCGTCAGTTCAGTTCCCTTGTGTTAGCGCGCGTGGAACAGTACCTCTTATGATGTTTGTCCGTTCTGTAATTTAGTGTCGGTACTGGAGGAAACAGCATAAGCAAGGGTTCGCAGCTTCGGGATCACAGTCCGAATCCTCTAGGTGCAGGGGACAAGAGAGGGGGCCCAGCCCAGCCTCCTCCAGGCTCTGACGGGCACAAAATGGGCTCGCCCTTCGCCCGGGCGCGTCCCGCGCTGCGGGAGCCCCGAGCAGCTTATGTGCGCCTCCTGGCTCGGGTCAGAGGTCGTTGGCGGCTCCAGCCGCAAAGCAGGATAGTCCCCAAGCAAGGTGGCGAGGTGGCTGGTGCAGTGACAGGCTCCCGTGCTGCAGGAGCCCCAAGCAGCTTATGTGTTCCTCCTGGCGTGAGTCAGAGGTCGTTGGTGACTCCAGCCGCAGAGCAGGATGGGGGTTGGAGTCCCCAAGCAAGGTGGCGAGGTGGCTGGTGCAGTGACGGGCTCCCCCCTCTGCTCTACTGTGCGAAGCAGAGTCTATCATATCTCTCCCGCTAGACAGCAGGGGACCCTGCCGGTCCGGCCATCTGGGTCCATCCTCCCTTACCCCCTCCCTTGCTAGCACATACCACCCACCCCCCTTGGCCCCATCATCCACCAAAGGGAGCGCATCCCTCTACCCCCCCACCCCTACCCAGACTGAAAACCCTGGCACCATTGTCCCCCCTTCCTAGCAGGCCCAGGGCTCATCGACCCTTCACATCTAGAGGGGCGCATCAAAACATCTGGAGGGGGGCTTGCTATGTACCACGGGTACCATACCACCCCTCCGTACCCTCTTCCTCCCCCCTTCTCCTTCTCCCTGATTGACTTGCATGTATTATATTGACTGATGCTCCTAAATTGCATTATATTGTCTGATGCTCTCAAACTGTTATACCACACTGTGCAATTGTTATATAAAGGTGTTGCAATAACAAAAATTGCAACACAAAAAAAAGGCGTAGAGTTGACAGGTTTGGGTGGAGGACCCTCCCCTGCTGCTGTGACAAGATCCTCCTGAAGGAGCAACCTGATCAGAGGATCAATGCTCTGTTGGGAGAAGCTCGGGATACCAGACTCTCCGTGATTAGTTCGGAGCCACAAGAATGACTTGGTGCCGGTCGCTCCTGATCTTCTTGAGCACTCTGGACAGGAGTGGTATTGGCAGAAAGGCATACAGGATGCTTGAGCTCCACTCGAGATGAAAAGAGTCGCCGAGCGAGTGCCGCCTTGGAAACTCCAACGTTCAAAACTGCTGACATTGTGTGTTCTTGGTGGAGGCGAAAAAATCAAACCAAGGCTCTCTCCACTTCTGAAAGAGACCTTGCGCCACCTCCGGATGGAGAAGCCATTCGTAATCCGCTAGGCATGGTCGGCCGAGTTTGTCTGCCCTGGCGTTCAGGGAACCTGCCAGGTGTTGAAAAACCAGGGATATGCCCTGCTATTCCAGCCATGTCCAGAGACGCAGGACCCTGCCCTGCCCGGTTTGTTCCAGTACCACGTGGCGTTGGTGTTATCTGTGAACACCTGAACCAGCTTTCCCTTGATGAAAGGAAGAAAAGCTTTCAACGCCAAGCGAATCACTTGGAGCACTAACAAGTTGATGTGTCTGGATCCCGCCAGAGACCAGAGTCCTCTGATCTCTACCTCTCCGAGATTGCCGCCCCATCCCAGGAGTGATGCATCTGCCACTACTGTGAGATCTGTTTGGGGAAAGGAGAGAGTTCTGCCTCTGACCAAATCGCGGTTCGTTAGCAACCACTGCAGATCTTTTGCAGTTCCCTCCGAGATCTGGACCATGTCGGAGAGATTCCCCTGATGCTACGCCCACTGGAACTTCAGGTCCCACTGCAGAGCCCACATATGCCATCTGGCATGCGTCACTAGTAGGATGCAGGAGGCCATGAGGCCCAGGAGCCTCAGAGTCATTCTCACTGAAATCCATGATAGAGGCTGAAACATCGGTATCATAGCCTGAATATCCGGGGCTCGCTGCTCTGGAGGATAAACCCGAAACTGCACCATGTCCAGAACAGTTCTGATAAATGGGAGTGTCTGAAAGAAAGTCTGGTGTGAGTTCAGCACGTTGATAGTGAACCTCAGCGAATGCATGAGTCTGGAGTAGTCTTGAGGTGGGAGACGACAGCCTGGAGCGATCCTGCCTTCATCAGCCAGTCGTCCAGAAAGGGGAGGATTGGCACCCCTGATCTGCGCAAATGAGCTGCGATCACCGCCCTCACCTTGGTGAACACCCGAGGGGTGCTGGTAAGGCCAAAGGGGAGCACGATGAATTGAAAGTGCTCGTGGCCTACCGTAAACTGCAGGTAACGCCAATGGACATGCAGGATGGGAATATGAAAGTAAGTGTCCTGCAAGTCCAACGCTACCATCCAGTCTCCTGGGTCCAGGGTAGACCATACCTGAGCCAAAGTAAGCATCTTGAACTCTCCTTGTAGAGGAAGAGGCTGAGGGTTCTCGGATCCAAGATAGGGTGAAGCCCTCTGTTCTTTTTGGAGATCAGAAAGTAGCGTGAATAGCAACCACTGCCTACTACTGAAACCGGAACCCTCTCTATGGCTCCCTTGGCCAAGAGAGCCGTGTCTTCCTCACAGAGCAAGGACAAATGATGCTCCGTCAATCGATCATGAGTAGGAGGCAAAGGGTAGGGGAGGATTTGAAGGGAAGGGAGTAGTCCTTTCGAATAATTTGTAACACCCATCTGTCCGATGTTATGGACTGCCAGTGGTGGAGATGATGGCTGATTCTGCCACCAACTGGCTGCCCATGATATTGTAGGGCAAAATTAGGAGGGCTTAGAGGCTGTGGCTGCAGGGGGATTGGTGGTTGTGGCAGACCTCCGGCTACCCGACCCACGGAGTCAGTATGAGCCGTGTCCCCACCCCCGCACAGACTGGGCAGCTTGCATGGGGCGGTGGCTGGCGTAGGGTTGGTGGGCTTGAAAACCCCTTCCCTAGCAACAAAAGGGGCGATGGGCAGACTGGGGTTGATGGGGGGCAACTGAGAGGCCCAAGGACTTGGACGTAGTCCTGGCATCCTTAAAGCGCTCTAGCGCCGAGTCTGCCTGGTCTCCAAAGAGATGATTGCCATCAAAGGGCACGTCCATGAGGGAAGCCTGGACATCCCCTGAAAAGCCAGATGTTCTCAGCCAGGCATGGCATCAAAGCGCCACTGTTGTCAAAGCAGCTCTGCCCAGCAAGTCGGTCGTATCCAAACCACATCAAATGGTAAACTTTGCAGCATCTCTCCCACCTTGTACTGCCTGGGAGAGGACGGCCGAGCTTCCTCCGGGACCTGTGGCAGGACCGGCGCAACGTGTCCCACAGACTGGGGGAGTAGCAGCCCAATAAGCATGCAGTATTTACCGGCCGCAATGCAAAGCTGGTGGAAGAAAACATCTTCTTCCCCAAGCTATTCAGCCTCTTAGATTCCCTGTCCAGGGGTGCGGCACGGAATGCGCCATGGGATGTAGAGGCTTGGACTACCAAGCTCTCAGGGGTGGGATGTTGAGTAAGGAAACTCGGGTTCCCCAGGTGCAGGGCGGTGGTGGCGGGCAATTGTCCTGTTCACAGGAGCCCCTGTACTGGGCTTGGACCAGGTTCCCAGTAGGACATCCATCAGTGATTCATAAAAAGGGAGCAAGGGTTCTGAAAAGGAAGCTCCTAGCTGCAGCACTTCTGTCAAGATGTTATTCTTGAATGCCACAGAGGGCAACTCGAGATCCAGGACCTCAGCTGCCCTCTTCACCATGGAATAAGACGCTCCCTCCTCCATAGCCAAGAAAGGGGGAGAAAGCATACTTGTGTTTGGGGATATGTCCAGACCACTGACATACCCACATTCCTCACACCAGTCCATATCACCTTCTAACTGGTATTCAAAAGGGTCCAGTGACCCCTTTCACTCTCCTCCCAGGCCTAGCCCTTCAGAAAATGGCTCAGGCTCTGACCAAGGAAGCCGGGGTCCTGTGTCGTCGGGTATCAGAATGGGGCTGATGGGTGCCGGCGGCACTGGGAGCATCCGCGTCCGGGCCGGGAAAAGTTGCAGTGGCACGACCACGGCTGGTCTGGATTTATGACCGGATCCATAGGAGCCCAACGGAGCCAAGGCCGGAGCAGGTATTGCAGATCCAGATGGGACACCCTCCGACCCCAATGGGCCCGAATGCACGCCGGAGGGGTCGAGTCACTCAAATACTTGACGCATGGCATCGTAAATTCTTTGACTTGAGAGGGGGTCGCTCCTGGAAAGGGTGGGAGGCTTGGAGTCGGCCAAGGTAACGATTCTAAAGAACCATGCCTCGAATGTCAATGCTCCTCCGCCACTTCAGCTGACAGTCAAGGGGAAGACGAAGTACGCTTCGACTTCTTGTGCTTCTTCCCTGAATGGCCAGAGGACCGGGAAAGGGAAGACGACGACCTGGGGCTCTTGGAGCTGTCCCACGACCTCCCTCTCGATAGGGACCGGGATCTCGGAGGAGTCGAGTGACACAGTGTCACCTGCTGGGCACCTATCAGCATCAGGGACCGCTCCCTCAAAGCCTTCGGTGCTATGGCCCAGCAGTCAAAGCACGACTTGGAGTCGTGGTCGTGCTTGACACACCACAGACACACGAGGTGTGGGTCTGTAACCGACATGGCGCAATGACAAGTGCCACATGGTTTACAACCGGTCTTCCTCCAAGTCATCCCTCGACAAACCAGGAGGAAGTATTTCTTCAAAACAGACTCAACAAAACCTCGAAAAAAGTCTGTCAAAATCCGACAGAGAGCTCTTTTTCCAGATCAGTGCGAACTGGTGCGGAAAGAAAAGAACTGACGTCAGCGCACCAAGATGGCGTCTATATAGGGAACGCGTGTAGGAGGCTGGCCTCAGTATAGTGTCCAACTATGGTGAGGCACTGTGCACAGAGTCCAGGCAACCCTTAGTGATAGTGTTAAGGTCCCTGAAAACCAGAGCTCTCAAGGGGTAGCTGTGGAGAGCATCTAAGGCTTACCCAGGAGGGGTGTAAAGCAAGTGCATGTACCACTATAGTCAGTCAGTAAGCGTTTCACACAAGAAAGGACCACACCAGGCGAGTATAAAAATACTTTGTATTTATTAGTACACACTAGACACTAACTTGGTATATCTCCTGCCTGGAGATATCAGTTAAACACAATAAAAACTTTAGAAAGAGGTAAGTAGCATAGGAAAACACATAGGTCCCAAGCGGGGGGTCAAACCATATACTAAAATAGTGAAATGTGAGGTAAGTACCAAAAGGGGACTAGTACCCAAGGATGGAGAACCCCAGGGGAAACACAGAACCACCCAAGGTGAGTAGCCAGGAACCCCTGGGCGCCCGGGTGCAGAGTCGTTTCACCGGGTCAAACGTCCATAGGATAACACTTGGTACGTCGTGGTTGGAATTTTACAGTTCTAGGACCCTTCCCAAAGGACCCTGAAGGAACCACTTGGATCATAGAAGGTTGGAGAGCCACCCCACCGTGGATACAGGAACCAGGATACCTACACCAGGGAGCCCAGGTACATAGGGGTGGACTGAAGTCGGAAACTCCTGTAGATGCCAATGAAGGTTTGTGGAAGATCAGCAGCTCCAGCATCTCGTAGACCAGGCTGGTGAAACCAGGACAAGGAATCCAGATGAGAAGAGCCTGAAAGGAGAAGGGACAGAGTCCAAACCATCTGGAGGTGACCAAGAGGCACAGGAGCACAATACCAGCCCTGGTTGGATGATCTTGCTGTACCACAGTGAAGATGAAGCAGCAGCTGTGGAGCCCAGGAGAACAGGAGCGTCCACGAGCTTTCCTACGCCTATCAACGAGTGCAGGAAGGTCAGTGGCCAGCAGGTCCACCAACAAGCCTTGGCAAATGCAAACAACAGTTTGCAGGAGAAGATGCTGTGTTGCAGACCAGCAAGGTCTGTGGGACTAACCCAGCAAGGCTAAGTCAGGGCCAGCCCTCAGCACGGAGGAGAGCCAGCAGGAATCGATGGAGCCCCCTCGAGGACCCTCTTGCAGCAGGCACAGGGAGTCGCAAGGAAACCTCAACAGCACAAAGAAAGCGGCCCACGATGCAGAGGATGCAGGCAGGACGTTGTTCTTGGAGCTGTGCAGTGCTGGAGGCCGGGGATTCTTGGAGCTTGAAGATCTTTTGTGAAGAGAGACAACAAGACTTGGCAACGAAATACAGACGTGGTGCACAGGGAGGCAGTTCACGTCGGCTGAAAAGGGATTACAATCGCCCAAGTTGAAGGGAAGACTGGTCAGGCCTCTGGAGAACCAACAAACCCCCACCTGTGTTGCAGAGCCGGGCGATGTCCGTGGGACAACAGGATCAGCAAACTGGTCATCGACGTAGAGGTGCCTGCGGATGCAGGGAGGTGACTCCACTTCAAGAAAGATTCCTTCTGGCTGGGATGCAAGCCGAGTCCTTGGTGACTCGGAGGATGCACAGCCACGGAGTTGCAGAACTTGGAAAAGCACAGGGACGAAGATGCAGCAGGAATCTTCCCACTGGAGCAGTCTTGTTGTAGGTCCTGGCTTGAAGAACAGCAGAGTTCCAGTATCCACCAACAGGTGGGTCTTTGGACAGTCTTCAGACGACAGGCAGTCGGATCTAGAAGTTGTTGTTGGGACGAATCTAAGGACCCACCCTCAGGGGAGCCCTTAAGTAACCCTAAAAAGGGGATGGACCTCTTTGCTGGTGACCCACCTATCAGAAGGGGTTAGGGATGCTACTTAGCTGTCCTAGCTAGTCGGATGCTTCCAGGGGCCAAGATTCAACATGGCAGAATCAAATTGGCACCTGAGGAGCTCTGGGCACTTCCCTAGGGAGGAGCTAGATAGGGGGGTGGACACTCCCCAGCCCTTTGTGTGGTTTCGCACCAGAGCGGGAGCCAAGAGCTCCTGAACTGGACAAAACTGGTTTATGCATGGAGGGCACCTAATGCACCCTTCAATGCAGTCTAGTGGAGCTCGGAAGCGCCCCCACCCTACCTAATTCTAAAGGAGAGGTGATCACACCTCTCCTTCACAAGAAATCTTTTGTCCCGCTTCCCCTGCCCCAGTTAAGCTCATCAGCAGGGGGCAGAACACTGTCTAGGGTCAGCAGCAGCACGGGCTGGCAGATTGCACAGGCAGGTACTGGGGGTCCTCTAAGGAGCCCCCCAGTACATGGTATCATGCAACTAACACTTGAATCGGTGTAGTTGCAGGATTCCAACATATTTGCTACCAAACATGACCAGGTTCAGGGCAGCCATTATGTAGTTGGACATCTCGACTTGCCAATGTCCACTACATACCTTATAATAGCTGTCCTGCACTTACAAAGCCCAGAAAATGGAGTCCGGGTTTGTAGGGGTACCTCTGCGCGTGCAGGGGTACCCACACGCTTAGAACCATGCACCCAGCTCTTGGACTGAAGGACCTACCTTAGGGATGACTTTTAGGTTAAAAGTGCAGTCACAGGGATATAAGGGAAACCTTATATCAAAAGTGAAATGTGCAAGCACCATTTCACGCAGACTGCAATGGCAGCTCAGCAGAAGGTTTGCATGGGCTCCTATGGGAGGCATAAAACATGCTGCAGCCCATAGTAGACCCCTAGTGTACCAATGCCCTGGGTACCTCAGTGCCATATACTGGGGACTTATAATGGCACCCCAGTATGCCAATTGTGGGATGTACAGAGTACTTACCAGAAACTTTAGAGGAGAGAGCACTGCCACTGGGGTCCTGATTAGCAGGATCCCAGTGGACTACAGTAAAAAAACAAACACACTGACACCAGGCAAAAAGTGGGGATACCTACGCCAGAAAGTTCCTACAACATGGATCTCACTTCCGGCGCGGAAGATGCAGACCACGCCACGCAGAGGCGATCAACGCCACCTACCGACGTTCAGGGGAACAGTGTGCGCAAAAATCTTCGGATCCAGTCTGACCCCTGGGAAATTTAAAGGTAAGGAACCTGCGGCTAGATGTCTCGATCAGATAATTAAATCTAAGATAAAAAATAAGAATTCACAAGCTTTAACTATCAGCAATCAATTTTATGTCCGTTGACATCAATGCTCTTTTACAACTTGCAATTTTATTAAAAGCAACTGGTTTGCAACTGTCACAATAATGCAACTCTTTTTGACTGATGAGGGAAAGGTAATTTTAAAACATGCTTTTCTTAAAGAAAAGGTATAATCTAAAAAGTAAATTTGGGGTCAGCTGTCCTTTTCTCCAAAGACACTGATTTGTGCAACTATGGACAGCACTAAATTTTACCTTCATCTTAAATCCTTTTCAGCAAACACTTGTCTTTAGATTATACTTATTCTGATGAGTATGGATAACCTGGGTTTGGCAATGTCTAATATTTTTGCAAGCTTGTGATACTGAACGAGGATCCTTTGGTCACATAATATAGTCAAGTACTCCGATTAAGAACTTTTGGTACAACAAGTTGGACAGAACTGATTTAGTTACTGGCTGAAAACTGAAAAGGTCTCCTGTGACCTTATCTCCCTTATTGTCATCTAAACTGATGCTTGTGAACAAGAGTGCAGGCTCCATTGTGCTTATATGGCTGTTGAAATATTAATCCTGAAACTCTGCAAGAGTGTCTCAAAGACCTATTAACGCTATCTAGAAACAAAGGTATAATGTATTTAAAATGTACTGAGAATCTATTGTGCTGAACAAGATATATCGCACAACACCAAGGAGTTGCCCGAGATGTCATTATGGTGTGGCAGACTGGATAAACATGATTTGGACATGTAGGATTGTACAGGCAATCCAAGGACAGATGGTTATACACTTACAAAAGACAGTGTGAAATATGATAAAACTAGACATTAAACAATGCGTGTTGAGATTACACCCATGCCAAAAACAAGCATTGGCATAGCCAATAGGTCTCGCCTTTGGGGCCTTATAAATGTTTAGACAGAGCTATTAACTTTGTTAACTTTTTTTTTATTTTATTTTTTTATGTGAAAACATTTTTTAATTTTCAAGAGAGAACCAGAAGAATTTTCCTCATGTACACAGCATGTCGCCTACAACCCTGTGAATGGCCGGCCGCGTAATTTAAGCAGGCATGCAAAATGCAGGTGGATTTCATCAATGTAGAAGTTACACAGCGAGTCGCCTACAACCCGTTACGGGCCGGCCGCGTAGTAGAGTGGACACAGCTTTGAAGCTCGGGTACGAGGAGCCTTCAATCAAGAAAAGCGGGAAGAACAAACACAGCATGGGTGAAAGATAGAAAGGCGAACATGAAGAGATAAACAGAGGAAGGATAGGCGACAAGAAGTCTTAGAGAGGAGAAAGGGTGGAGAAGAGAGGGACACCAGGACGGAAGGGGTGAGGGCGGATAGAAAGATACAGGGAGAGAGAGCCGAGGTGGCTATCAAGTCTGAGTGGCAGGACCCGGGGCAACAGCGAGAGGGGGACAGGTGGCGGGGGGGAGCAGCAAGGGCGTAGAACGTCCAGCTCGCCCTTCGAAATGCGTGAGGAGTGTTTCAGTGGGGGGACTAAATAGGGCGCGTAGGGGGTCTTTCAAGATCAGGAGGGTACACAGCGTCATCAAAAGCGTAGGGCCCTAAGCTTCGGAGGCTGGAGACGGGCATGTTCCATTCTACAGAGGTAGGTGACTAGTGGCTGCCATAATTTGGTGAAGTGGGTGTCGCGAGACTGCAAGCGCGCATTAAGCAACTCCATGGTCACAGTATGCCACAAACGCGTGAACCAGACATTAATTGGAGGGGTCTCTGCTTTCTTCCAATATAGTGCGATGAGTTGTTTAGCAGCGCCTAGCATGTGAAGGGCTATATGCCAATCGCTGCGGGTTAGCGCGCGCAGATTATCAGGTTTAAGGCCTAAGAGAACTGTAGCTGGAGTATCAGGCAGGGGGAAGCCAAGCACCGCTTTGATATGGCTAAGGACCTCTTTCCAGTAGAGGGTCAGGAGCGGATAACCCCACCAGACATGAAGAAAATCGCCCGGGGAGGTCAAGCATCGCCAACACAGAGGGGAGGTGGTGGGAAACATCTTATGCAGTCTAAGGGGGGTATAATACCAATGAGTCATAACCTTATACGCAGTATCCTGTTGGGAGATGCAGCGGTATACTTTCGGGATGTCGCGCCACAGACAGTTCCATTGGGCGGGGGCGATTTCAGAGGAGGTGGCCAATTGCCATTTACGCTGGTATGGGTGGAGAGCCACGAGTGGGGGGTGTTGCAAGACATGATACGTTCGGGATATTAGCCCCTTAGAGTCGTCAAAGGAGCGTACTAGGCGTTCAAAAGGGGTGAGCGTTTGGGTGGCGGCCTGTTGCAAAGAAGATGTGTGCACCCAATGACGAAGCTGTATGTATTGCAGTCTGGCTCCCTCCGAGAGTTGGAACTCTTCTTTACAGTGAGCAAAGGATTTAAATGTATCGCCCAAAAACAGATCTCGGATCGTTCTGCATCCGCCCTCCAGCCATCCAGAGAAAGCTTGGGGGTGGACAGCCGGCGGAAACTGTGAGTTCCCAGCGATGGGGGTGTGAGGGGACGGGAAAGTGGTAAGGCCCTTAGAGACAGCTACTTTGTCCCAAATGTCAAGTACTGTCCTGGTGGGGAGGGCCATGTAGGCACTACAGGAGCGTGAAGTCCGGGGCAGCCAGGGGAGGTCCCAAATGGACCTCCCAGTCACCGCTCTGTCCATGTGGAACCAGACCTTTTCGCTCTCCCACGCCATCCATTCAGAGATGAAGCGGAGATGGGAGGCCCAGTAATACTCCAGCAAGTTGGGACAGGCAAGCCCGCCCCTATCCCGAGGAAGCATAAGAATTTTGTTGGAGAAATGCGGCCTGCGCCCACCCCAGATGAAGTTAGTGATTTTGCGTTGGAGACTTTGAATCTGGTGTTGTGGGATAGGAGTAGGGAGACATTGAAATAGATATAAGACTTTGGGAAGCACCGACATTTTGATTGCATGCAGGCGGCCCAGCCAGGAGAGGGTAAGGGGCTTCCAAACACGCAGATCCTCCAGAACCGCCCTCTTGCAGTCCTGCCAGTTGACCTGGGACCATGTGGCGAGTGTGGGAGTTATTTGGAGCCCCAGGTAACGAATGGAGTCGGTAGCCCACTGATAGGGGGCAAGGGACTGAAGTGTAGGGATTTCATCCTTCGGGATCGGGAGGGTCAGTGCTCAGGACTTCTCGTGGTTAATTTTACGGCCAGATGCCATTTCAAAGGACCGCAGTAGGGAGAGGAGGGCCGGGAGGGAGGTGTGCGGGCGAGAGAGTGTGAGAATCAGGTCGTCCGCAAAGAGT
This sequence comes from Calotriton arnoldi, assembly GCA_963921515.1. Taxonomy (NCBI): domain Eukaryota; kingdom Metazoa; phylum Chordata; class Amphibia; order Caudata; family Salamandridae; genus Calotriton; species Calotriton arnoldi. The sequence goes on along the minus strand of CAWUFW010002057.1, from coordinate 2,204,776 downwards.
GCCACTTTGAGTTGCTGGCCTCCAAGGGGGATGCCATGGATGTCAGGGGCTTGTCGGATCATTACGGCCAGGGGTTCCATCACAAGGGCGAACAACAGGGGAGAAAAGAGGGCATTCCCTGCCGCGTGCCCCTATGTATGGATATGGGGTTCGTGAGTTGACCATTAACCCGCACCCGGGCCTGCGGGGAAAGATAGGGGGCCATGATCCGGGCTATTATTAACGGGCCCAATCCAATTTTATGGAGGACTGCCCGAAGAAAGGCCCAATCTACCCGATCGAACGCTTTCTCCGCGTCGAGCGATAGTAAACATGCAGGTATGTTCCAGTGGTGGGCCTTCCCTACTAGGTGGGCAATACGACGCACGTTATCTGCGCCCTGACGGTGACGGATGAAGCCAACCTGATCAGGCTCAATAAGGCCGGGTAGGTGGGGATCGAGTCGCTTAGCTAATATTTTAGTATACATTTTAAGGTCCGTGTTTAAGAGAGCTATAGGATGAAAAGACGAGCAAAGAGTAAGATCTTTCCCGGGCTTGGGAATGAGGGCGATTTCCGCCAGCCCCATAGAGGGAGATGGTCCGGCAGTGTCGGTGAAAGAGTTAAAAAGACGTAATAGGTGTGTCTGAAGCTGCAGCAAGAAGATGCGATAAAAGGATAGGGGGAGGCCGTCCGGGCCCGGAGACTTTCCAAGGGGGAGGTCCTTTAGAGCACTAGCGAGCTCTTCTCGGGTAAGTGGGTCCTCCAGTTGTTGGGCGTAGCCTTGACTGATCGGTGTCCAGGTGCATTCATTCAGGATAGCTTGTACCTGATCTGGAGAGGGTGTGGCTTTGGCATAAAGTGACGAGTAATATGCATGGAAGGCGTCACGTTTGGACGTCTCAGTAGTGGCCCGCGTGGCATCGCCGCATTGGATGTTAGCTATATGCGCCTTGGCTGCCCGTGCCCGCAGGCGCCTAGCCAGAACTGCTCCCACCTTGTCCCCTCCTTCGTAGTAACGCTGCTTCAACGCCAAGAGAGCCCGTTCAGCTTTGTTGGTTCTGAGGGCACGCAGTTGCCCTCGGAGAGTTGCCAGGCGTCGCTTATGTGTGAGTAAGGGGCGCTCCTGATCCTGTTTTTCAAGAGCCTTTATGTCTCTTAAAAGGTTGTTTTCCAGAAGGCGTGCTTCTCGCGCCCTTGCAATCGCAATAGAGGTGATATGTCCGCGGATCGTGGCCTTGAATGCGTCCCACACTACAGGGAAGGGAGTTTCGGGAATGTCGTTAGTTTCAAAAATAAGACCCAATGGCAGCACATAGTTCCGTCACGTCTACTGGGTCTCGGAGGATATGCGGAGGGAGGCGCCAGCGGGGTGCTTGAGGAGCCCGCGTGGCCCGATCCCGCAAATGAAGTTCAACATGGACATGGTCAGAGACAGATGTCGGACATTGAGGCCGATAGCGACCGCACCGATCAGGGTGTGGGAAATGAAGATGTGGTCGATTCGCGAGTACGAGCGGTGCACGTGTGAGTAGTAAGAATAGCCACGATCGTCGGTAGAGTGATAGCGCCAAGAGTCTAGCATGCCAAGGTCGGACAGCCGTCTCTTGAGGGCAGAAGACATAGCCCCTGCCCCGTGAAAGGAGCCATCGCTGCGATCCATAGCAGCATCCCACACCATGTTGAAATCGCCCCCTATGATAAGTGAAGGATCCGCCTGCGGCACATGATCCCTCAGGAGTGCCCTGAGGTAGAGGTCCTGCGCCTGGTTAGGTGCATATACATTGCATAAAGTGAGGGACCAGTGTCCAATCCTGACCCCCACCCTGACGAAGCGACCATCTTTGCTGCGAAAGACTTTGGATTCCCCCTGCCGGATGCCAGGTCTACAGAGTATCGCCACTCCAGCTGTTTTAGAAGGGGCCGTGGCCCAAAATTGAAGAGGATATCGAGGGTGGGCCTTTCGGGGGACATCTGCTTTCACCAGGTGAGTCTACTGTAGGAGGATTAAGTCTGGGTTGTGTTGCAGGAATTAACGCCATATCTGGTGCAGTTTATTGGGAGAGTTGAGTACCTTAAAGTTAAGGGACAAGATTTTCAAGCAGGGGACGGTAGTCATGGTTGGATGGAGGTCGTGGGCAATCTGTTACGCCATGGTAGAAAGCAGAGGAGTGCAACAGGGTGTATAGACAGGGGGATGCCACCCTCATGGAGAGGAAAGGATAATCGTGAGGGGTGCCCCCACCCACCACAGAGAGAGACAAGAGAGGAGGAAGAGGAAAAGCAGAAAGGAGAGAATGGGAGGACGAAGCAGAAAAAATGCAACATTGGCCAACAGGGCACAGAGACCTGTTCCAATCCAGGGACAATCGAGGCCCAGAGGCACAGACCATCCCGGAGAAGTCACTCTCCCAGGAGCAGGAAGGGGGGTGGGTCTCCAGTCTTAGAGAGCGTCGTTCGGGGAGACAGCCCAGCGCCGCCAGCGCTGCCTATGTGGAGCTGGGGGGACGCCAGTCCGGAGGGCAGGGCGCCAGTGCGTCAGTTCCAGGCATCCGGTGCGAGCGTCAAAGCAAACCAATTCAGGGGGAGGTGTGCATCTGGTGTTTCAGGGTGTAGAAGGTCGAGAGTCAGCCGCAGAGCGACTCTCCTCCATAGAGCGAATGTGCTGGATGATGTCCTGCTTGGCTTGCGAGGAGGTTTGCTCCCCAGGGTGCGAGGTACGTCTGTAGCGGCGCACTTTGGACCAGGACGGCTCTGCAGGCTCCCGATTTAGGGGGGGTAGGCGTGTAGGGCTAGATGGCGGCGTAAGGGAGAGATGTAGAAGTTGTGCAGCTTCCTGGAAGGATCGCACCATCCGGCGTTTAGATTCCCACTGAAAGATCAGCGCCAAGGGGTGGCCCCATTGATATCGGACGTTCAGACTTCTCAGTTTATCTGTCACAGGTTTGAAGTCCCGGCGCCGTCGAAGCGTGGTGGGTGGAAGGTCTTGAAATATCTGTATGGTGGCACCTTTATAAGTGAGCTCCGGTTTGGAGCGCGCTGCTTTTAGAATTGACTCCTTTTCGGTGAAAAAGTGGACCCGGGTTAGGATGTCAGGGATAAAGCCCGCACGGTTGGAAGGGCCTGACACATGGTGCGCCCGGTCCAGAGCCGGTGGGGAGGCATCGTCATCACCCCAGATATCATATAGTAGCTGTGCCACGAATGTCATGATGTCCGTTCCTTCAGCCCCAACAGGAATCCCCCTAAGGCGGAGATTATTTCGGCGGATCCGGTTTTCCAAATCTTCCTGCTTCAATTGTAGGTCGATATGTTGCTCTTCTAGGGTGGACAGGCGCTGCCAGAGGTGCTCCTGGTCCTCCGTTCGCGCGTCAACGGTATTTTCAAGGCCATCCACTCTCTCCCCGATTTCGGTAACCTCCTTTCTGAGTTCCCGTACACAGGAATGGACCTCTGAGCGTAAAGAGCCAATTTCAGATTTGACCTCCATCATGAAGGTGTCCATGAAGGACTGGGTGACCGGTGCTGAGTCTCCTCCAGTCGATGATGCCATTTCTCCAGAAGCGGTAGTGCCCGGCTTGTTCCAAAGCGCAGCAACCAGGTTGTCTTTCGGGGGTGCCGCAGAGTCCTTCCCTGACTTAGTGCGCATCATGACCCTTCGGTGCCCAGCACTCTCCAGCGCCGGGGAAGGTGGCAGAGTTGGGCAAGAGGGCGCGGGGATCAACCAGGGACGCCAACAGTATCCAGCGAAGCTCAGCAGGCGACAAGGCGCAGGATCCCACCAAGGGCACAATAGGTGGGGACCCACAGTCGGTGAGATAGGAGGGGGGACAGGCAATGTCTCGGGAGCCAGTACTACAGCCGGCTCCGTGCCGCCAGAGCGGTCAGTCCCCGGATGGCCACATCTTAAGAACCGGAGCCGCTGTGAACCACGTGCCAAGCGTACTGTAGATAAGTCAGGGGAATTCCTGGAGGCAAGTGTCAGTTCAGAGCCACAGCGCTCAAGGCGTCAGGACAAGCCGCATCACTGGGTACTCTAAGCGGCAAAGGACAGCGCTGGCCTCCGAGAGGCAATAAAGTTCAGCAGAGACCCCCTTTGGCGTAGAGGTCATCGGCGGCAAGTCCCTGCAGCCCGGGTCCCGTATGCCAAGGCAGACAGCACAGTGACAAGGTAAGCCGGCAAGGTGGCAGTGTCCCAACCCAGACCCACGTGGCCCCTGGGAGTCCAAGATGCGCAAGGGGCCCACCAGCAGAAGAAGGCGTAATCATGGAGAGCCTCTCGCTTTCAGGGGCCGCCAATCCTCCATAAGTGCAGGCAGCAGGCCACAGGGGGAGTCGCCAACCCACCGCTGGGGTAGGCCTCAGTCAGTCCCCAACGCCCGGGTGAAGCGGGCGGCCGGGAAGCAGCAATCCCCAGTGGGTGGTCCGCAGCACCTGGCCCAGTAGGTAGAGTCGATTGGGGCAGCTGTAAGCTGTGCGCCCTGCCGCTACGCCGCACGCCCACGCAGCGCCATCGCCACGGGAGTCCAGCACAGAGGCGGCGCGGAACAGGCAAGGGGAGAGGCAGGCCCACGCCCGGTCGCAGACTCACCATACCGTGGGCGCCAACCGCAGGCCAAGTCGTAGCAGAGGTGTAGCTGAATCCTCCGCAGTCGAGGGCTCCCCAGGCACCCACCCGGATCGCTGCAGGCCGCCCGGGGCCACCAGTCGACGTGGGGAAGGGCAGCGGTCCAGGAGATCCACACCGGTGGCAATCTGGTCCAGTCACACCCCGTTCAGCGAGTAGGCCCAAGATGGCGGGCGCTGCCGTGGATGACGCCGGTCCTCCCGGCAGCTCACCGGCACCCCAGTTGCAGCAAACACCTGCACAGGGCCAAGCGCCCCCCACAGGGTGGCAGATTCACCTGCGGGGCCAGTGGGGGCGGGTGGCGGCGCTCGGCACTTGGTAAGGCTCGGGACCGCAGCAGGCAAGATGGCGGCAGTCACTGTCAGGCCCGGGCGCTGAGGGTAGAAGAGCGGCGCCGCCCAAAGCCGCCGACCGCAGTCCAGGAGATGCCCTGCCCGTTCTGCTACCCATGCGCCCCGGTGTTTGGCGCCAATAGGGTCCCAGCTCTGCTGTAAAGGTGGCGGCCTGCAGGAGCTCCCGCGGCGTGCGTCTCACTCCATTCGTAGCGAGACCACGCCCCCTTGTTAACGTTTTTAATATGTGTTGTAGAGCATTGTGAATGTTGTGCAGCATGTTTAAAAGTTATAAGTTATAATAAAAAAGTGTTATAACCATTTTTGTCACCTTATATATAACCTAGAAAACAATATATACAACTGAAGTACCCTAATAAAAACCAGAATTAACACCAAAAATGTGTTCTAGTTTTTTTTGTTTATGCAATGCTGTCAATTTTTCCCTGCCTGTTCTAATGCTTTTTTGTTATAGTTTTTATTGTTAGATGGGGCAGTTCATCAAAGTAACATAACAATGTGTATTTGTAAAGCGCACTTTCACCCGCAAAGGGGCATCTTGGCGCTGAATAACAGACGTCTATTGGTTACCCAACTCAATAGTACTCATTTTCTCGACCTCAGAAAGGATGAAAGGCTGAGTGAATTTGCCGGGATTTAGACCTGTGACCATGAGGTCGAACACAGTCCCCTGCAGTGAGCACAAATACATGTAAAACCCGGGAAACATGGTGTAAGCTGAGCAAAGTGCATGTGTGTATAGCACAGAGTAAGTGTAGAACACAGAATATACACCACACATGGAGCACATGCCAATATGTTGTAAGCACTAGAGCCTTGTTAACATTAAAGCAGGCCTTGACGATATGTTCTTATTCTTGGGAATGTTGACGATGATGCGCAAAGGCTTTCTACGAGCGAATTGCAAAGTGGGGCATATGCATAATATGTGCAGAAGGGATTCTTCAGGCCACAAGCACAGCTTGAATAGCAGCGATCTTGGGTTTGGGACCCCATAGTGGCAATGTATCACTTGTGGGTGGTAGGCCGAGCCTTGTTGCTAAAAACATGGATTTGGGAAACCTTTAATTGTTTCAAACAGATAGCTCTGTGGGGTTGGCAATTTGTATGTGTTTATACATAGATAAGTGTTTTTGCGCTTTCTGAAGCACTCCTCATCTTGCAAACACGACAATAGTTTTGCTTGTTCATTGCCAGTTTGTAAGCGGTATGAGATAAAGTTGCTTCCCAGAGGTGATGCGAGTCTAGCGCCTTTAAAACCTCATTTCTGACTTGGGAGTTCGCTTTGCAGAGGTCTTCAATCTCTTTCGAAATTAGAGATTTTACGTGTTCGGAGCACCTGCTCTTAGAGATAATTACTTAAGGGTGCTTGTACCAGCCTTTGTAATACGAACTCTAAGCGAATTTGTGCAGGTGAGGTGTCTTGCTAGAGATAGAATATAAGACAGAAGACCTTACTGCGAGAGTTGCTCAAGAATGAAATTAGCTTTCCCGGGAAGGCTATTGATGCACAAGTTACTAACTTGTGTAACGATATATCTGTAAGAGACAGTAGTTAGTGACAGATTCCTTACCTTAGAATATCCCCAGGCGTCAGGCTGGATCCGGAAAGTTTTTTGCGTAGCAGTACCCTTGCGCGTCGGTAGGCGGCGTCGTGCGGCTCCGCGTCCGTCGTAGGCGTCGTGATCGCCGGGATGACGTCGCGGGCAGTACTTAGACGCCGCCCCTGCGCGCTGACGTCAGTTCTGTACACGACTTTCCGCGCCAGGAACGCAGAGCCATGCAAGAAGCTGACATAGGTGTCTGAAAAATACTAGGGCCCTGAAAGGGATGTCCTTAACCCTAGAAATCAGTTCGCAGAACGGGGAGGATGGGTGGGGCGGTAAGGAATCTGTCAATAACTACTGTCTCTTACAGATATATCGTTACACAAGTTAGTAACTTGTGCATCTGAAAGAGACACGTTAGTGACAGATTCCTTACCTTAGAATAGATACTCCAGCAATACCAACCCCGGTGGTGGGTCTGCGAACAAAGATCAGACAAGGAAGTCCTGGAGGACAGAACGGCCAAAGAAGCCGTCCCTCCGGACCTGACTGTCAAGGCAGTAATGCTTTGTAAACGTGTGCAGCGAGGCCCACGTAGCTGCCTGACATATAACCGGCAGCGGAACACCGCGGCCCAAGGCCGTGGTAGCAGCCGTTGCCCTGGTGGAATGGGCACGCAGCCCAACAGGAGGCTCCTTCTTAGCCAAAGAATAGCAGGTCTTGATGCACAAGGTAACCCAGCGGGAGATGGTCCTCTTGTGCACCGCCCGACCTTTTTGGCGCCCACGTAGCCAACAAAGCGCTGGTCATCCACCCGGAAGTGTTTTGTGCGGTCAATATAGAAGGAGAGCGCACGTTTTGGGTCCAGACGGTGGAGCCTCTCTTCCTCTCTGGAAGGATGCGGAGGCGGAAAGAAGGTGGGCAAAGTGATGGTCTGCCCAATGTGGAAAGCAGTAACCACCTTTGGCAAGAAGGACGGACGCGTCCGAAGAACAACCTTGTCTGGATGAACAGACAGAAAGGGAGGTTTGCAAGATAGAGCCTGGAGCTCACTCACCCGCCGAGCGGAGGTGATGGCCACCAGAAAGGCTGTCTTCAGAGTCAGAAGACGAAGAGGACAGTTATGTAGAGGCTCAAAGGGAGCGCACATTAAAAGGTAAGAACCAAGTTCAAGTCCCACTGAGGCATCACAAACGGAACAGGAGGGAAGAGGTGTGTAATGCCTTTTAAGAACCTGTTAACAACAGGGGACTTGAAAAGGGAGGGCTGATCAGGGAGCCTGAGGAAGGCCGAGATAGCACAAAGATAACCCTTGATGGTACCCAGGGCAGAACCCTGTTGGGCCAGAGAGAGAAGGAACAGAAGGACCTCAGAAAGAGGGGCAGAAAGGGGATTCACAGCCTTTGCTGTGCACCATGCCACAAATTTGTTCCACCTGCAGGCGTATACCACCTTAGTGGAGGGACGCCTGGCTGCCAGAATCACATCACAAACTTCGGGAGGCAAGTCGAAAGGAATCAACTGCCGCCGCTCAATCTCCACGCAAGCAGGTGTAGACTGGACAGGTTCGGGTGGAGGACCGTCCCCTGCTGCTGCGACAGAAGATCCTCCCGAAGAGGCAGACGGATCGGGGGATCTACGCTCATATTGAGTAGCTCGGGATACCAAACTCTTCGAGCCCAGTCCGGAGCCACAAGAATGACTTGGGCCCGGTCGTGCCGAATCTTCTTCAACACTCTGGGTAGAAGTGGTATAGGCGGAAAGGCGTACAATAGACCGCAACTCCACTCGTGACGAAAAGCGTCGCCGAGCGAGTGCCGCCTTGGAAATTCCAACGCGCAGAACTGATGACATTGCGCGTTCTCTTCGGCGGCGAATAGATCTAACCAAGGCTCTCCCCACTGTAGAAAGAGTCCTTGCGCCACTTCCGAGTGAAGACGCCATTCGTGATCCATCATGCACCTGCGGCTGAGTTCGTCCGCCCTGGCGTTCAGGGAACCTGCCAGGTGTTGAACCATCAGGAACATGCCCTGATGTTCCAGCCATGTCCAGAGGCGCAGAGCCTCCTGACAAAGGGTCCACGACCCCACCCCGCCTTGTTTGTTGCAGTACCACATGGCGGTGGTGTTGTCTGTGAACACCTGCACTACCTTCCCTTTGACAGAGGGAAGGAATGCCTTGAGTGCAAGTCGGATCGCCCGGAGCTCCAGAAGGTTGATATGGAGCCGGGACTCCGCCGGAGACCAGAGGCCTCTGATCTCCGCCTCTCCCATGTGACCGCCCCATCCCAGAAGGGACGCGTCCGTCACAACTGTGTGCTCTGGCTGGGGAAGGGAGAGGGATCTGCCCATGACCCATTGCCGGTTCGAGAGCCACCACTGCAACTGTTTTGCAGTCCTCTCCGAGATCTGGACGTGATCGGACAGGTTGCCCTGGTGCTGCGCCCACTGGAACTTCAGGTCCCACTGCAGAGCCCGCATATGCCATCTGGCATGATTGACCAGCAGGATGCAGGAGGCCATGAGGCCCAGCAGCCTCAGGGTGATCCGTACCGAAACCCAGGATAAAGGCTGAAAGATCGGAATCATAGCCTGAATATCCCGGACTCGCCGTTCGGGAGGATAGGCCCGAAACTGCGTCGTGTCCAGAACTGCTCCGATGAAAAGGAGCTGTGGAGAAGGAATCAGATGCGACTTCGGCACATTGATGGAGAACCCCAGCGAGTGCAGGAGTTCGGCCGTAGTCTGGAGGTGGGAGACGACTGCCTGGGACGAGCCCGCCTTCAGCAGCCAGTCGTCGAGGTAGGGGAAGACTGAAACCCCTGCCCAGCGCAGATGAGCTGCGACCACCGCCAACACTTTCGTGAACACCCGAGGGGCACTGGTAAGGCCAAAGGGGAGCACGGTGAACTGAAAATGCTCGGGGCCTACCGTGAACCGACAGGACGGGGATGTGGAAATATGCGTCCTGCAAGTCCAACGCTACCAACCAGTCTCCAGGGTCGAGGGCAGTCAAGACCTGAGCTAGGGTGAGCATCTTGAACTTCTCCTTCCGGAGGAAGCGATTGACGTTCCGGAGGTCCAAGATAGGACGCATGTCCTCCTTGTCCTTTTTGGGCACCAGAAAGTAGTGGGAGTAGCAACCACGCCCTACTTCTGGGGTCGGAACATGCCGATGGCCCTCTTGGTCAAGAGGGCCGTGACTTCCTTCTGCAGAAGCACCAAGTGATCCCCTGACATGCGGTGGAATTGAGGTGGCATGGCTGGGGGGTGGTCTCGAAGGGGAGGGAGTAGCCCCTTCGGACAATGTCCAAGACCCACCTGTCCGAGGTGATGGTGCGCCAGTGGGGAAGGTGATGGCGGACCCTGCCCCCTACTGGCGTGCCGTGCACCTGAAAGGAGGGACTAGGAGGGCTTGGAGGCCGCGGACGGGTTGGAGGTGGTGGCCTGCCCCGCACGCTGGTTGCCCGATCCGCCACGGCGGAATCCACGTCCTCGGCCACGCGAAGACGCCTGCTGCGCGGGCCGGTGGCTGGGCTGCTGACGTGAAGGGGCGCCCCTACCGTGGCCACGATAGGGGCGAAAAGCAGAAGTCAGCGGAGGGCGTGAGGCAGAAAGGCCCAGGGACTTGGCAGTAGCCCGTGAATCCTTAAAGCGCTCCAACGCATGGTCTGCTTTGGACCCAAAAAGACCGACTCCATCAAAGGGCATGTCCATGAGAGTATTCTGGACATCCCCTGAAAAACCAGTGGTTCTCAGCCAGGCGTGGCGTCGGAGCGCCACCGTCGTTGCAATAGACCTGCCCAGCGAGTCGGCGGTGTCAAGGCCACAACGTATAGTGAATTTAGCCGCATCCCTTCCTTCCGCAATGGCGCGGGAAAGCAGTGTCTGGACCTCCTCAGGACACTGGGGCAAAACATCCGCCACCGAATCCCACAGGGAGTGGGTATATCGGCCCAAAAGACAAGCAGTGTTAACGGACCGCAAGCCAGCACTGGAGGAAGAAAAACCTTTCTTCCCAAACTGATCCAGGCGTTTGGATTCCCTATCCGGAGGGGCGGTAGGGAAGGCGGTTTGGGAAGTGGAGGCTTGGACAACCAAGCTCTCAGGAGTGGGGTGGACAGAGAGAAACAGGGGGTCGCCCGGAGCTGGGCGATGGCGTCGTGACACGTTCCGATCCACAGGAGCCCCTGTGTTGGGCTTGGACCAGGCGCCCAAGAGAACGTCAGTGAGGGCGTCGTTAAACGGCAGCACAGTCTCCGCAGAGGAGGCTGCCGGCTGAAGCACCCTCTGTCAAGATGTTAGGCTTGACCGTCAAAGTAGGGAGTTGGAGACGTAAGGCCCCAGCTGCCCTACGCAACACCGTACCAAAATTGGCTCCCTCCTCCGTAGCCACGGGAGGAGACAGCATGCCAATGTCAGGGGAAGTATCCAGACCACTGGCCTCCCCTAGACTCCCTGTCCAGTCCTCATCGTACTGACAGTGTCGTGTCAGAGGGTCATCAGACCCCTCCCAGTCCAACTGGTCCTCCTCTGGTTCAAAATAAGGAGGAGGAGGGACAGTTGGGACCCAAGGTCCCATCGGCGCCGGAGCCGGCGTCGAGCGACGTCGGTCCGGAGCCATGTCCGGAGCCGGAAGGAACTGGGGGACGACGCCGCCCGGAGCCCAGGGCGGCGTCGAGAACGGCACCGGAGACATCGGCGCCGGTGGAGGTGTCGTTAGGTCGACCGGCGTCGATGGGGGTTGTGGAGCCGGGATCGAGGCCGGGGCCGAAGCCGGAGCCGGGATCGAGGCTGGAGGCACGGGCGACGCCGGAGCTGTCGGCGACGCCGGAGCAACCCCATCAGGGCCCGCGGGGCCCGAAGGCGCACTGGAGGGGCCTGAGGGCCCGAAGAGGCGGGCCATGGCCGACAGGAATTCCTGCACTTTGGCCGGATCCGCCCCCGAACCCGGGAAGGGCGGGTATGGCGGGGGCGACTCCACAGGCATGTCCGGGGCCGCGGGGACGGTGCCGGGAGGGGCCTCAGCCGAGTCGCGAGACCGGCGAGGCGAAGTCCTAGAGCGATGATGCTTTTTGGACTTCTTGTGTTTCGACTTACCGGACGAAGAAGACTTCGACGCCGACGACCGGTGTGGACTCCGCGATCGACCCCTGGACCTCTCACGCGACCGGGGCTTCCGCGGAGCCGAGTGCCGGGCCTCGAGGAGCTTTCGAGACCGCTCTCGCAAAGCTTTCGGGTTAAGGGCCTGGCAGTCGGTACAAGACTCCGTGTCGTGGCCTCGGCCGAGGCAGAAGAGACACTCCCAATGCGGGTCGGTGACGGACATCATCCGCGCACAGGCGCCGCAACGTTTGAAACCGGGCATCCCTACGACACCTTGAGAGATGAAAAACAGTGAAAAAATTCACCAAAAAGTATGGTCAAAAAATGATCAGGGCACTGCTCTTCCCGGATCTGCGCTTGCTGGCGCGGAAAAAGAAGAACTGACGTCAGCGCGCAGGGGCGGCGTCTAAGTACTGCCTGCGACGTCATCCCGGCGATCACGACGCCTACGACGGACGCGGAGCCGCACGACGCCGCCTACCGACGCGCAAGGGTACTGCTACGCAAAAAACTTTCCGGATCCAGCCTGACGCCTGGGGATATTCTAAGGTAAGGAATCTGTCACTAACGTGTCTCTTTCAGATCTGTAGGCTAACACTGGAGTCAGTTTTGCTTTGACTGCTGCAAAAATTGGTTTCCCAGTTGGCGTAGGCATTTTATGGTGTATTTTTTGAAAGGGGGTTATAAGTGAGGCCAGGCGTGGCTTTGGAGTCTTTAGGTGGAGCCTGGGAGAATGGCAATCTTGAAGCAAGACCCCTAAATATTTGCAGCTGGAACTCCTTTCTACCAGGTTACCTCCCAGGTACCATTTTCCCTTCTTACGGCCGTTATTAAAAATGACTATTTTAGTTTTATCGAAATTGACTGTCATCTGCTTTGTTACACAGTAGAGAGCCAACCGTTCAGCAAGTTTTGTAGGCCAATTGGTGCTAAATTTATGAGGACTATATCATCTGCGTATTGGAGTTACGTCATCAGTTGTCCAAATTTTGGCAGATGTGAGTGTGCCTCGTACAATGTTTTACTCAGACCTAAAATAAAGAGGTTGAGCAAAGTTCGAGCGAGCACACACCCATTTTAAACCTCATCCAGTAATAAATGGCGGGGTCAGGCCCTTGTTCGTGCCCAGGCTCACCTTTGCCCAAGTTTCAGAGTACAAAAGCTGTATTGCTCAAAGGAGATTGGCCGGGATGTTCCATGAGCCCAGTTTATGCCACAGCAAACCCCTGTCCATGTGGTCAAAAGCTTTTGGGGACTCAATCTGGTTTAGACAAATGGGACCTAATAGGTCTCTCTGGGAGACATGTGGGCCCAGGATTGAGTTGTTCCTTTCTCAGACTTGCAAAGAGACTACGAACTGGCAACTTCGGAAACCTTCCAGTATCTCCAGATAGGTCACGCTGTCCAGGCAGTGGCTCCCCGAGGGACTGACCTCCCCAAAGCAGCATCCCTTTAGGATACACTGCTTGATGGAACATGAGCCATACAGCAATTTCCCTTACATACAAGAAACTGATCAATAATTCAACAGACACCCTCCTCTGCTTACAACAACAATGGTATTCAGACCTGGGAGGTTATAGCAGACGATGAGTGGGAGGAGGCTTTGGCCTCCCATAGGGAGGTGGCAAACAGGGCGAGGTTCCAACCGGTGCAGCTCAAAGTACTCAATAGATCTTACTTTTCATGTAACACGATGGTCAAGATGGGCAGAATATACAATTCTGGCTATCGTAGGAAATGTGGTCAGGAAGGGACCTTTAATCATATACTTTGGGGTTGTCCAGCGGTTCAGAACTTCTGGACTGCAGTGGTGCTGTGTATGAATGATGTATGTGGCAGTGCCATGCCAATCTCCACTATATGGTGTCTTAATGTTTGGGACGCTGCAGACTTGTGCCAAATGGAGCAGGTCTGGATGACCTTGGGCACTGCAGTTGCCAAACGTAACATAGCATGTTTGTGTGGAGCTACGTCCGCACCTCTGCTGAAGGATCGGAAAAGGGACATGTATTGGTGCATGGTGGCTGAGATGTTATTGCCCTAGACAATGGAGCAAATGGAACGTCTACAAAGGCAGCCCTTGTGTGGCCGCCCACTGCAATTTCTGCCAAAGCAACCATTCCCTGCAGGGGCCCGCCTGGCGACTGGGATGCAGTGGGTGATCTGGGATGCGGAAAGTGTGATCATCAATAGCATAGCTAACATTTCCTGCCTTGCACACATGCGCATGACTACAGGTGGTGTTTTTGTTTATTTTCGGATTGCTTGCTATAAGCTTAATAAAAAGAAGTTAATAAAAAAATAAAAAAAGCCGGGGGGGGGGGGGAGGGGGGAAGGGGGGAAGGGGTTTAATAAAGCGCGTGCAAAGAAGTTGCTTTTTCCGAGTGTGTTGCTGTAGAAGCATGGAAAGAGTGTGAGAAAGTGCCATCTTTCTTGCATGGTATGCCCCCACTTTTTGCTGAATTGCTGATGTGCTTTGACTGAGTGTGCCCTGGGCTCCTGCCAACTAGGTACCCAGGGCCTGTGTTCCTTCCCTAAAACTGCATTGATGCCTACACCCAATTGGCATCCCTGGCCACAGGTCAGCCCCTGGTAAATGGTACCATGGGTACCCAGGGCACTGTGACCAGGGAAGGCCCCTAAGGGCTGCAGCACTTGTTGTGCCACCCTTAGGGACCCTGTACCTTTACACACACACACTGCCTTTGCAGGCTGCGTGTCTTGGTGCAGAACAAAAGTGAAGAGTCGACATGGCACACATCCCTGTGTGCATGCCTACAAGCCACTGCCCTGGCCTAGGTCAGCCACCCCTCTAGCTGGGTGCACTATGCCAGTGGTGAGGGCACAGAGGCATGAGCCCTGTGCCCCTACAGTGCCCAAGCCCATTCTTGGGCTTGTAAGTGCAGTGCTGCCATTAAGAGTATATGGTGCTGGAAGTCTGTCCTTACGAACTCCACAGCACCATAATGGCCCCACTGAAAACTAAGAAGTTTGGTATCAAACTTCTCAGCACATTAAACCCACACTGATGCCAGTGTGGGATTTAATGTAAAACACACTCCAGAGGGCATCTTAGAGATGCCCCCTGAAACCAACCCGACCTCCAGTGTCCGGACTGAGTGGCTGCCCAGGCTGCCACCACCAGACATGTTTCTGGACCCCTGGGTCGAGAGCCTCTGCTCTCAGGGGCCTGAAACAATGCGCATCCTGGGGCGAGGTGCCAAAGCCTCCTCCCCCAGGATGGGCAGGGGAAGCTTCAAAGGCCTGCCGCCTTTTGAGCTTCCCCCAGACCATTTGCTGCTCCCAGCAAACTGGTCCCCACTGGTTCTACCCCCACTTCTGGCGGGAGAACCGGCGGGAAAACCAGAGGCAGGAAATGGGTTGTGCCCACCTCTGCCAACTCCACCCCTAAGGTGGGGGAGGCGAGGTGAAGCACAAACTCGAGTCCCCGCCATCTTGAGGATGGGGGACCCAGCCAACCAGGGACAGGCTCCTGCCCCCTCCCACTGGAGAGTGGCAGAATAGGGGGTGTACCCACCCCAGGGACGGGACCTATTGGTCCCTGCCCTTACCTACCTGTAACCACCCCTAAATTCAGTATTTAGGGGCTCCCTGAACCTTCCTTCCTCAGTTCCAGATTCCAAAAACAAGAAAGAAGAACAAGAAACAAGAAGACCTGCGTGCAGCTGCTCACAAGAGGAAGACACCAACTGATTTGGCCCCAGCCCTACCGGCCTGTCGACCCTCGAACCGGCTCCTGCTAAACCCCGGCGTCTCCAGTGGTCAGCACCCTCACAAACCCCGGGGGACCGGACTGCCTAGTGACTCCAACCCCCTGGGACTCCCAAGAGCAGTGGTACTGCTCAAAGCAAGCAACCAACCCCTGGTGCCAACCGGGAACCGCGAATCCTGCACCCTCTGCACCCGCCGAGCCCGGCCTGTGCCTGATTGGGCAAATACCAAGAGGACGTCCCCCCGGCGACTGTGACCCAGAATCCAGCACCCAAGGGCCCTCCTCGACGCTCCTGACGACGCCTGCAGCCTCAGATCCAGGGACCCCTCCAACCGCGACCAGCCGAGGGTAAGATTTCCGACGCCTAAAGACACCCCTGCACCCGACGCCCCACGGCCTCCTGTGCCCAACTCCGGGGTGCCTACCCTTCCCACAGCTTCCCAACTTACCTCTCAAAGTGGTGGTCGCACCTGAAGAATCACCGTCCCAGAGTTTGCAGTCTTTGTTCGTCACGCAGCTTTACCATTGAAAACCATTGGGCGCCCGACGGCCCAAATGCCCACTGCACCCGGCCGCCCCAGTGCCGCTGAGGGTGCACCAACTACCCTGTTCGACTTCCCCACTTGCCCTGAGCAAGTGACCAGGAGCTTTGCTCCCACAGCCGAGTGGCCTGCTAGCCAGCAGCCACCAACCAAAGCCCCCCTGCCGTCCATAGGATAACATTGGGCCTACTCACTCTGCACCCGGCCGCCCCTGTGCCGCTGAGGGTGTAACAACTGTACTTACCTGACCCTGGGGGACCCCTGAGTCTATGCCCAGAACCTTAACTCTGCCAGTCGAGTACTTACCCAAAAGCCGATAACCCACTTTTCTTCCAACATTGACTGGTTTTCTGTGAAATTTCTTCTAAGTGTCCACTTTTGAAATACCAAAATATTGCTTAAAAATCACAACAGTAACGAATTCCGATATACTCCCCTGCTATCAGGAGAGACCTCAGCACTGCATCTTTCAGACCAGTACTGACCCTGAAAAGTAATTTTAACCGTACTTACCCGTACTTTGAAATTCCTTCCATAGGATATCATTGCCTGCTTTTTGTTGAAAAAGTTTCTGTGTCGATTTCTGAATCTTACAAATATTCCTTAAAAATCATGCCAACGATACAAACGTAATTACTTACCTGTTTTAGATAGATATCCCAATGCTGAACCTGAGACTCCAGCACTGGATTACAAAAGTAACGTAAACATACTTTGCTTGCAAACTGTATTTCCTTCCATAGGATAACATTGGTAATTTTACCCAGAAAAGTTTCTAAGTGTCAACTTTTGAAATACCATAATATTCCTCAAAAATCACTACTATAACCAAAACGCTTTTACTTAACTGTTTACAGGAGATGTCCCGGGACTGAATCCAAGATCCTGTCCTGTGGTTAGAAAAGTAATCCACAAAGTAATTAATTGCATTTAACCAAAACTTTCCATTGAGCTCATTGTTGCATTGTGTTTGAAATTGTGTTGCCTCTTGCAACAACTGTGACTACTGTCATCAAAAAGACTATTGCCTATTTGAAAAGTGTTTAAACAAAGCATTTCATTCTGAGAAAGTATATTTTGATTCCTATTGTTGGTTCTAAAATAAGACAAGCCTATATTTTTATATACAAACCATTGGCTTAGAGTTCAGTTCTTGAGTGTGTGGCTTCATTTGCTGACTGAGTGTGTACAACAAATGCTTTACACTGTCCTCTGATACTGCCTTACTGCTCGACCAAGCTACCACTTTAGAGAGTAAGGTTATATCTAACTTTAGCCTCTGCCTTGCCATTGGGGAACTGTGGACCCTATACACCCTGTACCTTACTTTGGTGCAGTATATATAGAGTCACTTTCCTACAAAGAGCCAGAAGGTTATAGGTCGTACCTGACTTGGGTCGAATGAATGTTTGATTGGGTGGAATCAGGCCCGTTTCTACCGCCCAGTTTTCCAATTCCTGCATCAAGATACCAGCAAAAATCTTTGAGTCGATATCTAATAACTCAATCATTCGATAGCTGTTCGGGTCAGATTAAGGGCCTCTTTTGTAAATTGGATGTAGAATTGACTCGTGCCAAGACTAGTATAACATTTTCTTGGACACAGAAATTGTACAGGTTGAAAAACAGTTTGCTCCACAAACCTGGGTCGCGCTTGTAAATGTAGGTTCCCAAACCATTTGAACTCAGCGCCCTGTTTCCCCTGATTTTCTTTATTTGAGCTTCAATTGTAGATTGGGAAAAAGAAAGTTGGCGTATTACTCATTGTCTGAGTAGAGTTGCTTGATCTTTAGAGTGTTACAAGGAACCAATATGAGTAAGCCAAGCTTGATGCAGAACATTGATAGCAGAAAAGGTGGGGCAATGCTCCAGCTAATTAATCACGGCCCACAAAACGTTCTTATTCTTTGATTTACAGGCTTGTAAAATTTCGATCCAGCCTTGCTCGTTCCTTGCACACTTTGCCTCCCAGATCGCTTGGTGAGAGTAACAATTAGTTTCTATTTCCGGGCTGGAAGGCGCTCCAAGTCACCCTTGGGCAAAAGAGTTTGCACTTCTTGGAGAAAGATGGAAAGGTGCTCTTACGAAAGATGCTCCGATGTAGGTGGGAGGTGCGGTGGGTCTAAAATGAATGATAGGGCATAGCCTGGCTGGGCTTTCTGCAGGACCCACCTGTTGGATATTCTCCTTTGCCACTTGGGGAGAAAATGTCTTATCCTGCCTCCTCAACTGGCGTTTGTGTGCTATAGAGGCTTGGAGGTGGATGCCAGAGAGGCAGGGGACTGGGAAGTTTGCTACCTTTGATGGCCTGGGCTTTGCCTGCTTGATCCCTGCCCCTGAAAAGACTGGGTGCTTGCAGTGGGGAAGATGGCCTTGACAGTACGTGAATTCTCTGCAGAAGCCATGAAAGGGGCAAAACTGATGAATAATGTCTCGCGAGTGTAGAAAGGTCTAGGTAACATGGCACAGCCCGGTTTTCTTTACAGCATTCTACCACTGACACAGTCTTCTTGACATACAGGCAATACCCATCAAATGGCATGTCCATTAAAGAGGCTTACAAGTCTCCAGAGAAGCATATGAATCACATTCAAGCGTGCCTCTCAAGTATCACACTAGTGCCAACTGCTCTGCGTAAGCAGTCCGTATTGTCCAGCCCACAAAGGAAAATCTGCTTTGTGGTGTCCCGGCCATCCTTAATGGTTTGAGCCAAATCATCCCAAAATTCCTCAGGGACTACTGTAAAGATAACCACATCCCATAAAGCATGGATATACCACCCCAGCAAGCAGCTGATATTGACTGATTGGATGCCAAGGCTAGCCTGGGAAAATATCTGCTTCTCCAAAGTCTCAGGGTGTTTCAGCTCTCTATCAGGGAAGTCGTGGGGAACGAGTTGGAGTTCACTCTACTGGCGGAAGCTTGAGCCACAAAATTCCCAGTCTAAATTAATTTTTGCCTCAAATTCTATACAAAGACAGGTATTTTTAAAGCAACCCAGTGCCGTTTTCCAACAGATTACCATGTTTTGCTTAAAATTTCAGCCTCAGTTGCTCTGAATATAAAAGTTTCCTCACAAATGAACTACCATTTGTGATGGGTCATAGTGCTGCAGTTTGATATATGCCAATTAAGTTTGTGTTACCTCTCTTCGGGCTTTCATTCCATAAACCAGCTGTTTCCACCAAATTTCGATAGATAAAACATGGTGACAGCAACAGTAATGTTAAGATATTGCAATGTCATTTCTAAATCATGCCCGAGTCATACAGATAGTTTTACCGCTTCTAGCAATCCTGCGATTATTAACTATAAAAGTGCCTGCCATGTTTATTACTTCACACCTACAGGAGTGATTACTCACACCCCTGAGGTAATTTTGTTTAACATCGCATGTGCCAATACAGTGGTTCTGGTTTACAGAACACTTTGGATGTACATGTAACAGACACCCAAAACACACAACACAATCAGTACATTTAAAAACCCTTATCAATATGCACCCAAAAGAGTTCTGATATGCTGTAATCTGCTTCATCCGATATTCTACAGCATTGTCCGTTTGCCAATATTATAACACACCACTGTTCTAACCACACCTACAAACGGTCACCCTCAAACAGTACACACAAGCGAGAACATTACAGCAAAATGCGCACAAGAACCCGAAATCCATAAAGCTGTTCAAGCGCTGCTACGCACCCTACGATCACCACGATACAAGCAGTACATATGCACCACAGCCTCAAATTACGTCACAAAATTATCTACCTGGATTGTCACGCAAATACGGAAATCACTTTACTCCGGTCAAGCAAAGGAAAAGCACCGAACACAAAGGAGAAAAATAAATAAATTCATAATGCGTCTTCAGCAGGCCCATAAGAGGATCATTACAAAGATCTTCCATGGTCAAACCGATTTCACTTTCATAACAACCTATTCAAACCACTTCTACACAAACTCTAATACCTTAACAGCCAAACACCAACAAACCTTCATAAATAATTTCAGGCATTTTCAGGAAGGCGCGCAAGAAAGGCCGTCCAAAAGAGAATGTGCTATTATGGCATAATGCTGTTAAGCGCTAAACAAATGCCAACGTGACAAAACGGACACTAAACACCATACCTTTTTATAGAATTAGAAAAACAGAGTGGGAAAGGAATTCACGACTGGAGGGCTCGTCTTGTCAAGAAGAAGTTTAAGAAGCAAAAAATCCAACCCACAAATGAAACACGCTCTTCTGGTGTCGGGAGCATGCCGATATTGGACAGTGACTTGAAACAACAGTGACATCTCATGCAGTGTCATGATAGGTAAATAAATACCTGTGCTATGCCTATAAAAGTACGTTGTACTGTACACATCTGCTAATATGGTTTGCACGTAAAACAAACACGCACCTAGAACCCCGTCACCACAAAGGAAGCAATTACACAAACGTTAAATACTGCCTTGATGTTATTTTCCAAGATATACATTGTCCTCGAAATCGATTTTATAAAAGTGCTTGCACCTAAATAGGTTTGTTAGCTTTGTAAAGCTTGCAATTTGCCGCTTTCCCTTAATCGTGTGGTTGTCAGCTGAATGGGGAGACGCAGTTCCGGTTTTGTTTTAATCTACCGCATGCACTGCCGTCCGTGAAAAACATTTCAACCTTCCCTACGAACACATGCCTCTTCCCTCAGCGCCCAGCCTCTCCAGTATCTCCAAAAGGAAGCAATGAGTTGCACACTCTAAAGTGCCATTTGTCACCGTTTGCTTTTAAAAACAAGCGCGCGCGGCCACGCTAATTAGAAACAGATGGCCCCTGCGCGCCGCTGCTCGCTCCCGCAAGGTGGATGCCGCCACACGCACGAGTGTTGGAAAAGTGCAGACCGATTCCAAAAGGTCATCTCCTAGAGCAGCGCATGCACGCTGCGCTAGGCTCGACCTAATAAAAACACATATCTTATTGAATGACCTCTTTGGGTCTCCTATTAGCCAAAATATGTATAGCTTTTAATTAGCTGCAGACAGGGGGTCCTGCCCTTGGCCTTTAGTTTAAAGGTGTATGAATGGTCACTGGCAAGAAAAGGTTTCATATAGCTGTTAAAGTGGAAGAGGATTTGTAATATTGGATCGAAATGAGCAGATTTCTAACTGGATGACTATTCTTATGGCGTTGGGGTACAGCCTCTTTATCCTCTATGTTATATAGACCTGTATGTTAGAGCGAGTGTGCATGTCCCCATACCCTTGATGATGTCATTATGGACAACTGTAGATCTGCATCTTGTATTGTTGATTTTTTTGTACACTATTAAAAATGCACACAAAGAATGTATTAAATAAAAATAAAAAAATGTACTGTGAAAGATATGTATGATGTAATATGGAACTATTTCTGTCAATTGTATGCTTAAAGTCCAATTTTAAATATTTCACACATTTCTGTTTCTCCTATTGTCATTTCATTCGCTTTCTGTCTACCTTTTGTGTCAGTCTGTCAGCTATCCAGTAAGATTCTCTTTTTATAATCCATTTTGGAAATGTTTTAGCTCCCTGGATCTTACATTATATTCTTTTTTGTAAACATTGATACACTCCATTTTTTGATGACCTCTACGGTAAAATGAATAAAGATAATTATGTACACACCTCTGGTTTCAGTTGTCACATATGGATTGCCAAATTTGAGTTCAGGTAGTACATTAGGAACTGGTGCCATCATCCCATCTTCAACTGAGTAGGGGTTGAAAAAGTGCATTCCATGTGGAGGTCCCCGACAACTGTGACTTTCAGGTACCCTTTCCTCTTGATAATCCATTCCCTGTTCAAGTTCCTGAATAATAAAAAACACTTGATAGTACGGACATTGATAATAAATTAATACACAAAACATACTTTTGCAAAAAATATACAATTACCAAACAGTGAAAATTACAAAATTAACAGGAGACAATGCTGCTTTAAATGTTGAAAAATGTTGTCGTAACAGAAAAACATGGAACATTTAATTTGTATTTGTTATTCAGGAATAACTTCCATGTGCAGTGAAGATCCAGTTTTTGCACCTCTAATCAAAATATATTAAGTTATCTTTAACATGTTGTAACATTATCCTAATGGAGATATGTACTGTACCACACACATGGTTCAAGGAGGAACCTTTAGGACATCAATGACCTATGTAGACCATGATTACGGATGGATGGTATCACTGTAATTATGATTTATATATTCTTTTAAATACACTAATATTTTAAATCTTATAACTTCTGGTTGAATGTGTAACAATCAGGACACTGTAGACATTTGAAGGTCTCCATCCTCACACCTGCCAATGAGGGAAATTGTCTTTCACAATTCTTTTTTTTTTTTTAAACGCATTATTTATGACTTTTCATAACACTGGTTGGTACATAGTAGAACAAACAAAACAGAAAGAAATGAAATTCCTTGCAAAGTCCTATACCAGATTAAGTACAGTGTTCTATGAATCAGGCATCAGATCAAATAAGAGAAGAAAACTGAAGACAGTCCTTAACTGCAGACTACATTCAACGGGTGGGAAGTCTATGCATCTAATCATTGGCAGTATCATGCGAGTCACTCTCTGATGAGGAAAGTCCCCTAGTCGGGATCTTTACAACCTGTCGGGCATAACAATGACCAGGAAAACACATTCCTTCTTCCACTTGACGTATGATCTTTCACAACATTTCAACGAAATTCTCTGATGGAAGTTCAGTACACAAACACACCAATCTAATGGATGCAAATAAGAGCATACCAACCTCAAACATCACTTTTAAGGAAATACAAATGCTTATTATATCACTCTGTATACTAAAAAATCATAAATGACAGAAATGTTTGCTCAAAATCAAATAAGAAGGGATTAAAAAAGTACAAATACATTTACATTTTTCCATGTGTTATGAAAAATTGTTCATACATGCATGTTTGGGGATATATGCATGGGAACAAACAAGACAATGAAAGCTACATCTCTGTGTATATGTGTAGGTTTGTATATACTAAAAAGGGAGCAGAGCACTGTAGAGGATCAAAGACGCATAAAGTCCACGAGTGATAATAAATATCGCTGGGTTCTGAAGGTTATTGTATTATGAAGTAGTGTTGCTTTTTTTTTTTTTACTCAGAATCTGTTTATTAGGTTTTCAACAAACAGTACAGTACAAGAATAAAGCAGTAAAGGGTTTGAACTCGGTGTAAGTACATAAACAAGCTTAAAACATACATTTGCAGTATAATAGCATCAGTCTCCTCCCAGGGCGCTAATGCAACAGGCTAAGCAAAGAGCAACCAGGGAGGTTAGGTGCAATGAGGTTCTGCTAGGGAAGGGACCAGGGGACACTGGGCAGTAGACGAATAAGGAAATAACAGGGGCCCATGTTAATCGGGATGTGTTGACCTGCTAGAAAACACTAACTCCCCCTCGGAGATCAGTGACCAGCGTCTGTGAGGTAGCACCACAAGAGGGTCAAGCGGGCCCTACCAAACAGTGATCAGACAAGAGGCTAAAGAGCCAACATGCCCACCCAAAAAAGAAAATGGGAAACCCAGAACCAGAGGGAAGGGGGGAGGGGGGAGGGAGTCCTCCAGCCATGCAACGTCAGTAAGTGTTCAAAGAAAACATCTGCAGGGGAGGGGACCGGCTGGGGGGGAGAGGGGGCGTCCTAATCCCTGTAGCTGGCTATCAACGTCTAAGGTTTCACCATATTATCAGGGAGGCCTTTAAATCGAACAGATGGAGGGCGCGTAGCTTTCAGGGGCAGAAGCATAGATATTACATGCATGACAAATAGTCAATCAGAGGCTGCCAGAGGTGAGTGAATTTCTTTTTAGTAAAAAGCCAGCTTGTGTAACATCTGCTCCATAGCCATGGTATGCCACAGCCAAGTAAACCAGGCCACGGGAGCAGATATGGTTTTCCAGACCAAGGCTATAAGCTGCTTCGCTGCCCCATTCATGTGGCAGACAAGATACCAGTCCGCATGAGCCACTGCCTCGAGTGTGACCGGCCTGTCCTCCAGAATAATTGTGCAGTAATCCGCTGGTATAGGAAAATCCAGTGTGTTCTTGATATGCCCCCGTATTTCTTTCCAGAATAGAGTAAGGAAGGGGCACGGCCACCAGATATGCTGGAAGTCCCCGACCTGGGTGCCACACATTCAACAAGTAGCCGGGGTTGCAGGGAACATGGTATGTAAGCATACAGGGGTATAGTACCTTTGCAGCATTAGTTTATACGTCGGCTCTTGCTGGGAGATGCTCCTGTGGGTCTCAGGGAGCTCACGCCAAAGGATCTCCCATTGTTTCTGGGAGATGCCCAGGGCACTATCCAGTTCCCTTTAAGTTTGATAGGGGTGCCGTGGGAGAAGGCGGGACTGTTGTAAAACACTAAAAGTTTTGGAAGTAAGACCCTTAGATCTCTCAAAAACGCGCACTAGGATTTCGAACGGGGTGAGAGAACGAGTGGCACCTGCTGCGTTAGGGGGAAATAAGTCCCAGTGATGAATCTGAAAGTACTGATGGCAGGATTTGTCAGGGACAGCAAAATCAAGATTACATTGCTCAAAAAGCTTAATGGTCGGCCCTGAAATAGGTCCTGTAGGGTCCTACATTCGTACTTTTCCCAGTCTGGGAAAGAGCCCGGAGCGAGGGCTGATGCAAAGTCCGGATTACGGTCAATTATGGAAGGGAAAAGAGGTAAGGCCTCTCCCGATCGCCAATCTATCCCAGATCTCAAGGACTGTGCAGGTCGGAGTTGCCAGACAGGTACTCCGGGGGCGGTGGTGTTGCAGGAGCCAGGTCAGGTCCCACAGCGGCCTACAGTTCACCGCCCGGTCCATATGCAGTCAGTGCTTCTCACTTTCCATGGCCACTCACTCAGAGATAAAGTGCAGGTGTGCAGCCCAATAATAGTCTAAGAGGTTAGGGCATGCATGGCCCCACGATTACGAGGCAGCATCAGTAAATTGTTCAAGGTGTGAGGGTATTTTCCTTTCCAGATGAAGGATCGCAGATCCTTCTGCATGAACTTGATGTCGTCGACTGGAATGGGTGTGAGGAGGGACTGAAATAGGTACAACAAGCGCAGGATCTTTACCACTTTTATTCGTCCCAATCAGGAAATATGGAGAGACTTCCATCTTCGCAAGTCCTCCAGTATAGCACTGCAGAGCGGCGTCCAATTGGCTCGGAACAAGGTCTGTAAAGACGAAGTTATGGTGAGGCCAAGGTACTGTATGGATCTCAAAGCCCACTAGAAGGGAACAAGCTCCGGTAGGCGCGGGACGTGTAGCGGCGGGATGGTCAGATTAAGTATGTGGGATTTAGTCATACTGATTTTGTACCTCAATACCAGGTCATAGGCACGAAGGCACTGGACCACTGCAGGGAGAGAAGTCTCCAGTTCAGTTATCGCCAGCATCAGATCATCGGCAAATAGCAGGGAATTGTGTTGTTGACATCCAAAGGGAATGCCGGCAATAGAGCGGTCTTATTGTATGCGGATAGCCAGGGGTTTCACCACTAGGGCAAAAAGCAGGGGGGGGGATAAGGGACATCCTTGTTGAATGCCCCAGAGTGGATGACCTGTCCATTCACTTGAATGGCAGCTGTGGTTGCGACATATGTGGCCATGATTTTGCTTTTAATTGTGGGGCCCAGAATGATCTTGTGGAGAACAGATCGGAGGAAGGCCCAACTGATTCTGTCAAATGCCTTTTCCACGTCAAGCGAGAGAAGGCAAGCGGAGATGTAATGAGCCTGGACTTTCTCAACTAGGTGGGCGAGTTGCCTGATGTTACAGCGCCTTGTCTTTGTTTCATAAAGCCGGCCTGGTCAGGGTCAATCAGCCCCGGTAGGAGGGTCGCAAGGTGATTAGCCAGCAATTTGGTATAGAGCTTGGCATCAGTATTGAGCAATTAGCTGATAAGAGGCGCAAAGATTAGGGTCTTTACCCGGTTTGGGGATGAGTGTTATTTCGACAGCCGACCTCGCCGGCGTGAGGCCTCTGGCGTGTGTAAAAGAGTTGTAGAGTTCAAGCAGGTGGTGCTTCAAATGGGCAAAAAACTTGTAAAAGGACACTGGTAGACTGTCCGGGCCCAGAGTCTTCCCCACTGGAAGCCACTTAAGAGCACAACTCAGTTCGGCTGCAGTAAAAGGGCCTTCAAGATCCTGAGCAACCTGAAGATTCAAAGGAGGCCAGGGGCAATCGCAGACGTAAGAATCAATGACAGCCTGATCGTCTTCATCGCTGAAATAGAGACTCTGGTAGTAGTCCGTAAGGCCTCTTGCTTATCCAGTTCCCAGACGGTCCAGTGGGAGTTTGCACGCCCACAGTTTGGAGATATGGGAGAAGGCATGTTGTACCCACTCTGGGGCAGGGAACTCCTGGCTATCCGCATACAATAAGATCGATCTATAGCCAGCATTCCCTTTGCGAGCCAAGAGGGTGCCCACCTTGTCACCCCCTCGTAGTATTTTTGCTTAAGGGCCAGGAGGGACCTCTCTGCCTTGTTAACTCTGTGAGCCCTCAGTTGGCCTCTCAGCAATGCCAGTTGCCGTTTGGCGCACGCCGTGGGGCTCGGTTTATCAGCAAGCTCCATCTTCTGGATTTCCTCAGTGAGGCTTGCTTCAAACAGGCGAGCTTCACTTGCTCTAGCTATAGATATGGAGGCGATAACACCCCTGAAGGTTGATTTAAAACCATTCCAGAGCACATGTGGGGAAGTGTCCAGCAAAGTGTTGAGTTCAAAGTATTCAGTGATGGCCTCTTTAATGAAGGAGCAAAGGGTGCAGGTTCCAACGGGGGGGGGGGTACCTCGCGCTGGGGTCTCACGCGGAGTCCATACGAGTTCAACATGAGCATGGTCTGAGATAGAGAGGTCAGAGATTTGAGCTGACTCGAGGCCCCTTAGGAGTGGTGTGTGAGGAATATATAGTAAATGAGCAAGTAAGACAGGTGCACATTAGAGTAAAAAGAATAATCTCTTGCATCCGGATGTAAGTAGCACCATGCGTCAACCAAGCCAGCATCCATAAGCTCCCGTCGGAGCTGTCCAGACATGGCTCCCGGGCCCTGAAAGTGTCCTGTGGCACTGTCGAAGTAGAGATCCCAAACTAGATTAAGACACCGCCCACTATTAAGTCCGTTTCAGTAGAGCCCAGTTGGTTCTTAAGTATCCCGTGTAAAAACGCTTCTTGAGCGTGGTTCGGGGAATATAAGTTGAGTAGGGTCAAGGTTGATCTTCCACTTTCAACCGTTAGGGTTAGGAACTGTCCTCCCGGGTCCTGGGAAACCTTCAGTAACTTGGAATAGAAACCTTTCTTAAAGAAAATACCTACCCTCGCTGTTTTGGAGTCGGCATATGCCCAGTGTTGGCAGGGATAATGAGGATGGTCCATATGGTGGCAGTCTTCCCTAAGCAGGTGGGTTTACTGGAAGAAAAGGATTTCAGGGTCCCGCTGGAGAAGAGAGCGCCAGATTTGCTTCCTCTTGCTGGGGGAATTGAGCCCTTTGACATTTAGGGACAAAAGTTAAAAGTTGGTCAAGGACCAAATGGTCTACGGGGTGTGGGCGGCGCTGCTAGAAGTCAGGGTAGGTACCTCACATGTCCCATCAAATGTAAGACCAGGAATTTGCCCCCTCTCCAAATCACAGGAGGAACGTAGCTAGGAGGTGGGAGGAGAAAGAGGGAACTAAACCAGGGTGAAACAAGCGAGCCAACAGGGCCCAATGCAATGGACTTCTCCATTGGTAGACGGGCAAGAAGACTCATCCGTTCCTAAAGAGTCGTCACCCTCGACTGAGCAAGGCCCAATAAAGGCAGGGGAAGTGGTGACTGGCAACGCAACGACCAATCCTTGTGGGAAAGGGTGTAGTAGTATATGGCCAGGGCTAGTATGGGCAATGTTTCTGACAAGGCAAAAAATGTTCAAAAGCGTCATGCTCCTTGTCCGTGGACCCTGCAAAGTGAACGGACATCAGGTTAACAGGATATAACAACCCATGTGTGCTGTGATTGCTTGGACAGGAGAAGTTCGGCAATCAGCATGGAGCATCAGAGGATACCTGCAAACGTTCTTGCTTCATATTTTGCAGATGCAAGAAAATATCTTTGAATTGCGACTTTGGAGACCTCGGACCGTCCACCATGCAGGACACCACCCATCTGGCCTTTCAGGGGGGGGGGGGGGCGAGGGCTCAGACAAGGTGATTCATCAGGCAGTCCCAGAAAACATTTAGTCTCAGTCAGCGATCTCACCATCCATTGCTTGCAGTTCCATTGGAAGGGGAGTCCAAAGGGGTGGGCCCATTGCTACTTGAGCCCTAGATCATGCAGTTTCTCGGTCACAGGGTTGAAGTCTCTCCTCTTTTTGAGCATCAGCGGGGAGAGGGCTTGGAAGATCTGCACAGTGGCCACAGAAGACGATATCAGCCTTTCCTCTCGCGGCCCGCAGGATGGGTTCTTTGTACTGGAAGTAGTGGACCCTGGTGAGGATGTCGGAAGATCCATCTGAACAGCCAGCTGGAGTTGTGATACGATGTGCCCTCTCCAAGATGAGTGGCTGTTCCTTCGACCCCCACCCCCCTGATGGCCGAAGCAGGTCCCTGGTAAAGGTCATGATTTCCTCCCTCTCAGCACCCTGGGGGACCCCTCGATGCGAATATTGTTACGGTGACTGCGGTTCTCAGGGTCCTCCTGTTTGGCCTGCAATGCCATCTATTGCTCTATCAGAGTGGCCACGTGGCACCAGAGCAACTCCTGGGCCTCCGCACGCAAGTCCATTGTGCATTCCAGATCGTCGACTCTTGCGCCTACGGAGGTGATGTTGGTGTGAAGCTCCTGGATACAGCTCCTAAAGTCAGATTTGAGGAAGACGTTTTTCCATATAGTCTTGCGTGATGGGGAGGGCTGCAGGGGTCCCCGAGGGCGGCAAAGAGGATTCGCACCTGCCACTCATGTCCACGTGTCAGGTTTTAGCCCAAAGGGGGGCAACCAAATTATACTTGGAGGCACTGCCACTGGGCATACCAAGTTGAGAGGGGGGCTCCCAAGCCAGCCGAGTCCTCAGCACTGGGAATGTGTGGGTCACCACAAATCTCTCTCGAGCCGCTCAGGAGTTTTTAAGTGGCAATAGTTCTACAGGGACCTCAGGTCTCAGCCAGGTGTACTGGTCTAAGGGGTGATGGGGACCCAAGCAACACAGGATGGCAGTCAATGGTCCAAAGGCTCCGGTCGCGTGTGTGCGGGAGAATCGCTGTCAGTAGGGGTCGCTCCCAGCAGAGTCAGGCAGTCATTTCACGAGCCACACCAGGGTGCCTGGCTAGGGTGCAGGGCAGCGCTTCTTTAGGTCTCTGATCACAGTTTACTCTGTGGCAGTCATTACCCTCTCACCGCCAGCAAGCCCCCCTGCAACAAAGGAAGAGGGCAGCCCACTTCACCAGTCCGCCAAGAGCCCCACCGGGTGGGTTAGAGGTGCCCACTGTGTGCAGGAGGTCGCTGTTGCATTGAGAGGGGTCTGACAGTTCGCAGAGCAGGCTTGAAGTCTCTAGTAGTGAGGCTCCCTCCAGGCCAGAAACAGTCACCAGGCAGAGGATTGACTGGCAAGAGAAGCAGGAATGTATTTGGGCTCCCCAATCCTCTTGGGGTCCCCTAGAGCTGTGTGCTGCTTCAGGACCAGGAGGCCCCACCCTGGAATCTGCGCTACTACTGTTCGCCCTTGGGCCACCCCCACACACACTTGGCAGGAGCGGAGGGGCCACACTAGATCTGATTCCTCCATATGGTGCCCCGCCCCGCTGGGGACAAAGTAGGACGAAATACCCTCGCTGTTTGATCGCTGACTGTCGTTCTGAGGGGGACGAGCACTGGTTGCCAACAGAGCTCTGGCTAACGCAATATCACAGGACTCGCATCACCCAGCCTGTAGGCACTTCCAAGGAGCCTGCCCGTGCCCCAAAATGGCCTTTCGGAGATATCAGAGTCTTACAGTTAGAGGGGCCCACCTCGGTAGGGCAGTGCTGCAGCAGTCTATGCAGAGGTCCAGGCCCCCCAGAGTACAATCAGCCGCAATACAATGGCTGCGCCGTAGCAACATGCGCTGCACGTTCTCTGCACCCTCGGTCCACAGGCGCTTGGAGTCAGGGTCAGAAGCTCTCGCTTCCTTCTGCAGTTGGGGTCACCTGGCAGGTCATGCTCCCCTCCAGCAGGATACCACTGCCGGCCATCAGGCTCACCACTCAGCGCGGCCGGGGCCTCAGGCAGTTAGTCACAGCCCTCCCCCACAAGATGGCGGCTGGTTTCGAGCTGCGGGCTCTGGGACAAAACGGGCTGACTCGTCTCTCCCAAGCAGCCTCCAGCCTGAAACACGGGCAATCGACAGCGTCGAACTCCTCCCACGTCAAGAGGTCGTGTCCAGCTGTACAATGCTTTAGGGCCCACAGGGATATGGAGCTCGGGCGAACAGTGTCCTACTCCATCCCCAGTCAGGCCACGCCTTGAGGTAGTGTTCTTTAAAGAGGCAAGCCTTTTACTCTCTCCTAAATTGGACCACTGTGTGCACAAAACAAGAGTATCACAATGGCGGCTTGAACAAACGTACGGAGGAGAAACTCTGCCAAACCACAAGACATAAGTTCTCAAATCTGTTGAAAAAAGCAACTGAGGAGTGAGAATCACTCATGACGCTTGGTGGCTCACCTCAGATGCTATAAACTGGGAGGCGGGCCTTGGAAGGACCCTCGGAGCGGGGCCAGCTGCCGCTGATCACACACAAAATCACTTGATTCCCACAGCCAAGGGCAGAGGCCGCTTTTGCAGGATTACAGGTCCTGAGTGGGGAATGAAGATGCCCAGGGCTGCTTTTAGGGTGTGATGGTCTAGGTGAAGTAAGGGCCTGGGGTGCATGACAGCCCCAACCCTTAAGGTGTCCGGAGACAAGGGAGAGCATCTTGGCAGGAATTAGCACCAGGGCTGTGAGCAGAGACATGTGTCCAAGGAACAACACCCACCAATCAATATAAAGAAACAAGCATTTGCAGTGCAATAGGTTTCGCATTACTGAAAGTTTAAGCTATTGGCATTGCATTATTATTAGCAACGCCAATAGAGTGGTTGCAACTGTAAGCAAAGGGATAATGTAAAGTGAGATATGTGTTCCTAAAGGGAAATCTGGAGCCTATTTTTGTAGATTAAGTGGAAATTGTAGTGTTGTTTGTTTCTTGTAAGGAGAAGCAAAGCAGTACACATACAGGCAAGTACACACACACATAGAAATAGACAGACAGAGATGCAGACACAGACATGCACACACAAAGACAGATAGAGCAAACATACAGAGACGCATATACAGAGATGTACATATAGACACAGACACAAGGAGATCAAAAAGTAAACACAGACACGCACATACAGTAACGAGATGTACACAGAAAAAAAAAGATACACATATACAGACAGACACGTACAAACAGAGACAGAAACACAAGCAGAGATGCACATATAGAGACTACAGAAACAAAAGTGCATACACATACACAAACACATTCATGCACATACAGAGACATATTGCACATACAAAGACAGTAAGACACATACACACACAGTGATGCACACACTGAGACAATCATGCACACAAAGGCTTGATGCACGTCCTGAAACACTGCTGTACAGACAGAGACAGTAATACACATACAGAGACAGTCACGCACACAGATGAGTGTTGCACATACAGAGGCAGTAATGTAAATACACAGACAAACACGTACACACACAGACACAGTGATGCACTCACAGAGACATACTAGAGACACAGAGACAGTAATGTACACACATACACAGTGATACACACACATACACAATGTATCGAAGCAATACTTGTATGCGATCTTTACAGAATGTGTATATCATACATTATGTTTCATGTCCTGCATGTCCACTTTTACTGTTGTTTTTCTTACTATTAGCTTACTTGTAATGCCTATCATGTATACATTTGCAGCGAGCGCATTAACAAAGCGAACACGCGCTAATTAAAAGCACATGCTTAATTACGTATCGAATAACACTGCTGCACGTTACAGACACCACTGAGCATGAACGCTTACATTTCTCAAGAAGCTACAACATGCACACGCCTCCAACTACATAATCGTGGCTTTTAAAGATGTACTCGAGATTCTCTTATATACACTATGATTGTTATCACAAACATACAATAATAACGTCACTATCCATTGCATAACCCCTGCCCTCTCGGGTGGTAATTAACAATTGCGTCAGAAACAAAGGTAACTTTTGTAGGGGTTTAGAACAGGGGTTTAGAATAATAGAGTGAACGCCGTAAGCTCACTAGATATGCGGCAGGGGAGGGAAGGGGGCATTCATCAGGTTCTTTGTGTAGAGAGTCCGAGCACAGGGCAGGCACTGCGGCGCTAGAACGGGCTCACACAAACGGGCACTGTAAAAAAACGGTGTGTCAGCAGCAGCGGGGCTGTGCACACTGGACAGTATGACTAATTCCCAGAAACTAAAAACTCACAACACTAAAGCCACTGCACGTAACGATATTCATTTCACAGTTGTAAGAAGCAGGTAGTTTTACACAGTCTACAATTTAGTGCGCGCATTCTTAATTATTTGTAATTAAAGCACTAAACACTACATTGCGTAAACAACAGCGGTGTCATCGTGCCAGCATTATTGTACGAGACTGCGTTTGTTTTATTTGCGCATACATAGACGACAACAAAGCAAAACCAATGGTGCGCGCACACCACAAAGAAGCAAGGGCAAGGGAGCGCGGCAGCGATGCGAACGCGCGCTGCTGCATTCCCTGGTAGTACAGCAACGGAAGTGACTAAATCTCCATGTTATTAGCTGCTGTCAGGGTTTCTGCTCGGTGAGTCTCATTTCAGCAGTTTTCAGTGGTAATGGTGGCAGCTTTCTGATTAACAGCCATGTAACTTGTTTCTCCGGTGAATGTATCTCTTGCGCGCTTTACAATCTCGTGCTTTAACTAATGAACTCGCTGCTGCGTGAAATGCACGGACATGGCAGACTAATGATCACGCCATGATATAGTGTTCCCTCTTAATGGAGGGCTCATAATTCGTTTTGCGATTTTCAACATGAAACTAAACAGTGGTGCGCGCGCACCACAGAGGAGCGGGGGGAGGGAGCGCGGCAGCGAGGCGAACGCGCGCTGCTGCGCGTGCTAGCCACCAGTGGGAATGGGAGGAGCAAAGGCGGGACATGCGCCCGCCTTTGCCCAATCGCGTGCTGTATTTATTTAAAAAAACACGCGAAAGCCAACAGCAGCAGGCGAAAGCAAAACCACACGCACGAGCGTGTGGTTAGCTTTCTAAAGCCCGTACAAGAGGTCTCGCACTGCGCGAGACCTAAAAAGTAGGAGGCAGATAAAAGCCACTTATGATTGATTAACCAGAAGGAAACCCACAAGACAAATCTTTTGTAAAGGAGGAAACACACAAGAAGTTGAACTGAACATTCGCACCGATGGGGAAACAAAGTGAAAGGCAAACTATATGAGATTTTAATTAATTAAGCTGAACGGTCTTTGGTATGGCTTATTGAAGGATATACATTGCACTGAATTTGACTGCTTCCACAACTTGTGTTGAAGAGACTAGTCACTGAACCAGGCCCTGGCTCTGCTGAGATAAGTATAAAGTGGACTACACAGATTTACAATGCTCTTCTGATGTTGAATAAGCATAAAAAGCACACAGTGCAGCAAATATGTGCACGCAACGGAATAAAAGGCATAGCAAAAACGGCTTCATCGTCCCAGAACAGAGTACCAGGCGAGGCAATCCCCATCACTGTTAGATTTATATATAAATATATATGTGTGTGTATATATTCACTGAAAAAAACAAAGGTTACAGGGACATTATAGTTCGGCTCAGATTTCACTCGTACAAAACCACAGAAATTCAGCAGTTCTAGTTACCTGCGCTAACTAGAACTTACGACCCTCCAATGCACTGATTATAACCTCATATATTACATTACTCATGACAACTCCATGGCCAGAAGGCTCTCGAAACACGGCAGGCAACGAGCACACACAGAACACCAACACAGAGACCACCACTTGGAGTTCCTTCAACTATGACAATGATACGTATGCAACACTACAGGGACAAAGCGAAACTCCTGAAATTGGCCTATCTGCAGAAAGAAATCCATTAACATGGAAACGGAATCTTCTTCTATCCTGACTATAGCATGCAAACACAGAAAAAGTGGAGAACATATGATGATGTAAAACACAAATTCCAAGGTAAGAATATCATGTACGCACTGCAGGATCTTGCTAAGCTAAATGATCGATATACAAGGAAAGAGAGATTTTTTCAAAGTCGCAGAAGAAGCATTAAAGTTTGTTGAATCTCTCAGGCTATGGGTCAGCTGTGTATGAGTAAGCAATAACATTGATAAAGTAGGGGGTACATATGAGAAGCTGATTAGGTTTGTATAGGTACAACTAATAAAACAGGGGCTTACAATACGAATTGTTTCTCATACATAGTATACCGTCTGCACTTACTACTTGGGTATCATACTTTCACTTAATATTTTATCTTCTTGTTAAGCTTTAGATGTTGTGTTGGGGTGGGAATAGCCACTGCATGCTGTACAGTCATGCTTCCATTCCACAAGTGCCCAACGGGGGGTGGGGGAGGCTGGGTGGGTGGGGTGTGTGTGTGTGTGGTTGGCTCCCCCACCCCCCAGGAATAGGCCTGTCCGTTGAAATGAGCGTGGTCATGGACCTGTTCTGTGATCTGGAGGGGTGCACCAAGTACCTCATTTACTGACAGTGGACTACTGTTTGTCATGGGTTTAGCATGTAGAGCAGTGGTTGGAGGGTATCGTGTCTAGCGAATCCATAGCTGTGACCAGACCTTCTTATGTGTGTCACTGGAGTGGCAGTTCAGTCTCTCCTCTTTGGTGGAATGAGGCGGTGGGTAGAATGTCGTTAGATTGATAAAATGACCAATGTAAATTACTTTCAGCAGGAAGGGAGACTTGGTCCAAATGACTAATTTGTAGTAGAAAAACATGGTAAAAGGAGGATGAACAGACAAAGCCTGCACATAGTTAACGTGCGATGGTAACCGGAATCATGAGCATAGTCTTCAAGGTAAGCCAGCTGTAAAGGACAACTGAGCATAGGCCCAAAAGATGAACGCATCAAGAAAGTGAGCTCCAAGTTAAGATTCAGAGCTAAAATGGAATAAACTACCTCCGGGTAATCTGCAAGTTAGTTTAGCAGTGATGGTTATCACTAGCATGAACTTTCAGTGAGCCCATAAGACCATCCAGGCATTTGGGGCCTGATCACCAGACACAACCTTGATGCTGCCCATCAGGATTCAATAGAGCTTGGAGCACAGAAAACAGAAACACTGTTGGAGCCGAGGACTGTCAAGTCAGGAGCAGAGTTCCCTTCCAAAACATTTTGATCATGGCCTGAATATTCCAAACTCACACAGAAGGTGGGAAGGCCTTGAGGAGACAGTATTCAGCTGTACCCCAAAGAATAGAAATTGTTACTCCGGGTGGTTGAAAATCTCAGGTCAAACAGCAGGGACATCACTACCTGCAGCTGGTCCACCACTAGATGTGGTGATCAGTCGTCGAAGTATGGGAATACTGAGATTTCCGACCTGCAATGATGTGCAATGATGTGCCACCGCCACCAACATACCCTTTGTAAAGATTTGGAAAGGGGGGAGGGGAGGGCAGTGGGGGCAGGCTGATATTAGCCCAAATGAAAGGCCAGTAAATTGACAACTGATAGTCGGGGTAATCTGTCACTAAATGCAGGTAACTTCAGTGTGACTGCAGGATCAGGATATGAAATGACACGTCCTGCATCTCAAGGGATACCATTGAGTCTCCCAGCTCCACTTAAAAGGACATGTGGAAGGAAAAAAATGTTGAACTTCTGTTTTCAGAGGAGGCATTGAGAACACAAGTACGGAATGGGATGGACTGCACTATCTTTACTGACTAGAAGAAAATAACAGGAGTAGCATCCTGGGCCGATCTCTTTCTCTGGGACTAATTCCATGGCTGCTTTGCTCAGCAGGGTGAGAACCTCCTGTTTCAGAATGTGGAAATGAACATCTGAAGTCACGGAGGCCACAGGGGACACATCCTGGAAGGGAATAGCCTTGCTCAACAACCTGGCGGACCCAATGGTGCATGGTGATGTAAATGCAAGGACACCCTCCTAGAGGATGAAAGTGCTGTATCAAAGGAGAGTTATAGTGGTTCTGTGGAAGAAGTTTGGGAGGAGGAGAAAGAAGACTGCTGCCCTTACCAACCACTGGAGAAGCCATGCCCTTAAGAGCTGTGAAAAAACTCATTGAGCTGTTGCACTGAATGCAAGGACTGGCACCACCGAAAGAGGAGGCTTCTGGAGTGTCCCCTGAACTTGTGGTGCTGCTGGCAAGAAGGGGAAGCCACTCCCAAGGATCGAGTCATAACCGACCAAGTCAGCCTCCTGATAAAATATGGGAGCTCCACCAAAAGCCATGTCCATAAGGTTAGCTTGGACATCACCCAAAAAAACAATGGAAAACATCCAGGCATGGCAGCAGATGGCTGCAGAGGAGCCCATGGATCATGTCACCAAATCCACTTTGCCCAGACCTGAGCAGAGGAACGGTTTGGCCATCCGGATGACCTCTGCAAAAGGGTTACAAAGGTGGTTGATGAGGCTTGAAATTACCATTTGCATCATTCCCTACTGGGCATGGAGTAACCACAGGCCAGAAGGCAAATCACCTTCCCAGAACTATGGGCAAGGCTACCTGATGAGAAGACCTTCCCCCATTACCTCAATCCTTTTCAACTCCCTATCTGTAGAGGTAGTATTAAGAGTCGGGGTTCTGTTTTTTTATGAAGAAGCAGCCTGAACAACATGCCTCTCAGGAGAGGGGTGAGACATCAACAACTTCAGGTCCCCAGGAGTGGTTCAACACAAGAGCAGAAGCTGGTTTGGCTCCAGGCGACTAAAAGTGGCTCCATCAACGCTTCATAGAAGCAGAGCTGCGGCTCCACTGCAGAGGTTGCCGTTTGCAGGGTTTCTATCAGGTCAGCGTGATTTTACCCCACCATTAATGGTTATTAAAGGACCGCCACTGCCTTGCACAGAAAAGCTATGAAAGAGGCAACTTCCTTTGTGGGGTTGCCCAAAGGTCACAAGTTCACTTTAGGAGAAGTAGCCAAGCAATTGGCATTCTGCAGCGCTAGTCACCGCTATCTGTGATTATGGGAGAGAGGGGTGGAAATTGCCTACTGTAATCACTGTTATGATAAATGATAATGGGCACCTGAATAGGATCTGAATTACAACCAAAAAGCCTCTCAAGCCCTGCATCCACTGTTGCACCTTACATCTGGAATCGGCTAGGACGAGCTTGATCAGGTACTCTCTCACTTTCTGTAACAGATCAGTAGTCAGGTCTGGTGGAGTGTCTGGTACAGCCATTGGTGAAGAAGTTTGGTCAGTACCAGAATGGCATCATTAAGTTCACCAGCCTAGTATTCAAAGCCAGCTCCAGAGACAAAGTGCCTCCTGGCACAGGACCCAAGACCCTGCACTGATGTAAAGTCTATTAGACCAGACTCTTTCTTGAGCAGACTGAAACTTTATTTTCTCTATTTTTGCAAAATAACAGACGTCTGCCTTTGACGCAGATGTCGTCTGACCTTATCTTTCCAAGAACCCATGAAAGGGTCATGCCTCTCAGACAAGGACATTGATAAGAACACCTGATACCGAGCCAAGTCCGGGAGGAGAGGAGCTGATGAGATGTGTGTTCTCCTTTCGAGGAACTCTCTCCAAGACTGCTGCAACTACAGCATTTTGTTGTAAACAGGTATTCAGTGCGTTGATTCTCCCTGAGAAACTCTAGATGCAGGTTACGCTGCTTCATGATCTCCTAGTGTATCGCACACCAGCAGGTTTTAGGACATTTCATCTATGGTAGAAATATTTACTTTATTCTTGTTGTTCTCAACAAACATTTGTGCTGTTTTAATAATATTCTGTATGGTTATTATAGATGTACTATGTGACAGGATGAGACTATTAAAAATAAATGCTTTTTAGCTAAAGTGTCTTTTTCTTAGTGCAGTCTGTGAGTGAGATATTGTAAAGAGCAAAATTGGGCTTCTCAAACTACCACTACGTCCCTGAATCCTTGATAAGGGATTGTTAGTAACCCAAAAGCACTGACACTACTTCAACTATGTATTGGGTGGGTCCTGCTGGGCTACAATAACCTGTCTTTCACAGTGTCGCCTGGTCCTCACAGCTGCAGCAACAAGGTCACCGTCAACTCTCCTGCATCTTCGTTCATCGGTGGTCATTGGTCTTCTGTGCCTCCTGGTCACTCTTGAGTGGCATGGAGTCTGTCCCCTCTGCTTGCAGGTACCCCTCTTCAAGAATCCACCCTTGGATTCTACCGGACTCTTTCAACTTCTTCGCCAGCGGCATCTTCACTGAAGTCCTCGATTGTGGTCTACGGCGGTTTTCAACGTCACTTCACACCTATGCACCCTGCTTCCCTGGTGTAGGTATCCTGGTTTCTGGGGTATCCACGGGTGGGGTGACTCTACAACCTTCCATCTTCCATGGGGTTTCTTCAGGGTCCTCTGGGAAGGATCCTTCTTGAAAACTGCAATTGTGACTTCCCCATTGACTTGTATTGAGCACGCGGTCGTGTTTCCATTCTGCACACGGCCTCCGTGGGGTTCCTGGGTACTTACCTTGGGTGGTCCTCGGGTCCCCAGCTATTCTAAGTCTTCTGGGTCCAGTCTCGACCATGGCCGCGGTTCGCATTACACTTTCTTAGTATATGGTTTGGTCTCCCCATGGAGACCACTGTGTATTTGTGCTACTAACCTGTTCTACTGTTGAAGTATTGTTTGTATTGTGATTATATCTCCGGGTAGGAGATATACCAATGTGTTAGTGAGTGTCTATAATAAATACATATTTTTATAACTACACTGTGTGGTTCTTTTTCACTTAACCTACACTATATGATTAGTACTGGTAAACAAGCTGCTTTACACTCCTTCTGGACTAAGCCTGAAGGCTGATCTCCACAGCTACCTCTTAGAGAACTTTCTATGGTTGTCTAAGACCACTAAAACCACCATGTGGGTTGTCTGAATTAGTGCTGGGTGCTTTACTTAAATAAGTGTGCACCATATACTAAGCCAGCCTCCTACAATACTTCACTAAAAATGTTATCGTCTGTATCCAGTAACGTAATCACATGATAACTGCTGGGTTCTGATTTAGGACACCGTTTATAAAGGGGTTGTAAAGCAGAGCCTATCCATGATGGAGTAATAATACCGGAACTAAAACCAGTTAAAAGTGGATATTAAAAAAATAGACCAATTTGCTACATTGTTTCATTATTATAGCATTTGAGATCCCATTAGAGCCAGGGGCACGTGACAATTTAAGTTGTGAAATAATCAAACTAACCTCTGCATTTGACGTTTCACCTATGTCATTTGTGGACACAGTAACTGCCTTCTTTACAGAATGATCACCAAAACCATACAATTCAGTAAGGTAAATGTTCCATTATAATTTAGATGACAGTCCCCCAAATTGTACTTCTTATCTTGACCACAACCTATTAGAGATCAGAACTTAAAAAAAAAAAAAAGAATTCATTATGAGAGTCATGAAGTTTTGTTCATAGATATTGTTGCTGTTCACGTTTTAATTCTCGCAAGGCAGCCCTTCGTTCTTTTTTTAACTGTTGCATCTCATTATTTATAGAAATATTATCTGCTTTAAAGCTTTGTTTCAAGTTAAAAAAATTCCTCAACCAATAATTATCAGGTGGACTACTTTTATTAAAACTAGATATCCTAATAGAAGGAAAGTTAAACACTTTCCCATTCCACTGCATTCAGTTTGTAGCTACACTCAGTGATATTTAGTAAAATAGATTTAATCAAAGTATATTCCCACAACTCTTCCAGAATGTCTGATAATCGGCAATTTCATTTAATAGATCTTATTGTGATCTCTACAATATTGAATAGGTCTGTCAGTACATTGCTCCTCCTGCAACCATTTAAGCGTAGTTAACTGTGGATGATGATCGCTTTCCTTTCTATGCTCAATCTTAAAATTCTGACATTTATCAAAGCCCTCTATCCAGGAATCTACCACTCTCCTAGGCACCTTTAGACGTACTCCTGTGAAAAGCGATCAAGCCCTCAGCAGTCTCAGGAAAAGGGAGAAGTAATTTTAGGATCTTCATCAAGGCGTGGTTTGGGATAGAAGAGTCAGCCTCTCACTTGTTCTTCACAGCCGTGATCAGGGAGAAAGTCATTTGTTTGTGATAAGGCCATTTTCCCCCCTTTCCAACTCCCCAGCACCCTTACACTTGTCTATTTTTTAGTGAACTCCTGGATCTGATTCTTCAGAATGTTAAGGAATTTTGCAGTAGCCTTTCTCCAGAGTCAAAAAAAAACAGGGCCCTTGCTGACATGCTATACGACTAAGGCCATGTCCCATCTTTTGAGATACTCAATAGAGGAGCTTTGTGTCAAAGGAGGTTTGACCAACATTTGTAAGAAGGCAGAAGTGAATTTTGTCTGTTTTAGATGCAGCCCAGAAAACACTGAAACACCAATTCCTTGCTTTGATTCCAACCATATGCTCTAAATAAAGACTTGAAAGTCAAAAGTGCATTTGGGGTAAAGTACCATGAGAGTTTCCAACTTACCTCTGGATGCATGATGGAACACTTGTTCTGACCTGTCCATAAATTATTTGACAAGCAGGAGTAAAGTAAACATGCAGGCAGATAAACATGCACACTCTTTCGGAAAACTAGTTATTACATTTAATTTAGTATTCTGTCTTGTGCATGTAATTGCAGATATCACACAAGGCCATTTCATTCTTGGGCCATTTGGCACTAGTTTTTATAATCTGAATTTGACAAACTTTCGATATATTAAGATCCTTTCATTACAGTGCTGTTTTATACCTTAATTTTGTCAGCCATTTTGTCATTTTCGCTTTTAAGAATTTGGAGATTTGAACTCAGCTTCTGGATTTCCAGTTCTCTTTCTGCCAACTGAACCTATAAGAAAAGTATCTGCAATCATTACATTTGCTATTATTATCAGCGCATGTGCTTTCATAAACTATGTGGTCATTTTGACTTGTCAATTATACATATTTTCACCAAAGGACTAACGAGGTATACCATTTTAAAATAACCCTATAACAAAAGCGAGTCTACCATTACAAAGTAATCTCAACCCCAGATTTTACTTTTTCATTTAATATACACAGTACAAAGCCTAAGCGATTCACCAATCAATAATATGGACATACAAAAACAATAGCTAACTAATAAAATGGGTGACTAGACATTACAGTTTGGAATGGGCAGTAAAGGAGGAAGAGTGCCTTCAGAAGAACACAAAGTCAGAGTTGGATCTTCATGAACAGATGAAGGGAAAACCATTTTGAGGAGCATGTCTGGCGAAAAGTGCAAAAATAGAAGGGTGCCCTAGGGTTTCCGGCAAAATGGAGGAGAAACTTGATTAGTTTGGGAGGGCTTACTAAGAATATAAAATGAATGTTAAGGATAATGGGGAAAGATAGCAAGATCACAGGTTAGACAATATCAACCAAGGCTACAACTTGGTTTACAAATTTCCACAAAGCAATGAAAGCCTTCAAAGCCTTAACATAGCTACCATCTAAGGCTATGCCACACACACATTCTTAACAGACAAAACAAATGCAGCTAGAGATTTGCAACTATGCACAAATGGCTAAAAACACAAAGAAATCACCAAAATAGCCTCCAAAAGAGACAAATGAAATTTTTCTAGCATTGATACACTTTCTTCACTCGATGCCCCACAACCCATTCAATCACATATAAGATGGTATGATTATGTTAGAGACCTTACGGTACCAATACCATTTGCTCAAAGAAGTTACACATTTCATAACCTCATTAAATAAGTAAATTAAAATGGCAGTGGTGTGTTCAAAAGAATGTATGCCCATAACTCCACTATCTTTTAAATTAACTCAGTTTTTTAATGGGGTAGTGTTCCTCTCTTTTTTTTGTGATTTATGTTTTGCAGGCCCATTTGATTGTGGCAGCGTAGCTCATTAGTAAAGGTTCAAAAAGGGATAACACACACATTGCACTCATTTTATGTTCAAAGCCATACACTTTCATTCAGACAACAGTAAACACAAGTTGGAAATACACATTACAGTCCATTAAACGTATTCTCTGGAGAGGTGTATGTGCACCTCTATTCAAATATTGAAGTCCTATTTCAAAAGCTAGATCCCTTTCATAAAGGAAAACATGAGATTAAGTCCAAACAAGTAGGGTCAATGATTTCTTGGGGAACATATTTGCAATTCCCTGTTATATGAATATTTGCTGAATTCATGAACGCACAATAGAACAGGAAACTCCCTATGTCAAAGCAGTATATTGAGAAATACTGGACAGATAGCTTCGTAGATGATGTGAACAAAATTGTGTTGGCCGGATATGAAGCATGAAAACCAGTGAAGGTCGGTCGGTAAATTCCAGGAAAATCAAGGAAATTGCTTTTTTATTTAATATTTTAACCTTGATTCATTTTTTATTTTTTTTACTTAGCACGAATTGTGTTGTGATCTAGCTGCGCAAATCATTTGTTCCTTTTCCCTCAGCAACTTTCTTATCCCAGCTCTCGCACTTTACATACTGCTTTTTCCTGAAGGCTGGACCGACAGTTGTTTGCATCCCAGCCATGGCCAGAGCCAGCTGAGCTGCCTCTTTTCCTTTGAGGTGGCAGGGACTACGTCCAATTTGGTGGTGCCTTTGTCGCATTTTGACAACAGGCAGATCCATGTGTGTGAGTTTCTGCTCTCTTTTTTTTGGGAAGGCGGGGGGGGGAGTGTCTAAAACCTTCTCATTCCAATATGAATTCATACGCTTTGTTAACATTTATGCAAGGTTATAGTAATTACAATTTTGGGCGATCTTATAAATGCTTACAAGTAAACGCTCGCCATTATCAAAACACTCAATTGAGATTGTAATTACATGTATTGTTTGTAACTGAATCTTGGACTAATACAGGATCTCGCCCTCATTTTACCTTGACCTGCCCCATTAGTTACAAAAGTCTTCATGTGCCTCGACTTAATAAAAAATATGAAGTCCTTGCTATTGTTTTCACACATTAGATCAAGCTAAAGTTATTAGACCTGGTTT
Source organism: Calotriton arnoldi (assembly GCA_963921515.1). Taxonomy (NCBI): domain Eukaryota; kingdom Metazoa; phylum Chordata; class Amphibia; order Caudata; family Salamandridae; genus Calotriton; species Calotriton arnoldi. Next base: position 2,161,538 of record CAWUFW010002057.1, on the reverse strand, counting down.
CTATTTCATATGTAGAATTGATGGGCTTTTCCATAAACTGGTCCTTTCAACTGTACTACCTCAGACATTCTTTGTCAATGGCTCCCAGGAGCTTGCCCCAATTTGTCAGGGATTTGGCAGATTTTTTATACCCACTAGTCATCTCATTCTACTCTAAGGTTTCTGGATGCCTTTAATGGTGGGGCAAATAAAGTGGAAAATATTGCAGGGCCTCTAGTTTGAGTCATTGGCAGGTTTGGCTCTGTCACAATTGGTCACAGATACCACCCATATTGGAGGGCACTCATAAGATGTAATTTTTGCCACATCAAATTTGATTATCTGTGAGGTGCCCATCCTCCCAAGCATAGAATGATCACCATGTAATTCTCTTTATATTAGACCCCAGCTTATGCTTCTTAGGGGTCTAATTGTATTCATAGGAAAAATGCTAAGCCTGTAAGGCCCATACTGTGCTGAGGGACATTTGTTGAGCGGGCATTAGAGGTTCAGAATCATTCCTTCTTTAGTAAAGTGGAGGAGGATATCCCCTTTGAGCAAGAGGTGAATAGCCAAGACTCTTACTTGTTGCAAGCTGCCCACCTGACCTTGCCACACTGACAAGCTGAAGATAGGGACATTGAAATGTAAGGAAGTTGAGCACCAGTGGCATTTGTGATCATGATCTTGTCATGAAAATTCAGCTAAAAGATGCACTTATAAGGTATAAAAATATTGTCAGTTAAATCAAGCTACTTTGACAACAAAATTCTTTTTAGATAATTTCACCCCTCGTGTGCGTCAGACGGCTCCCGGTCGTCTGCGCACATAGCAATGTAAATCCCTCCCTTCCCCCTCCCCCCAACAGCCTCGGGAGCTGGGGAAGAGCTTCCCCAGCTCCCGAGGCTGTATCCTTGGTTTCTCTGAAATGACGATCAGCGTGCACGTCGCGCTGACGCATTTCAGAGAAACCGAAACTGAAATGAGCCGATCAGCTCATTTCAGTTTCACTTTCACCATGCTCATGGGGCTATCTCAGGCCCCCGAGCACGTAGAAAGATAGGAGAGGTATCATTGGAAAGGGGATAATCTCCCTAGTGGACCCCTGCTTGGGGGAATCGCCCCAGGAAGGAGATCCCCAAGCAGGGATCCACCCATTGGACACCAGGGAGGGGGGGATTGGCCCCTTGGGCAAGGGCCTTTGCTCCCCCCAATTGTTTAGTGGCATAATCAGTCTTTGTGTCCCCCTGGGGGGCATACAGGGGCAATAGCCCCCAATCTGCCCCCCGCCCAGGGGGCAGAAAGCGCACTAGGCAACAAGGATTTGGTTTTTTTGCACATTTGAGGTGGGGGCTGCCCGAGATGAGCATGCCCCCCGGGAAGGGGGGGGGGGGGCGAAAGCCCACTAGGCACAAGGGATATGTTTATGGGCATGCCAGTGAGAAGCCCCATAGGCATGGGTCGCTCCCTTTTCTTTAGGCACACATTTTGGCTGTTTCAGTGATATTTTTAGTCTCATCTGCACCCAAGCTGCGGCAGATAACCACTAGAAGCCAGGGAGAGTTTGTGTGCGTGTAAACTGGAGTTTGGCTGACGGTCTGCGTGTACTGACCTTTGGCTAACATTTTGCTGGCGGTGTGTGTGGACCTGCACTTGGCTAATGGTGTGGGTGGACTTGCACTTGATGACGGCGTGTGTAGATTGGTGTTTGCCTGGTGGTGTGCGTGTACTGACACTTGGCTGGCGGTATGTCTTGCATGGAACCCCCAGCGTTTTCTTACCAGACTCCCCTGAAAACCTCAAATTTACTCACAAAGTCACATTTTCCTCACATTTCTGTGTGGATAAGCTGTAGGATCACCGCGCAGGCACAAATTTCCTACCACCCAGCATTCCCCTTGGACTCTTGAGAAAAATGATACCTCACTTGTGTGGGTGCCCAATGTAGCGTCAGCGTAAAAACGTATAAGCAAACTGCCCTTTTTGACCCGCTTTGGGCCCCCCTCAATCTCTACACGTTTTTGGCCCTTACATGTCATAGGTACTTGGCCCATCCACACAAGTAAGGTATCATTTTTATCGGGAGACTGAGGGGAACAGTGAGTGGTAGGAAATTTGTGCCGTGCAATGATTACACAACTTTCCCACACAGATATTTGAGGAAAATTTGACTTTTTAGCTACATTTGAGGTTTGCAACGGATTCTGTGAAGGAAAATGTGGAGGATCAATGCAAGCCACACCTCCCTGGACTCCCACGGGTGTCTAGTTTTCAGAAATGTCTGGGTTTTTTAGGTTCTCCTAGATGTCTGCAAACCCGGGATCGAAAACACAGGTGCCCACCTATCGATCACAAAACAACCTGGTTTTTCAAGGGGGTCACCTGCGTTTTTGGTCCCGGGCTCAGCGGCCATCTAGGGAAACCTACCAAACCCAGACATTTTTTTAAAAACTAGACACCCGGGAGAGTCCATGGAGGTATGGCTTGCGTGGACCACCCAACATTTTCGTACCCAGAATGCCCTGTAAACCTCAAATTTAGCTGAAAAAAATCAAATTTTTCTCACGTTTGTGTAGGAAAGTTGTGGGATCACCAAGCTCACACAAATTCCCTACCACCCAGCATTCCCCAAAGTCTCCCAATCAAAATGGTACCTCACTTGTGCAGATGGGCTAAGTGCACGCGGCAAGGAAGGGCCCAAAACGTATTGTGGAGACATCAAATTTACCTATCACAAAACGACCTGGTTTTGCAAGGGGGGCACCTGCATTTTGCTCCCGGGCTCGGCGACCATCTAGGGAAACCTACCAAACCCAGACATTTCTGAAAACTAGACACCTGAGGTAGTCCAGGGATGTGTGGCTTGCGTGGATCCCCCAACATTTTCCTACCCAGAATCCCCTGCAAAAATCAAATTTCACGGAAATAAATTCACATTTTCCTCACATTTCTGGCTGGGATCACATTGCCGGAACAAATGTCCTACCACTCAGCGTTCCCTCAGTCTCCCGAGTAAAACGATACCTCACTTGTGTGGGTGGGCCAAGTGCCTCTGACTGGGAAGGGCCAAAAACATAGGGAGTAAGGGGATAGCACAGCACATTCTAAGCGCTATATTTTCTTTTAAATACGTTTTTAGGCGATTCTGCATTAGACACCCACACAAGTGAGGTATCATTTTTATCATGAGAACGAGGGGGAACGCTGCATGGTACGACATTTGTGCCGGCACGGTGATCCCAGTCAGAAATGTGAGCAAAATGTGATTTTGTTTCCCTAGATGGCCGCCGAGCCCGGGACCAAAAACGCAGGTGCCCCTCTTGCAAAACCAGCTCGTTTTGTGATAGGTAATTCTGATGTCTCCACAATACGTTTTGGGACCTTGCCTGTCGCGGGTACTTGGCCCACCCACACAAGTGAGGTACCATTTTTATCGGGAGACCTGGGGGAACTCTGGGTGGTAGGAAATTTGTGCCAACCAGGTGATCCCACAACTTTCTCACACAGAAATGAGAGAAAAATTTGATTTTTTTCAGCTAAATTTGAGGTTTGCAGGGGATTCTGGGTAGGACAATCTTGGGGGATCCACGCAAGCCATACATTCCTGGACTCCCCCGGGTGTCTAGTTTTTAGAAATGTCTGCGTTTGGTAGGTTTCCCAGATGGCCGCTGATGGAGCAGGGAAAATAAAAAAATTTAACCCCTAACAAATTATATAATTAATTAATTAAAAAATGTTCGTTTAAATGTATTAATCAACATTGTATATGTGGGAATGGTAATATGCCAATGTATGTGCTAAATAATCTATTAATGAATGTCCGTGTGTCTAATCATAACGTAAGAATAAAAAGCGTACTAAATAAAATAAATGCATGTTTGTGCTTCATAGAAATAAAATGTGTCGTTGCAAAAACAATAGTGATGGTAAGTAAGGAGCAGCTTAAATGTCGCTTTTGCTAGGTAACAACTAATTGGGGTACGTAGACGGGAGGGAAACGAAAGGGATATTTTTCTCTATTTTAATTATGTTTTGTTTGCTTCAAATTAGTGCTTCTAAAAGTATAACCGAGTGGCGATGTAAAATGGCCGCCAGTGGGAAGATGTGCGCAGGCGTGAGGGAACATGTGATACGAGATGAAATTGTAGAAATCCAGAACCTCGTGATGTCTCTGAGAAGGCTAGGATGCAAGAAATGGTCAAGGCTGGTGTGACCTAATTGAACTGATAGTGTGCCGTGATGATCAGGAGAGAGTCCGTGGGAAAGGAGCCCAAGAGAAAGGACAATGACTGCGGAGTTCTTGAATGTGTCAAAAGAAGATACAAATGGACTGATCGAATCGGATGGAAATGTTTAAGCGTATGGGAAAGGAAATGATCCAAGGACCCTTGAATCCAAGAGAACTTGATTAAAGAATGAATAAGCTGACATGCATGGACCAATGAAAGAAAAGCGTGATATTAATGTTGCAACAGTTAGTTAGCAAAGTTAGAATTAGGGTATAAGAGGGCCTACTCTTAGTGGGAGGGGTCAGTTCCAGGCAGTTCGAGAGACGTGGTTGCAGTCACAGTCAGGAGAGGAGTTGAAGAGTCGTGTTGGTGGCTTCCAGTGCTGGGTGGTCCCGATCGATCCCTTACTGAGCGGGAGATGCTGAAAGGCTGTTAGAGGAGACGGGTTGCAGGTAGCTGATGCTGACGAGCTGAAGTTGCTGTTGCGGTCTTAACTTTACAGTTGAGTATGAGAATCAGGCTATTTCTAATCCCAAAGTTAGGTTAGAAATCATTAGACTAAATTAGGAAGTTAGGCAGGTAACTAGGGTTTTGGCTTCATGACAAAATTTCCTTTCTGCAATAAATTGATTATGCTTAATAAAATTGTGAATTTAAAAATGAAAAATTGAATAAAGTATTAAATTCTTTCCATGCTTTTAAAAATTATATAAAATTTAAGATTCTTTAAACCCAAAATGACTCAGTGGTTATTTTCCTAAATGATTGTGACATAAGTAATTGTTTATTGTGATTCAGCTGGTCTTAATCACTATGAACTAATTTCTTAAATGAATGATTCATCGACCAAACAATGAGCAGGAATATCTTAAGAAATAACTAAAAGAAAGTGACAAATTAAGGTAAATAGATATCCTTGCTCTTCCAGCGGTACACAAAATGGTGTTCTCCATTTAGTTCTCATGTTTCTCCTAGGAGTACAGAATTTCACAAAGGTATAAAGGAAATCCAGGAGTGTGCGTGTGTGTTAGACGATGTTTATGGGCCCCATCGTCATGTGGATATGAGAAATATAGTTTGCCCCTGGATGACCTATAAGTAACCTAGGAGGAGAATAGTTTTTATTGTACGCGCTGCATCAGATTTCTTGGTAGCAGAGTTATGGTTTTCTATAGATTAGTTTAGTGATTATTGTTTATTGATTATTGATTATTTGATGACTAACACTATATGTTGAGTCGCGTTATGTTATATGTAAGTTTTCACGCTTCTGGGATGTAGGAAGTGGAACACGTGTGGCAAAAGAAGTCACATGGAATTTGGTACATGGTCTGAATTCATTTTGGTTATAACGCAGGTTGTGTTATGTTAGGGATTTCGGTGTGAAAAGTGTGTAAATGAAATAGCAAATCACGTTTACTTGTGAAACTTTGGCCTTAATTCTCAGGAGCCTAGTCTCCACATGTGTCTTATCCCCAGAGAAACGAGTAAATTGTTTGTTTGAAAGAAGGGTAAGGTAGAGGGAAGTGCTACTTTATCGGCGAAAGTAAATAATTCTGTGGTAGGGTAGAGGTAAGCGCTGCCTACTGGAAAAACAGGATTCTTGTGTAAAAGGACAAAGCTGTCACTTTGTTTAGCGAATCAGACTATGGAATTGTTTATTTGTTGTAACTAACGAAGAAAACAGTAAAAAGAAAAAATTGCCGATAAATTTTGTAAAGGAGGGGTAAAGAGTAGAAGTGACGTGGAAAAGTGCCGCGCTAGGATTGGTTAGTGCACTAGTCACGTGAATACAGAGCAGGAGTGACGTAGAAAAGTGCCGCGCTAGGATTGGTTGGTTCGCGGACGGTGGAAATTGTTCTGATTGGTACGTTAGTGTGAATCGCGCTGTAATTGGACGAAGTTCCGTACACAGAAACAGCGTTAGAGTAAAGAGAAAACAAATAGAAAACATGCCGTATTACGAGTATGAAAGGGAGAGAACGTCATGGACGACGAAATTAAAGAATTTCTTTAAGAAAGACAAAAAGGTTGTGACTAGAGAGGGACAAGTAATTCCTCCGCTCGAAATCAGCAGCTTCACATATGATGCTGAAATATGGATATCATACGTGCATATGGTTGGATAATTGGGTAAAATATACCAAGAATGATGGAGCATTGGCTTTCCCTGAAAATGGTTCTTTTACTGTAGCGATTTTACGGAATTTAAAAGAAAAGATGCTTAAATTGGAACCTAGACCGACACAGTTTGAGGCTTTAACAGAATGGGAAGATGAGATGTACGAAAAAGAAAGATTCAGAGGTATGAAAGGTTATGAGTTCGTGCCCGGAAGATTGTGGGGAATGAATCATGAGGACAGAATAAAACGATGGAGATGTGCTAACATGACAGGAGGTTTGTTTCCAGCTTTTACAGTTGAGGAAGGGACTAAGAAAAAACGGACTGAGAAAAAGAAACATTTAGAGAGAGAAAGGTATATGCATGAGAGCGAAACGGATGACGAGTTGCTGGAAGATATATTAAATAAAAATCCACCTCCGTATCAGCAGAATTCTACAGTGGTGACACCAAATGCGCCACTAATAGAAACTATGCGAAATAAAAGTCCAGAAAAAGACAAGAAATAAATAGGTCACAAGAACAAATAAGAACTTCCCAAAATGAGGGAATAGAAAATGATAGTGCAAGAGAATTGGCAAGGACAACAAAAGAATTAACTGAGAAAATTAGAGAATTAACCAAGAATATGGAAGCAGTTACCGTACCCGTAACAATAGGTCCAGTAATACCAGTTTTCGAGAATCAGAAAATTGATGAACGATCTTTGGTGATTCCCTTGAGTTCGCAATTCCAAAGAGAAAAGGAAAGAATGGAAACAAGTCCAGGTACGAGCAATTTGACTAGTGCTTACAGACCAAGTCCACCTGAAAATTTGACAGTGAATGAGTGTAGCGGTAGGAAAATGCCTATGGTAACTGAATCTGCAACAGTGACACCTGAAAAGAGTGGAAATTGGACAGAAATAAATAGTACTCCTATAGGTCCGACTCCTGATGAGTTAAATGAGTGGATAAAAGCTTTTAAAATAAAAGAAACGGAAGAAAAACCATTAGATGTGATCAGATTAAAAATTGACATGGAAGAATTAATATTAGGAACGATTGGTACTGAAAAGATAAAAAATTATCAGGATGATGAAATAATGTTTCTGTGCAAAAGTATAACATGGAGGGCAAAGAATTTACATGACAAACTAGAAGAAGTGGCCGGTGAGATTGGAATAGATTTTGCAAAAGTAAAAACGTTGCAGAAACCATACAGAGTAGACTTTTGTGAAAAAGATATTGAAAATTTGAATACAGCAGGAAGGCTGACACAGATAAAAGAGTTGATTGTTTTGTTGAGAAAATGGGGTGATGTGGACAGATGGAAGGTTAGATGGACAAAGAAGAATGAGAAAAGTATAGACAAAGGTTCATTGGCTTTTATGATAACAGAAAAAGAACCTGTTGTTAAAGAATACCCTATGAGAGAAACTCCAGGTGGTAGTTATGTGCATGTTCCCTGGACTAGGCAGGACATCTTGTCATTTACAAATGACTTTCCAAAACTAAGAGAGAAGCCAGTTGAATGGTACCGACAGGTAGAAAGGTTTGTAAAGGTCTCGAAAGTGTTGTGGATAGATTTGGATGGATTGTTTGACATAGTGGTACCAACGGATCTGTGGTCAGAATGTAAGATTACAGTTGACTGGCCAACTACAGAATATCCAAGAGATCCTAAGACAGGAGCTCCAGGACCAGATGTGATGAAGAAATACGACAAGGTGATTACCTTTTTGAAAAATAAGATGCCTCCAAAAGAGACAGATTGGGTTAAGATTGATAGAACTACACAGGAAAGTAAGGAGAGTGTACATGCATATTATGAGCGATTGTTGTTGGTTTTCAAACAGTATAGTGGTTATGAGGAATTAAGTGAGAAGGATATGAGTCATTTTGTATACCGATTTGTATTTGGCTTGAAACAAGAAATAAGCGATATGATTAAGCAACATATGATAAACTGGCAGAATGCAAGTGTAGATGAGGTGCTGAGGTATGCTAAGTATTGTAGTGATGAAATAGAGAGTAAACAGCGTAAGTTGAAAGAAAAAGCAATGTGGGCACAAGTGAAAGTGGCAGAAAAACAAGAAGCCCAATTGGATAATAATAATGGAAACGAATCAGGACAGAATAAGATGCGACCAAATATAGGTAAAGGAAAAGGACAAGTGAGTCTAGAAGAGGCAAAGAAGAAATGGCCATGTCATAATTGCGGAAAATTAGGGCATTGGAGGAATGAGTGTAAGTTCCCACCTAAACCTAATACAGAACATCAATCATTAACTCCACAGGTGCAGAATGAGGTAGTTGTTCAACAAAGTCAGGTGCCACAGCCACCACTTCCCAACATTGTTAACCAGCAAAGATACAGTACAGAAACAGGATTCTACGGAGGAGAGCAGGTAACACAGTTGCCGAGAGCAGCTAACATTTCACAGTATTGGTTGCATCAGAGTGAGGATGACCCGGATGAAAGTTTCTGACGGTGCGCAAGAGAGGGGAAAGAGTGCGTGCTTGGCGCAACTCTAGAGGTAGATCAGTCTGGTCCCTTTGTGGATGGAGAAGTGAATGGAGCAAACGTAACATTCCTTGTCGATACTGGAGCTACCCGTTGTACTGTTAGGTCAGTGGAACCTTCCTCTCTCAGGTGAATACATCCAAGTGGTAGGAGTAGCAAATCAGCAGATTAAAACCCCACTTACTGAATTGGTAGAAGTAAAAATTGGTTCTTTTAGTAAAATGCATAAATTTGTAGTGTGCGATTGTAGTCCTGTAAATCTTCTAGGTCGTGACCTTTTGTGTAAAATGAATTGCACAATTTATTGTACGCCAGATGGAATAGGTTTTCAGACTTCAGATGAAGATGTTTTGTACAAGGTAACTTTGATGAATCAAGAACCTGAAACGAATGGTTTGTTTCCTGCATTTGATGCAGAAAAACTTCCAGAAGAACTAAAAAGTGCTGTAAGAGAAAGTGTGTGGGATTTTACAGGAGAGGACATTGGATTAATGAGAGAAGTTGATCCCGTAAAAGTGACAGTGAAAGAAGGGATAAGTTATCCAAACACGCCACAGTACAAATTAACTCCAGAAATAATTGAAGGAATAACTCCTGTGATAAATAAGATGATTGAACAGGGAATTTTGAAAGAAATCATGAGCAGTCCATGTAATTCACCTATTATGGGACTGAAAAAGCCAAATGGAACATACAGAATAGTACAGGATTTGAGAAAGATCAACAAAATAGTGGTACCATGCTGTCCAATAGTGCCAAACCCTGCAGTGATTCTATATCAAATTCCGCATGAAGCTGAGTGGTACACTGTGATAGATTTGTGTCATGCATTTTTCTCTATTCCTTTGCATCCAGATAGCCAACCATTATTTGCATTCCGTTTCGGAGAGCGTATTTTGGCATGGTGCCGAATTCCACAGGGGTATACAGAAAGCCCCTCAATTTTTAATCAGATTCTAAAGAAATCTCTGGAAGATTTAAAAATGCCAGAAAAATCAGTGATGGTGCAGTATATCGATGACCTATTGGTGGCATCGAAAACCAAAGAAGCATGTGTAAGTGACACAATTGCTTTGCTGAACCACTTAGAGAAAAGAGGACATAAAGTGTCTCCTTCAAAATTACAGTTTTGTCAGAAAGAAGTCCAGTATTTAGGACATAAAATTGAGAAAGGAGTGCGGAAAATAGCGACAGAAAGAGTAAGAATGATTCAAGGAATGAGAGCACCAATGACTCAGAGAGAGGTAAGAATGTTCTTGGGAATGGTTGGATATTGTCGACAGTGGATAAGTGGATTTTCTTTGATTGCAAAACCCTTACAAAAATTGACAAAGAAAGATGTAAAAGACCCTTTTGAGTTAAACAAAGAAGAAATGAAATCTTTCAAAGAATTGAAAAAGAAACTGTGTGAGGCCCCTGCATTAGGCATGCCTGATTATGAGAAGGATTTTGAGTTATACTGCAGTGAAAGAGATGGATGTGCATTTTCAGTACTGGTACAAAAACACGGCACCATGAAGAGGCCTATAGCTTACTTCTCAGCTGTTTTAGATCCTATAGCAAAAGCATTGCCTGGGTGTCTGAAAGCAGTTGCTGCTACTTGTGTAAGTCTGGAACAAAGTGAAGGTATAGTGATGGGGTATCCCTTGAGAGTGTATGTTCCCCATTCAGTAGAAATTCTTTTGACAAGAACAAAAACACAGTACATGACACATAGTCGGCTGACTAAGTACGAAAAAGTCATCTTGAGTGCTGAAAATGTGACCATAGATAGATTCATAAATGTAAATCCTTCTACATCATTGCCAGATGAAGAGAGTATAATTGAACAAGATGAAGTAGATCATGATTGTCTGAATGTGCTGGAATATTGCACAAAACCAAGAGCTGACATAAAAGATGAACCGTTAAAGGAATCGGATTATGTCATGTTTGTAGATGGTTCATGTTTACGCACAAAAGAAGGAGTGTTAAGCGCAGCTTACGCAGTATGCACAGTGGCAACTGTGATGGAAGCGTCTTGTCTGAAAGGAGTTAGGTCTGCCCAAGTTGCGGAACTAATTGCTTTGATTCAAGCATGTAAATTGGGGAAAAATGTACGAATCACGATTGTGACCGATAGCCAATATGGTTTCGGCATCGTACATGATTTTGGTCAAATTTGGTCACAAAGAGGATTTTTGACATCTGCAGGAACACCTATCAGAAATGGAGAGTATGTTAAAAAACTGCTTGAGGCGATACAATTGCCTAAACAAATAGCTGTAGTGAAATGCAAGGCGCATAAGAAAAACGAAGATTACATAGCGGTCGGCAATAATTATGCTGATGAGATCGCTAGATATTGTGCGGAAAACATGGCGTCCCTGAACAAAAATAGAGAAAGGGAGCATGTCTCTTGTCCTTTGCTTTTCACTAATACTGTTGAAACATGGGATGAAGTAAGGCAGTTACAAGAAACAGCAAGAGATGAGGAAAAGGATTACTGGATTAAAGCAGGATGTAGAAGACAGGAAGATAATGGAGTGTGGGTATACAGAGATGAAAGACCAGTTATGCCTGATAGCATGATTGCAGACATGGCACGGATGTACCATGGACAAGCTCATATTGGGAGAGATGCAATGATTAGACTTTTTAGACAAACTTGGTATAACCCAAAATTCAGAGCCATTGCTGAAAGTCTTTGTCAAAGATGTCTTATTTGTCAACAATTTAACCCAGGAAGAAAAACAGTAGTGAGTCTAGGAACAATAGGACGAGAAGGAGGTCCATTCACAAGGATACAGATGGATTTCATTGAGATGCCCCCTAGTAACAGATTAAGATATGTTCTGGTGGTCGTCTGTTTGTTCTCTCGTTGGGTGGAGGCATACCCCACAAGAAGGAATGATGGAACAACAGTGGCAAAACTTATGCTACGAGAGTTCATTCCGAGGTATGGTTTTCCAGTCACAGTTGAGACAGATAGAGGAACACATTTTCAAAATGAGTTGATCCAATTGATTTGTGAAGCACTGAGTATTAAACAAAAATTACATTGTGCTTACAGACCAGAGGCTTCTGGGGTAGTAGAGCAGATAAATGGAACAATTAAAAACAGATTAGGAAAAATGTGTCAAGCTACAGGACTCAAATGGCCAGATGCACTGCCTCTTGTTCTGATGACCATCAGGAGCATCCCTGAAAAGAAAACGGGACTCAGTCCTCATGAAATGATCATGGGACGAGCAATGAGACAAGCCCACGTACCAGTCAACAAGTTATTAACAATAACTGATGATCTAATACTGGATTATTGCAAAGGACTGGCTGATGTGGTGCGTTCTGTGTTTCATCAGGTTGGACCGGATGCGACCACTCTTGAAAGAAAACCAGCCCACGACTTGAATCCAGGAGACTGGGTCCGTATTAAAGTCCACAGGAGAAGAAACTGTCTAGTTCCACGTTGGGATGAGCCAAGACAGGTAATCCTAGTAACAACGACTGCTGTCAAGTGTGCAGGAGTGAAGAACTGGGTTCATGCCAGCCACACAATCAGAATTTCAGAACCTACAGATCGACATGTGAGTCGGCGTCTGGAAGTGTGGGATAAAAGTTTAACGGCTGGAACAACCAAGATAAAAGAAAGGGTGCCAGAACTTGAAGATCGACCTGAAAGTCGACATCTGGAGACCCCAACGGAAAACACCTCTAGAGAAGAAGAGGAACAAGAAGAAGAAGAAGAAAGAAATTCAGAAGTTCCAGAACTTGAAGATCGACCTGTAAGTCGACATCTGGAAATATCTGACACAACTTCAGGATCTGATGATTCAGCTGCAAACTGGGAAGAATTCCGAAAGAGAACTTGGGGTTATAAACCAATTAGAGAAGAAACTGAGCAAGAAATTGAGTTAGATGAACAACCAAGTACAAGTTATGGTGGAAATCCTTCAGAAACAATATTAATAGATGAAGTAGGGAAAGAAGTACACAAAAAGTTAGAAAATCGAGAAGAACCACGAGGAGCAATAGGGATAGATAGAGAAACAGGAGAACAGGGAAATTTAGAACCAGAAAAGGAGGAAAACACCAAATCGGAAGAACCCCGAGGAGGGACAGTAATAGGGGAAAACAAAAAGGAGAAGACAGATCCACCAGTAGGAGATGACGAGATTATAAGTTTCAAAATAAGAGACAATAGTGAGACAGTTGAAACAGAAACAGAAGAAAGTGGAGGAGAGGAAAAAGCAAAGACTGAATCAAGAAAAAGAAATTGGAAATCAGAAAGAGAAGAAAGAGAAGGTGAAGCCAAAAGGCCAAGAAAAGGAGATAATTGGCCCAACAGCTATGTAAGAAAATTGAGATATAGAATAATAAGAGCAGAAGATGAAGATGCTGAACAAGTAAATGAGGTAACAAGTCAAAAGGGACAAGAAAAACCAAGTGGAAAAAGATTACAAAAGTCCAAAGGACAAAGAAAGTGAATTCAAAATTTAAGTCACCTGAGTGGCTGTATATTGCATTAACTGATTACAAAGAAGAAGAAGAAAACACTCACGGAAACCAGAGACTGAGAAGTCGGATGGGAAAAGGTGAGATGCAACGAAACTGAAGTGAAGACTTATAGTGCTTCTGTCGGACGTGACAAATTTACTGGACGTGACAAATCACCGGATGTGACAACGAAAGAATTCTGGAGAGAATTAAAGAAAGTACCAAGCAAAGACTTTTTGAAAGCAGAGTGGCGTCTAAGTCATTTTGAGGTGTAGTGACACAATTTTCTGAAAATTTAACAAATAGAAAAAGAAAAATGGAAAATAATAGGGATAGAAGAGATAAATGTGAATTTATAAAGAAATGGTGCAAAATGTGCTGCTTTTGTACAGGGTTATTAATGACCATATGGATAGTTTTAGCAATCACAATTCCTATCAGTGTAGCTGTGATAGAAGCAAAGAATGATACTAAACCAGAAAAAGAAACTAATATTAAAGAACAAGTTATTTTAAGAAGTAGTGCAGAGTTGCATAAGGATAGGTCAGTAACAGATTTCTCAAAGAATGTTTTTACAAAGTTGTTGTATGAGTACGTAAAAACAATGGAAGTAAGAGATTGTTATGTTTGTATGCAGTTGCCTGCATCAGTATCCGAAGGTGTGACTTATCATCATCTACCTTTGACTTATGGAATAACATGTAGTGTAATAGCAAGCTTATTTTATAAAACAGGTAGATTAGAATCTTATTATACTGATATAGATAAGATTTTTGCAAACATTCCAGTAGTACCAGAACTTAACAAAGTAAAACCAGCAAAAGTTTTAGGAGAATTCTTTTAGAACATAGAAAATTAATGTTAGAAGAAATAATTAGTAACAACCTTACCTGTGAGTTAAAGAAAGAAGAAAAGGTATTTTTAGATATGGTTGAAGAAAGAAGAATGAAATTTCAGAAAGAAGCAATGAAAGAGGAAGGAAAACGCTTATGGACGTTTGAGGAAGGAAATCATGAAGGGAAAAAGATAAATGCAGCAATGACATTAGACTGGCCGCAAACAGGAAAATTGTGCATTAGGAGAAATAAGACAGTCTATGACAATTACTTTGTAGGTTCCAGTATCTGCCATGACAATTATCAAATTCTGGGAGGTTGGGGATTCAAAGGTGGAAAAGACCCAATATTTCCAGGTATCTATTATATTTGTGGGAATAGAGCTTATTACAGGTTACCGGACCATTGGTATGGAACTTGCTATGTAGGCCTGGTCTTTCCAAAAAAATTTCACATGGACAGAGAAGAAAAGGGAACATACAAGATGATTAATAGATTTACACGTAGAAAAAGGGAAAGTTTTTCAGAAATTGTAGGTGATATTTTTGGAGCATTAATACCAGCAGTGGGAATATCTTTGAATGCATTTAAAATTCGGAGGTTATCCACAGTAGTAGATCGTTTGTCTACAGATACTGCGGGAGGGTTCTTAATGGTAAATACCGAAATGGTTGCCATGAGAGCTATGGTGATGCAAAATCGGCTTGCCCTTGATATTCTTTTGGCAAAAGAGGGTGGAGTCTGTGGAATGTTGAAAGTCCAACATTGTTGTACTTACATTCCGGATAACAGTGAAAATATACAGAAGTATATTACAAATATTACAAGTCTGCACAAAGAATTAGTTCCACTGGAGGTTGAAAGTGTTTTGGGAAAACTTGGTAGAGGGTTTTCCTCAGTAGCAAATTGGTTAACTAGGATGAGTAAACTAGTAATAGGGAAAGTTATAATAGTAGCAACTATAGTGATATTATTAGCAATGATGTTGAAAATAGTAATAACATGTATAAAGAGAAAAGTAAGACAGAATAAGATAAGAAGAAATAACAGAATAATGAGAGAAAGAGAGAGAGAAATGGGTGAAATTGAGTTGGAGAAAATGAAAGAAAGCATGTATAAAGAGACTAAAAGGCAAGATGAAGAAGAGACAGAGATATGAATAACAGAAAGTAAAGGATGAAAGACATGCTGCCTGAAAAGAAGTATGACTTGGGTTTTATGTGGTGATTTAAAAATCACCAAAGGGGGAGTTGATGGAGCAGGGAAAATAAAAAAATTTAACCCCTAACAAATTATATAATTAATTAATTAAAAAATGTTCGTTTAAATGTATTAATCAACATTGTATATGTGGGAATGGTAATATGCCAATGTATGTGCTAAATAATCTATTAATGAATGTCCGTGTGTCTAATCATAACGTAAGAATAAAAGCGTACTAAATAAAATAAATGCATGTTTGTGCTTCATAGAAATAAAATGTGTCGTTGCAAAAACAATAGTGATGGTAAGTAAGGAGCAGCTTAAATGTCGCTTTTTGCTAGGTAACAACTAATTGGGGTACGTAGACGGGAGGGAAACGAAAGGGATATTTTCTCTATTTTAATTATGTTTTGTTTGCTTCAAATTAGTGCTTCTAAAAGTATAACCGAGTGGCGATGTAAAATGGCCGCCAGTGGGAAGATGTGCGCAGGCGTGAGGGAACATGTGATACGAGATGAAATTGTAGAAATCCAGAACCTCGTGATGTCTCTGAGAAGGCTAGGATGCAAGAAATGGTCAAGGCTGGTGTGACCTAATTGAACTGATAGTGTGCCGTGATGATCAGGAGAGAGTCCGTGGGAAAGGAGCCCAAGAGAAAGGACAATGACTGCGGAGTTCTTGAATGTGTCAAAAGAAGATACAAACGGACTGATCGAATCGGATGGAAATGTTTAAGCGTATGGGAAAGGAAATGATCCAAGGACCCTTGAATCCAAGAGAACTTGATTAAAGAATGAATAAGCTGACATGCATGGACCAATGAAAGAAAAGCGTGATATTAATGTTGCAACAGTTAGTTAGCAAAGTTAGAATTAGGGTATAAGAGGGCCTACTCTTAGTGGGAGGGGTCAGTTCCAGGCAGTTCGAGAGACGTGGTTGCAGTCACAGTCAGGAGAGGAGTTGAAGAGTCGTGTTGGTGGCTTCCAGTGCTGGGTGGTCCCGATCGATCCCTTACTGAGCGGGAGATGCTGAAAGGCTGTTAGAGGAGACGGGTTGCAGGTAGCTGATGCTGACGAGCTGAAGTTGCTGTTGCGGTCTTAACTTTACAGTTGAGTATGAGAATCAGGCTATTTCTAATCCCAAAGTTAGGTTAGAAATCATTAGACTAAATTAGGAAGTTAGGCAGGTAACTAGGGTTTTGGCTTCATGACAAAATTTCCTTTCTGCAATAAATTGATTATGCTTAATAAAATTGTGAATTTAAAAATGAATAATTGAATAAAGTATTAAATTCTTTCCATGCTTTTAAAAATTATATAAAATTTAAGATTCTTTAAACCCAAAATGACTCAGTGGTTATTTTCCTAAATGATTGTGACATAAGTAATTGTTTATTGTGATTCAGCTGGTCTTAATCACTATGAACTAATTTCTTAAATGAATGATTCATCGACCAAACAATGAGCAGGAATATCTTAAGAAATAACTAAAAGAAAGTGACAAATTAAGGTAAATAGATATCCTTGCTCTTCCAGCGGTACACAAAATGGTGTTCTCCATTTAGTTCTCATGTTTCTCCTAGGAGTACAGAATTTCACAAAGGTATAAAGGAAATCCAGGAGTGTGCGTGTGTGTTAGACGATGTTTATGGGCCCCATCGTCATGTGGATATGAGAAATATAGTTTGCCCCTGGATGACCTATAAGTAACCTAGGAGGAGAATAGTTTTTATTGTACGCGCTGCATCACCGCCGAGCCCGGGTCAAAAACCCAGGTGACCCCCTTCCCTTGCAAAACCAGGTCGTTTTGTGATAGGTAATTTTGATGTCTCCACAATACGTTTTGGGCCCTTCCATGCCGCGGACACTAGGCCTACCCACACAAGTGGGTTACCATTTTTATCGGGAGACTTTTGGGAATGCTGGGTGGGTGGAAGTAAGTGGATACACGCAGATTCCAGAACTTTCCATCACAGAAATGTGAGGAAAATGTGTTTTATTTTTACAAAGTTTGAGGTTTGCAAGGTATTTTGGGAAACAGAACCTGGTGAGAGCCACACAAGTCACCCCATTCTGGATTTCCCTGGATGTCTAGTTTTAAAAAAATGTATAGGTTTGCTAGTATTCCCTAGGTGCCGGCTGAGCAAGGGTTCAAAATCCACAGCTAGGCACATTGCAAAAAAAGGGCCAGTTTTCACTGGAAAAATGTGATGTGCCCATGTTGCGTGTTGGGCCATTTCCTGTCGTGGGCACTAGGCCTACCCACACAAGTGAGGTACCATTTTTATCGGGAGACTTAGGGGAACACAGAATTGTAGAACAACTGTTATTACCTATTGACTTTCTATGCATTTCTGCCTTCCAAATGTAAGACAATGTGTAAAAAAGAAGTCACTTTGAAAAATGTCCTATAGTTCACATGCTAGTATGGGTACCCACAATTTCGGAGATGTGAAAATAACTACTTCTTCTAAACTCTATATTTTGTTCCCATTTGGGAAATACATAGGTGTCCTTGATACCCATTTTTCACTCTTTATATTTTACCAAATTAATTGCTATATGCCCGGTACACAATGAAAACCCATTGCAAGGCGCAGCTCAGTTATTGGCTCTGGGTACCTCGGGTTCTTGATGAACCTACAAGTCCTATATATCACCACACCCAGAAGAGTCCAGCGGACATAACGGTATATTGCTTTAAAAAATCAGCCACACCACTTTTCCCCCTTATTTCCCCAAACAAAACAAAATGTGCTGTATTTTGGCTAATTTCTGGAGAAACCACAAACCCTGGGTACCTTTAACATCCTCAGGATGTTTGGGGGAGGGTGGGTCGGGAGCAACCTAGAGGTGGTGCGAGCACTGCCCAATGCGATTTGGAATCAACTGTTCGCGAACACGATGGTGGGGGAGTCCAACTGGTCCAGCTAGCAAAATCATACAGGGATGGCGGAGGGGCAGTTGAAAATGTTGAAGGAAGCGGTAAGGAGCGGTTGCCTGCTGGGGCAGCCGTCCAAGAGACACTTAGAGACTGCGTCAGATGGCTACGAGCGGCTGGCGCGGGCCCTTGGGGCACCGTGTCCTGGACATGGTTTGGCGGCGGCCTCCCTGGTTGCATGTGACTACTAATGCAATAGATCTGGTGGGCAGTGAGGCTGTATTACAGATTTCGAACGGTGTACGGCTGTTACTGCTTTTACTGTATTTCTGGCTGGGGTGAGCAACATCCGCCCGCGAGTGCATTACACACAGGGAGATCTACTCAGTTCTGGGGAGGGTGAAGGGTGGGTGCTTGGGAGTGCAGGGGTTGTATCGCGGCCGAGTTGGGGGTGGCCTGCTGTGGGTGGGGGGGAATGTTTGGCTGTTTTGGTTTATTGATGTTCTAGGCACTCTTACGCATGATGCACTGATTGCTTATTTTCTGCATAGGTTGAGATACACAATGTGCTCTCATACATACGATGGTGGTACCTAGCGTGGTTAACTCGCCGCAGATACCGGACGCCCTCCGCACGCTCACTTGGAACGTTCGGGGTCTTAACGATCACCGAAAACTGCGCAAAGTCTTGAACTATTTACATAGGCAGAATATTGACATAGCCCTTCTGCAGGAGACGCACCTCACACTGAACAGCGCACTACTGCGCAGTAGGGGACTGTTGGACAACATACATGCCTCGGGTTACACCACGCACTCCCGAGTGGTAATGACATGGGTTAATCCTAGGTCGGCTTACACTATGGCCCAACTGGACGCAGATCGAGATGGTCGCTTAGTGATCTCCAGGTGCCAAGGGAAAGGAATGGATCTAATTATAGTGAATGTTTATGGTCCCAACTATGACTGCCCGGAGTTTTATACTACCCTCGCGGGCGCGGTTAATAAGTACCCGGAAGCACGATACCTCTGGGGTGGGGACTTTAACTTGGTCAGGGATCCAAATCTGGATAGATCGGGGGGTCCGCCGAGGCGCACCTCAGCGGCGGCCAGAGAGCTGGAGAGTGTCATGGCGGGAGCGGACCTTTGCGATGTATGGCGCGAGCGCCACCAGGACAGGGGCGGTTATACACACTACTCCGCTTACCACAATCTGCACACACGCATTGATTACTGGTTGGTGTCCTCATCTCTCATGGGCCACGTCCGGGAGTGTGGGGGTGTTGCCCAGGACTCTGTCGGATCATTCTCCCCTGCTGCTGGCTCTCGCTACGCCACGGAAGATCATTCCGCCATTCACTTGGCGGTTTCCGCCTTACTCATTACTGGATCCTGTCTTCAAAGAAGACATGGCTGACGCTATAGAAACTTTCTTCGCCACTAATTTAGGCTCGGTGGACAATTTTCAGGTCATATGGGAGGCCTTCAAGGTCTACATACGGGGCGTCGCGATGACCAAGCACTCGGGCGTACTCCGTGCTATCCGACAGAGACTAGCTGCTCTTGAACGGAAGCTAGGCATACTGGAAGAACGCCAACTGGAAAGCGATGATGAGGCAATAACGCGCAAAATCAGGGAATTGCTGGAAGAATACCACGATGCAGCTGATAGCGAAGTTAAGCATCTAGGTAAATACGCCACAGCGCGGATCTACGGGGAGGGCGACAGGCCGGGCTCCACACTTGCGCGCGTATTGAAAGCTAAACGTTGCAAGACGCACAAGTTACTAACTTGTGTAACGATATATCTGTAAGAGACAGTAGTTAGTGACAGATTCCTTACCTTAGAATATCCCCAGGCGTCAGGCTGGATCCGGAAAGTTTTTGCGTAGCAGTACCCTTGCGCGTCGGTAGGCGGCGTCGTGCGGCTCCGCGTCCGTCGTCGGCATCGCCGGGATGATGTCGCGGGCAGTACTTAGACGCCGCCCCTGCGCGCTGACGTCAGTTCTGAACACGACTTTCCGCGCCAGGAACGCAGAGCCATGCAAGAAGCTGACATAGGTGTCTGAAAAATACTAGGGCCCTGAAAGGGATGTCCTTAACTCCTAGAAATCAGTTCGCAGAACGGGAGGATGGGTGGGCGGTAGGAATCTGTCACTAACTACTGTCTCTTACAGATATATCGTTACACAAGTTAGTAACTTGTGCATCTGAAAGAGACACGTTAGTGACAGATTCCTTACCTTAGAATAGATACCCCAGCAATACCAACCCCGGTGGTGGGTCTGCGAACAAAGATCAGACAAGGAAGTCCCGGAGGACAGAACGGCCAAAGAAGCCGTCCCTCCGGACCTGGCTGTCTAGGCAGTAATGCTTGGTAAACGTGTGCAGCGAGGCCCACGTAGCTGCCTGACATATATCTTGCAGCGGAACACCGCGGCCTAAAGCCGTGGTAGCAGCCGTTGCCCTGGTGGAATGGGCACGCAGCCCAACAGGAGGCTCCTTCTTAGCCAAAGAATAGCAGGCTTTGATACACAAGGTGACCCAGCGGGAGATGGTTCTCTTGTGCACCGCCCGACCTTTTTGGCGCCCACGTAGCCAACAAAGAGCTGGTCATCCACCCGGAAGTGTTGTGTGCGGTTGATATAAAAGGAAAGCGCACGTTTTGGGTCCAGACGGTGGAGCCTCTCTTCCTCTCTGGAAGGATGCGGAGGCGGAAAGAAGGTGGGCAAAGTGATGGTCTGCCCAATGTGGAAGGCAGTAACCACCTTTGGTTACTGCCTTCCTAAGAACAACCTTGTCTGGATGGACAGACAGAAAAGGAGGTTTGCATGATAGAGCCTGGAGCTCACTCACCCGCCGAGCGGAGGTGATGGCCACCAGAAAGGCTGTCTTCAAAGTAAGAAGACGAAGAGGACAGTTATGTAGAGGCTCAAAGGGAGCGCACATTAAAAGGTAAGAACCAAGTTTAAGTCCCACTGAGGCATGACAAACGGAACAGGAGGGAAGAGGTGTGTAATGCCTTTTAGAAACCTGTTAACAACAGGGACTTAAAAAGAGAGGGCTGATCAGGGAGCCTGAGGAAGGCCGAGATTGCACAAAGATAGCCCTTGATGGTACCCAGGGCAGAACCCTGTTGGGCCAGAGAAAGAAGGAACAGAAGAACCTCAGAAAGAGGGGCAGAGAGGGGATTCACAGCCTTTGCTGTGCACCATGCCACAAACTTGTTCCACCTGCAGGCGTATACCACCTTAGTGGAGGGACGCCTGGCTGCCAGAATCACATCACAAACTTCGGGAGGCAAGTCGAAAGGAATCAACTGCCGCCGCTCAATCTCCACGCAAGCAGGTGGAGACTGGACAGGTTCGGGTGGAGGACCGTCCCCTGCTGCTGCGACAGAAGATCCTCCCGAAGAGGCAGACGGATCGGGGGATCGACGCTCATACTGAGTAGCTCGGGATACCAAACTCTTCGAGCCCAGTCCGGAGCCACAAGGATGACTTGGGCCCGGTCGCGCCGAATCTTCTTCAACACTCTGGGTAGAAGTGGTATAGGTGGAAAAGCGCACAACAGACCGCAACTCCACTCGCGACGAAAAGCGTCGCCGAGCGAGTGCCGCCTTGGAAATTTCAACGCGCAGAACTGATGACATTGCGGTTCTCTTCGGTGGCGAATAGATCTAACCAAGGCTCTCCCCACTGTAGAAAGAGTCCTTGCGCCACTTCCGAGTGAAGACGCCATTCGTGATCCATCATGCACCTGCGGCTGAGTTCGTCCGCCCTGGCGTTCAGGGAACCTGCCAGGTGTTGAACCATCAGGAAGATGCCCTGATGTTCCAGCCATGTCCAGAGGCGCAGAGCCTCCTGACATAGGGTCCACGACCCCACCCCGCCTTGTTTGTTGCAGTACCACATGGCGGTGGTGTTGTCTGTGAACACCTGCACAACCTTCCCTTTGACAGAGGGAAGGAATGCCTTGAGTGCAAGTCGGATCGCCCGGAGCTCCAGAAGGTTGATATGGAGCCGGGACTCCGCCGGAGACCAGAGGCCTCTGATCTCCGCCTCTCCCATGTGACCGCCCCATCCCAGAAGGGACGCGTCCGTCACGACTGTGTGCTCTGGCTGGGGAAGGGAGAGGGATCTGCCCATGACGCATTGCCGGTTCGAGAGCCACCACTGCAACTGTTTTGCAGTCCCCTCCGAGATCTGGACGTGATCGGACAGGTTGCCCTGGTGCTGCGCCCACTGGAACTTCAGGTCCCACTGCAGAGCCCGCATATGCCATCTGGCATGATCGACCAGCAGGATGCAGGAGGCCATGAGGCCCAGCAGCCTCAGGGTCATCCGTACCGAAACCCAGGATAGAGGCTGAAAGATCGGAATCATAGCCTGAATATCCCGGACTCGCCGTTCGGGAGGATAGGCCCGAAACTGCGTCGTGTCCAGAACTGCTCCGATGAAAAGGAGCTGTGGAGAAGGAATCAGGTGCGACTTCGGCACATTGATGGAGAACCCCAGCGAGTGCAGGAGTTCGGCCGTAGTTTGGAGGTGGGAGAAGACTGCCTGGGACGAGCCCGCCTTCAGCAGCCAGTCGTCGAGGTAGGGGAAGACTGGAACCCCGGCCCGGCACAGATGAGCTGCGACCACCGCCATCACTTTCGTGAACACCCGAGGGGCACTTGTGAGGCCAAAGGGGAGCACGGTGAATTGAAAATGCTCGAGGCCCACCATGAACCGCAGGTAACGCCGGTGGGCCGGCAGGACGGGGATGTGGAAATAAGCGTCCTGCAAGTCCAACGCTACCATCCAGTCTCCAGGGTCGAGGGCAGTCAAGACCTGAGCTAAGGTGAGCATCTTGAACTTCTCCTTCCGGAGGAAGCGATCGACGTTCCGGAGGTCCAAGATAGGACGCATGTCCTCCTTGTCCTTTTGGGCACCAGAAAGTAGTGGGAGTAGCAACCACGTCCTACTTCTGGGGTCGGAACGCGCTCGATGGCCCTCTTGGCCAAGAGGGCTGCAACTTCCTTCTGAAGAAGCACCAAGTCATCCCCTGACATGCGGTGGAATTGAGGTGGCATGGCTGGGGGGGTGGTCTCGAAGGGGAGGGAGTAGCCCCTTCGGACAATGTCCAAGACCCACCTCTCCGAGGTGATGGCACGCCAGTGGTGAAGGTGATGGCGGACCCTGCCCCCTACTGGCGTGCTGTGCACCTGAAAGGAAGGACTAGGAGGGCTTGGAGGCCGGGGCGGGGTTGGTGGCCTGACCCCGCACGCTGGTTGCCTGACCCGCCACGGCGGGAGCCACGTCCTCGGCCACGCGAAGACGCTTGCTGCGCGGGCCGGTGGCTGGGCAGCGGACGTGACTGGGCGCCCCTTCTGTGGCCACGAAAGGGGCGAAAAGCAGATGGCTGCGGAGGGCGTACAGCAGAAAGGCCCAGGGACTTGGCCGTAGCCCGTGAGTCCTTAAAACGCTCCAGCGCAGGGTCTGCCTTGTTCCCAAAAAGACCGACCCCATCAAAAGGCATGTCCATAAGAGTGTTCTGGACATCACCCGAGAAACCAGTGGTTCTAACCAAGCGTGACGGCGCAGCGCCACTGTCGTTGCAATTTATCTACCCAGCGAGTCGGCGGTATCAAGGCCACATCGAATGGTGAATTTAGCCGCATCTCTTCCTTCCGCAATGGCGCGGGAAAGCAGTGTCTGGACCTCCTCAGGACACTGGGGCAAAGCTTGCGCCACCGAGTCCCACAGAGAGTGGGAATATAGGCCCAAAAGGCAAGCGGTGTTGACAGACCGCAAGCCAGCACTGGAGGAAGAAAAGACCTTCTTCCCAAATTGATCCAGGCGTTTGGATTCCCTATCCGGAGGAGCGGTAGGGAAGGCGGTTTGGGAAGCAGAGGCTTGGACAACCAAGCTCTCAGGAGTGGGGTGTTGGGAGAGGAACAGGGGGTCGCCCGGAGCGGGGCGATGGCTTCGGGCCACGTTCCTATCCACAGGAGCCCCTGTGGTGGGCTTGGACCAGGTGCCCAAAAGAACGTCAGAAAGTGCGTCATTAAAACGGCAGCAGTGGCTCCGAGGAGATAGCCGCCGGCTGAAGCACTTCCGTCAGGAGGTTAGTCCTGACGGCCACTGTAGGCAATTGGAGGTGTAAGGCCCCAGCTGCTCTACGCAACACCGTTGCAAAATTTGCTCCCTCCTCCGTTGCCACGGAAGGAGGAGATAGCATGCCAGGGTCAGGGGAGGTGTCCAGCCCACTGGCATCCCCAAGTTCCTCAGCCCAGTCCTGTTCGTACTCACACTGCTGTGTGAGAGGGTCCTCCGACCCCTCCCAGTCCTCTTCGTCCTCCTCAGGTTCAAAATAAGGAGAAGGAGGGACACGCGGGACCCAAGGTCTCAACGGGCGTCGGAGCCGGCGTCGAGCGACGCTGGTCCGGCGCCGTGTCCGGATCCGGAGAGAACCGGGAACGACGCCGCCCGGAGCCCCGGGCGGCATCGGAACGGCACCGGAGACATCGGCGCCGGCGGAGGTGTAGTTAGGTCAACCGGCGCCGATGGGGGTTGCGGCAGCACCGGAGCCGGGATCGAGGCCGGGGCCGAAGCCGGGACCGAGGCTGGTGTGACAGGCGGCGCCGGGACCGGAGTTGTCGGCGGCGCCGGGGAAACCCCATCAGGGCCCGCGGGGCCCGAAGGCGCACCGGGGGACCTTGAGGCCCGAAGAGGCGGGCCATGGCCGACAGGGAATTCCTGTATCTCGGCCGGAGTCGCCCCCGAACCCGGGAAGGACGGGTAATGCGGGGGAGGCTCCACAGGCACTCCCGGAGCCGCGGGGCGGGGAAGGTGCCGACAGGAGCCTTAGCCGAGTCGCGAGACCGGTGAGGCGAAGTCGTGGAGCGATGACGCTTCTTAGACTTTTTATGCATCGACTTACCGGAGGAGTGCGAAGACTTGGACCCCGACGACCGATGAGGACTCTGCGACCGGCCCCTCGACCTCTCACGTGACCGGGGCTTGGTGTGGCGCGGAGCCGACTGCCGGACCTCGAGGAGCTTTCGAGACCGCTCTCGCAAAGCCTTCGGGTGCAAGGCCCGGCAGTCGGGCACGACTTCATGTCGTGGTCGCGGCCGAGACAGTAGAGACACTCTAAATGCGGGTCTGTGATCGACATCATATGACCACAGACGTCGCAGGGCTTGAAGCCGGGCATCCCTACCGACACCTTCGGAGTCGAGAGACTCGTGGAGAAAAACAGTGAAAAATCACCAAAAGATAGTAAAAAATGACTAGGGCACTGCTCTTCCCGGATCTGCGCTTACTGGCGCGGAAAAAGAAGAACTGACGTCAGCGCGCAGGGGCGGCGTCTAAGTACTGCCCGCGACGTCATCCCGGCGATCCCGACGCCGACGACGGACGCGGAGCCGCACGACGCCGCCTACCGACGCGCAAGGGTACTGCTACGCAAAAACTTTCCGGATCCAGCCTGACGCCTGGGGATATTCTAAGGTAAGGAATCTGTCACTAACGTGTCTCTTTCAGATACACCCCTAAACTTTCAAGATACGAGCTGATCAAAAAAGAGAAACTTTCTGGAATATTTAGTAAAGGTTCGTCAAACGACGCCAAAGTTATAAGCGCATGGAGGTCTCCAGGAGGGGGGCCGCGCAACCCCCCTCCCAACATGAGTGAAGCCCCGGGTCTGCGGGGACCCCAGCGGGGCCCCCGCAGCCCCACCGAGCCCCCGCTATTATTTTTTAAGAAATGCACCCGGGACCTAGCCCACCCCGGGGTCTCATTAAAATAAAACGCGGGACCCCGCGACCCCAGCGCGAAGTACGCCGATATTTTTTTATTTATTTTTTAATGCTTTTTTGGCCCTGGGGTCTTTCTGGGACCCCTGAGCAGGCCTAGGGGTCACGGTGTTTCTACCCTGCCCCCTTCTCTTGTTTTATACCTTTGTTTCTCTGTTTTCTAGTGACTCGCTTCTACCGAGCCACAAGATGGCTGCCAATACTTCCTGGTTTGGAGTGTTTGCAGCCAATCACAGTGAAGCTCGTGCACGGGACTTAGGCTCCGCCCAGATATCAAAACTTATTTTTCTAATTTCTCAGCAACTACTGAACGAATTTACACAATTTAAAAAAAAGGTCGCTTTCTGATCCAAGCACTACCTTTTTGCCAAATTTGGGGTAATTCCGTTCAGTAGTTTCGGCTCTAGCCTTGCACAAAGTTTCCTATGGGAAATTGATTTTTGACTCTTATTCTTTCAATTTCTCAAAAACTACTGAACGGATTTACACCATTTAAAAAAAAAGGTCGCTTTCTGAACCAAGCTCTACCTTTCTGCCAAATTTGAGGTAATTCCGTTCAGCATTTCGGGCTGTAGCTCGTCGCAAAATTTCCTATGGAAATTAACATGGAGAAAACGCATTTTGGGACCCCCCTTTTTTCTCAGCCCCCGCTTGACAAATCACCCCCAAACTTTCAAGATAGGAGCTGACCTAAAAAGTGCAACGTTTTGGAAAATTTCATAAAGATTCGTCAAACGATGCCAAAGTTATTAGCAAATCAAAAAACGCTTTTCCTATGGAAACTAGGTTGTAACTATAACTACCTACTGTCGACCGCCAGTAGGATGTAGGAGATATATATATTTATTAAGAAAGAGAGAACTGCGCCAGGCCCACATTAGCTTGTTGTCTCGCTAGCACATCTACACAATAGTGTTTGGTGAATGTGTGCGGTGTAGACCATGTTGCAGCTTTACAAATGTCAACTATGGGGATGTTTCCTAAGAAAGCCATAGTAGCCCCTATTTTGCGAGTGGAATGCGCTCTAGGGGGTATTGTTAACATTCTCTTTGCTTTTGCATAACAAGTTTGAATGTATTTAACAATCCATCTGGCAATACCGGACTTGTATATGGGATTGCCCTTGTGTGATGGTGCAAAAGCAATGAAAAGTTGTTTAGTCTTACGAAATGATTTTGTTTTTTCAATGTAATATAAAAGGGCTCTTCTGACATCTAAGGTGTGTCGAGCTCGTTCTGCCACAGAATCAGGTTGAGGGAAGAATACCGGTAATTCAACTGACTGACTAATGTGAAAGGCAGATACTACCTTAGGTAGAAATTTGGGGTTAGTACGAAGAACCACTTTCTCTCTGTGAAGTTGGAAAAAAGGTTATTCTATAGTTAGTGCCTGTAGTTCGCCCACTCTCCTCAGTGAAGTGATTGCAATGAAGAAAGCAGTTTTCCAGGAGAGAAACTGTGGCTCACATTTATGCATGGGTTTAAAAGGTGGGCCCATTAATCTTGTGAGGACTATGTTAAGATTCCACACTGGAGCAGGTGGAAGTCTTGGTGGTATAACTCTTTTGAGTCCTTCCATTAAAGCTTTGATTACTGGCACTCTGAAAAGCGACAAATGTTGCCTATTTTGTAGATACGCAGCTATTGCAGCGAGATGTAGTCGGATAGAAATGTAAGCTAATCCTGACTGCTGCAAGTGTAACAGGTAACGAATGATATTTTGTATCGAGGCATCAAGAGAATGGATGTTGTTGTTATTGCAATAGATAACAAAACGTGTTTTGGTGCAGAACAAAGTGAAGAGTCGACATGGCACACATCTCTGTGTGCCATGCCTACAACCCACTGCCCTGGCATAGATTAGTCACCCCTATAGCTGGGTGCACTATACCAGTGGTGAGGGTACAGGTGGATGAGCCCTGTACCCCTATAGTGTCTAAGTCTATTCTTAGATATTGTAAGTGCAGTGCTGCCATTAAGAGTATATGGTGCTGGGAGTTTGTCATTACGAACTCCACAGCACCATAATGGCTACACTGGAAACTGAGAAGTTTGGTATGAAACTTATCAGCACATTAAACCCACACTGATGCCAGTGTGGGAGTTAATGAAAAATGCACACAGAGGGCATCTTAGAGATGCCCCCTGAAAACTAACCCACCACTATTGTCCAGGCTGAGTGGCTGCTTTCAGCTGCCACCACCAGACATGTTTCTGGACCCCTGTGTCGAGAGCCTGCTGCTCTCTGGGGCCTGAAACAATACACATCCTGGGACGAGGTGCCAAGCCTCCTCCCCAGGATGGGCAGGGTTCATGAAGGGGAAGCTTCAAAGGCTTGCCGCCTTTGTGAGCTTCCCCAGGCCACATGCTGCCTTCAGCAACTGGTCCCTACTGGTTGTGACCCCCACTTTGGGCGGTAGAACGGCGGGAAAAACAAGTGAGTAAGAGAGGTGTGCCCACCTCTGCCAACTCCACCCCTCAGGTGGGGGAGGCAAGGTGAAGCACAACTCTCAGTCCCCGCCATCTTGCAGATGGGGGGACTCAGCCAACCAGGGACAGGCTCATGCCCCACCTCCCACTGGAGGGTGGCATAATAGGGGGTGTACACACCCCAGGGAAGGGACCCATTGGTCCCTACCTTTTACCTACCTGTAACGCCCCTAAATCTAGTATTTAGGGGCACCCCTGAACCTTGCTTCCTCAGACAAGACGAAACTACAAGGAGAAGAAGAAGAAAGACCGAACAGCCGTGCAGCAGCTAACAAGAGGAAGACGCCCACTGACTTGGCCCCAGCCCTACCGGCCTGTCTCCACCTCGAACCTGCTCCTGCGAAATCCCGGTGTGTCCTGCAGCCAGCAACCTCGAAAACCCCGGAGGACCTGCCTGCCTTCACCTACAAAGACTGTCTCCCGTGAACACCGGATTTGTTCATCTGCAACCTCTGGTTCCGGCCGGACACAGCAGATCCGCCCCACTCTGCACCCGCCATCCACGGCCCGAGCTCGAGTGGGCAAACACCACGAGGAGGTCCCCCCGGCGATCCTCACCCGAGATCCGGCGACCCCTGACCTGCCTCAAGCCGACGCCTGCAGCCTAAACCCAGAAGGTGCCCCCAACCGCGACCAGGAGCTGGTAAGAAGATCCGACCCCAAAAGGCACCCCTGCACCCGAAGCCCCACGGCCTTGGGTGGCCAAACCGACAGTGTCTAACCAACCCCTAACTTCCCAACTTACCTCTCGAAGTGGTGGTCGCACCCAGAAGACATTCGTCCCCAAGCCTGCAGGGCCTTTGCAAACCAGAGGTTCCCCATTGAAAACAGGGCGCCCGACGTCGAAACAGCACCCTGCACCCGGCTGCCCTAGTGCCGCTGATGCTGTACCTTAAGTGCTACTTTGTTTCCCCATTTGCCCTGAGCTAAAGTCCAGGAGCTTTGCTCACACACCCAAGTGGCCTGCTCGTCAGCAGCCACCAACCGGAGGCCCCCTATCCCCCATTGGATAACATTGGGCCTCAGCACTCTGCACCTGGCCGCCCTAGTGCCGCTGAGGGTGTAACAAGAGTGCATCCTTGACCCTGGGAGACACACCCCCCCCCCCCCGAGTCTACCCTCAGAACCTCAACTCCCACTACCAAATACTTACCTCAAAACCGATAACACTATTTTCCTCCATAGGATAACATTGACTGTTTTTCTTGGAAAAGTTTCGAAGTGTAGGGTTTGAAAACCTAAAGAAATTCTTTACAATTGAACTAATTAACCAAAACGATTTTACTTACCGGTTTACAGGAAATGTCCCGGAGTAGTATCCAGGCATACTACTCTGAGTAAGAAAAGTAATCTAAAAAGTAACTTACCTGGTATTTTACTGAAAAGCCCATTCAAGTCTAAGTTCTGTATTTACAAAGTATTGCATTTCTCTGCAACCATCCTGTAAGTCAAAACAAAGTGCATATACCATTTCAATTCAAACTGTTTACAAACTGCATTACTACTGTAAAGTATTTATTGCTTACCTGTGCCAGGCTTGCTTGGTTCTAGAAAATAAAATAACTAAAATAATATTTTTATACAAAAACAATTGGTCTGAAGTTCAGTCTTTGAGTGTGTGAATTCATTTGCTGACTGAGTGTGTACAGCAAATGCTTAACACTATCCTCCGATACTGCCTTACTGCTCGACCACACTACCACAAATAGAGAGTGAGGTGCTATCTAACTTTACCTCTGCCTACCTTTGGGGTTCCACTGGACTCTGTGCACACTATACCTCACTTTGGTATAGTATATACAGAGCCAGCTTCCTTCAACGGGCCCATGTGGGAGCCACTAGGATTAGTGTGAGGGATGTTTGCCTGAGTTTCCAAACCACTAATGGAATGAGTGGGAGAGGTGGAAAACCGTAGGCAAATATCCCTGACCAGTTCATCCATAGTGCATTGCCTTTGGAGAGCGGGTGTGGGTACCTGGAGGCAAAGTTTGGGCATTTTGCGTTTTGGTGTGTGGCAAAAAGATCTATTTGAGGAACTCCCCAACTTTGAAAGTATGGGAGGAGAACTTGAGGGTCAAGTTCCCATTCGTGTATTTGCTGTCTCTGTCTCCTGAGGAGATCGGCAATCTGATTGTTCACTCCTGGGAGGTGTTCCGCTAGGAGATAGATTTTGTGGTGAATGGCCCACCTCAATTTGTCTTGGGCCAAGTGTGACAGTTGGAGAGAGTATGTTCCCCCCTGTTTTTGTATGCAATACATAGCTGTCATGTTGTCGGTACGAACTAGGACAGCTTTGTCGACCAGGTGAGTCTGAAATGCTTTGAGCGCTAGAAAGACTGCTAGCAGCTCTAGATGGTTTATGTGGAGAGATTTTTGGTGCTGACTCCACAGCCCTTGCACTGTGTCGTGCTGAAGATGAGCCCCCCCAGGCAGTGAGGGACGCGTCCGCTGTTAGCATTGTCTGTGGAACTGGGTCTATGAAGGGCCGTCCTTTTGATAAATTTTGTGTGTTCCACCACTGCAGAGAGCGAGGAGTACGGCCGCTTACCAACACTAGATCAGTTAACAGACCCTGTTATTGGTTCCACTGACTTGCTAAGCATTCTTGTAGGGGGACGATGTGAAGCCTGGCATGGGGAATGATCAGGATGCAGGATGCCATCATTTCCAGTAATTGCATATACACTCGAGCTGGAAGCGAGTGATTGGTCTGAAACTGGAGAACTAGCGCCTGAATGTTGCAAATTCTGGCTGCATTGGGAAAGGCCAGAGCCTTTTGAGTATCTAAAGTGGCTCTTAGGTAATTTTGAGTGTTGGAAGGTTGGAGATGCGATTTCAACACATTGACTGTGAACCCCAGTTGATGCAGTAACTGTAGTGTCCTGTGAGTATGTTGGAGACACTTTGGATACGTACTGGCTTTGATGAGCCAGTCGTCTAAGTAGGGGAAGACATGAATGTGTTGTCTTCTTAGATGAGCAGCGACTACTGCCAGGCATTTTGTAAAGACTCTGGGAGCAGTGGTGAGTCCGAAGGGGAGTAACCTTGAAATTTGCGATGAGCGGGATGTATTGTAATATGAAAGTAGGCGTCCTTTAAGTCTAGAGTAGACAGAAAGTCACCCTGTTGCAGGAGTGGAAGCACTTGTTGAAGTGTTACCATGTGAAAATGGTCTGACTGTATGTAAAGATTTAATTCCTTGAGGTCCAAGATTGGTCTGAGAGAACCGTCCTTTTTGGGTATGAGAAAGTAAAAGGAGTATACGCCCGACCCGTGGTATTGTAGTGGTACGGGCTCTGCAGCCCCTTTTAAGAGGACAGACTGAACCTCTTGTTTGAGGAGGTGTAAGTGATCCGGTGACAGTTTGTGTGAACGTGGAGGAATGTTTGGAGGATTGTTGGTGAATGCCAGGCAATAACCAGGACGGATAATTTCGAGTACCCATTTGTCTGTGGTTATAGACTGCCAGACGGGTAGGAAATGTGAAAGATGCCCTCCGACAGGTGTTAAATGGTCGGGGGGGGGTAGTGTAGGGAAGTCACTGTTTGGTATTGGAGGGGGAGGTGCGTGTGTTGGAGCCTCTACCTTTGCCATTATTGCCTCTGTAACCCCCTCTGAAGTAACCCTTAGATGCAGAGGGTTGATTGTTGCCTTTATAGGTGGTTGTGGCACTATCTGAGGAGGTATTCTTGGACCCTCCTCGGTAGAAGGAGCGCCGAAAGGAACCACGTCCTGGGGTTAATTGAAGGGCTCCCATAGATTTGGCCGCTTCTGTGTCCTTCTTCATCTTTTCTAGTGAGGAATCTACCACAGGGTCAAAAAGGTGTTCATTGTCAAATGGTGTGTTCAGGATGGAAGTTTGAGCCTATTGGAAATGAGCTGTCCCTACCGCACTAGATCTTGCGCCTTGGACTTGTGCTCATCAGGTAGAAATTGGAGCAACTGCTCCATTTCATCCCAATGGGCCCTGTCGTACCTAGCTAACAGTGCTTGTGTATTGGAGATGCGCCAAATGTTCGCAGCCTGGGAGGCTACTCTTTTCCCTGAAGTGTCAATGAGATTAGATTATTTGTCTGGGGGTGGAGCATCTCCTGTTTGTGAATTGGCCCTTTTGCGTGCGTTGGAAACTACCAAGGAATCCAATGGTAACTTCAAGAGTAAAGTGGAAAACATCTACAATTCCCTCCACCCCAATTCCCCCACGATGCCAGGTGCCATAGAGGGCCCCCATAGTATTTTAAACCCCCCAAGTAAGAGTGAAGATTTGGAACTGCCCCACCCCCCCATACCTGCCCTCCTGTCCTTCCCGAAAATGAAGGTAGATCAGGGATGCTCCATATTGCAGAAAATTAAATCGGGCTCCCCGCTTGATCCAGCCCCACCACATATTCTAGCCCAAGGGGGGAACGCTGTTTTCAACCAATTATCCAATCTTATCAATCTTTCCTTTGAAAAGGGCAAGGTGCCTAAAGAGTGGAAACACGCCATCATTAAACCCTTGCTAAAGAAAACACATCTTGACCCCGCAGATTTGGCCAATTATCGCCCAATATCCCTATTGCCCATCTTAGGCAAGATTGCTGAGAAACATGCGAATAGCACGATTTCTAGTTTCCTCGAAAACAATAACATTATACACCAGACACAGATGGGTTTTCGACCAAACCACAGCACAGAGTCAGCCCTGCTGGTGGTCACTGAAAAACTCAAATCCATCTTAGACCAAGGGAGAACCACGGCCGTAGTACTTCTGGATTTAAGCGCAGCGTTTGATACGGTAGACCATACTGTGCTAATCCATAGACTGGAGATTGTTGGAATCAGAGGCGCAGCCAACCAATGGGTTGCGTCATTCCTGAGGGATAGATCCTTCCAATGTATGGAGGCCGGATTTAAGTCCGACTTCCTCTCAGCACCGTGGGGAGTCCCCCAGGGATCCTCCCTGAGTCCAACACTTTTTAACATTTATCTTAGCCCCTTGGGACATATAATACAGGAATTTGGTCTCTCCATCGTGTCATATGCCGATGACACTCAACTAGTGTTCTCAATCTCAGACTCGCTTAACTCGGACCATAGACAACTCGTCCCCTGCCT
Source organism: Calotriton arnoldi (assembly GCA_963921515.1). Classification (NCBI taxonomy): domain Eukaryota; kingdom Metazoa; phylum Chordata; class Amphibia; order Caudata; family Salamandridae; genus Calotriton; species Calotriton arnoldi. Next base: position 2,127,918 of record CAWUFW010002057.1, on the reverse strand, counting down.
GGAAAAAATCGGATCTTGGATGGCGGATTGTAGCCTCAAACTTAATGGGGACAAAACGGAGCTAATGATCCTAGGCAACAATTTTAGCCCCCGCGCAGAGATTTCCTGGCCTTCTAATTGGGGATCACCTCCTCCTCCAAAAACAGCCATAAAAAACTTAGGTATGTGGCTGGACCAGAACCTGACAATGGAGGTTCAGGCAAAAAAATGATCTGGCACCTGCTTTGGGATACTCCGCATGATTAAAAAAATAATGTCCCTGCTCCCAGAGGAGTCTAGGAAAACCGTAGTCCAAGCCCTGGTGGTATCAAGGCTGGACTACGGCAACTCCCTCTTTCTGGGCTCCCCTAAATATGTCACGAACAGACTGCAGGTCGTCCGAAATGCAGCTGCCCGACTGTTGTTGAATATACCCAGACATCACTCAGTTAGACCTGCACTCAGAGAGCTTCACTGGCTTCCGGTAGAAGCCAGAATCAAATTCAAGTCCTTAAGCCTAGCCCACAGAGCCATGTACGGGAGAGGACCCGCCCTGATTCAAAAGTTGGTCTCACACTATTCCCCCTGTCGACAACTCAGGTCAAGCTCCAACTTCCTGATGAACTCCACCACAATTAAGAGAGCCAGATGGGGTGGAAGGTCATTTACCCATCTGGTGCCAAAACTCTGGAATAGTATGGACCCGGAACTCCGACTAATTGACAATGAAGTGGCATTTAAAAAAAGACTGAAAACTTGGCTCTTTCCTTAAACCCAAGTGCTAAACAGTCTCCTCCTGTATCACTCCAGCGCTGAGATGCCCATGGGTAGTCATGCGCTTTATAAATCCCATAAACATAAACAAACAAACATAACTGTCCCCTTATGTATGCTGGATCTGATGGTGCCGGCTTATATTTCTTGTCAACCCAGGGGGTGAGGATGCGTGCCCTGACGGGATCATTAAAAATATCGTCTACGTGCCTGATCATATACCTTTGAGCATGGGGAGTGTGTGTGAGGACTTGTGTAGTAGTAAGAGTCTCAAAAAGGAAATCCTCTTCTAGGGATTCCTTATGCAGCTGAACCCCATGGTAGTTAGCAGCTCTACGCAACAGTTCCATGTATCCTACACTGTCGTCCGGTGGAGAAGGCTTGGTAAGGTACAGATCAGGATCATTCCCTGTGGGGGAATTGGTGTTGTAATCTGTCCAGCGGTCTGTGGGTATTGGCTCATTGTCCCCAGCCCAATCCCCATTCCAATCTTCAGGTGTATGTGTTGGTGAGTGCTCAGGTGAAATTAGTAAGGGTTGAAACTGAGGAGAAGGTGGTGATGGAAGAGGAGGAGGAGAAGGATTAGTACCAACATTTTTCCTTTTTAAAGGAATGTGGTAGACCTCTTCTGTCTCAGGTTTGCGTTTTATTGTCACCTTTGTGGTAATATGTCCAGTAGTTGGGTGGATATATAGCTCCTGCTGTTTCGGATCCGGTTTGGAGGGCGGAGCATCGAAATGTTGGTCTTTGGTTGGAATTGGCACATCCGTTTGTTTCGGTGCAGAGAGCTTCGGTGCCGGTGTTTTGGTTGCTGGGGTTTTGGATGCCGAGGATTTCGGATCGGAAGACGTTTTCAGCATCGCAGGGGGTGGGGCGGAGCCTGTCTTTGACTTCGATCCTGAAGGTTTTGGCTCGGTACCAGTTTTCGAACAGCTCTGTTCGGAGCCGGAAGGCTTTTGGGTATGTTTCGGTGCTGAGCCGGATGGGGGGGGCGTCGGAAACATGTTCTCGGTGCCGACCGTGGCCCAGAGGCGGGGGTTGAACCGAAGCCTTCTTCTTGGACTGAGGTGGACTTTGGGGCAAGGGAGGATCTGTACTCACGGTACACTGCCCTTGCGGGATGTCTTCGTCCCCCTTGGAGCCGTAGTCAGAGATGGAGATCGGGTCTTGTTACTCCTCGGTTCCCATGGCGTCTCCGGCCTCTTGTTCCGAATCTTCTCCGTAGAGGTCCGGAATGGAACTTGTGTTTTGGCTCTGCATGTCGTGACGTCTAGACCGACGGTCGCGAACCGTCTTTTTCGATCGGAAAGCCTTACACACGTCGCAGTCCTGTTCTCTGTGCTCCGGAGACAAGCACAGGTTGCACAATTCATGTGTGTCGGTGTGCGGATACTTCGCGTGGCACAGAGGGCAGAATTTAAATTGAGTCCATTCCATCTACTGCGAAGTGGACCGATGCGGGTAGGCCCAATGGCCTTCCACGAGCTACCCGACCGAAAGAGGTTTTTTTTCAGTAAATACGATACGCGGAGAATGGGATTACGTGATCGAAAACAATACCGTCGAGGGCGAGTGTCTTGCGCACCGAGGGAAACCGGAGAAACGGTGTCGAACCGGAGTCGAACCGGAGCGCAGCAATTCACGTCCGAACCCAATGGCGGAAAAAACAATCTAACAATGGAGTTGATGCCCATGCGCAATATCACCGAAAGAAGGAGTCACCTACCTCGTGACTGGAAAGACTTCTTCGAGAAAAACAACTTGCAAACATCCGGACCCAACACTAGATGGCAGGAGTATGCAAAGCATGTGATCTACAGCTCACATGCCTCGAACAATATATATATTTTTAAACATTAGCATTTTTGAATATCTAAACAGGGTCATTTAGAATATAGTATGTGGCCCCGCCAATGGGCTTCAGAAGCATGGGTCCCACTCCACCAGCCTGGCAGCGGATAGCCCACCAGATTCTGAGTTCCCTGCTGCTTTTTTCACAACAACTCTCCTGCCAACACTTAGACATTTGTTTCTAACTACAAAAAATAAATGTGTATAAAGAGCAGTAGGTGTTCTACCTGAGCGGCTGGGGCAATTTTCCTTCTTTTCCAGTAAGGGAAGAAGCAAAAAAGAAAAAAGAAGGAGGGAGAGGAGAGGAGGAAGAAAGAGAAAGGAAGGAGGTAAGAAAGAGGAAGGAAGTAGTGGGCAGGAAAGAAGGAGGGAGGGAGGGGAAGGAAGAAGAAGGGAGGGAGGGAGGAGGAGGGAGGGGAAGGAAGAAGAAGGGAGGGAGGGAGGAGAAGGATGAGGAAGAGTGAGTAAAAAAGAGGAGGGAGTAGGAGAAGGAAGGTGGGGAAGAATCTTGACTCTTAGGTAGTCGATAAAGGTTTTCTTTCACTTGCGAACCAAGCCTTTAAAGACATATTGAAAGGGCTTTGAAATTTATTCCAGTCATGATGGATCCAAAAACACTTCATACATAGATCCTGAGAGTCCCTTTTTGACCTTGGGTTATGGGGGCCAAAAGTAGATAATCATCCAAAAGTTAGCAAACCAAGACTTTGGAGCTGTTGTTTTGGGGTTAGCTGTTGCCGTTTAAAAGAGAAAGGGGCCTATCGTAGGGACAAACTTCTGCTAGAACACTGACAAAATGAAAAGAAAAAATGCATAAAGGGTGAAGCTAGAGAGCCCACGGAAAGATGGCCGCACCTTTGTGCTGCTCTGCTGGCCGGGAAATGATATCCACCAATTATCCTGCCATTCGGCCTATCAACACCCTACCTCTGGGTGACATCGTGTGAGAGGAGCAAGCAGGGGTCTAAGTGCCCTGAATGTTCTGGGTTTTATACGGCCCCCGTGAAGATCACAGCCCGTGACTGCACCACTGACTGCAGGGTGGGGCAGAAGTCAATGTGTGGAGGATGCCTTGGCAGGGCCCGCTTTCCAAACGCCTGTGCTCCCTGCTGGTTACCCGGTGCTGCGGATCAGGTAGAGGAGACTGACCGACGGGGAGGTGAGCCTGGGGCTGTGAAGGGGGCCGCAGCGCCGGCCTGGGCCTACCCCGTAGCGTGCAGTGAGCCGCGCGGGCTCCGCACTTAGAGGGCGAAGCGATCGACCTGCTCTGCGCCTGCTGGGTGGAGTGGGCCTCGGACAGAGATTCCTGTGCCACCAGGGACAGCTTGAGTCCCGGACCGGCTGAGTGTGCTGCAGTGGCTCATCAGAGGACTGACCTGGAGTGTTGGATGGGCTACAAGGGCATGAGCCAAGTCGTCCGATGCGGTGAAGTAGTACGCTTTGTGTCCCTGCCCCATGGTGAGTCAGCAGACTTTGCTTGGCTGATTAGGCCTCCTGGTTGTGACTCCCATAGCAAGAGTCCTCCCAGAGGTGCCGTGAGGAGATTTGCAGAGCCCCTGACCTTCGGCAGACCGCCCTGACATTGCTGTGCTCCCCGGGTGCCCCGACTGATAACGCTTGGGGGTACTAGGCATCTACCCTGACCCCAGAGGGAAGACTATTTTTTGCCCCTCCCCCCCACGCTCGGTCCCTGAGATCGCGGACAGCGAACGCTGGGGGTGTGTGACCATCTAGTCTGGCCACTTGGGTGAAGCCCCGGCTTGGCTGCCTGCGCCGAGTACCTGCTCTATATTACACTGGGTTGAGGGCATAGGTCAACATGGGGAAGACAGACTGGGGCCAAAATCGCCTAACATTTGACGGCAAGTATGCCACTAAGCCCCCGCATGATGACCCAGCAGACTGGGAGGAGGGACCTGCACTCCCAGGTGCGACAGCACTCAAGCCAATGCTGCAGGCAATGCAAAAGAGCCTAGCATGTATCGATGGGGAATTCAACACTAAACCTGTGCATCAAAACTAGATAAACAGCCCAAATCACAACAGCGGAACAACGCGTATCCACCACAGAGGATGACTAAAAAGTGGTATCAAATAAATGCTTGAATATGGAAAAAGTACTCGCTGTTATCCAAAACAAGAATGAAGACTTAGAGGCGCGATCTTGCAGCAACAACCTGCAAATCACTGGCATCCCCAAATCGATTAACACCATCAGGGTGGAACAATATGTAAAGACAAAGCTGGCCTCTCGTTTTGGCTTTGAAAACCTCTCAAACTTGCTAGCAGTGGAGAGGGCGCACACACACACACACACACACACACACACACACACACACACACACACACACACACACACACACACACACACACACACACACACACACACACACACACACACACACACACACACACACACACACACACACACACACACACACACACACACACACACACACACACACACACACACACACACACACACACACACACACACACACACACACACACACACACACACACACACACACACACACACACACACCCATTTACTCACCTATACAGTTATACACACACCAGCTCACTTACTCATACAAATAGTAGCACATTCTTACGCTCTTATACAATCACTGATACAAGCACACACTCATCCATACAGCCACTATCACAATCACTCACTCTCGCTTATAGCTATTTATATACTCCAACACACATATATACTGCCTTTCACATATGTAGTTACTCACACATGTACCACTGGGACATACATTCACTCACTAACACACTCTTACACACACTTACCCACCCATACAGTCTATCACAGTTGCACTCTTGAAACCATCCACCCAGTGAATCACCCACTCACACATCTATGCACAGAGTTGCACACACCCCTCCCACACAAACACTCAGGCACCCATACAGATACTCAGACAAGCATTCAATAACTCATATAGACACTCATGTAGCTATTCACAAACACATGCAGCCACTTACACAGCAACAGACAGACGGATACAGACATTCATCCAGTTTAGTCACTAACCCATGCATTCAGTAAGATACGTTAAATCACTCACTTATAGAGTCAGTCACGCACCTACTAAATCATCCATACAGACACTTACACACCCACTCATTCTTCAATACGTCTTTTCCTATATATATTAAAAATATATAAACTTTACAGAAACACACAGTCACTGGATGATGTCATCAGTGATGTCATCAGTGATGTCATCAGTGATGTCACTGACCATGTCATGAGTGATGTAATATGTGACGTCATCAGCAGTGCATTGCGGGGCGCGAGTTATAGTTAGCTGGACTAACTATAACGGGGGAATTTCACGGGTTTTGTACGAGTGCAATGTCCAACTAACTATAACTGTCCCTAAAACCTATGGTTTTTTCAGTGAATATATATATATATATATATATATATATATATATATATATATTATCTACTGGCGGTCGCCAGTAGATAGTTATAGTTACAACCTATTATCCATAGGAAATCCGCGACATTCTATTTGAAATAACTCTCTTGCCGGTTGACGTATCTTCGCAAAATTTTCAAACTTTATGGCCCGCTCCGGTCCGCTCCTACCCTGAAAGTCTCGGGGGATTCGTCAAGCGGGAGCCGAGAAAAAGGGGGGTCCCAAAACGCGTTTTCCCCATGCAATTTTCCATAGGAAACTTTAGACACGGCTACAGCCCGAACTGCTGAACGGAATTACACCAAATTTGGCAAAGAGGTAGTTCTTGGTTCAGAAAGAACCCTTTTGTTAAATGGTGTAAATCCGTTCAGTAGTTGCTGAGAAAATCAAAAGTAAAAAGATAGTGATATCTAGGGCCGCGGATCCTCCCGAGCACGAGCTTTATGTTAATTGGCTGTCAACACTCCAAACCAGGAAGTGTTGGCAGCCATTTTGTCCCTCGGTAGAACCGAGGGACAGAAACAAGTGCGCAAAGCGCACAAAGGGGGCAGGGTAGAAACACCCTGACCCCCTAGGTCTGCTCAGGGGGTCCCAAAAGGACCCCCTGGGCAAAAGAAAATTTAAAAAAAAAAAATCGGCAGGATGCGCTCAGAGAGCGCGAACCCTGCCGGAAAATCGAAGCGCGGTCTCCCGCGCTCGATAGCACTGGCCCCCGGGTGGGCCAAGTCCCGGGGGCATGCTGGGGGGGGTTAATTTTATGTGTGGGGGCCTCTAAGGGCCTCCCAAGCCCCGGGGACCACCACCCCCCGTGGCTTTATGTATAATGGTGCGGGAGGGCTCTGAGCCCTCCCGCAGCCCCGGGGACCGCCACCTCCCCGGGGCTTCTTTTTTATTTATAAAACCTGTGTGGGGGGCTCCAGCCCCACACGCCCCGGGGACCACCACCTCCCCGGGGCACTAAGAAAATTAAAATGGGGGTCCGTTTTGGACCCCCAGAGCCCCGGGGACCACCACCTCCCCGGGGCATTCAAAATGTAGGGAGGGGGCCGCGTGGCCCCCTCCTGGAGCCCTTGATGGCCCTGGGGACCACCACCCCCAGGGTCGGCTCCTGCAGTGTCCCGGGGTGCCTACCCCCGGGACACTGCTGTTTGCAATGACAGGACGGGAGCCTCGCGGCTCCCGTCCTGTCATTGCAAACTTGCTTTGGATATTGGAAGAAAGAGCAGGAAACCTGCTCTCTCTTCCAATATCCAAAGCCGACAGCTTTTCCACATGGGGAGCAGCATGTTAGCTGCTCCCCATGTGTAAAGCAATGCCGGCTCCCGTAGGACACGGGGAGCCGGCGGGACTGTGGGGGGTTTGGGGACCCCCCACAGTCCCCAACGAGAGGCCAGGCCCCGGGGGATGGGGTCCCCGGGGCCATAAGAGGCCACGGAGGGGGCCACGCAGCCCCCTCCCCAAAGTAACAAAAATGTAAAAAAAAAAAAAAAAGTGCAAGGCCGGCCCCGGGGATGGGGTCCCCGGGGCCTTAAATGGCCTGAGAGGGGGCCACGCAGCCCCCCTCCAAATAAAAAAAAGAGGCCATGCCCCGGGGGATGGGGTCCCCAGGGCCAATACAGGCCCAGGGAAGGGGGACCACGCGGCCCCCTTCCCGTTTTTTTAAATTTATTTTAATTTAAAAAAAAGGGAAAGGCCCTGGGGGATGGGGTCCCCAGGGCCTAAAAATAGGAAAAAGGAAGGGGGCTACACAGCCCCCCTTCAGGGGGAAAAAAAACAAAAAACAAAAACGATCGGGCCCGTAGGCCCCGCCCCTTCCTTCACCACTCTGCAAACGCGCCCCTGGCGCGTTTGCAGAGGGGAACAATTCCCCTTGAATACTGGGGTCCCTGGGGCCAACTAGCCCACCAGGAACCTCCAGTATGCGCCAGGGGCTGCCTTGCAGAGAGGTGTACAGAGGCCACGCCCCTTTTACACCTCTCTGCAACGCAGCTCTATGGCGCTTTTGGAGGTATATGGTGGGCTAGTTGCACCCCAGGGACCCTCAGGATTCAAGGGAGTTAATCCCCCGACTTAAAACGCGCCACGGGGCGCGTTTGCACAGTGGTGAAGGGAGGGGGCGGGGCTTCAGGTGACATGTGTGCAAACAGGCCCCGTGGCGCGTTTTAAGATGGGGAATTAAATCCTCTTCAATCCTGAGGGTCCCTGGGGGCCAACTAGCCCAATAGGTACGTCCAGAAAGCGCCACAGAGCTGCGCTGCAGAGAGGTGTAAAAAGGGGTGTGGCCTCTGTAAATGTCTCTGCAACGCAGCCCCCTGGCGCATACTGGAGGTTCCTGGTGGGCTAGATGGCCCGTAGGGACCCTCATAATTCAAGGGGACTTAATCCCCCAACTTAAAACGCGCCACGGGGCGCGTTTGCACAGATGTCACCTCAGGCCCCGCCCCCTCCCTTCACCATTGTGCAAATATTCCTCTAAAATCAGCCGAAATACGAATTCTGATTTACTCACCTGTTATCAGGAGAGACCTCAGTGCTGCATCTTTCAGCCCAGTACTAATCCTGAAAAGTAATTTTAACCGTACTTACCAGTAACTTGAATTTCCTTCCATAGGCTAACATTGACTGGTTTCACTTGGAAATTCTTCTAAGTGTGGAGTTTTGGAACTTTAAAATATTCCTCTAAAATCAGCCGAAATACGAATTCCGATTTACTCACCTGTTATCAGGAGAGACCTCAGTGCTGCATCTTTCAGCCCAGTACTGATCCTCAAAAGTAATTTTAACCGTACTTACCAGTAACTTGAATTTCCTTCCATAGGATATCATTGCCTGCTTTTTGCTGAAAAAGTTTCTAAGTGTTGATTTTTGAAACATACAAATATTCCTCTAAAATCAGCCGAAATCCGAATTCTGATTTACTCACCTGTTATCAGGAGAGACCTCAGTGCTGCATCTTTCAGCCCAGTACTGGTCCTGAAAAGTAATTTTAACCGTACTTACCAGTAACTTGAATTTCCTTCCATAGGCTAACATTGACTGGTTTCACTTGGAAATTCTTCTAAGTGTGGAGTTTTGGAACTTTAAAATATTCCTCTAAAATCAGCCGAAATACGAATTCCGATTTACTCACCTGTTATCAGGAGAGACCTCAGTGCTGCATCTTTCAGCCCAGTACTGATCCTCAAAAGTAATTTTAACCGTACTTACCAGTAACTTGAATTTCCTTCCATAGGAATCCATTGTCTGGTTTTCAGCAGAAAAGTTTCAAGTGTCGATTTTCACAAACTACAAATATTCCTAAAAAATCGCCTGTATGACTTAAACGCATTCTTTCAACTGTTTACAGGAGATGCACCAGTGCTGGATCCAGGATCCAACACTGAGTAAGAAAAAGTAACGATAACAGTTTTTACCTTCTAAGTGAATTTCCTTCCATAGGATAACATTGGTGATTCTATGAGAAAAAGTTTCTAAGTGTGAACTTTTAAAGTACAATAATATTCCTTAAAAATCACGACTGTAACCAAAACGCTTTTACTCAACTGTTTACAGGAGATGTCCCAGGACTGAATCTAGGATCCAGTAATGTGGTTAGAAAAGTAATCCATAAAGTAACTAATTGCATTTAACTAGAAATTCACATTGAGCTGAATGTTGCATTGTGTTTGAAAATGTGTTGCCCATTGCAACAACTGTAACTACTGTACTTAAAAGTCTATTGCCTATGTGCAAAGTAATTAAACTAAAGTAATTCATTCTGAGAAAGTATTTTTTGTAATGTAATGTATAATGTAATTACAATGTAATTTAAAAAATAAAATATGTAAAAAAAATTGTTTCTAAAAAATTTGGAAATCAGTATGAAAAAAATTTATATAACAATTAATACATTTAAAAATTGTCATTTACAAAACCTTTGAAATTCACTGAAAAAACTGTAGGTTTCAGACATGTTATAGTTACAAATTAGCATTTAAAAAACCTTTGAAATTCACTGAAAAAACCATAGGTTTCAGGGACGTTATAGTTACAAATTAGCATTTAAAAAACCTTTGAAATTCACTGAAAAAACCATAGGTTTTAGGGACAGTTATAGTTAGTTGGACATTGCACTCGTACAAAACCCGTGAAATTCCCCCGTTATAGTTAGTCCAGCTAACTATAACTCGCGCCCCCGCAATGCACTGCTGATGACGTCACATATTACATCACTCATGACATGGTCAGTGACATCACTGATGACATCACTGATGACATCTCAAATGACATCACTGATGACATCATCCACGTGATAATCTGATGCACCTCCTCACACCCTAATATAACCTTTGATACACCCACTCTAAATTACAGACTGCCATTCGCAAAACCATAGACACTCCAACACCAATAACTACATACCCACTCACTGATTCTTAGGTCTACGCACACATCCACTCACTCACCCGTACAGTCACTCATACTTACGGTCACTCAGTACAGGACTATCATATGCACTCATACTCCTATATAGACACTCAAACACCGCCACTCATCCATAGAGGTACTCACACACCTAGTCAGTCATGCAAATAATTAAACACACTACCATTTACTCACCTATACAGTTATACACACACCAGCTCACTTACTCATACAAATAGTAGCACATTCTTACGCTCTTATACAATCACTGATACAAGCACACACTCATCCATACAGCCACTATCACAATCACTCACTCTCGCTTATAGCTATTTATATACTCCAACACACATATATACTGCCTTTCACATATGTAGTTACTCACACATGTACCACTGGGACATACATTCACTCACTAACACACTCTTACACACACTTACCCACCCATACAGTCTATCACAGTTGCACTCTTGAAACCATCCACCCAGTGAATCACCCACTCACACATCTATGCACAGAGTTGCACACACCCCTCCCACACAAACACTCAGGCACCCATACAGATACTCAGACAAGCATTCAATAACTCATATAGACACTCATGTAGCTATTCACAAACACATGCAGCCACTTACACAGCAACAGACAGACGGATACAGACATTCATCCAGTTTAGTCACTAACCCATGCATTCAGTAAGATACGTTAAATCACTCACTTATAGAGTCAGTCACGCACCTACTAAATCATCCATACAGACACTTACACACCCACTCATTCTTCAATACGTCTTTTCCTATATATATTAAAAATATATAAACTTTACAGAAACACACAGTCACTGGATGATGTCATCAGTGATGTCATCAGTGATGTCATCAGTGATGTCACTGACCATGTCATGAGTGATGTAATATGTGACGTCATCAGCAGTGCATTGCGGGGCGCGAGTTATAGTTAGCTGGACTAACTATAACGGGGGAATTTCACGGGTTTTGTACGAGTGCAATGTCCAACTAACTATAACTGTCCCTAAAACCTATGGTTTTTTCAGTGAATATAATATATATATATATATATATATATATATATATATATATATATATATATATATATATATATTATCTACTGGCGGTCGCCAGTAGATAGTTATAGTTACAACCTATTATCCATAGGAAATCCGCGATATTCTATTTGAAATAACTCTCTTGCCGGTTGACGTATCTTCGCAAAATTTTCAAACTTTATGGCCCGCTCCGGTCCGCTCCTACCCTGAAAGTCTCGGGGGGATTCGTCAAGCGGGAGCCGAGAAAAAGGGGGTCCCAAAACGCGTTTTCCCCATGCAATTTTCCATAGGAAACTTTAGACACGGCTACAGCCCGAACTGCTGAACGGAATTACACCAAATTTGGCAAAGAGGTAGTTCTTGGTTCAGAAAGAACCCTTTTGTTAAATGGTGTAAATCCGTTCAGTAGTTGCTGAGAAAATCAAAAGTAAAAAGATAGTGATATCTAGGGCCGCGGATCCTCCCGAGCACGAGCTTTATGTTAATTGGCTGTCAACACTCCAAACCAGGAAGTGTTGGCAGTCATTTTGTCCCTCGGTAGAACCGAGGGACAGAAACAAGTGCGCAAAGCGCACAAAGGGGGCAGGGTAGAAACACCCTGACCCCCTAGGTCTGCTCAGGGGGTCCCACAAGGACCCCCTGGGCAAAAAAATTTTTTTTTTAAAAATAAATAAAAATCGGCAGGATGCGCTCAGAGAGCGCGAACCCTGCCGGAAAAAAAAAAATCGAAGCGCGGTCTCCGCGCTTCGATAGCACTGGCCCCCGGGTGGGCCAAGTCCCGGGGGCATGCTGGGGGGGGTTAATTTTATGTGTGGGGGCCTCTAAGGGCTCCCCAAGCCCCGGGGACCACCACCCCCCGTGGCTTTATGTATAATGGTGCGGGAGGGCTCTGAGCCCTCCCGCAGCCCCGGGGACCGCCACCTCCCCGGGCTTCTTTTTATTTAAAAACCTGTGTGGGGGGCTCCAGCCCCCACACGCCCGGGGACCACCACCTCCCCGGGGCACTAAGAAAAATTAAAATGGGGGTCCGTTTTGGACCCCCAGAGCCCCGGGGACCACCACCTCCCCGGGGCATTCAAAATGTAGGGAGGGGGCCGCGTGGCCCCCTCCTGGAGCCCTTGATGGCCCTGGGGACCACCACCCCCAGGGCCGGCTCCTGCAGTGTCCCGGGGTGCCTACCCCCGGGACACTGCTGTTTGCAATGACAGGACGGGAGCCTCGCGGCTCCCGTCCTGTCATTGCAAACTTGCTTTGGATATTGGAAGAAAGAGCAGGAAACCTGCTCTCTCTTCCAATATCCAAAGCCGATTGCTTTCCACATGGGGAGCAGCATGTTAGCTGCTCCCCATGTGTAAAGCAATGCCGGCTCCCGTAGGACACGGGGAGCCGGCGGGACTGTGGGGGGTTTGGGGACCCCCACAGTCCCCAACGAGAGGCCAGGCCCCGGGGATGGGGTCCCCGGGGCCATAAGAGGCCACGGAGGGGGCCACGCAGCCCCCTCCCCAAAGTAACAAAAATGTAAAAAAAAAAAAAAAAAGTGCAAGGCCGGCCCCGGGGATGGGGTCCCCGGGGCCTTAAATGGCCTGAGGGGGGCCACGCAGCCCCCCTCCAAATAAAAAAAAAAAAGAGGCCATGCCCCGGGGGATGGGGTCCCCAGGGCCAATACAGGCCCAGGGAAGGGGGGCCACGCGGCCCCCTTCCCGTTTTTTTAAATTTATTTTAATAAAAAAAAAAGGGGAAAGGCCCTGGGGGATGGGGTCCCCAGGGCCTAAAAATAGGAAAAAGGAAGGGGGCCACACAGCCCCCTTCAGGGGAAAAAAACAAAAAACAAAAAAACGATCGGGCCCGTAGGCCCCGCCCCCTTCCTTCACCACTCTGCAAACGCGCCCCCTGGCGCGTTTGCAGAGGGGAACAATTCCCCTTGAATACTGGGGGTCCCTGGGGCCAACTAGCCCACCAGGAACCTCCAGTATGCGCCAGGGGCTGCCTTGCAGAGAGGTGTACAGAGGCCACGCCCCTTTTTACACCTCTCTGCAACGCAGCTCTATGGCGCTTTGGAGGTATATGGTGGGCTAGTTGCACCCCAGGGACCCTCAGGATTCAAGGGGAGTTAATCCCCGACTTAAAACGCGCCACGGGGCGCGTTTGCACAGTGGTGAAGGGAGGGGGCGGGGCTTCAGGTGACATGTGTGCAAACAGGCCCCGTGGCGCGTTTTAAGATGGGGAATTAAATCCTCTTCAATCCTGAGGGTCCTGGGGGCCAACTAGCCCAATAGGTACGTCCAGAAAGCGCCACAGAGCTGCGCTGCAGAGAGGTGTAAAAAGGGGTGTGGCCTCTGTAAATGTCTCTGCAACGCAGCCCCTGGCGCATACTGGAGGTTCCTGGTGGGCTAGTTGGCCCGTAGGGACCCTCATGATTCAAGGGGACTTAATCCCCCAACTTAAAACGCGCCACGGGGCGCGTTTGCACAGATGTCACCTCAGGCCCCGCCCCTCCCTTCACCATTGTGCAAATATTCCTCTAAAATCAGCCGAAATACGAATTCTGATTTACTCACCTGTTATCAGGAGAGACCTCAGTGCTGCATCTTTCAGCCCAGTACTGGTCCTGAAAAGTAATTTTAACCGTACTTACCAGTAACTTGAATTTCCTTCCATAGGCTAACATTGACTGGTGTCACTTGGAAATTCTTCTAAGTGTGGAGTTTTGGAACTTTAAAATATTCCTCTAAAATCAGCCGAAATACGAATTCCGATTTACTCACCTGTTATCAGGAGAGACCTCAGTGCTGCATCTTTCAGCCCAGTCCTGATCCTGAAAAGTAATTTTAACCGTACTTACCGGTAACTTGAATTTCCTTCATAGGCTAACATTGACTGGTTTCACTTGGAAATTCTTCTAAGTGTGGAGTTTTGGAACTTTAAAATATTCCTCTAAAATCAGCCGAAATACGAATTCCGATTTACTCACCTGTTATCAGGAGAGAACCCAGTGCTGCATATTTTAGCCCAGTACTGATCCTCAAAAGTAATTTTAACCGTACTTACCAGTAACTTGAATTTCCTTCCATAGGATATCATTGCCTGCTTTTTGCTGAAAAAGTTTCTAAGTGTTGATTTTTGAAACATACAAATATTCCTCTAAAATCAGCCGAAATCCGAATTCTGATTTACTCACCTGTTATCAGGAGAGACCTCAGTGCTGCATCTTTCAGCCCAGTACTGGTCCTGAAAAGTAATTTTAACCGTACTTACCAGTAACTTGAATTTCCTTCCATAGGCTAACATTGACTGGTTTCACTTGGAAATTCTTCTAAGTGTGGAGTTTTGGAACTTTAAATTATTCCTCTAAAATCAGCCGAAATACGAATTCCGATTTACTCACCTGTTATCAGGAGAGACCTCAGTGCTGCATCTTTCAGCCCAGTACTGATCCTCAAAAGTAATTTTAACCGTACTTACCAGTAACTTGAATTTCCTTCCATAGGAATCCATTGTCTGGTTTTCAGCAGAAAAGTTTCAAAGTGTCGATTTTCACAAACTACAAATATTCCTAAAAAATCGCCTGTATGACTTAAACGCATTCTTTCAACTGTTTACAGGAGATGCACCAGTGCTGGATCCAGGATCCAACACTGAGTAAGAAAAAGTAACGATAACAGTTTTTACCTGCTAAGTGAATTTCCTTCCATAGGATAACATTGGTGATTCTATGAGAAAAGTTTCTAAGTGTGAACTTTTAAAGTACAATAATATTCCTTAAAAATCACGACTGTAACCAAAACGCTTTTACTCAACTGTTTATAGGAGATGTCCCAGGAGAGAATCTAGGATCCAGTCCTGTGGTTAGAAAAGTAATCCATAAAGTAACTAATTGCATTTAACTAGAAATTCACATTGAGCTGAATGTTGCATTGTGTTTGAAAATGTGTTGCCCATTGCAACAACTGTAACTACTGTACTTAAAAGTCTATTGCCTATGTGCAAAGTAATTAAACTAAAGTAATTCATTCTGAGAAAGTATTTTTTGTAATGTAATGTATAATGTAATTACAATGTAATTTAAAAAATAAAATATGTAAAAAAAATTGTTTCTAAAAAATTTGGAAATCAGTATGAAAAAAATTTATATAACAATTAATACATTTAAAAATTGTCATTTACAAAACCTTTGAAATTCACTGAAAAAACCGTAGGTTTCAGACATGTTATAGTTACAAATTAGCATTTAAAAAACCTTTGAAATTCACTGAAAAAACCATAGGTTTCAGGGACGTTATAGTTACAAATTAGCATTTAAAAAACCTTTGAAATTCACTGAAAAAACCATAGGTTTTAGGGACAGTTATAGTTAGTTGGACATTGCACTCGTACAAAACCCGTGAAATTCCCCCGTTATAGTTAGTCCAGCTAACTATAACTCGCGCCCCCGCAATGCACTGCTGATGACGTCACATATTACATCACTCATGACATGGTCAGTGACATCACTGATGACATCACTGATGACATCTCAAATGACATCACTGATGACATCACTGATGACATCATCCACGTGATAATCTGATGCACCTCCTCACACCCTAATATAACCTTTGATACACCCACTCTAAATTACAGACTGCCATTCGCAAAACCATAGACACTCCAACACCAAAAACTACATACCAACTCACTGATTCTTAGGTCTACACACACATCCACTCACTCACCCGTACAGTCACTCATACTTACGGTCACTCAGTACAGGACTATCATATGCACTCATACTCCTATATAGACACTCAAACACCGCCACTCATCCATAGAGGTACTCACACACCTAGTCAGTCATGCAAATAATTAAACACACTACCATTTACTCACCTATACAGTTATACACACACCAGCTCACTTACTCATACAAATAGTAGCACATTCTTACGCTCTTATACAATCACTGATACAAGCACACACTCATCCATACAGCCACTATCACAATCACTCACTCTCGCTTATAGCTATTTATATACTCCAACACACATATATACTGCCTTTCACATATGTAGTTACTCACACATGTACCACTGGGATATACATTCACTCACTAACACACTCTTACACACACTTACCCACCCATACAGTCTATCACAGTTGCACTCTTGAAACCATCCACCCAGTGAATCACACCCCACCCACACACACCCCACCCACACACACCCCACCCACACAAACACTCAGGCAGCCATACAGATACTCAGAGAACCAATCAATAACCCATATAGACACTCATGTAGCTAGTCGCAAATCCATGCATCCACTTACACACCAACAAACAGACGGATACAGACATTCGCACAGTTTAGTCACTAACCCATGCATTCAGTAAGATACGTTTAATCACTCACTTGTAGAGTCAGTCACTCACGTACTAAATCATCCATTCAGACACTTATACACCCACTCATTCTTCAATACGCCTTTCCCTATATATATTAAACATATTTAAACTTTACAGAAACACACAGTCACTGGATGATGTCATCAGTGATGTCATTTGAGATGTCATCAGTGATGTCACTGACCATGTCATGAGTGATGTAATATGTGACGTCATCAGCAGTGCATTGCGGGGCGCGAGTTATAGTTAGCTGGACTAACTATAACGGGGGAATTTCACGGGTTTTGTACGAGTGCAATGTCCAACTAACTATAACTGTCCCTAAAACCTATGGTTTTTTCAGTGAATTTCAAAGGTTTTTTAAATGCTAATTTGTAACTATAACGTCCCTGAAACCTATGGTTTTTTCAGTGAATATATATATATATATATATATACACTTTATTTCGGTCCAGAGATCATTAAAGTGCAATTGCAATAAATACATCCTAATGATAAAATACATATTAAGAGTAATAGTAAAAAGGGAAGAATGCATAAAAATATTACAGTAGTAGAGGCATGGCCAAGATGGCGGCCAAGTAGGACGCGTCTACTCGCCGCTCCGTCCTGCCATCCGGGCCTAGCTAACATAGCCTTGACCAGAGAGACCCGGTTCACACCCACAGACCTCTCTAGGGTCCGGACATTGCCCCGGCACAGTTTGATCACTGCTGGAGGCGGCAGAGACCCGAGACGGCAGAACCAGGAGCCTGCCAGCACCACCGCGATCGAGGCCGCGGGCTGCATAGCGCGGCGGGCGGGGTCCGCCTCCCGAGTGCCTGAGACGACGAGTGCACAACACGGCTTGAGCGCGGCGACGCTGTGTCCGGCGGAGGAGCCTACCTGATTCAGGGAGGCGACAACGCTCTGGCCGTTTGAAAGGCGAAATAGCGGCAGCGGTCCCAGACACGGTGATCCGGCGGTGAGCTGACGATGGAAGACCCCGGTCTGCTGCCACTACTGCGACTACGGCAGCTGCCTGCGCCATCTCTAGCACTGGCCCCTCCACTGGGGGTCGGTCGAGCCCTACGCAGCCGCGGTTGGAGGCGACGGAGGCCAGAGCTGGAGCCCTTGTGGGGTGCGGCCTAGCTGTTTGAGCGGACCTTGCCCAGAAGTGGGTGAAACCCGGCTGGTTTCAGGTGAGCGACTGGAAGAGCCACACGGCGCGGTATCGTCCTGGGAGCTCAGATTGGGGGAGCCCTGAAGCTGCAGCCGACACGTGGTGAGTGTGGGCCTAGTGGCGACAGCGACGTGTGGCCTGTGCGCCCCTCCCCCCCATAGCCCTGAGGCCTCACACCACCACTGACCCAGGAGGCAGGCCGTAACTAGTGGGCACATCTGAGGCCTCGTAATCACGAACTTGATACTCCCTCCCTGCCCCTGGGATACTAGCACAGAGGTGGGCCTTCTCCACCCACCGGACATTGGCAGCGAGCGCCAAGGGAGAGGTGCCCCCCACTGTGCGCTGCACCACCCGCAACGCTATCCCCAGGTAGTACATCTTGGAGCCCCGCGCCTCACGTCTCCTCACAACGCGGTGCGGGTGGGGCCACTTTGCAGGCCGGGCCTTGAGGCCTACTACGTTGACCTGATCGACGTGCACTGTCCCTGCACGCGACCCTTTAACTACAGGCCGGGAGTGGAGGCTCTTATAAATGGCCGCTGCCAGGGCCCGCAAGGACAGATCTGTTAAGGACTTGTTACTTAAGGCAGGGGCTGGTGGAACAGATGATGCCGCGTACTGGAGGGGCTGCCGAGCGGAGGGGATCAGAGGAACACGACAGGCCTGTCACTCGTAGCGTCCTGGAATCTCTCTTCGCGGACCTCACCAGAGAGTTCCACACCATGAAGAAAGATTTTACTGCTGAGATCCGCGAGATGCGCAAAGACATTGATTCAGTTGGGGAGCGAGTGGACGACCTAGAGAACCAGACAGCGGCCAGAGATGAAGAGGTGTCCCAGCTCCAACAGGAGGGGCTAAGGTTGCGAGATCAGCATCTAGATCTTCAATCTCACGCGGAGGATCTGGAGAACCGCTCTCGTCGCAATAATATACGGATTCGGGCGGTACCTCAGGGGGCAGAAGAGCAGGACATTGAAGTTTTTGTCATGGATCTGTTTCGTCACATCCTGGGAGATCCCCCAGACCAGGAGATCCAACTTGACCGGACGCACCGGGTGGGCCTCAAAAGATCACCAACGGCCCCTCCACCTGATATCCTGACATGCGTCCACGACTTCAAGCTCAAGGAGCGCATTCTACGCGAAGCACGGTCCAACCACCCCATTGAATTTCGATCCTGTAGGCCTCTTCTCTTCCAAGACTTGGCTGCTTCCACTCTACAGAAGCGACGCGATTTTCGCCCAGTTACCACATTTCTTCGCTCCAAAGACGTCGCTTACTCCTGGGGGCATCCATTTCGCCTCATTTTCAAATGGGAGGGCAGACTTCGCCAGTTACACTCCCTGGAGGAGGCGATCTCTCTCCTTCGGCAGCGGGAGGCTGACCACGCCGGACCGGAGAAACCTACGGCCTCCAGCCGGCGAGCTGACTACAACCGCTGGCAGAGAGTCGGCAGCTCGCCACTGGGCTCCCGCCCAGACCCAGAAGTAATTCCCATAGAACGCTCGGCCATGCTTCAGACCTTGTTAGAAGACTCCAACACCGCAGACTGATCTATAATTTTTGAGGTGCCGAATTTTGCTTTCTTGTTGGGTTGAACCGGCTGTTATGGCCGGGGGCGGGGTGGGCGGCGGGGGGGCGGCGGGGGCTACTGCTATCCATCCCACGTCTCACCACGGGCGGATTGCCTGGGACACTTGTGGACTATTTACACACGTTTCTTCTTTTATGTTCTTTGTTTGAGGGTCCTCTTCTTTTTGGGTTACCTTCTCCTCCTCCGCTGTTTGTTATGGGTTGTATCGCGCTATTCCACCATGCCTCCAATCCCTACAGGGGCAGCGCCGTCAAGCATGGAGGGTCTGAGTCCACATCCCTATGGCTCCTGAAATTCATATTGTGTCCCTGAACGTGAAGGAGCTAAACAACCCCACTAAGCGCCGAGCCCTCCTGTCCTACCTGGAGCGTTCAGATGCCCATGTTTGCCTACTCCAAGAGACGCATTTGCTCCCTGCTGATACCCACCGATTGAGGTCAAAGGCGTTCCCTCACCAGATGTTCTCCTCCGCCACTTCCAAAACTGCTGGGGTTGCCATTTTGGTATCTTCTAAGTTCCCGGGGCGCGTTGGTAGCAAACAGGCTGAAATTAGGGAGGTTCTTGGCTTACACCTTCACCTTAGATACACACATATTCTCGATAGCCTCGGTATATGTTCCCAATAGTGGACAAGAGGGTTTTATTAAGACAGTAATTCAGGAGCTTACAGGCCTATCAGACACAACGGTGTTGCTAGGGGGAGACTTTAATATGGTACTCGATGGCGACATGGATCGCTCTGGGCAGAGATGGGGCCAGACAGGGACCTTGTCCAACGCGGGGAAACAATTACTGGTGGAGGCTGGACTTACTGATATATGGAGACACCGACATCCCAACATCAGGGCATACACATTTTATTCTCATCCTCCTAAAACATACAACAGAATTGACTATGTCTTTACTTCTGACCCCCTAACGCAACAGGTCAGTGAAGTGGAGATTCTCCCCTGTCTGACCACTCTGCGCTGCGGCTCTCTCTGACCCTGCCCCAACGGCGTCCTACCCGCCGCTTTTGGCGCCTTCGGGAGACTATGCTTCAGCGTCCCTCAGTAGTGCAACAAATTCAGAAGAGCATAGTCGACTATTTAGCCACAAACGATACCCCAGACATATCATTGACGTCCTTATGGGAGGCGATGAAGGCGGTGATTAGAGGGGTCTTCATTGGCCTAGCGTCAGCCGACAACAGAGATAGGCGGGAGAAGCGAGACCGCTTGATGCGAGAGGTCACTGAGCTGGAACGCATCCACCAGCGGACTGGTGCTCCTAGAGTTTGGAAGCTTTTAAAAGCGGCCCGGGCACAGTTAGCGGGGCTGGATGTAGATAGAGCTGAATATGCGGCTCTGTGCCTCAAACATGCTTTTTATGTAGGCGGAGACCGCTGTGGGCGCCTTCTCTCAAACCGCCTTCGAGCGCAAAGACAGGCTCATAGAGTTGCTGAGGTACAGGATCCCCGGGGGGGGGAGAATGTAGAGAGGACACTGAGATTGTGGAGGCCTTCAGACACTTCTACGAAACACTATACGCGGCTCAAGCCCTACCGGAGACTGAACCGACTCGATATCTTCATGGCGTGGCCACAGCCAGACTGCTTCCGACCCAAGCCGCTGACCTAGAGGCCCCCATTCGATTGGAGGAGGTTATATCGGCGATCGCTCGCCTGAAACTTAACAAATTGCCCGGCCCCGACTGGTTCACCTCCGGTTTTTATAAAAAGTTCTGTGGGACATTGGCCCCGCTTTTGGTGCGCGTTTTTAACTCAGTCGGGTCGTCGTCAGCCTCTTCCTTCCCGTCCTCCATGTTGGAGGCCTTAATAACAGTGATCAGTGATTCCAAAGCCAGGGAAAGATAACAGTCTCTGCGGCTCCTACCGCCCCATATCTCTCCTCAACGTGGACCTAAAGATTTTTACCGGAATTTTAGCAGCCAGACTTTCTCGTCACCTCCCTGGTCTGATAGACCCGGACCAATCAGGCT
This sequence comes from Calotriton arnoldi, assembly GCA_963921515.1. Classification (NCBI taxonomy): domain Eukaryota; kingdom Metazoa; phylum Chordata; class Amphibia; order Caudata; family Salamandridae; genus Calotriton; species Calotriton arnoldi. The sequence goes on along the minus strand of CAWUFW010002057.1, from coordinate 2,106,285 downwards.
TTGTTCTGGGGCGACAGTGCTCCGATAATACCAAACGGCTTTTCCACTTGATGGACCGCTCGGAGCATTTCCCGGCAGAACGCATGATTTTTTCGGTCGACGCCGAAAAGGCGTTCGACTGGGTTCACTGGCCGTACCTCCGGGCGACGCTGGTTCATTTTGGCTTGCCGGATCGCTTTATTGATTGGATCTTCCAGAGTTACGCGAACCCAACAGCTACGGTGCGGGTGAATGTTGTGGCGTCAGCGGCGTTCTCTATTTGCAGGGGAACCAGGCAGGGGTGCCCGCTGTCACCGCTCCTCTTCACTCTCTATGTGGAGCCTCTAGCTCAAAGAGTCCGTGATGATCCAATCATTAAAGGAGCATGCTTTGGGAGCTCGGAACACAAACTTTGTCTATATGCCGATGACGTAGTGGCGACCTTGGAGCATCCTCGGGAATCTCTGCCGGCATTTTTAGACGAATTGGCCCGGTTTGCGCTCGCCTCAGGCTTTCAGATCAACGTGCATAAGTCGCAAGCTCTCAATTTATCACTAGAGCCCGAGACGCTGGAACTCCTATAGCGCACTTTTCGGATTCAATGGGTTCATGAATCCATTACTTATCTAGGACTTCGGGTGGCTCCCACCATCTCTGCCACTAGACAGTCGAATTACACGGCACTTCTGAAACAAGTTCGGGAGTCCCTCCGCAAATGGAGACCCCATTCCCTTTCATGGTTGGGCCGGATTGCGGCGGTGAAGATCGTGCTACTGCCCCAGATTCTCTACCTATTCCACACTCTACCGCTGATGCCCCCATCTGGAGTTCTACGGGCACTGCAGAGGGACATAGAGCGCTTTATCTGGCGGGATCAGAGGGCTCGGATGCGTCGCGACCTTACATACAGGGACCCGGTGGATGGGGGACCCCGACCTTTTGGCGTATTGGCGGGCGGCTCAGATGAGAGCACTAGTGGAGTGGTCACGCCCTGAATCCGAGAAACATTGGTTATTTATGGATAGGTCCCTCTCAGCCCAGCCATTGTGGGGGGTTCCCTTCCTTTCACGCAAGGGACGCACTCGCAACCTGTACCTCTCAGAGATAACTCGGCCCATAATGTTGGCTTGGGACAGGACCGCTACCGCCAGGGGGCTCACGACATTCCCATCTCCTATTACGCCCATTGTACAAAACCCAGACTTTTCACCCGGCCTAGATTATGGGGAATTTCACCACTGGATGACGGAAGCTAGCCGCTCCATAGGCCATTTCTTTGACCTTTCCGGACTGCGCCCTTTCGCAGAGTTCCGTACAGCTCATGGACTTCCCGAAACGGAGCGCTACCGGTACCTACAGATTAGACATTGGGTACTCCACAGGGAGGTGAGGGAGGGTGCAGAGAGACTGCTCACACCGTTTGAGAAGTGGTTAATCACACGACATAGCGACGCACGATTGACATCAGCCCTATATAAATTCACTCGAAACACCTCCGACACTGGGAAATCCCCTAGCCAGCTGCGCTGGGAGGGGGAATTGGGCAGGGAACTCACACCGAAAGAATGGAAGGACATTTATTACCGGGCCCGCCGCACAGCCCGCAATGTAGCATCTATCGAAACGGCCACTAAGTTGGCCACCTATTGGTATTTAACTCCGGTGCGGCTCCACGGGGGTAACCCTTCGCGCAGCCCACTGTGCTGGCGAGCCTGCTGCTCGCCGGGCACCCTCACACATTTACTTTGGGATTGCCCCGTCCTGGGGACTCATTGGCAACAAATCCTAGACAAGGTTGACTTCCACTTTGATACTCAGGTCCCAAGATTCCCGGTGTACATCCTCCTAGGCCTTCCCAATGCCATTACCTTCCCGCTTACATCTAGGAGAGGCAAACAAATAGCGCTAACCTTAGGTGCGGCAGTCCAGAACATCCTGACACACTGGGGTTCCACGACAGTCCCCACGCGTTTAGGCTGGCTTTATAAATTATGGTCCATTCTAGGGATGGAGAAAATTTCCCTCTCCTTAACCAACCCCGGGGCTTCCTTTCACGACTTGTGGGCACCCTTTCTCGCGCTATTAACATCCGAATTTACAGAGCTCACCTGTCCCAAATATCTTAGATTGTTGAGATTGGCGTATCCTCCCTCAACGCCTGCCTCTGCCACGTCTGTCTCCCAGTAAACTATGGGGATTGGTCATTGGACCAACATACTTCCCTTTCTTTTATTAGGTCGGCTTTTCTTTGAGGAGGAGGAAGGGGGGTGGGGGGGAGGGGGTGGGGGGTCTTTTTTCCTTTTTGTTGCTTGTTCATACCTGACATATATGATAGTGATATGCCGGGTTGTAACCCGATGATTGTGGAGCACAATGGCTCGTTTGTTCTTTTTCGTGTATAAAATCAATAAAAGAAATTTAAACCAAAAACATTACAGTAGCATGTAATCCATAGGATGGGCATGATGGGAGACCTCAGGGGAAACAATTACCAATATCAACATAACCCTCCATAGTGGCCTAATGTCATGCCAACGCCTTGTTTGATAGCCCAGTCTACCCTGTCTGGAATGTATAACAAAGGTATTCTACCATTCATACTAACCGTCAACAGTAAGTGTCCTATTCTACGAGTAAAAAGTGTTAAAAAGAAATAAAAGGTATCATGTGTAAGAGAAACAGCTTAGAAGCAATTCATAAAACGATTTTAGCTAATGATGCTGTGTTCATAAAGACATGACCTATATTTACATAGCAGCAATGATAATTACTGTTTCACCGATATTAAACTTTTCATGCATAATGTTCAAGCCCCCCATAAAAATTGTGCAACCGCAATTACTAACCACTCGTTCGTATCACTTTTCAGAATACGCATTACTTCCCGGTAGTGCCTTACATCTTTAGTTTGCACCAGGCTAAAATCAATTTTTTCCATAGAATGGAATATCTGGGACAAAATAGCAAGAAGTGAGCCTCGGTTTCCTTTATTAACGGGCGGAAGGGGCAACTCTCCAGATCACCATTCATTTTACAACATCTAGAGGTAAGGCTTCTTAGGGGTAGGGTGCCGAATCGGAACTGGAGGTACACTCGCTTCACTCCTGCTGGGTATATCCTGTCCAAATAGGGCTCAAAGCTAGGCAAGCATTTATGACGTAGAAATTGCCCTGTTAGTGAGCTCTCCCTATGCTCAGCCCAGATTCTGGTCAGGTCACGTTCCCACTATTTTTATTTAATAGCAGCAGATCACCTTTAGTAACTTTATCCGGTGTAGCCCACATGTTTCCTAATTTGAGTGATTCAAGCTGCTTTTTAACGTGTTTTAACCAAGGGGTACGGGTGGCTGTGTCACAGTTCATCGGATCCTTAAGTGCCTCTCTATAGATGGTTAATTCCGGGGTGGTCCATATCCTCGCCCAGTATAACAGTAGTTTAAGAAAGGATACCAGATGGATGGGATTGAGGGCTAGATCAAATCTTAGCAGCACCAATGGTGCGCTTTTCGGCAAATTAAAAAGGCCTTTAATAAATATATTCTTCTCACGGTTAATGTATGGCAGCCTAATTGTGCAGCTCCGCACCAGCGGTCCTTCACAGCAGGCTATCTCACCTTAATGACGGGCCCCGATGACATCCGCTCCAGTCCCTGGCTCCAGAACATCGACAGAGCCGAACCGTGAGCAGGGTCACGGCTTTCCATGCTCCTTTGAGGCTTTTTTCCAGCGATCTCGATCACTGCAGGTCTCCTCTCTCCAAAATGGCTGCCGGTCCATCACAACATCGGCATCGGTGACCTAAGCAGGGAGTGAAGCGCTCGTCAAATAAGGCTCCCCAGAGAGCTCCGCTTCCCACCCGCGGTCCGCTGAACCTAACTTGGAAGGTATGTTGAAAATCTGTGCTTTCCGTGGAGGCTCCTACTACTTTGTCTATCGGCTTGCCTGACCTGAAAATGGCGGCCGTTTCCGAGTAAATCTGTACAGTTTGAAAGGCCTGGCACAAACTATACCTGCTTTTCTGTGTATATTGGGCAGCTCATCTGCCAATATATTTCCTACCTACGGTAAGGAGTCTATCACTCCAAATGGTTTGAAGTGTCTGACGTCGTTGTACTGAATCCTCACAGGGCTCTGCCTGACCCAATAATGATGTCCACACACGAGGCGACGTGATCTGGGCTCCTGTCCCATACAGACCTACTCATCCATACTTGTTTGGCTTGCTGGATCTTGCCGGTTCTCTACCCGTTCCACCTGGTAGCCACAACAATCTAGCACAAATATCTACTTTCTACTGCTTTGTACTAGGTGCTGCGCAATAACTTTACACTGGAACTTTTGAACTTTTCCAATCTCAGCCCTACTCCAGACGGGCCATCAGACTTTAGGCGATGTGGTTCATATTCCTAGCATTTACTCTCTCCAAAACTCGCATCTACTCAGCGCCGCCTTAGCAGCCTTCCTCCTGCAAAAACCATGGCAAACAACGAGCCTAAACCAAACAAGCAGTCCAAACCTGTTCCTTCCACCTCTTCTCTCACCACTGTTGTCCTGGGGGCGAGCTGGAGAACGTTGAGGACGGCACTTCCCAGTAACACCAGGACCGGTGCCTTTCGATGGATCTTTGACGATGCCCCCTGGGTGGATACCATAACTGCTTTGTACTTACCGTGGAGCCCGAGCAACCTTGGCCGATGCCCGGTGGAGCTGTCCTATGCAGCTATAGAGGAGTTTGGCTCTGGTTCACCCCCTCGGCCGTCACCTACCCAGCCGGACATCTGACATTGTTTTCCTCGTCGCCCCGTTGTGTTCCCTTCCGTCCCCCGCATCTCATATTTCTGTTTTCTCCTATGTCTTTACTTGAAGTCTGTAATTGATGTAATTATGCTTCCCAGCCCCCTGTTTCCATACTCCTCCCCATTCCTCTATTCCTCTATTGGGGACTTGTTCCTTTGTGCTTGACTATGCAACTGTAACTAATGTAACCATAAAAAACTGTTTTTCTTGTTATCCCTGACCGCTGAGACCTGAGCAACATGGCTGATGCCCGGTGGAGCTGCTAGACAGCTATAGAGGAGATCGGCCCTGGTTTTCCCCTCGGCCGTCACCTACCCAGCCGGACATTGGGCACAGTTCTCCCCGTCTCCCCGCTGTGTCTCCTTCCTCCCCCTCCCTTCGACGAATTACTGTAACATTATTTTTTGCCTATGTTTTACTATGCTCTGGGAACTGATGTAATTTGTAACTTGTAACGCAACGATCCTCATGTAAAGCGCTCTGATACCTACGGGTCTAGCCAGCGCTATATAAAACTCTTCAAATAAAAAAAATAAATAAATAAAAATCTCTGCTCCATAGAGGGCAGCCGACACTGCTGTGGCTAAATAGATTTTTATGGCCGGTGACGTAGCCCCACCAGCAGTCGACTTATGCTTCCTACTAATTAAAAGTCCACGCTAATGGGAGACTGCCCTTGCTTTTATCAATTTGCTTCCTCCATTTTAGAGAGTCTGACATTCTAATACCCAGGTAATCAAATTGAGTAGTTTGTTCTATCAGTGCTCCTTCTAATCTCATTTTGCCTCTGAAAGTTCTATGGGGGTTAATCCCCATAAATTTAGATTTATCCGGATTTATTTCTAGGCCTCTATTTTTGCAGAAGGCTGCAAATGAGTCCAGTTCTTTCTGAAGACCCATTGGGGCTCTGAAGATGAGTAAGGTGTCATCTGCAAACATTAAGATCGGGACCGGAGTGCCAGCAAGTTGTGGGGTATCATGTTCGATTGCAGAGACCCAGTTCACAGCACCATTGATGAACATACTGAATAGGGTTGGGACCAGCACACAGCCCTGTTTGACGCCCCTTCTGGTGGGAATCTTATCTATGAGATCCCCGGTATTGTTCCACCTTACTTGTGCATTAGTATCAGTATGTAATACTCCGAGAATCCAGAGTAGGTCCTTAGGCATCTCGTAATTTCCCAAGACCCTCCATAGCAGTTCCTTCGGGACTAGATCGAAGGCTGATTGATGGTCAATGAAAGCAACCTATAGATGTTCTTTCTTTAAGGTAACGTACTTCCAGCACAACACGTTAAAGCAGAAGGCCTGGTCTATGGTGCTTATTTTTTTCCTGAACCCTGCCTGGGCATCTTCAAGGACGTGATTGTCAGCAAGCCATGTATGCAGCCTAGCTTGTATCGGTCTAGAAAATATTCTTTTGGCCTGTATCCAGTAAGCGGATAGGCCTATAATTTGATGGATTGTCCCTAGCCCCTTTTTTTATAAATTGGAACAATAGTGGCGCCCTGCCACGACGGTGAAATTTTACTACCACTCATAATGGCATAACTTAATTAAGGTAAGGAACCCAGACCTCTGGTTTAGATAAAAACAAGTCACCCGGAATACCATCCGGGCCCTGCGCCTTACCTTTTTTTAATTTAAGGGCGTGCTCAGTTTCGCTTCGGGAAAAATAGGGGGAGTCCCTAAATGAAAAGACCTCGCTTGGTGCGTCGGTAGGAAGTTCAGTGTGTACAGAATCAGCTACAAGTTCATATGGCCCCTCAATCTGTTCACCTTGTACCTGCATCCTATATAGTGTTGTGAAGTGGGTTACCCATTTATCTGGCTACACTACAGCCTCCAGGTAATTGTCAACAGTAAGTGTGTACCTTCGGCAACTAGTTTCCAGAATGACCTGAAGTCTTTTTTATCAAGTGCCTCTGTAAGATTTGCCCATTGTCCCCACTCCCAATTCCTTTTCGCTGCCAACAAGGTAGACTTATAATTCTTCCTGGCCCGAGATATCTCTTGTTTGCTGCCTATCTTTAAAGTGTCTAACAAGGCCTTTTTCTTCCTTTACAATTCTTATTAAACCAAGTTGGTCTTTTCTTTAAAATGCCTCCCCTGTTTCTTGCCTTTAGGAAGAAGGGCTTTATACGATCCAGGAATTGGCAGTGTGTAGTGACAAAGCCGCAGTGAACTTGAGCAGTGTCCAGTGCATAGTAAGCTGAAAGGACATGGACGAAGGCCTCGTAGTGTTGTATTCCTCTTAGGGTGTCCATAAACGGGCTTTCCAGTATCATGTCCTTATATAGGCACAATTCGCCCTGCCCTTATATAGGCATAAAATCCCAGCCCTTATTTAGGCATTAAACCGTGCACTCCAAATACAGGCATGGTCTCCGACATCCGTCCACCCTAACGTCACAACGAGTTCGTGAAGAACAGACCCTTAGGCTGTGGGAGTTTCCCTAGCCCACGACTATTGATTTCTTCAAGGACTCATATATTATGCATGAACCATTATTCCTTAGGGGTTCATTCATGACGTCTTCCGCTGTCCGACTCACGTCAATGCTAACATTCTGAGGTAATTCTCAGGTATAAATATACCTTCCCTAGCCCCTGTAAATCAGAGGAGACCTCGACTTCAGAGGAGCCCGTTTCCCGGCCTGACGCACTGAGAAGACGCTGTCATCCCTGCACGCAGAGAGTCCAGCTTCCAGTGATCTGACTTCCCTTGCGGGGTGTTGGAGTTCGAGTCTGGCAAAGAGATTCCTACCTCTCTCATTCTTCAGGTATGGAGCAGACTAGAACCTAGAGGGACTCGTGGCATACTAGGCATACTGGGGTTAGCGTACTCTTAGTATACCATAGTAAGGAATACTTCACCTACTTCATACCTCGTCATATACCTAGGTTAGGTTAGGTACCTTGGGGTAGAACTAGCTTAGAAACGCATCGTATGAGTACTCGCATTTTTAGTCTGTGTTATTTATGTAAAAACATATGTACTAAAAGATAATGCTCTCGCAGTATTATTTATTTCTACTGCTCACACTGTACATTATTTATCTCGCATACTGTCTTGTGATCGTAACAGCACATTTTACTTACACCAGAAACAAGACTGTTCAATAAATCTTTTATTGAAACGCCAGTCTATTTCTTTCTGTGTAACTTGGAGAAAACTAAGCATGCACGACTGAGCTGAGTGAAATAGTTATCTATTGTTTCCACGACTCTGGGACACGTTCTGATTCTAAAGGGAAACACAGTGGTCATGTTTTGAGGCTGCCAGAAACTACTCCCTTCTTGTTGTCAAGGAGTTTCTAGTGGCCTCTGAGCTAGCTGGCACAAGTAATTAAGTTTAATATACTCGATAGGGACATACTGACCTTAGTCCTATGTCAAACCTATAGGATATATTATTCCAATGCGCAGAGCCTATTAGGGAAATAGGAGCTACACTACATGGCGCCCAACGGTTTGGTAAGGCAATAATTCAATGTTAGATACTGAGTAACTCAGCCGTGCTTTTTCTCTCAAGAGACCCCTACCCATATACTCCAAAAGACGTCTGGAGTGGGCAGGGTTAAGTATCCACCAAGGCTACATAGGGCAGTACCCTATATATTAGCTGTTTGGTTTGCTCAACGTTGAAGGATACAGTGTTCCAAAATATTGTGCACCTTATCTTTGTTTCCTTGAAACTTGTTCTACATTTTTCAAAAAACAAAATGCCTGGCTCCGACACTGAGACCGGAAACGGTGGAGCTACGGATCAGCCAGCTGTAACAGCTTATAACATTACAGGTTTTATTGAAACCGAGGAGGGTGTTATAGACATCGCTCCAAACTTAAGAAGAGCCATCACTCTAAAACTTATAAAACATGGCATACCACCAAGAGGCGGTAGAGCAGTTTTCGTGATAGAGGCACACGAATCCTTTCAGACAGAGGTATTCTATTCATGGGTAATATTTCCTGAATCCAATCCAGTAACACACGTTTCACTTCTACAAAGAAGATGATCCACCAGAGGAATACATTCCTTTCGAGGATATTGAAATTCCATTAACATACCAGGAGCATCAGCTCTGGTTTAAAGGCGCCCTAAAACATCACTGAAACATTACCAGGCTCGGTCCACTAGGTAGACCATGAGCAACATGGCCGATTCTAGCCGGCTACACACCTCATCCTGAACTGGATATAATGTCAGATGAGGACTTACTTGTTCAAATACAAGAATTAATAAAAATTTACAGACAATTGGTCCAATATGTCATGCGGACTTTCACAGTCCAGCAACCATTAACACTTCCAAATCCAACTCCCCAACAGGGGAATACACTAAAAATTACACCACATACTCTATACGCAGTCATGGGTAAAATGCCCACAAAACGTGAGCAAATTCCTTTCTGGATAGCTCAAAAAATTACTCAAATCGAAGCAGTATTTCCAAATACTAGCCCGTATGAGAAACACAGAATACTGACAATCAGTTTACCAATGGGGATCACACCACAACTAGAAGACTGCACCACTTGGGGCTCAGTCTTTGCTGCCATCTATACTAAAACACATGGCATTCCGTCAATTGCGGTAATACCTGATGTCCTGAAACAAATTCAAAATGAATACGGGGCAGAACCTGCTCTAAATTTAGGTATGAAATTACTGAAAAATTTCGACCAGGTCTCAACAATAATATTATCTAATATTAAAGGGGAGGCAGCAGCAGTGGCGATCCGCCAAAAATTAAGGGAATTTGATGTTACAGAACATCAAACTGAGCTACCCAGAATAATTGAACAATTTTATGCAGAATTAGGCAGAGATAGTTTGGGTGGAAGACCAGTGAAGCCGAAGCTATCTGACAGTCCTGAAAAGGACTCAATTAAACAAACTCCTACATCTTCTAAAAAGAAGTGGGAAACTAATAAAAATAATTCAGAAAAACATTCTCAATCCCGAGGTAGGTCTCCTCAAAAGGAGCCCTCTGAAAGGAGGTATAACCTCAGGAATAGGGATAATTTGACAAAACCTGATAGGTATCAAGATACTGATACATGTTCCTCTCGTCCCTTTCAGATCTAATCACAGACTTCGGAAAGAAGAGGACGATTGGAACATAGAGAAGAACGCGTGAAATCGAAAGACGACAAACACGCTCCAAAAACTAAAGCAAAACCTCAATTCTCCAAAAAGAAAGTAGCAGGTCTAAAGATCAGACATGCCGAGAATACTGAGAACACAACTCAAGAACGGAGAATGGGCTCAGACAATGCTGGACAGTGCAGCAGAAGTCACAATAGTTCGCCAGAACCTGAAGGAACTTCTGGAGATAGTGGACTTGAATGAGTACATCACAGTTGAGACTCTAGACACCAGGGTTAGTACTCCACAAAAGTTATATGAAATAACACTCCGGATGGAGGGAGACAAACCTAGACAGGTGAAAGCACTTTTTGGGAAAGACTATCAAAGGGCTATGACATACTTCTAGCAGAAAAGGACTGGCCACCACAATTTGTCAGGGAGTGCCCACATGGCGAGGACATTATTATGCCTGCCTTCTCCAACCATATACCAATGCATCTAAGATATACATATGCCAGGAAATGGGCAGTGGCCCAGGCCCCAGCATTATATAAAAATCATGTAGGATGGAATGAGGACTCACCTCACCATAAAATACATCTGAAACATGAACCAACTGCACAACGGCAGTACCCAATAAAGCAAGAAGCTAAAAAACAGGTCAGGGAGATCTTAGATCAACTTGAATACCAAGGGGTGATTGAAACATGCACCTCCTCAATGAACAATCCTTTGTTTCCTGTCTCCAAACCAGACAATACATATCGCCTAGTTTTGGACTACAGACACCTAAACACTTGTTCTAAAACTTTTGCAGTGCAAAATGCACATAGCACAGCATTAATGAATAACATTGTGCGTAAAAAATATAAAACAACATTAGACATCTCAAATGGTTTCTTTTGTCAAAACATAGCACCTGAAAGCAGGTACTTAACAGCATTCTCCATAATGGGGACCCAGCGTCACTTTTGTCGACTCTCACAAGGGTTCAAGAACAGCCCAGGTTTATTCTCAGCGAGGGTAACGGAGTTACTACAAATTTATGACAATGAGGCATTGTCCTATGTCGATGACATATATCTGACGGACGATGACTTGGAAAAACACTTGAACAGGGTGAGCACCATTATACTGGGTTTCGCCTCTGAGGGCTACAAATTCAACTTTAAAAAGTCCCGAATTGCCCATCTCAATGTCCTATTTCTAGGATATGAGCTTTCAAGTGAAGGCAAGAGCTTGGCAGCTAACTTTCTAGAGAAATGTGCGCTGCTCCAACCTCCAAAAACGCTAAAAAACTTACAATCCATCCTGGGTTTCCTAAATTTTGGAAGAACATACATTCTAAATTACGCAGAAAGGGTTAAACCTCTCTACGCATTAATCAAACCTGATTTTTCGATCAGAAACTGGACACAGGAACACACAGAAATCTTGCGTTCACTCCAGGCTAACATGTTAGCAACAAATCACTTACAAACACGCGTAAATCAACGCAATTTGGAGATCCGAATAATTTTGGGTCAATGTGGATTCACCTACTTAACCTTCAATGAGGGTGAGAAAATACCAATCGCATACAAATCCCATTTGTACACACAAGCGGAAATGCGCTTCAGTTCAACTGAAAAAATTCTAACAGCAGTTCAAACCGCTGTAGCAAAAGAAAGAGCCTTAGCCCAAGGGAAACGCATTATTGTCGTAACCCCGGTACCAGCTTTAGAAGCGGTCACAAAAGCTAGCATTCCAAATGCTAAAGCATTACATCCAAGATGGATACAATGGGTTAATTCTCTTGCTGCAACAGATGTTGAATATGTTTTTGATCCAGATTTAAAAACACAAGCATTCCTGCAATATGAACAAGAATGTCCTCTGCCTACTGAAATTCTGCCTCTCGATCAGTACGAATTCATAATTTACACTGACGGATCCGCACAGCCCGCAATAGGGAGTAAGCAAGCTTACAGTGCAGCGTGTGCAATCGTTAAAGGTCGCATGCAAAATGGCATCTTCAGATCTATGGTCACAAAAACTCAGTCTCTAGGAGATTGTACAGCTCAGCGAGCTGAACTACAAGCATTCAAACTGGCACTTGAAAGTACAGATCGAGAATTCCCCACACTAATAGTGTGCGATTCCTTTTACTATGTTCAGTCGTATAATGACTATATACAAAACTGGCTTGAAAATGGATTCAAAGATGCGAAAGGTGGCACAATAAAGCACAAAATGCTTTGGGAACAAGTAGTTCAGTTGAAAAACGAACTACCAAAGGCTCACGTGATCCAGACACCGAGTCATCAACGTGATGGCGTACACGTTGCAGGGAATTCATTGGCTGACGAAGCCGCAAAGGGGGCTGTTCAGACGGCTTCCGTAGCTGCGATCACTCGTTCAAAAACAAAAATAGACGGTGAGATAATGTTGGCTGTCAATGCTTCAAGCAAAGGCAGCAGTGCAGCGTTACCAAAAAAGTTTCCACTCAAGTACTCTTATGTAATTGATGCGAACAACGTTCCTTTTGCTCGAATCTCTGGAGTGGGGGATAGGGTAATTCCAAACATGGAACGTACAGCAGCCTTGATTTATGAAACACATTTGGGGGAGGGTCTGTCACATCAAGGGATCTCTAAAACAATTTTGACGTTAAAAGAGAAGTACTGGTGGCCTGGAATGAATACAGAAATTCACATATTCATCAACAACTGCCTCGACTGTAAATTACAGCGAGAGAGCCACCAGACACCATGCTGCAAATGCGGCAACCCAGTACAGACACCACTGTTAGACAGCATTAGACTATCTACGCGCCTGCGTCCTACTGGACAAAGGCATTCCCACAAATACTGAATCTAGGTTCCTATGGTTATGGCCTCAGCGCTCGGCTGACGCTCGAACTGTTATAAAAGATTTGCGAGTCTTTATCAGCACATACGCAATAGGCACGCTACATTCTGACCAGGGTCCTGCGTTTAGCTCTCGGGCTTACAAAGAAGCCATGGCCAGTCTGGGCGTTGCATTGCAGTACTCCTCTCCATTCCATCCTGAGGGAAATTCGGTTGTGGAAAGGAAAAACCGGGACATAAAGCAGTCTATAACAGCTAGGGTATTAGGTTCGGGTGATGGGTGGGTCAAACACCTTAGTGGGGTTCAACGCTCTTTGAATAATCTGCCAAGAAGTTCTCTAGGGGGGGTCACTCCGTATGAGGTCCTATTTGGGACAAGAATGTGGGTACCAGACCTTGAACACGTAGGCACAGTGGTGGAAAATAAACCGTTTGATATCAAAGATCGTTTGGCTGTTTTACAGGAACTCAATAAATTAAGAACGAAACAAAGCAACGTATTCCTACAGCCAACCACCACTGGGGAAAAATCGGCGGTCCCAGCAAGGCCTGTCTGGATTCCAAAAGTTGGGGATCTAGTCAGAGAAAAGATTGCGGACAAGAAGGAATTTGGACCTTCTTACAGACAACCAGTACCTGTCCTAGCAGTTCAAGGAACAAGAACAGTACTTCTGCCGCCCCTTGCTGGAAGAAAGGAGAAAAGATTTGTGTCCATCGACCTCATCAAACCACAGTATGTGGCCAATACTAAATAGTAGGCCTCGTGGACTCCGACCTAGTAGCAGACACACTCCTCTTGCTACTATCCAAGAGGTTCAGACTGAAAGACTGATAACAATCGAGAATTCAGCTGTAACTGATGGAGGACTAAGCAACAACGCTATGGAACTCATCCCTCTTGAACACCAAGTAACAGTTCGTCCAAATACACCTGTCTACACCAAAATGGCAAGTGATGAACTGGTTCCAGTGATTTCTACAAATCCTGATGCAATTCCAACAATTGATATAACTGCTTCTGGCTATTTCATTAACTTTGATACGTTCTCAGAAGATCCGAGTGAACCTGAAACGACGCCAGCATCATTGAAATTCAAGCAGCAAGTACAAGACTTTCTTCACTTTCCGGAAAAGACTTATTTGGTTTCTCCATGGATTGAACTCTGGATTATATCTGGACTTTTTGTTTTCCTGCTCTGGCTAGCTTTGGTAACAACTATGAGCGTGCTTATAAGTGGCAGATACATCCATGTGAACACTGAAGGTAAAGACGTGAACGTACTTTTGAAACCTCATAAATCTTCCCATCGAGAAGCAAGAGACTTGTCATCAGTGAACATCATAGCTGTTCCTATACAGGATGGTATAGTGTGGGACAAAACAGATTTTGAAATCTTCGGTCCGACGGAACAATTGAACATTCCACATTTATTTAAAATTTCACTAAGTGATCTAATTACGTCCAGTACCTATTCAGATGATTGGGACTTTGAGACTGTGAATGACAATGTTTGACCTAGAAAAATCTGCTGCATTTTCTAAACATGAATATTTAGAGGGTTCATCAGACTATGAACAAATGTATTGTTATAACCACTATGGTCATCATTATTTGCATAAATCTGCATATCCAAGAAATGTGTTTATGTTTAACCAATGGGAACATTGTCCTACACCACCTAAAGGTAGTTCAAAAACATTTGCTAGTAAGTTTCCATATTTTTCAGGATACAATACATCCGAACCAGAAATGTTTTACTATAAAAATGTAAACAAGACAGGACTGAAAATTATGTTAACAAATACAAAACAGATTTACTCTGAATTATTTAATGCCCAACTGTCTAGACAGGGTTTCGACTTTTGGAAAGACACAATAGACACAAAAACTGTGTGGGGTACTAAAGAATGGCAAGTGCAGGGGATAGAAGCTTTATTTAGAACCTGCATCATCCCTGAACAAATAATGTTTTTGAATGAAACCATCCAACAAACATCTTGTCTTGGATTAGCCAAGATCAAAGAAATGAACACACCTTCTGTACCGACACCTGCCAGAGATAACGATACACAGGCAGTGGTGACAGTTGACAATATACTACAACTCAACAGATCTAATCCTGATTGGAAAAAATGGTTGATCTGGCACACAGACAACTGTCATTAAAGATTCCTGAATAAAACTCAGGGCTTTACTATTAATAGGCCAGACCCAAGATACGTCCAAAGACAACATCCGGGGGTAGTAACAACATACAGTGTAGGAAAATTATGCCTCGATTGGCTGCATAAGTCTACACTACAGGATGTGAAACAACACTTAACCTTACTTAAAAAGGACGCAGACCTTAGGGAATTCTTGCTTGGGCCAAGAAAACCGCGTCAAAAACGTTTCATATATGCCGGCATTTATGCTGCCTATAATGAAGCATGGAAAGTATCACAGATGGAGGCCGCATAACGAATACGTGAACTTGATCGTATTAATTTAGAGAAAACACTCTCTGTGGTCGACAATGGGTTAACAACTCTGTCCTCCAGAATATATTCATTGGATGGCATTGTATCCTCTGCTATCGACATACTAGAACAAGATTTGGTGATGTTACAGCAAGGCCGGTCTCAATTACGTTCTATTATGTTATTAAGCTGGACGCTGCAATCTTTGCGAGCGGGCTATGTGCCTTGGCGTTTCATTAACACATTGGCTCTGTTTGCAGAATACAATCTAACTGATAAACAGATCGAACTGGCACAAAGAGGAGCAAAGTATACAGTGCTGAGCATTGAAAAACTGGAAAAGTTACCATTCGTAGTGGCAGAAAAACCAGCTACAGAATGGCTTATTCATGGCAAAATAACATTACCTGTGACTACTTTTCAGTTTCAGTATTGCCTCAGACAAATGCAAGCAGGCAAATATGAAAGGTTGGGTAAGGAATACATTAAGACATCTTGGGATTTACCGTATACATATAGATGTTGGAGTGGGGATCGTGAAGTGTTTTTGAGCGGTACACACTGTAAACGTGCACTGAGCGGTTCACTTATATGTCAGGACATTTCTTTACACGGGGCTTGTAATGGTTCTGTGGCAAATTTGTCTTGCCATCAGCAGGGTACACCAGCTGCTGTGATTAATCCAACGTTTGGACAACTTTCTAATGGGAGTTACCTCATGTTGAATGATCAGAGTTGCTGCGGAATGCTGCCAGGCATCCCATATCTAGTAACGGTCAACTCCAGGGTCACTTGCTGTATGCAAGTATTGTTTCCCCCAATAGACACAGTCAGGGAGTCGCCTCTATGGCCTTCGCTGAACGTCTCTTTTATAAGATTTGATACTTTGAGCAGAATGAAAGCCATGCTTTTACAGCAAACAGTGCCTTTGACCCCGGCCAAAGAAACCTATGATCTACAAGTAGCAAGGACTTCGGCTGAGATACAGACTTTAATACGTACAAACTGCCCTATACATTTCGTAGAAATGATAACACGTATCTTCAACATGTCTGATACAAGTGGAATTATACATGTATTTAAGAGCATTTGTACCGGTCTGTTAGCACCTTTCCAGGCAATACTCGGAATCATCCCGAACTTTGCACATTCGGTGTTTGGTGGCATACCATTAATTCTAGCACTTGTTGCCGGAATTCTATTTCTCTTCCTGCTATTGCGCTATGGCCAGCCTATTCGCAGACATCACTCCGAGCGAAATGGAAAAAGCTCTCCTTGAACGAAAGTGCCGTGAGCGAATAGTACAGCTATTGGGCATGACTCGTCTACGGGACCTTAATACAACTTGGTTCCTGTCATTCAGACCAATCTGGCAAGATTGCATCTTACCTGTTCTACGCTGCCTGCTATGCGGTGAAGAATGCGTGTTGGACACCTGTCTAACATTTCCATCAGCAACGCCAACGGATGTCGATACTCTGCTGGTCCCGATAACGGCCCATGCTCTGTGTTGTCCCCAGAGGCTACCAATCCTGATGTCTGCATTCATTGAGATCTCACAGACACTTCCGGCTGCTGCTGAGGTACGAGAAAGATCTACAGGCACACAGGTAACAACGGACGCGAACATTGCTGAGGCAACCTATGCTGGAAGCGATGCTTCTCATCTCTGTGCAATTAATCTACTACACGAGGTGTTCCAACTGACACCAACTACAGTGGATGATGTTTTGTCTATAGAAATAGATGATCTCATGTTTACACCAGACCCGTAACCTGACTGATTCAGCATACAGTGTTCCAGAGATGCAGTAGCAATTTGGCCTTCATTTTTCAAAACAACTTGGAACTCTACCAAAATTGAACTGTTTCCCATTTTTCGAACGAAGATGGCACTTCAATCTGCTTAAAGTAGAACTAGCCTTATAATACAGACTTCATGGTACTTCCACGGACACTTAGTCATCTTGTGTGTCTAAAACAGTTCATTAATTTTCATGACATGAAATGACTTTGATTTTTAAGAAACTTATCGATCGTTTTTTTGTCAAATGTAAATATTACTGCTTTTTTCATTCATATTGCATTTTATTTTAAATATATGCCTGAAATGAAAAGCATTGCTTGATATGTACAGTACCTTTTGCATTTTTAATATGTTTTTTAATGCTTTTAAGAAATATTTTTTTAATATGCAGTACTCCATTTAATGTTTAGCATTTTAGTATTATCGTACACACGAAAGTGGAGTGGGTGTTGTATTCCTCTTAGGGTGTCCATAAACGGGCTTTCTAGTATCATGTCCTTATATAGGCACAATTCGCCCTGCCCTTATATAGGCATAAAATCCCAGCCCTTATTTAGGCATTAAACCGTGCACTCCAAATACAGGCATGGTCTCCGACATCCGTCCACCCTAACGTCACAACGAGTTCGTGAAGAACAGACCCTTAGGCTGCGGGAGTTTCCCTAGCCCAGGACTATTGATTTCTTCAAGGACTCATATATTATGCATGAACCATTATTCCTTAGGGGTTCATTCATGACGTCTTCTGCTGTCCGACTCACGTCAATGCTAACATTCTGAGGTAATTCTCAGGTATAAATATACCTTCCCTAGCCCCTGTAAATCAGAGGAGACCTCGACTTCAGAGGAGCCCGTTTCCCGGCCTGACGCACTGAGAAGACGCTGTCATCCCTGCACGCAGAGAGTCCAGCTTCCAGTGATCTGACTTCCCTTGCGGGGTGTTGGAGTTCGAGTCTGGCAAAGAGATTCCTACCTCTCTCATTCTTCAGGTATGGAGCAGACTAGAACCTAGAGGGACTCTTGGCATACTAGGCATACTGGGGTTAGCGTACTCTTAGTATACCATAGTAAGGAATACTTCACCTACTTCATACCTCGTCATATACCTAGGTTAGGTTAGGTACCTTGGGGTAGAACTAGCTTAGAAACGCATCGTATGAGTACTCGCATTTTTAGTCTGTGTTATTTATGTAAAAACATATGTACTAAAAGATAATGCTCTCGCAGTATTATTTATTTCTACTGCTCACACTGTACATTATTTATCTCGCATACTGTCTTGTGATCGTAACAGCACATTTTACTTACACCAGAACCAAGACTGTTCAATAAATCTTTTATTGAAACGCCCGTCTATTTCTTTCTGTGTAACTTGGGGAAAACTAAGCATGCACGACTGAGCTGAGTGAAATAGTTATCTATTGTTTCCACGACTCTGGGACACGTTCTGATTCTAAAGGGAAACACAGTGGTCATGTTTTGCGGCTGCCAGAAACTACTCCCTTCTTGCTGTCAAGGAGTTTCTAGTGGCCTCTGAGCAATCTGGCACAAGTAATTAAGTTTAATATACTCGATAGGGACATACTGACCTTAGTCCTATGTCAAACCTATAGGATATATTATTCCAATGCGCAGAGCCTATTAGGGAAATAGGAGCTACACTACAGTAGATTTGCCTTTGGAACACTACATTAGATGATACTTCTGCCCACTTTACTTTAAACCTATTATTAGCTGTGGAGGCGCCAGAGTTTTACTCACAAAAACCATCAGATTAAAACTGGCACATAGCACCTGATGATCACTATCCGGCCTCGGAATAATGGCCATGTCCACTAGCACTGCCCACAACGCCTGATCAATAAACATATAGTCAATATGACAAGTTGAAATGCATCTTTAAAAGTTAAACAGGGTGGGGACAGTCAGAACGGGTGTTACCATTGGCAATTTTTAGACCAAATTCAACAACCAGTTCTTCTAGCTGCGAGGCAACAGTCTGTTTCTGTACTAATTCCCCACTCCTCCTGCAACTACGAGCTCCTCAGGTTCTATGGCACCTACCATGTTCAGCCCTCCATGTGAAAGTCTGGTATTACAATCACCTGCAATTATTTTTAGTGTACCTGGAATAAGTTCATTTAGGTGACCGACTGTTGGGGACAATGAATTAGGGGGCTTGAACTAATATGCATATACTATTTATATAGTTGTCTCCCCTCCTGTGACGTTTTTACTGTTAATTGCAGGCCTAAAAGATCCTTGCTATTACATGGGACCAACCTGGTTCTTGGAAATAAGTCCAGCCTTAGCCAAATTAGCAGTCCCCCTGAGGCTCTACCAGTTATTGATGGGACCGCATTAACAGAGTATTTGCAGAACCCACTCCTAAATACTGGGTCCAAAGCTGCTGTATTATAGGGACCGTGACGCGGTCCTCAGGCTGGCCCATGAGAAGAGGGATCTCACCTATGAGGGCAACAACATTGCCTTTTTTCCGGACTTCACAGAAGCGGTTCAGACAGTCCACAGAGAATTTTCATCTGTCTAGAGGCAACTGCAAAAGGTAGGAATACTTAAGCTAAGCTCTAATCTGTGTGCCTCCGCATTGACACCAATGGGCACCAGAAGGTATTCGCAACGCCCAAATCGGCAATGGAACATCTTAAGTCAGTCACACTGGGCCGAAGAGAATAATTCAAATCTGCTATGGAGGAGGACGAACATTGAACCCTTGAAGTTCCCTCTGTAACACAGTCTGCATTAGCCCGCAGGTACGCAGGCCCTGGTATGGGGCACTGTGAGCCGTGGTTTATAACACCGATCCCTGTGTACAGTTGACAATATACTACAACTCAACAGATCTAATCCTGATTGGAGAAAATGGTTGATCTGGCACACAGACAACTGTCATTAAAGATTCCTGAATAAAACTCAGGGCTTTACTATTAATAGGCCAGACCCAAGATACGTCCAAAGACAACATCCGGGGGTAGTAACAACATACAGTGTAGGAAAATTATGCCTCGATTGGCTGCATAAGTCTACACTACAGGATGTGAAACAACACTTAACCTTACTTAAAAGGACGCAGACCTTAGGGAATTCTTGCTTGGGCCAAGAAAACCGCGTCAAAAACGTTTCATATATGCCGGCATTTATGCTGCCTATAATGAAGCATGGAAAGTATCACAGATGGAGGCCGCATAACGAATACGTGAACTTGATCGTATTAATTTAGAGAAAACACTCTCTGTGGTCGACAATGGGTTAACAACTCTGTCCTCCAGAATATATTCATTGGATGGCATTGTATCCTCTGCTATCGACATACTAGAACAAGATTTGGTGATGTTACAGCAAGGCCGGTCTCAATTACGTTCTATTATGTTATTAAGCTGGACGCTGCAATCTTTGCGAGCGGGCTATGTGCCTTGGCGTTTCATTAACACATTGGCTCTGTTTGCAGAATACAATCTAACTGATAAACAGATCGAACTGGCACAAAGAGGAGCAAAGTATACAGTGCTGAGCATTGAAAAACTGGAAAAGTTACCATTCGTAGTGGCAGAAAAACCAGCTACAGAATGGCTTATTCATGGCAAAATAACATTACCTGTGACTACTTTTCAGTTTCAGTATTGCCTCAGACAAATGCAAGCAGGCAAATATGAAAGGTTGGGTAAGGAATACATTAAGACATCTTGGGATTTACCGTATACATATAGATGTTGGAGTGGGGATCGTGAAGTGTTTTTGAGCGGTACACACTGTAAACGTGCACTGAGCGGTTCACTTATATGTCAGGACATTTCTTTACACGGGGCTTGTAATGGTTCTGTGGCAAATTTGTGGCAAATTTGTCTTGCCATCAGCAGGGTACACCAGCTGCTGTGATTAATCCAACGTTTGGACAACTTTCTAATGGGAGTTACCTCATGTTGAATGATCAGAGTTGCTGCGGAATGCTGCCAGGCATCCCATATCTAGTAACGGTCAACTCCAGGGTCACTTGCTGTATGCAAGTATTGTTTCCCCAATAGACACAGTCAGGGAGTCGCCTCTATGGCCTTCGCTGAACGTCTCTTTTATAAGATTTGATACTTTGAGCAGAATGAAAGCCATGCTTTTACAGCAAACAGTGCCTTTGACCCCGGCCAAAAGAAACCTATGATCTACAAGTAGCAAGGACTTCGGCTGAGATACAGACTTTAATACGTACAAACTGCCCTATACATTTCGTAGAAATGATAACACGTATCTTCAACATGTCTGATACAAGTGGAATTATACATGTATTTAAGAGCATTTGTACCGGTCTGTTAGCACCTTTCCAGGCAATACTCGGAATCATCCCGAACTTTGCACATTCGGTGTTTGGTGGCATACCATTAATTCTAGCACTTGTTGCCGGAATTCTATTTCTCTTCCTGCTATTGCGCTATGGCCAGCCTATTCGCAGACATCACTCCGAGCGAAATGGAAAAAGCTCTCCTTGAACGAAAGTGCCGTGAGCGAATAGTACAGCTATTGGGCATGACTCGTCTACGGGACCTTAATACAACTTGGTTCCTGTCATTCAGACCAATCTGGCAAGATTGCATCTTACCTGTTCTACGCTGCCTGCTATGCGGTGAAGAATGCGTGTTGGACACCTGTCTAACATTTCCATCAGCAACGCCAACGGATGTCGATACTCTGCTGGTCCCGATAACGGCCCATGCTCTGTGTTGTCCCCAGAGGCTACCAATCCTGATGTCTGCATTCATTGAGATCTCACAGACACTTCCGGCTGCTGCTGAGGTACGAGAAAGATCTACAGGCACACAGGTAACAACGGACGCGAACATTGCTGAGGCAACCTATGCTGGAAGCGATGCTTCTCATCTCTGTGCAATTAATCTACTACACGAGGTGTTCCAACTGACACCAACTACAGTGGATGATGTTTTGTCTATAGAAATAGATGATCTCATGTTTACACCAGACCCGTAACCTGACTGATTCAGCATACAGTGTTCCAGAGATGCAGTAGCAATTTGGCCTTCATTTTTCAAAACAACTTGGAACTCTACCAAAATTGAACTGTTTCCCATTTTTCGAACGAAGATGGCACTTCAATCTGCTTAAAGTAGAACTAGCCTTATAATACAGACTTCATGGTACTTCCACGGACACTTAGTCATCTTGTGTGTCTAAAACAGTTCATTAATTTTCATGACATGAAATGACTTTGATTTTTAAGAAACTTATCGATCGTTTTTTTGTCAAATGTAAATATTACTGCTTTTTTCATTCATATTGCATTTTATTTTAAATATATGCCTGAAATGAAAAGCATTGCTTGATATGTACAGTACCTTTTGCATTTTTAATATGTTTTTAATGCTTTTAAGAAATATTTTTTTAATATGCAGTACTCCATTTAATGTTTAGCATTTTAGTATTATCGTACACACGAAAGTGGAGTGGGTGTTGTATTCCTCTTAGGGTGTCCATAAACGGGCTTTCTAGTATCATGTCCTTATATAGGCACAATTCGCCCTGCCCTTATATAGGCATAAAATCCCAGCCCTTATTTAGGCATTAAACCGTGCACTCCAAATACAGGCATGGTCTCCGACATCCGTCCACCCTAACGTCACAACGAGTTCGTGAAGAACAGACCCTTAGGCTGCGGGAGTTTCCCTAGCCCAGGACTATTGATTTCTTCAAGGACTCATATATTATGCATGAACCATTATTCCTTAGGGGTTCATTCATGACGTCTTCTGCTGTCCGACTCACGTCAATGCTAACATTCTGAGGTAATTCTCAGGTATAAATATACCTTCCCTAGCCCCTGTAAATCAGAGGAGACCTCGACTTCAGAGGAGCCCGTTTCCCGGCCTGACGCACTGAGAAGACGCTGTCATCCCTGCACGCAGAGAGTCCAGCTTCCAGTGATCTGACTTCCCTTGCGGGGTGTTGGAGTTCGAGTCTGGCAAAGAGATTCCTACCTCTCTCATTCTTCAGGTATGGAGCAGACTAGAACCTAGAGGGACTCTTGGCATACTAGGCATACTGGGGTTAGCGTACTCTTAGTATACCATAGTAAGGAATACTTCACCTACTTCATACCTCGTCATATACCTAGGTTAGGTTAGGTACCTTGGGGTAGAACTAGCTTAGAAACGCATCGTATGAGTACTCGCATTTTTAGTCTGTGTTATTTATGTAAAAACATATGTACTAAAAGATAATGCTCTCGCAGTATTATTTATTTCTACTGCTCACACTGTACATTATTTATCTCGCATACTGTCTTGTGATCGTAACAGCACATTTTACTTACACCAGAACCAAGACTGTTCAATAAATCTTTTATTGAAACGCCCGTCTATTTCTTTCTGTGTAACTTGGGGAAAACTAAGCATGCACGACTGAGCTGAGTGAAATAGTTATCTATTGTTTCCACGACTCTGGGACACGTTCTGATTCTAAAGGGAAACACAGTGGTCATGTTTTGCGGCTGCCAGAAACTACTCCCTTCTTGCTGTCAAGGAGTTTCTAGTGGCCTCTGAGCAATCTGGCACAAGTAATTAAGTTTAATATACTCGATAGGGACATACTGACCTTAGTCCTATGTCAAACCTATAGGATATATTATTCCAATGCGCAGAGCCTATTAGGGAAATAGGAGCTACACTACAGTAGATTTGCCTTTGGAACACTACATTAGATGATACTTCTGCCCACTTTACTTTAAACCTATTATTAGCTGTGGAGGCGCCAGAGTTTTACTCACAAAAACCATCAGATTAAAACTGGCACATAGCACCTGATGATCACTATCCGGCCTCGGAATAATGGCCATGTCCACTAGCACTGCCCACAACGCCTGATCAATAAACATATAGTCAATATGACAAGTTGAAATGCATCTTTTAAAAGTTAAACAGGGTGGGGACAGTCAGAACGGGTGTTACCATTGGCAATTTTTAGACCAAATTCAACAACCAGTTCTTCTAGCTGCGAGGCAACAGTCTGTTTCTGTACTAATTCCCCACTCCTCCTGCAACTACGAGCTCCTCAGGTTCTATGGCACCTACCATGTTCAGCCCTCCATGTGAAAGTCTGGTATTACAATCACCTGCAATTATTTTTAGTGTACCTGGAATAAGTTCATTTAGGTGACCGACTGTTGGGGACAATGAATTAGGGGGCTTGAACTAATATGCATATACTATTTATATAGTTGTCTCCCCTCCTGTGACGTTTTTACTGTTAATTGCAGGCCTAAAAGATCCTTGCTATTACATGGGACCAACCTGGTTCTTGGAAATAAGTCCAGCCTTAGCCAAATTAGCAGTCCCCCTGAGGCTCTACCAGTTATTGATGGGACCGCATTAACAGAGTATTTGCAGAACCCACTCCTAAATACTGGGTCCAAAGCTGCTGTATTATAGGGACCGTGACGCGGTCCTCAGGCTGGCCCATGAGAAGAGGGATCTCACCTATGAGGGCAACAACATTGCCTTTTTTCCGGACTTCACAGAAGCGGTTCAGACAGTCCACAGAGAATTTTCATCTGTCTAGAGGCAACTGCAAAAGGTAGGAATACTTAAGCTAAGCTCTAATCTGTGTGCCTCCGCATTGACACCAATGGGCACCAGAAGGTATTCGCAACGCCCAAATCGGCAATGGAACATCTTAAGTCAGTCACACTGGGCCGAAGAGAATAATTCAAATCTGCTATGGAGGAGGACGAACATTGAACCCTTGAAGTTCCCTCTGTAACACAGTCTGCATTAGCCCGCAGGTACGCAGGCCCTGGTATGGGGCACTGTGAGCCGTGGTTTATAACACCGATCCCTGCTTTGACTTCATTCAGCTGTTATGGCAGGAACAATACTGTCTACTCCCGGCCACCTCCAGTGCATTAGAGGCTGAGCTGGGATTCTGGTGCCCCCCCTCCCCATGCGAGAGCACCCCGAACGTTCTTGATGTTTTGGAAATTTGTAGTTACCTGGACACATGATTCCATATATCCTTTTCAGTTTTTATTTGTGGGCTGTGGGAATGTCGTTGCCATGATTGGGATGCTAATGTGGGTGAATGGTGGGGTGGTTTTTTGTTGTCTTTGTTGCCATTTTAACACTGTTGACTGTTGTAACAAACCTGGCAACTGTACATCACAAATGAGGTGCTTCATTTTGTGCCCCTTGACTGCAATAACGTGAGAGTCCCATCTCAGGGCTATATCTCGCTCCTAACATGGAACGTTTGGGCTTATAAGAATCCACAAAAACACGGCAGGAGCTAGCTTTTTTAGATTGCCAAAATACCCACACTGCCCTTCTGCAGGAAAAGCATTTGACACGAAAGGCTGAGCACACCATAGGCACATGCTGGATGGCACACAAGATAGCTTTCTCCTACTCGTCCTATTCGAGGGGTGTCTTGATCCTAGTTAAAAAAGGGGTCTCTTTTTCCATTAATCACACCTTAACGGATGATCAGGGCCGATACACGATAGTACAGTGAGTCCTCTGGGGCACCCCAGTCACTTGTGTGAATAACTACAGACAAAACGCAGATAACCTCGATTTTTACACAGTGCTATGGCGCCAACTCCTCAAACTCAAAATGACCACCATGGTATGGGGAGGGGACCTGAACACATGCCTGGACCTGTCGGCATTAATGTATTGGCATGGCAAACAAGCCACCAAAATTCGGGCTGGGATGGAGGAGCTTGACGAGTGAATTCTATAAAGAGTTTGCCACTAACCTTGCACTACACCACCTTGCATTATATGAAGAGCTGTACAATAAGTGGGTCTTACCGCCCTCCCTCAGGTAGGCACTAATTTGTGCACTACTAAAACCTGATAAGGTACCAGAGTACTGTGAGTTCAATCAACCGCTCTCTCTAATCAATACAGATGTAAAGATCCTTGCTAAAATATTGGAGACCCGGCTGCAGCTCCTCCCTAGCTTGGTGTTGCCGGACCAGTCTTGATTTGTCCCAGCTCGCTCCACTAAACATAATCTGCACAAGATTTTTGCATTATTGCATCAAGTGAGCTCCTCCCTAGAGATAGCTGCCATCCTCCTGGATGCCGCTAACGCCTTTACCTCCATTGAATGGGAATATATGTTTACAATTTTGAGTCGCATGGGGATTCCACCGACCTTCCTGCAATGCAATAGCTTGTTATACGCCAATCCGGTTGCTCTGGTACATATCAATGGGAATAAGTCTGAGGTGGTATACATCCATAGGGGCACTCGGCAGGGATGCCCTTTATCCCAGACACTACTTGCGATTCTTCTGGAGCCAATGGAGAGCGTCCTCCAGCATGGACATGCAACCTGCGCATTACAATTAATGCGGCGTCCCATAAGTATTTCATTGTATGTGGACCACATGGTGTTATACGTGAAAGACCCAGTCACTCACTCAGCGCCCATAATATGTGAATACATTTGCTTTGGTAATTTTTAAGGCCAGAGTATTAACTGGTCCAAATCCATTATTTTCCCCTTGACTTCAAACACCGAACCCCATTCAATTGGAATTCCCCTTAGTGTGGAGCACAGACCCTGTGAAATATTTGGGGATCTGGATACATAACGACCCGAATCAGATACTTCAATACAATAACAGCAGAGCTATGTCACAGCTTGAGGACCAGGCGCACAGATGGTCTAGGTTACCGATGTCCATGGCAGACAGAGCGGCTTTTATGAAGATGGTGATCCTACCCAAGTTTCTGTTTCAAGTTTCTGTTTACTAACATTCCTATCATGCTATGGAAACACTTTTTCAAAACACTCAGAACACACTTAACACTGAGATGGGTGGGAAAATAACCCAGGATTCGTTGGAAATACGTTCATTTTACCATACATGCACTGAGGTTTCAGCGCACCAGACTTGGAACTCTATTACTTGTGTGCGCAAGCCTATTTCCCACATTATTGGCACCTCCCCTCACACTCCACACCTACTAACTCAACATGATGATGCCTGCCCACTCCCGCTGAACGCCATCCTGCCATACAAATGCACTCATGTTACTAGGACCGAATTCAACAACATTCCCTGCACCATGAAAGCGTGGAACCTACCTGGGGCACGCGCACGCAAGAAACCCCTAAACTACCCCTGTTATACCAACTGGCCATATCTGTCACACAGGCACCACAAGCTCTGGAGATCATTGGCAAGGCAGGGTTCAAAACCATGGGAGAAGTCTACTCCGGGGTGGACCTTTATCGCCCTAGAAGACATCTCACACACGCAACGTCATACCCAGAGGCTGACTTTCCTATACTTCTGTCTCAGCGCTGCCATAGAAGAGTTATACCCTCAATTCCCTGAGGAACCCCCTTCCATCCGTGCACTACACGCATAACTGACTAGCACCATGTGCAAGGGACTTATTACCAAGTTGTATGTCTTGGTATAGAATGATAGGCCCACAGTCCCTGACTCAGAGCTGGAGAAATGGAATGTGGTGCTTGACCATTAGTTAGAGCCGAATGATTGGGCACTCTGCTGTGCACAAACTAGCATGTTCACCCCTAACTGTAATCTACGTACAATTTATTTCAAATTCTTCCACCAAATGTGTTATGTAAATTTGGTCTGAGAGAAGATGCTAACTGTTTGAGAGGCGGGACGCCTGATGCCGACTTCTTGCATCTGGAGTGGTCCTGCCTCTCCATATGGTGCTTTTGGATGCAGGTCACGGACGCCCTAGTTGGGATGGTGCTGGAGCCGGTGGGGTGTTGCAAGCACCTGTGCTTGCTTGGTTTTATTAAATATCTGCAGCTGGCAAACCGTAGATAGCAGTGGCACTGATGCTGGCTAAGAGGAAAGTTGAGATACACTGAGTAAACTGTGCTGTGCCTACTAAACGACAATGGCTATCGGATATGGTATACTGCTAAGAGCAATTGGAACTATATGCTGAGGAACTGCTGGTGCCCTCACGACCTAAGGACATATGGGGTCCCCTTACCACCTACTTGCTCACCATTCCGGACCTCTCCTATGGGTGTGGAGTGCGAGTGTGGTTAACTTTACTAGATCATACTGTTGTAGTGGTTTTTTGTGGTATATGTGAAACACAGATTACATGCTTCATTTGATATATGCAGCACTGCTTGGCTTTATGTTGTTTGCACTTTAAATGCATATTGCACAAAACGCTAATAAGAAAAAGAAAATGCATGTAGCAGTAAAAATGATTTTAAAATAATTTGTTTATAGCATGCATGTAGAGGATAAATAATTGAATGTGAGATGATGCAGTGCAATCTGAAGAGGGAACTTAGTTCCTCATGCATTGCAATAAAAGGCAGAAAAATGCATCCAAACAGCCCACAGTATAAAGTGGGAGCTAATTAGTCCTATATGTTAAAGTATTGGTAACAATAGGTTCTACTAGCTAAAGATATCTCTAGCTGGACCTAAAACACCCACAGAAAGTACTGAAACACTTAGACCTGGAAAGTAGATAAAAAATTACACCCTTCCCTACTATAAACTATTAGTATCTGTCAAACATTTTCAATTCCAGAAATATGATAGCCATCACAGAAATCAATCATGAACTTAATGTGAAAAACTAAGAAATTGTGACATCACCACCATCATAATGAAATCTAATGTGGCATAGTCGTAGCTTCCAAACAAAAAAATGAATAAAAAAACATTTCACATACGGACCACTGGATGTGACAAAAGCAGTTCAACATTTTATAGCATTTTCAACACTCAAAAAGAGAAGTTTGGTCGAAAATATTTTTGGATAAATAGCTGACCCCAATATTGTGACTTAGGAGTATATTAAAATATGATAGAGCAAACATAGGAAATGCTTTATGAAGTCACAAGAAACTAGATGAATGTCTGTTATTTTAAGCTACTCATGCTAAACAGAAAGTTAATAAATACAAAGAATTAAAAAAATCTGTAGCTTTTTCATGCCCACTTAATAAAAGTAATTGACCCACATACCTTAGTTTCTTGTAGTACCTCTAACTGCAATTTTAAGGTCTCAGTAATTTTCACTTGTTCTTTCCATTTCAACTCCACGTTAGCCAGCTCATCGGCATACCCACTGCATTTTGTCTCCACTTCCTAAAAAAAGTATGCATTAAAGTCCAGAGTTAATTACTAGAAGCCACAGTTCTCTAGAGTTTACAGTCCCAACCTTTCTGGAGCACCTTGCTACCTATGGGCTCCAGAAACATATAAAAAACACACACTTAACTGCAAATAAATACATTTGTTGTCTGTTCACATGATCAGGCTCATCTAATTTGTTTTGGAATATTTCATTCTGAAATGGGAAGGCTCAGAAAAGTGGCTTTTGACTATAGAATGAAACCCATCTACGTTTTTCCTCTTACAAGAACCTGCAGGTTCAAGAGGATTTACCCATCGCACAGGGATTTCCCATCTTCCCCTGGCCATGTTCTCAACCCTGCACAGTCTCTTCATAATCTCTGGCTCAGCTGGAGTCAGTTCAGAACAACACTTGGGGGCTATTAACAAATGTAACTTACACTTGTGAGTAATTTACATGTGTAATTTACTCTTATACTTTGAGTAACTTTGCTACTCTTGGCTAGTCACACAATCCAGGGTGTAAAGTTATTCAAAAGTGTAGAATTACACATCTCCACTTAGTAAAAAAGGGAAAGGAGCCAAACTTAAGAGTGTAAGTTACTACTGACAAAAAGGAAATAGCTGCTAATCCAGCACCACACATAGCCATCACTGGTACTGCAACGCACTCCCATGGAAAATTATGGAGGTAGGGACTTAAAGTCAACACCCTGGGAAATAATGTTAAATTCAATGATTTAAAATAGTTACAAATGTAAATAAATATAACTTAATGTTAAAAACAATTCAAAAACTTAATTATAGTATCAGCCTTATTTTGCATTTATAAATTGAGGTAACATTTTTATTAAAATATAATTAAACTACTTTTAATTATTTCTATACATAACTTTTAACAATTACTAATAATGGAATGCATAATATTTTTTTGATTTAGGTGGAAATGTATTTTTTAACAAACTTTCAAAGAAATGCTTTTTATTTAATATATTTAAAGTAAAGATTTACTTCAAAATTAAGTGAATATTGCTGTAGCATTTTTTGTACATTTAAAATAAATATATAGAAAATTAATTTGTATTAACTTTTAACATAAAAAGGAAAATGGTACTTACCCTGTAAGCATCTGTTTGTCTGTTCCATGAAGACCTTAATGATTAGAACTTTGATGAGTGAAGTGTGTCAACTGTAAGCAGCAAGGTAAGCAATGGCAGATAAGCGAAGTCTAATGGATGTATAAGCGAAGCCTGACTTTAGCAAGTGAAGCAGATAACAGACAATGTCTTTGATTGCTGCTTTGAGAGGGTTGATGTGGCTGCGACTACTGTAGTGCACAAACCTCTTCCATTTAGCTGCATAGCAGGTGCTCATTGTAGGCCTGCGGGCCTCATTAAGGATGGTCATACACTCTGAAGGTAGGTTGAGGTAGCCACATTCTAACACCTCAGAAACCAAATTGCAAGATTTAGCTCCTTGGGGTTCGGGTGTCTGAGAGTACCCAGATCTGCATGAGAGTGGTCAACAGTGGCTGTCTGATCTAGGCGGGTGCCCCCAACATGAGAGTGAGGGATGTTTGTTGAAGCCTCCAAACCACAAACAGAAGTAAGAGAAGCGGAAAATCATATGCAAATATGCCTGACCAGTTAATTCATAGTGCCTTGCCCATGGACTGTGGGTGTGGGTGCCTGGAAGCAAAGCTTGGGCGTTCTTGGTGGCGGCAAAGAGGTCTACATCAGGGAACTCCCAACCATGGAAGTACGAAAGTAGGACCTGCAGGTGGAGTTCCCACTTGTTGCTACATCCTGCTGAGCAGGTCTGCTGAGATGAGCAGCTACCAGGATAAGAAACATTATGAAGACCCAGGGGATACTGGTGAGTCCAAAGGGCAGTACTTTGGTCCGTGTTAAGTGGCCAGCATTACTAGTTCAGTCAAGATCCAGTCATGAAGTAGTCTTTCTGCAGTAGAGGGGTGACATCCTGGAGTGTCACCATGTGGAAGTGCTAGGACAGGAAGCATTTGTTGAGGGGCCTGAGGTACAGTATCGATCTGAGAGACCCGTACGTTTTGGGGATGAGAAAGTACAGGGAGTACACTCCCTTGCTGCGGTGGTGGAGCGGCCCAGGCTCTATGGTCCCTCTGCGAATGAGTGAATATACTTTCTCCTGAAGGAGGCGCTGGTGTTCTGGGGAAAGGGCGTGGCTGCGGGAGGAATGTTTGGTGGGGCTGCACTGAGTTCTAAGCAATATCCATGCCTGATGATAGAAAGAACCCACTGATCAGAGGCGATCCTTCGCCAATGGGGGAGAAACCCCTTCTATCTTCCCCCGACCTGTATAATGTGATCGGGGGTGGAGAGTCACTGCTTTGCGGGGGGGGGGGCTACTTTAGCCATGGCCCCTCTATCCGTGACTCTGGAGTTACTTCCCTTATAACCTCCCACGGAATAGCCCCGTAATGGCGTTTGTTTGTGCTGCTGTCTCTAGCAGGAGGGAGATGCCTCGGAGGAGGTTGTCTGGAGTCCCCTCTATATTGAGACCTTCAAAAGGAGCCCTGTGGAGAAGGTGTTGGGAGAGCTCTCATCGCCTCTGCGGTGTCCATGTCCTTTTTGATTTGTTCCAGCATCTCATGAACTTGCGGTCCAAAGAGGTGCTACCCATCGAAAGGCAGTTTGAGGAGATGCTGTTGCACCTCTGGTTTAAAATCAGAAACATGCAGCCAGGCCTGGCGTCTAATCAGAACACTGGAGTTAATGACCACGCTGCGGTTACAGCTGTGTCTAGGGTACAGCAGATGGTGTGTTGGAAAGAAGCTTCCCTTCCGAGACAAGTCTGTCTCTCTGCTTCTTGACCTTATTTGGGAGATGTAGGCAGAACTCCTCCATCTCATCCCACTGGCCTCGGTCATAGCATGAAAGCAGCCCAATGGAGTTTGCAAATCTGCACTGGTTAGTCCTTAGCACGGTGATGCATTTGTCTGCCACATCAATTTTCTGCTCTCTTTATCTACCGGAGGAGCATCGACAATGACCTGTGCATTTGCGAGCTTTCACGCCGTATGAACCACCAGAAACCGTGGTGGAAGTTGGCCCTGGATGTAGGGTGCGTCGGAGGGTACTTTTCATCAACCCTCAAGGTCACTACTCTAGCTTTTACACGGTTTTCAAAGGTTTCGGGAGCAGTTCTTAGCATGCCTTTCAGCACTGGAAGAAAAAGCACCAACTTTTGGGTAAAGGAGAGTGTCTCCATAAGGAAGCCCTCATCCTCTTGAACCCTAGATAACTATACCATGTGGAAGGAAGCAGCCCTGCTAATGATCTTGTGATACGAGTAGTATCATTGGGAGGGGATGGCTTTGTGGGGTAGAGGTCTGGGTCTGTATCTGTAGGTGAGTTGATGGTAAATTAATCCCATGCGTCGTCTTGAAATTTGGGTCAAACGGTGACTTGTACGGATCAAGGGAGTACGAGGGGCTCCTATAGGTGGAGCGTGGTGATCCTTCTGTTGAGGGAGTTTGAGGAGGGGGTGGTGGGGGAGGTGGAGGAGGAAGAGAAGGAGGAAGTACAGGGTGATGAAGCAGTTGCTGGACGAGTGCCCCTTTTATGATGCTTCCTCAATTTGGGTGAAGGAGAAGGTTCTCGAGCAAGCTCCTCCTCAAAAGTCTGCTTTCATTTGCGAGAAAGAAAGCCTTGCTCCTTCACAGGTGGCTTGGTGAGAAATCCTCCTCGTCTGAGGGATGATGGCGAGGAGTCGTCGTGAGCTACTCCTGGAGCCGGAGCAGGAAGGGCTGCTCTTGGTCCTCAGGGCCCGCAGGCGACAGGGCTTTGGGCACCAAACGCTTCGACACTGAAGGGGATTCTGTTTCTGCATTGAAGAAGTCTTGGGAGCCGAGGCATGTTTCAGTGCCAGCTTCGAAGGCGCTGTTGGTATCAATGGCTGGGTCGGAGCGGCTGCTACTGTGCTGATGGTTGGATCGGACTCTGTTCCGAGGCCTTTGTTCTGTGCTGACCATGTACTTAAGGCAGTGGCAGACCGGAAGCCTGAGTGTTGGCTACGGGGTTCAATGTCTGACCCTTTCTAGGGCAGGGCTTGGCCCATCGATGCTGGGGTGGTGGTGGAAGGGGGGGGGGGGCTTAGGTACTCACATTCAACATTTTCAGTTGGATGAGATGAGGCTCCTCTGCCTCGAAGTCGGAGTGAGAGCCCGGATCTCGGCTGAAGTAAAGGGCCTGGTGGCCTGAGGTCTCTAGCTGTGTCTCTACCTCGAGGTCTTGGTCCCCAAAGAGGTCAGGGGCATCTTCTTCCCGGCAATGCAACATGGTACGCTGAGATAGGTGCCAATCCATTGGTACTGGAGTGTCTTTTCTTTAAGGTGAGGTAGGCAATGCAAGATGCCTCGTCATGCTCTGGTGAAAGACGCAAATTATAGACTGATGGTGATCTGTTCAGGGATATTTAGAACGGCTCTGTGGGCAGTACGGAAAAGGGTATCTCCATCATGGAGTCTGCATTCTTGATGGAAGATGAGGAGGAGAAGGCCCCGTGAAGGAGAATGTGCCCCGAGGGGGGGGGGTGATGTAAGGAACTCTGTTGTTAAGGTTGACTGATTTTACTGCAGTTGAAGCAGAAGGATGATTGTTCATGTGACTCGGGTGGAAGAACTAATAGGTACCGGTGATGAACAAGGCGTCGACCGAGAGCTCGCAGGATGTATGTCCACAGCAGATAGCGGAAAGAACCAATCTAACAATGGAGCTGATACCTATGTGCATTAACAGTAATAGGTGGAGTCACCATAACTCGTGACTCGAAGACTTCTTCGAAGAAAAACAAGGTGCACATGTCTGACCCCCACACTAGATGGCAGGAGTATGCACAGCATGTTTATCTACAGCTACACATGCCACAAACATATTTTTCCAAATTTATTATACTGCTTAGCCAACTTTTTAATATTTTCACTATACTTTACCATAGGGATATTTACAACCGTACTGGTAAAGTATAGGGAAAAGTAAAAATAATAATTATGTTAACTATCTTGGAAGCATCTGTGCATAGAATGCAGTGCTGTAGAGTCATATGCTCGGGATACTCCTACCATCTAGTGTTGGGTTTTGATGTTTGCAACTTGTTTTTCTTTGAAGACTTTCGAGTCATAAGGTATAGTGACCCGTCCCTTAGTTGGTAATACGCCTGGGCACCGGCTCCATTGTTAGTTTGTTTTCCTCACAGTGGGTCAGTGTAAAGGTGGAGCGATAGACAGGAAAGTGTAGTAACCACGCAAAAAGTTAAATAGAGAGAGTTTAAGTAAAAGAAAGCCTATCTGCAACAACTAAAGGCTTCAAGGGAGGAGATTGGGCACATTTGAATCTACAGCACCACATTCTACAAACAGATGCTTACAAGGTAAGTAACATATTCCGTTTGTAGCTTGTGTGGCTGTAGATACACATGCTCTGCATAGACTGTAAAGCAATACTTCCCTAAGTGGTGGTTAGCCAGAGGATGATGCAAAAGATTGAAGCAGCCATACATGCTACAGATTCCTCAACTCAAAAATTCCTATAGATTGACCAGAACTGACAAATTCAGGAGGGGTTTTTGGAATGGTAGACAGTCAACCGAGGAAGTCATTATAGAAATA
Source organism: Calotriton arnoldi (assembly GCA_963921515.1). Taxonomy (NCBI): domain Eukaryota; kingdom Metazoa; phylum Chordata; class Amphibia; order Caudata; family Salamandridae; genus Calotriton; species Calotriton arnoldi. The sequence goes on along the minus strand of CAWUFW010002057.1, from coordinate 2,071,526 downwards.
GGGGTACAACATATACAATTGAAGGCACTATGCAGAACAGTACAAGATGAGGGAGAGGACTGTAATTTCGCAGATATCACTGTACTTCACAGCTTGTAGTGATGAAAGAGAGCGGTTTAAAATAAATGAATAATGGGGGATCATGTTGCACCATCATAGGCAGAAGGTGGGGACCCTCTTTCAGAACGGACAAAGCAGGCTTCAAAGCTGCTGTGAACATGAATTAACAGACTAATTGGTGGGGGTGGAGGATTAGGGACTCCGCAAGGTTACACATTTGGAGGGGTTTCAAAGGTTGGGCATGATGAGTATCCTCTCAAGGGGACTTAATTAAATAAAACAGTCATGCCAATTTTGACAAACTGGTCCCCAGGCTCCCATATTAGAAGCATAAGTTGTGACAGAGAAAATCACATATCGTCTAATGCCATGCGTATATGGATACCCTATTCTGAATAAGCTTAACTCTATAAATCTAAGAAAGAGATGAGTGTTAGTAGTAGGAACTGCAGAAAAGGCTAACGGGATCTAAACGCCGATGTGTCCAGAGAAGCAATGAGAGAGAGAAGCAATGAGAGATAGAGAGAAGCAATGAGAGAGAGAGAGAGAGAGAGAGAAGCAATGAGAGAGAGAGAGAGAGAGAGAGAGAATGAGAGAGAGAGAGAGAAGCAATGAGAGAGAGAGAGAGAGAATGAGAGAGAGAGAATGAGAGAGAGAGAAGCAATGAGAGAGAGAGAGAGAAGCAATGAGAGAGAGAGAGAGAAGCAATGAGAGAGAGAGAGAGAGAGAGAGAGAGAGAGAGAGAGAGAGAGAGAGAGAGAGAGAGAGAGAGAGAGAGAGAGCGAGCGAGAGAGAGCGAGTGTGTTGGGGGAGTGAGAGGGTGGGTTTGCAGAACATTCAAGTGTTAGATAAGAGAACAAATTAGCAATTTTGGGGATCATCAAGGAAACGGATATGGATAGGTATTCCAAGCTGTGGTGGCACCTCAGGATGAAGTTGCCATATGAGATATTGCAAGAGGCTGGGGAGCCCCTTTACTGCCTACAGCAAAATGCAGCGATCACTTCTTGAATGAAGAGCCATGCAAAAGGGGGAAGGATGCCCTTAAAAGTTGCCAAACTTATGGGGACCTCAGTGAGCATCAAGTGCTTCAACAAGACAGCAAAGACTTAATAAAGAGCAGATGTTTATGGAATACCTTATAGTTGAGTCAAAAAAGGTTGCCAAGGAGGCCGGTGTCGAGATTATTGAAGATTTCAGGCAATACTGAAACCTTTTCAGACCTGTTCTGTGAAATCCTAAATAAAGTTGAGAATATCTTAAACTATGACTTTACACAACACCCCACATTGGGTAAATTGGCAAACTGGAAACACTTAAAACTTCCTTAAAATATTTAAGCCCAAGCAGAAATGGCAAAACATCTAATTATTCATAACTGTCAACAAAAGTATCTACTTACAGTCAACATCTGTTTGCATTCCTTGTACTTCTTGGTTTTCTCTGTAATTTCTTTACTCATTTCACGTACTTGTTCCTTTACCATGCATTCAGAAACTGAGTTTGATGAGAAAGTGGTCGCTGAAAGTAAAATAGAAAATGCATATTAAATGAAATGTAAGTGCTCTTGAATATAACTTCAGATTAATGACTATCATATGGTACAAAAATGCATAACTTACAATCCACCCCGTTACTAGCTTGAGTACATGAGGAAAGAATAGGAAGATTTTTTTCTTAGCCTTAGCTTGTAAGTTTCATACCATTAACACTGTTGTGGGATAGCCCAACTCCAAGTGGTGACATCAAACACCGCTTAGGAAGCTGTTAAATTAGAGTTTTGCAAAATACCACCACGTACTTAGGTATACGTTATAGGCTGTTCTTTCCACCTATTAAGTGTGTGAATACATAGCCTAGCCTATTCAGTTTTTGAAAAAAAGGAGCCAATCAGTATGTGCTTTGCAAAAGCTAGGGGGTCACAGGAAAGGCCCTAATAAAAGGAAAGAGACAAAAAACTAAGAATCATATTCACTATTACCATAACATTATCCAACTGTTATATCCTAGCTCGTTCCCACTCTCAACATTGTGAATAAATTCCATAGATATTCAAAACATGAAAGGGATGAACAGATGGCAGCTTCAAGTAGTTTAGGGCTATGCAAATAGAATGAGCATAACATCCAGGCAAAATTGGCATCACTCCAGTTCATGTCAGAAACGTGTGGGGGGCAGCTGATGTAGTTTCCCAGTATATGTGTCTCTAACTCATACTTGGTGGAGAATACTAGGAAGCTCGCTTACACTTCTTCGAGATTCCATGAACAATGAATGTTAGTTCAGCCTCATGTAGTGTAGTAGTGAAGATCCAGGACATAATCTTTGTGGTGTGCACCCTAAATATCAAAGCCAAAATATCGAGGGACGCAAATATTGAGGACAAGCTATTGAATCCAAAATATAGAAAGATAATTAAGTATAGTGTTTGTATACCTAACTTTACAAGAAAGTACCTTGGCGTGATATATATATATATATATATATATATATATCTTCATGGTACATAGCTGTGGAGTTAGGCAGACTAATAATAATAATCTTTATTTCGGCAATTGCCATCAAAGTAAACAATAATTTAAACTGTAAAAGAGCATGAAATAAAAACACTTAAAAACATAATACATAGATACAATTAAGACTAGCGGCAAATTTGGGAAGCAGAAACTGGATTTCATCCAACAACTCCTATACCGATTATCTTCTACTACACAGTCTATAGAGAAAACCGAAAATGACAGCAAAATGAAACTAGGACACACACAAGGATATTAGCGCTATGTACTGGGGGCAATAGGGCAGTCTTTTTCTGTCTGTGTCTCCACATGTATAGCAGAAACATGGAGACAGCAAAGACAATTACTTGAGCTGTGTATGCCCTGAGTATCCTAGTTGCGATTTCGTAGTCCCTGATGCCCAAGTTAGGGCATAGCAGCAAGATCCATTTTCTCCTGTGAGCATGATACTGCAGGCATAAATACAAAATGTGATCTACGGTTTCATTAACCTCTTGGCAAAACGGACAGCTTTTAGGTCAGCTTCAGCATTAACAAGGGGATGCCACCACTTTGCAGTAAACGATCGAAGTGATAAAATCCCAATTTGGAACTTAATATAAAGTGACTTAGCACACGGAGGCACAATTATATCCATGTACCTTTCCAGAAGATGTGTCTTTAAATTCCAAAAAGGTAACAGTTCGAGTACCTGCTCACCCATTCTGGTGCAATCTGCCATCTACATGTCTCCAATACTGCTCCTTCAGCGTAGACTTAGAAATGCCACTGGACGTTTCTGGATGAGCCCACATGTCTCCGCACCCAATTCCTTCTCAAGTGTGTTGTTAATATACCCCAACCAAGGAATTATGGTGGCCCCGGAAAGTTTCATATTATCTTCCAGGCCTACCTGATAGGGTAATAAAACTACTGAAGACCAGATCCTTCTCCGGTACAGCAGCAAATGCCAAGATCTAAATGAAGTGGTACCAGTGGAGTGCTAGGGGCAAGGTTAGTGAGCAGGCGTATTTTCAGTCAACTTCAGATCGTTGACATTAGCATGCCCCCAGAGTTCCCCGCCACCCCACCGCTTGCAAGATGGATATTTGCAATACGGTTGTCATCGGACGAAAGCTGGATCCCTTTAAAGCTCTCAGAAGGCCACCAGAATAATGTTCTAATCTGAGTTTAGTTGGATCTGGGGTGACCAGCCAAGTTGCTCGTTGAGACTGAGCCCCAGATATTCAGAGATGCAGTCCCTCTCCAAATGGGTACCATTAAGAACTGGATGCGATCTAGCCATCTTACAAGGGTTCAATACCATGTACTTGGCTTTGCTAGTATTGATCTCCAGCCCTCTCTGCCTGCAGAAGTCTCCGAACTGATCCAGAAGATTTTGGATACCCACTGGGAATCTCGAGACCAGTAACGTGTTGTCCGCAAACAGGAGGGCCGGGACTTTTCTGTTGGCCAGACGCGGAGCGTCATGCTTGCAATGTTCTAGCATGTTTACCAAGTCATTGATATATAACAGAAACAAGGTAGGGGCCAGTACACACCCTTGTCTCACCCAGAGTCACTGGAATGGGATCTGTCAGTTCTCCTGAGGGGCCGTACCTAACTTGGGCATAGTTGTCCAGGTGTAGTCTCCTGAACACGTCAACTAAGTATTTTGGTACCCCCATGCTGGTTAAAACTGCCCACAGACCCTCCCTAGAAAGTTGACAGAAATGACGTAGAGACACCCTCCCCCTAAAGAAACATATTTCCAATAGATTAGCTGTAGTTGTGGCACTTGGTCGGTGGTACTTGTCCCGGTCCTGAAGCTTGCTTGGAGGGGTGTCAACACATCCACTTCCTCAATCCATGCTTGCAATCTACTCAGTAAAATTCGACTAAAAAGCTTCTGTGAGCTGTCAATAAGACTAATGGGGCGATAATTTGACGGGACCGACCTCGTGCCCTTTTTAGGTCTCGCGCCTAACGTTGCACTGCGCAGCGCGAGACATTTTGTAGGGGGAAAACGGGGATTTAGCACTGACCTAGGAATCGCACACGCTTGTGCGTGCGATTCCTTTTGTGCTACCCCATTGGCCTTTTCGTGCGTCTTTTTGTAAAAGACTCCACGCAATTGGCCAAAGGCGGGCGCATTGCTCCGCCCATGGCCTATTGGTGTCTATTACGCGCTTGGTGCGCGTAATAGACACCAATAGGCCACGTGGTTTCAACTATCGTGCCCAGACACGGGCGCGATAATGGAAACCAGATGGCTCGTTATAAATGTGTGTGGAGTTTCGAAATATGCGTTTGCAATTTTCTTCAGAAATGCATATGGAGTTTGAGCGATTGGCATTGTAAATGAAAATGCCTTTAATTTATGTTTTTTGTAAACCTGCAAGCGGTGCGTGAACACGCACTTTGTTCTTATAGTCCTTGCTTACGAGAAGCAAGACTGGCAGTTAAGAGGCGCAGTTACTGCCAGCCTTGCTTCTCGTAAGTAACGACTATAAGTACAAAGTGTGTGTCTACGCACCGCTTGCAGATTTTCAAAACACAAATAAAAGGCATTGTAATTTACAATGCCAATCGCTCAAACTCTTGCAAATGCGAGACCTATTGCATTGCAAATGCTTGTTTTATATTGGGACTATTTCAGCCCATGTCCGTGGCATAGTAAGCCAGTTCATAATGTTGCTGAATAGAATCGCAAAATAAGGGCACCAAATCTCCTTCTCAGCTTTAAACAGGTCCCCAGGCATCTTGTCAAGCCCCGGTGCTTTCCCTGGTGTAATCCAGTCAATGGCTGCGGAAACTTTGTTCAATGTGATGGGGCTAGTGACATGATCAATCTGAAAGGACGGGGCAGCAAGAGGGAAGACATTAGATGGTGGGAATCTTTTTCCCACTCCCCCATGGTGGTCAGGCCTTTAGCATGTGTGGCCAAAATCAGTGCCTCATTTACCCCTTTAGTCGTGCTCAATGTCGGGCTAGCAATTGGGAACAGGCCCCCCTCGTTGCTTCTCCCATCCTGGGCATAGAGGCTTATAAAATGTTCAACCCAAGCATCAGCCGCTATGTTACTGCACAGCGGGGAGGCACAATAAGGGCCCTTATCGACCACTAATTGCGAGAAGGAGTGGTGGTCTTTCCTCTTGGATGCAGCAAATAAAGCCTCCAATTTAGCATTTGTCATGGTCTCTTTTGGCACTGCCCATTACAGCTTTACACGAAGCTCTGGCTTCCTGTATGGTTGTTCTGGTCCCCAACCCTAATAGCAAACATTAGGGCACGCCTAGCTAGTCGACATGCTTTGTTGAACCATTTGGCCATGTGAGCCCGTTTGGGCAGAACCTTAGCTTCTACCAATGAAAGATACTTTGTGCTAGGAAACAGGGTACTGTGGATATCAGTAAGGGCACCACATGCTGAAGCAATGTATACATTCCCTCCTAGTGTCAGCACTGCTTCCAAAGCTATAGCAATAGCCTTGTACAACTGAACCTGTAAAGCAGGGGTAGCAGCAATAACACACCATCTCAGCCTACGTCTATTACTAGATCGAAGAACCCTCCTATCGAGGGGTTCTTGGTCATGAGGTGCAGTACTAGGGCCCAATGGGCTTAGGGAGAGCGTTAAGGCATTATGGTCGCTATCCTACCTACATACTACCTCCATGTCAAGTACCAATGACCACAGCCTTTCATCTATCAAAATATAGTCAATACGGCTAGCCCCACCTTGACGGTTAAAGGTAACCTTCCCTTCTTTGTTTGATGGTGTCCTCCCATTACATACTCTAAGGCCATTATTTAGGGTAAAAGAGTTAATTTTCAGGACTGCAGTAGACTATTTTTTAATCGGTTGGAGTGTGAGTTCCGGAATTGCCCATGCTTCATCCTCTTCTACACTAAGTACACCAAGAGGCTCAAAGTTACAGTTAAAATCCCCAGCCACAATTCTATAGGCATCTACAGTGAGACACAAAAGGTGCTCGTTAACATTTATAGCAGATATAACAGACATGTTGCCCTCGTGTCTACAAGAGACATTATACATTCATAATGAAAAATAGTCTTAAAATTGCAACTGCAGACATAGCACATCGGGGGACCCAAGATCAATCAGCTTGTAAGTAGAATGGCCTGCCCTTTCCTGACGCTTGAGCAGGTCGATCATAACAAACAAACCCAGGCAGAGATTGTGGCAAGATAACCCATGTTTCCTGGAACAAGCATATATCAAACCAGTCCACAAAACAACATCTCCCAGTGCAGACCAATTTGTTATTGATGCCAGTAAGGTTCCAAGAAACAAGCTTGGTCGAAGGAGGCAACAAGTCAATGGAGTTGGGACCAATGGAAGCACAAGGAGTAGCAGATATTACCAGTCCCGGATTACAATACTTATTTTATTGACACAAATCGTCCTCGCTAAGGACTTCCCATAAGCTTAAACTGGATTCTACCTGCAGGGAATATGTGGCAGTCACTGGGCCAGGTTCAGCTTCTCCATTAGTCAGTGTTCCGAACTCCGTCTGTAGCATCCGGGTGCATGCAAGTCAATCATTAGTATCCAAACCTGTAAGCGGGGAGTATCTGTTTGAAGTAGTAAAGCATGAAGCACCAAAGAGATACGGGCAGGAACTTCTTCCTTCCCTCCTTGCCAGTCGACCAGTTTGGGCTCGGTTTGTAGAAGCAGCCCAGGGGAACAATTTTAATGGATGAGCTCACGCAACCAGTCCCGGGCCCCAGCGTAAACCCAGAGCCAATCAGCCGGTACGCCAGTTCTGGATGCCTACTATTAATGACTACACAGCGGAGTTAGGCAGACTAAATCTATACTTCACTTACCTTTTTATGTTCTGATCTTCGATATTTTTTCCACAATATTTTACCACAATATTCTTAACCTCTACATACGTTGCCTTAGCAGCCACTTACACTGTATCAATGGCTGCAAATGTCACAAAACGTTGGTGTAGGAGGGTGGTTTAGTATATGGTGCTCACTTATTTAAGTGATGCACCTTGCACTAATCCAGGCAACCCCTTATGCTGATTTTAGTGGTCTTTGATAACCATAGAAAGCTCTCAAAGTGGTAGCTGTGGAGAGCAGCCTCCGGGCTTATCTTGAAGGAGTGTTAAGCAGTTTGTTTTACCATTTTAATCATGAACCACACAGTGTATATATAAAAATATGTCTATTTATTACACAACACTCACTAACATATTGGTATATCTCCTACCCGGAGATATCAACTCTGATACACAACAATACTTCCATTACAATAAGGTAAATAGCACAAAATACAGTGGTCTCCATGCGGAGACCAAACCATATGTTAAAAAAGTGGAATGCGAACTGCGACCGATGTCGGAACTTGGACCAGGAGATTCAAAGGAGCTGGGGACACAAGGAACCACCCAAGGTATGTACCCAGGAACTCCACGGAGGCTGTGTGCAATGGGGAAACGCAGCTGTGTGCACAATAGAAGTCAACGGGGAAGTCGCGGTTGCCGTTTTTAAGAAGGACCCTTACCAGTGGACCCTGAAGAAACCCCGTGCAAGACAGAAGGTTGAGTCACACCACCCGCGAATACCCCAGGAACCAAGATCCCTTCACCAGGGAAGCCGGTGCATAGGTGGAAAGTGACGTTGGAAACCGCAGTAGACCACAATGAAGGACTTTGCAGAAGATGCTGCTGGAGAAGACTGTGCAAGAGTCTGGTGGAATCCAAGGGTGGATTCTTGAAGAGGAGAACCTGTAAGCAGAGGGGACAGAGTTTATGCCACTCTGAGGTGACCCGGAGGCACGAAAGAGCAATGCTCAACTTAGTCGGAAGGTTAAAAAGTGTTGAAGGTGACCTTGTTGCTGCAGCTGCGAGGACCAGGCAATGCTGAGGAAGGAATAGCACTCCTTTTCCTGCTTTCCCTCACCCCGCATGTTATTACAACGCGGTCGTTACAACGACCGCGTTGTAACAACGCAATACCATTACCCCGCAAGTCGTTACCACGACTTGCGGAGGGGGGCGCTGGATGTTGGAATAGTATGATTTACTATTCCAACTCCAGTCTGTGCGGACAGTAGGGAAGGTGTTGGATTTTAAATCCAACACCTTCTCCCCCCCTCCGCAAGTCGTGGTTTCGACTTGCGGGGTAATGGTATTGCGTTGTTACAATGCGGTCTTTGTAACGACCGCGTTGTAATAACATGCGGGGTCACGGATGCGTGGTGAGTGATGCTTACCCTAAGGTAGACCAGGAGCCGTTCACGAGCTGTCCCACGTTCGATGTCGGTGGCCAGGGGGTCTGTGTCTGGCAGGAGCACCAACAAGCCTCGGTGGCTGCAACTGGTGTGGAGAACGAAGAATGAGTAACGTTGGGACCAACAAGGTCCCAGGGACTCACCAACAGCAGGAGAGCCAGAGCAGGCACAGAGCAAGCAGGGGAGCCCACTAAATCAGGAGAAGACCCACAGGAGGACCAACAGGCCAAAGGCTCAGGAGTGGCAAGAGGACCTCGATCATCTCACCAAGAAGGAGCCCATGGTGCAGAGAATGTGGCGAGGACGCTGTACTTGGCAGGAAGAGATGCTGGAGTCTGGAGCTTCTTGTAGCTCGAAGATCTCTGGAGTGCACAGCCAACAAGCCTTGGCAACGGCAAGTGTGCACAGGGGTTCGGTCCAGTGGTTCAGACGAGGGATACTGGCCTCAAAATTGCAGAGAGGACAGGTCAGGCCTCAAGGTAGTTTCAGGACCACCAACTGTGTTGCTGAGCATTTCGAAGTCCGTGGGACATTAGGAGAAGCAGACCAGTCAGCTTCATTGTGCTGCCTGCAGATGCAGGGGAGTGACTTCTTCACTCCAAGGGAGTTTACTTCGGGTGTCCTTGATGCCCACAGGTCTGTTGAAGATGCTGGAAGAAGCACAGACACAGACGACAAAGAAGACATGCAGAACAGCGATACAAGGAGCAGCAGGAGTCTTCCTTGGTGTAGTCTCGGTTCCATGCGAAGTCCAGCGAAGTCTAAGTGTCCAGATGGTCGAAGAGTGACGTGGTTTCAGGCTTGAGTCTTGACCCTCGACGAATCTGAAGAGCCACCCACAGGTAAGCCCTGATGGAGCAGTAAAAATAAAAAAATTTAACCCCTAACAAATTATATAATTAATTAATTAAAAATGTTCGTTAAATGTATTAATCAACATTGTATATGTGGGAATGGTAATATGCTAATGTACGTGCTAAATAATCTACTAATGAATGTCCGTGTGTCTAATCATAACGTAAGAATAAAAAGCGTACTAAATAAAATAAATGCATGTTTGTGCTTCATAGAAATAAAATGTGTCGTTGCAAAAACAATAGTGATGGTAAGTAAGGAGCAGCTTAAATGTCGCTTTTTGCTAGGTAACAACTAATTGGGGTACGTAGACGGGAGGGAAACGAAAGGGATATTTTTCTCTATTTTAATTATGTTTTATTTACCTCAAATTAGTGCTTCTAAAGTAGAACCGAGTGGCGAGATAAAATGGCCGCCAGTGGGAAGATGTGCGCAGGCGCAAGGGGACACGTGGTACGGGATGAGATTGAAGAAATCTGGAGCCGCGTGATGTATCTGAGAGGCTAGGATGCAAGAAATGGTCAAGGCTGGTGTGACCTAATTGAACTGATAGTGTGCCGTGAGGATCAGGAGAGAGTCCGTGGGAAAGGAGCCCAAGAGAAAGGACAATGACTGCGGAATTCTTGAATGTGTCAAAAGAAGATACAAATGAACTGATCGAATCGGATGGAAATGTTTAAGCGTATGGGAAAGGAAATGATCCAAGGACCCTTGAATCCAAAAGAATTTGATTAAAGAATGAATAAGCTGACATGTATGGACCAATGAGAGAAAAGCGTGATATTAATGTTGCAACAGTTAGTTAGCAAAGTTAGAATTAGGGTATAAGAGGGCCTACTCTTAGTGGGAGGGGGTCAGTTCCAGGCAGTTGATGTGAGTCGCGGTTGCAGTCACAGTCAGTTGCAGTTCGAGAGTCGTGGTTGCAGTAGAGGAGACGGGTTGCAGGTAGCTGATGCTGACGAGCTGAAGTTGCTGTTGCTGTCTTAACTTTACAGTTGAGTATGAGAATCAGGCTATTTCTAATCCCAAAGTTAGGTTAGAAATCATTAGGCTAAATTAGGAAGCTAGGCAGGTAACTAAGGTTTTTGGCTTCATGACAAAATTTCCTTTCTGCAATAAATTGATTATGCTTAATAAAATTGTGAATTTAAAATGAATAATTGAATAAAGTATTAAATCTTTTCATGTTTTTAAAATTATATAAAATTTAAGATTCTTTAAAAACCAAAATGACTCAGTGGTTATTTTCCTAAATGATTGTGACATGAGTAATTGGTTGATTGTGATTCAGCTGGTCTTAATCACTATGAACTAATTTCTTAAATGAATGATTCATCGACAAAACAATGAGCAGGAATATCTTAATAAATAAATAAAAGAAAGTGACAAATTAAGGTAAATAGATATCCTTGCTCTTCCAGCGGTACACAAAATGGTGTTCTCCATTTAGTTCTCATGCTTCTCCTAGGAGTACGGAATTTCATAAAGGGGTAAAAGGAAAATCCAGGAGTGTGTGTGTGTGTTTAGGCGATGTTTATGGGCCCCATCGTCATGTGGATATGAGAAATATAGTTTGCCCCTGGATGACCTATAAGTAACCTGGGAGGAGGATAGTTTTATTTGTACGCGCTGCATCAGATTTCTTGGTAGCAGAGTTATGGTTTTCTATAGATTAGTTTAGTGATTATTGTTTATTGATCATTGATTATTTGATGACTAACACTATATGTTGAGTCGCGTTATGTTATATGTAAGTTTTCACGCTTCTGGGATGTAGGAAGTGGAACACGTGTGGCAAGAGAAGTCACATGGAATTTGGTACATGGTCTGAATTCATTTTGGTTATAACACAGGTTGTGTTATGTTAGGGATTTCGGTGTGAAAAGTGTGTAAATGAAATAGCAAATCACGTTTACTTGTGAAACTTTGGCCTTAATTCTCAGGAGCCTAGTCTCCACATGTGTCTTATCCCCAGAGAAACGAGTAAATTGTTTGTTTGAAAGAAGGGTAAGGTAGAGGGAAGTGCTACTTTATCGACAAAAGCAAATAATTCTGTGGTAGGGTAGAGGTAAGCGCTGCCTACTGGAAAAACAGGATTCTTGTGTAAAAGGACAAGGCTGTCACTTTGTTTAGCGAATCAGACTATGGAATTGTTTATTTGTTGTAACTAACGAAGAAAAACAGTAAAAGGAAAAATTGCCGATAAATTTTGTAAAGGAGGGGTAAAGAGTAGAAGTGACGTGGAAAAGTGCCGCGCTAGGATTGGTCAGTGCACTAGTCACGTGAATACAGAGCAGGAGTGACGTAGAAAAGTGCCGCGCTAGGATTGGTTGGTTCGCGGACGGTGGAAATTGTTCTGATTGGTACGTTAGTGTGAATCGCGCTGTAATTGGACGAAGTTCCGTACACGGAAACAGCGTTAGAGTAAAGAGAAAACAAATAGAAAACATGCCATATTACGAGTACGAAAGGGAGAGAACGTCATGGACAACGAAATTAAAGAATTTCTTTAAGAAAGACAAAAAGGTTGTGACTAGAGAGGGACAAGTAATTCCTCCGCCAAAATCAGCAGCTTCACATATGATGCTGAAATATGGATATCATACGTGCATATGGTTGGATAATTGGGTAAAATATACAAAGAATGATGGAGCATTGGCTTTTCCTGAAAATGGTTCTTTTAATGTAGCGATTTTACGGAATTTAAAAGAAAAGATGCTTAAATTGGAACCTAGACCTAGACCGACACAGTTTGAGGCTTTAACAGAATGGGAAGATGAGATGTACGAAAAAGAAAGATTCAGAGGTATGAAAGGTTATGAGTTCGTGCCCGGAAGAATGTGGGGAATGAATCATGAGGACAGAATAAAACGATGGAGATGTGCTAACATGACAGGAGGTTTGTTTCCAGCTTTCACAGTTGAGGAAGGGACTAAGAAAAACGGACTGAGAAAAAGAAACATTTAGAGAGAGAAAAGTATATGCATGAGAGCGAAACGGATGACGAGTTGCTGGAAGATATATTAAGTAAAAATCCACCTCCGTATCAGCAGAATTCTACAGTGGTGACACCAAATGCGCCACCAATAGAAGCTATGCGAAATGAAAGTCCAGAAAGAAGACAAGAAATAAATAGGTCACAAGAACAAATAAGAACTTCCCAAAATGAGGGAATAGAAAATGATAGTGCAAGAGAATTGGCAAGGACAACAAAAGAATTAACTGAGAAAATTAGAGAATTAACAAAGAATATGGAAGCAGTTACCGTACCCGTAACAATAGGTCCAGTAATACCAGTTTTCGAGAATCAGAAAATTGATGAACGATCTTTGGTGATTCCCTTGAGTTCGCAATTCCAAAGAGAAAAGGAAAGAATAGAAACAAGTCCAGGTACGAGCAATTTGACTAGTGTTTACAGACCAAGTCCACCTGAAAATTTGACAGTAAATGAGTGTAGCGGTAGGAAAATGCCTATGGTAACTGAATCTGCAACAGTGACACCTGAAAAGAGTGGAAATTGGACAGAAATAAATAGTACTCCTATAGGTCCGACTCCTGATGAGTTAAATGAGTGGATAAAAGCTTTTAAAATAAAAGAAACGGAAGAAAAACCATTAGATGTGATCAGATTGAAGATTGACATGGAAGAATTAATTCTGGGAACGATTGGTACAGAAAAGATAAAGAATTATCAGGATGATGAAATAATGTTTCTGTGCAAAAGTATAACATGGAGGGCAAAGAATTTACATGACAAACTAGAAGAAGTGGCCGGTGAGATTGGAATAGATTTTGCAAAAGTAAAAACGTTGCAGAAACCATACAGAGTAGATTTTTGTGAAAAAGATATTGAAAATTTGAATACAGCAGGAAGGCTGACACAGATAAAAGAGTTGATTGTTTTGTTGAGAAAATGGGGTGATGTGGACAGATGGAAGGTTAGATGGACAAAGAAGAATGAGAAAAGCGTAGACAAAGGTTCATTGGCTTTTATGATAACAGAAAAGGAACACGTTGTTAAAGAGTACCCTATGAGAGAAACTCCAGGTGGTAGTTATGTGCATGTTCCCTGGACTAGGCAGGACATCCTGTCATTTACAAATGACTTTCCAAAGTTAAGAGAAAAGCCAGTTGAGTGGTACCGACAGGTAGAAAGGTTTGTAAAGGTCTCGAAAGTGTTGTGGATAGATTTGGATGGATTGTTTGACATAGTGGTACCAACGGATCTATGGTCAGAATGTAAGATTACAGTTGACTGGCCAACTACAGAATATCCAAGAGATCCTAAGACAGGAGCTCCAGGACCAGATGTGATGAAGAAATACGATAAGGTGATTACCTTTTTGAAAAATAAGATTCCTCCAAAAGAAACAGATTGGGTTAAGATTGATAGAACTACACAGGAAAGCAAGGAGAGTGTACATGCATATTATGAGCGATTGTTGTTGGTTTTCAAACAGTATAGTGGTTATGAGGAATTAAGTGAGAAGGATATGAGTCATTTTGTATACCGATTTGTATTTGGCTTGAAACAAGAAATAAGTGATATGATTAAGCAACATATGATAAACTGGCAGAATGCAAGTGTAGATGAGGTGCTGAGGTATGCTAAGTATTGTAGTGATGAAATAGAGAGTAAACAGCGTAAGCTGAAAGAAAAAGCAATGTGGGCACAAGTGAAAGTGGCAGAAAAACAAGAAGCTCAATTGGATAATAATAATGGAAACGAATCAGGACAAAATAAGATGCGACCAAATATAGGTAAAGGAAAAGGACAAGTGAGTCTAGAAGAGGCAAAGAAGAAATGGCCATGTCATAATTGCGGAAAATTAGGGCATTGGAGAAATGAGTGTAAGTTCCCACCTAAACCTAATCCGGAACATCAATCATTAACTCCACAGGTGCAGAATGAGGTAGTTGTTCAACAAAATCAGGTGCCACAACCACCACTTCCCAACACTGTTAACCAGCAAAGATACAGTACAGAAACAGGATTCTACGGAGGAGAACAGGTAACACAGTTGCCGAGAGCAGCTAACATTTCCCAGTATTGGTTGCATCAGAGTGAGGATGACCCAGATGAAAGTTTCTGACGGTGCGCAAGAGAGGGGAAAGAGTGCGTGCTTGGCGCAACTCTAGAGGTAGATCAGTCTGGTCCCTTTGTGGATGGAGAAGTGAATGGAGCAAACGTAACATTCCTTGTCGATACTGGAGCTACCCGTTCTACTGTTAGGTCAGTGGAAATTCCGAACCTTCCTCTCTCAGGTGAATGCATCCAAGTGGTAGGAGTTGCCAATCAGCAGATTAAAACCCCACTTACTGAATTGGTAGAAGTAAAAATTGGTTCTTTTAGGAAAATGCATAAATTTGTAGTGTGCGATTGTAGTCCTGTAAATCTTCTAGGTCGTGACCTCTTGTGTAAAATGAATTGCACAATTTATTGTACACCAGATGGAATTGGTTTTCAGACTTCAGACGAAGATGCTTTGTATAAAGTAACCTTGATGAATCAGGAACCTGAAATGAATGGGTTGTTTCCTGCATTTGATGCAGGAAAACTTCCAGAAGAATTAAAAAGTACAGTGAAAGAAGGTGTGTGGGATTTTACAGGAGAAGACATTGGATTAATGAGAGAAGTTGATCCTGTAAAAGTGACAGTGAAAGAAGGGATAAGTTATCCAAACACGCCACAGTACAAATTAACTCCAGAAATAATTGAAGGAATAACTCCTGTGATAAATAAGATGATTGAACAGGGAATTCTGAAAGAAATCATGAGCAGTCCATGTAATTCACCTATTATGGGACTGAAAAAGCCAAATGGAACATACAGAATAGTACAGGATTTGAGAAAGATCAACAAAATAGTTGTACCATGCTGTCCAATAGTGCCAAACCCTGCAGTGATTCTATATCAAATTCCGCATGAAGCTGAGTGGTACACTGTGATAGATTTGTGTCATGCATTTTTCTCTATTCCTTTGCATCCAGATAGCCAGCCATTATTTGCATTCCGTTTTGGAGAGCGTATTTTGGCATGGTGCCGAATTCCTCAGGGGTATACAGAGAGCCCCTCAATTTTTAATCAGATTCTAAAGAAATCTCTGGAAGATTTAAAAATGCCAGAAAAATCAGTGATGGTGCAGTATATCGATGACCTATTGGTGGCATCGAAAACCAAAGAGGCATGTGTAAGTGACACAATTGCTTTACTGAACCATTTGGAGAAAAGAGGACATAAGGTGTCCCCTTCAAAATTACAGTTTTGTCAGAAAGAAGTCCAGTATTTAGGACATAAAATTGAGAAAGGAGTGCGGAAAATAGCGACAGAAAGAGTAAGAATGATTCAAGGAATGAGAGCACCAATGACTCAAAGAGAGGTAAGAATGTTTTTGGGAATGGTTGGATATTGTCGACAATGGATAAGTGGATTTTCTTTGATTGCAAAACCATTACAAAAATTGACAAAGAAAGATGTAAAAGACCCTTTTGAATTGAACAAAGAAGAAATGAAATCTTTCAAAGAATTGAAAAGGAAACTGTGTGAGGCCCCTGCATTAGGCATGCCTGATTATGAGAAAGATTTTGAGTTATACTGCAGTGAAAGAGATGGATGTGCATTTTCAGTACTAGTACAAAAACATGGCACCATGAAGAGGCCTATAGCTTACTTTTCAGCTGTTTTAGATCCTATAGCAAAGGCATTGCCTGGATGTTTGAAAGCAGTTGCTGCTACTTGTGTAAGTCTGGAACAAAGTGAAGGTATAGTGATGGGGTATCCACTGAGAGTATATGTTCCCCATTCAGTAGAAATTCTTTTGACAAGAACAAAAACACAGTACATGACACATAGTCGGCTGACTAAGTACGAAAAAGTCATCTTGAGTGCAGAAAATGTGACCATAGATAGATGCATAAATGTAAATCCTTCGACTTCATTGCCAGATGAAGAGAGTATAATTGAACAAGATGAAGTAGATCATGATTGTCTGAATGTGCTGGAATATTGCACAAAACCAAGAGCTGACATAAAAGATGAACCGTTAAAGGAATCCGATTATGTCATGTTTGTAGATGGTTCATGTTTACGCACAAAGGAAGGAGTGTTAAGCGCAGCTTATGCAGTATGCACAGTGGCAACTGTAATGGAAGCGTCTTGTCTGAAAGGAGTTAGGTCTGCCCAAGTTGCGGAACTAATTGCTTTGATTCAAGCATGTAAATTGGGGAAAAATGTACGAATCACGATTGTGACCGATAGCCAATATGGTTTCGGCATCGTACATGATTTTGGCCAGATTTGGTCACAAAGAGGATTTTTGACATCTGCAGGAACACCTATCAGAAATGGAGATTATGTTAAAAAACTGCTTGAGGCGATACAGCTGCCTAAACAAATAGCTGTAGTGAAGTGCAAGGCGCATAAGAAAAACGAAGATTACATAGCGGTTGGCAATAATTATGCTGACGAGATCGCTAGATATTGTGCGGAAAACATGGCGTCCCTGAACAGAAATAGAGAAAGGGAGCATGTCTCTTGTCCTTTGCTTTTCACTAATGCAGTCGAAACATGGGATGAAGTAAGGCAGTTACAAGAAACAGCAAGAGATGAGGAAAAGGATTACTGGATTAAAGCAGGATGTAGAAGACAGGAAGATAATGGAGTGTGGGTATACAGAGATGAAAGACCAGTTATGCCTGATAGCATGATTGCAGACATGGCACGGATGTACCATGGACAAGCTCATATTGGGAGAGATGCAATGATCAGACTTTTTAGACAAACTTGGTATAATCCAAAATTCAGAGCCATTGCTGAAAGTCTTTGTCAAAGATGTCTTATTTGTCAACAATTTAACCCAGGAAGAAAAACAGTAGTGAGTCTAGGAACAATAGGACGAGAAGGAGGTCCATTCACAAGGATACAGATGGATTTTATTGAGATGCCCCCTAGTAACAGATTAAGATATGTTCTGGTGGTCGTCTGTTTGTTCTCTCGTTGGGTGGAGGCATACCCCACAAGAAGGAATGATGGAACAACAGTGGCAAAACTTATGCTACGAGAGTTCATTCCGAGGTATGGTTTTCCAGTCACAGTTGAGACAGATAGAGGAACACATTTTCAAAATGAGTTGATCCAATTGATTTGTGAAGCATTGAGTATTAAACAAAAACTACATTGTGCTTACAGACCAGAAGCTTCTGGGGTAGTAGAGCAGATAAATGGAACGATTAAAAACAGATTAGGAAAAATGTGTCAAGCTACAGGACTCAAATGGCCAGATGCACTGCCTCTTGTTCTGATGACCATCAGAAGCATCCCTGAAAAGAAAACGGGACTCAGTCCTCATGAAATGATCATGGGACGAGCAATGAGACAAGCCCACGTACCAGTCAACAAGTTATTGACAATAACTGATGATCTAATACTGGATTATTGCAAAGGACTGGCTGATGTGGTGCGTTCTGTGTTTCATCAGGTTGGACCGGATGCGACCACTCTTGAAAGAAAACCAGCCCACGACTTGAATCCAGGAGACTGGGTCCGTATTAAAGTCCACAGGAGAAGAAACTGTCTAGTTCCGCGTTGGGATGAGCCAAGACAGGTAATCCTAGTAACAACGACTGCTGTCAAGTGTGCAGGAGTAAAGAACTGGGTTCATGCCAGCCACACAATCAGAATTCCAGAACCTACAGATCGACATGTGAGTCGGCGTCTGGAAGTGTGGGATAAAAGTTTAACGGCGGGAACAACCAAGATAAAAGAAAGGGTGCCAGAACTTGAAGATCGACCTGAAAGTCGACATCTGGAGACCCCAACGGAAAACACCTCTAGAGAAGAAGAGGAAGAAGAAGAAGAAGAGGAAAGAAATTCAGAAGTTCCAGAACTTGAAGATCGACCTGTAAGTCGACATCTGGAAATATCTGACACAACTTCAGGATCTGATGATTCAGCTGCAAATTGGGAAGAATTTCGAAAGGGAACTTGGGGTTATAAACCAATTAGAGAAGAAACTGAGCAAGAAATTGAGTTAAATGAACAACCAAGTACAAGTTATGGTGGAAATCCTTCAGAAACAATATTAATAGATGAAGTAGGGAAAGAAGTACACAAAAAGTTAGAAAATCGAGAAGAACCCCGAGGAGCAATAGGGATAGATAGAGAAACAGGAGAACAGGGAAATTCAGAAGCAGATAAGGAGGAAAACACCAAATCGGAAGAACCCCGAGGAGGGACAGTGATAAGGGAAAACAAAAAGGAAAAGACAGATCCACCAGTAGGAGATGATGAGATTATAAGTTTCAAAATAAGAAACAATAGTGAGACAGTTGAAACAGAAACAGAAGAAAGTGGAGGAGAGGAAAAAGCAAAGACTGAATCAAGAAAAAGAAATTGGAGATCGGAAAGAGAAGAAAGAGAGGGTGAGGTCAAAAGGCCAAGAAAAGGAGATAATTGGCCCAACAGCTATGTAAGAAAATTGAGATATAGAATAATAAGAGCAGAAGATGAAGATGCTGAACAAGTAAATGAAGTAACAAGTCAAAAGGAACAAGAAAAACCCAGTGGAAAAAGATTACAAAAGTCCAAAAGGACAAGAAAAATAAATTCAAAATTTAAGTCACCTGAGTGGCTGTATATTGCACTAACAGATTACAAAGGAGAAGAAGAAAACACTCACGGAAACCAGAGACTGAGAAGTCGGATGGGAAAAGGTGAGATGCAACGAAACTGAAGTGAAGACTTAAAGTGCTTCTGCCGGACGTGACAATTTACTGGACGTGACAAATCACCGGATGTGACAACGAAAGAATTCTGGAGAGAATTAAAGAAAGTACTAAGCAAAGACTTTTGGAAGCAGAGTGGCATCTAAGTCATTTCTGAGGTGTAGTGACACAATTTTCTGAAAAATTAACAAATAGAAAAAGAAAAATGGAAAATAATGAGAATAGAAGAAATAAATGTGATTTTATAAAGAGATGGTGCAAAATGTGCTGCTTTTGTACAGGGTTATTAATGACCATATGGATAGTATTAGCAATCACAATTCCTATTAGTGTAGCTGTGATAGAAGCAAAGAATGATACTAAACAAGAAAAAGAAACTAATATTAAAGAACAAGTTGTTTTAAGAAGTAGTGCAGAGTTGCATAAGGATAGGTCAGTAACAGATTTTTCAAAGAATGTTTTTACAAAGTTGTTGTATGAGTACGTAAAAACAATGGAAGTGAGAGATTGTTATGTTTGTATGCAATTGCCTGCATCAGTATCTGAAGGTGTGACTTATCATCACTTACCTTTGACTTATGGAATAACATGTAGTGTAATAGCAAGTTTATTTTATAAAACAGGTAGATTAGAATCTTATTATACTGATATAGATAAGATATTTGCAAACATTCCTGTAGTGCCAGAACTTAACAAAGTAAAACCAGCAAAGGTTTTAGGAGAATTCTTTTTAGAACATAGAAAATTAACGTTAGAAGAAATAGTTAGTAACAACCTTACCTGTGAGTTAAGGAAAGAAGAAAAAGTATTTCTAGACATGGTTGAGGAAAGAAGAATGAAATTTCAAAAAGAAGCAATAAAAGAGGAAGGAAAACGCTTATGGACGTTTGAGGAAGGAAATCATGAAGGGAAAAAGATAAATGCAGCAATGACATTAGATTGGCCGCAAACAGGAAAGTTGTGCATTAGGAGAAATAAGACAGTCTATGACAATTACTTTGTAGGTTCCAGTGTCTGCCATGACAATTATCAAATTCTGGGAGGTTGGGGATTCAAAGGTGGAAAAGATCCAATATTTCCAGGTATCTATTATATTTGTGGGAATAGAGCTTATTACAGGTTACCGGACCATTGGTATGGAACTTGCTATGTAGGCCTGGTCTTTCCAAAAATCTTTCACATGGACAGAGAAGAAAAGGGAACATACAAGATGATTAATAGATTTAAACGTAGAAAGAGGGAAAGTTTTTCAGAAATTGTAGGAGATATTTTTGGAGCATTGATACCAGCAGTGGGAATATCTTTGAATGCATTTAAAATTCGGAAGTTATCCACAGTAGTAGATCGTTTGTCTACAGATACTGCGGGAGGGTTCTTAATGGTAAATACCGAAATGGTTGCCATGAGAGCTATGGTGATGCAAAATCGGCTTGATATTCTTTTGGCAAAAGAGGGTGGAGTCTGTGGAATGTTAAAAGTCCAACATTGTTGTACTTACATTCCGGATAACAGTGAAAATATACAGAAGTATATTACAAATATTACAAGTCTGCACAAAGAATTAGTCCCACTGGAGGTTGAAAGTGTTTTGGGAAAACTTGGTAGAGGGTTTTCCTCAGTAGCAAATTGGTTAACTAGGATGAGTAAACTAGTAATAGGGAAAGTTATAATAGTAGCAACTATAGTGATATTGTTAGCAATGATATTGAAAATAGTAATAACATGTATAAAGAGAAAAGTAAGACAGAATAAGATAAGAAGAAATAACAGAATAATGAGAGAAAGAGAGAGAGAAATGGGTGAAATTGAGTTGGAGAAAATGAAAGAAAGCATGTATAAAGAGATTAAAAGGCAAGATGAAGAAGAGACAGAGATATGAATAACAGAAAGTAAAGGATGAAAGACATGCTGCCTGAAAAGAAGTATGACTTGGGTTTTATGTGGTGATTTAAAAATCACCAAAGGGGGATTGATGGAGCAGTAAAAATAAAAAAATTTAACCCCTAACAAATTATATAATTAATTAATTAAAAATGTTCGTTAAATGTATTAATCAACATTGTATATGTGGGAATGGTAATATGCTAATGTACGTGCTAAATAATCTACTAATGAATGTCCGTGTGTCTAATCATAACGTAAGAATAAAAAGCGTACTAAATAAAATAAATGCATGTTTGTGCTTCATAGAAATAAAATGTGTCGTTGCAAAAACAATAGTGATGGTAAGTAAGGAGCAGCTTAAATGTCGCTTTTTGCTAGGTAACAACTAATTGGGGTACGTAGACGGGAGGGAAACGAAAGGGATATTTTTCTCTATTTTAATTATGTTTTATTTACCTCAAATTAGTGCTTCTAAAGTAGAACCGAGTGGCGAGATAAAATGGCCGCCAGTGGGAAGATGTGCGCAGGCGCAAGGGGACACGTGGTACGGGATGAGATTGAAGAAATCTGGAGCCGCGTGATGTATCTGAGAGGCTAGGATGCAAGAAATGGTCAAGGCTGGTGTGACCTAATTGAACTGATAGTGTGCCGTGAGGATCAGGAGAGAGTCCGTGGGAAAGGAGCCCAAGAGAAAGGACAATGACTGCGGAATTCTTGAATGTGTCAAAAGAAGATACAAATGAACTGATCGAATCGGATGGAAATGTTTAAGCGTATGGGAAAGGAAATGATCCAAGGACCCTTGAATCCAAAAGAATTTGATTAAAGAATGAATAAGCTGACATGTATGGACCAATGAGAGAAAAGCGTGATATTAATGTTGCAACAGTTAGTTAGCAAAGTTAGAATTAGGGTATAAGAGGGCCTACTCTTAGTGGGAGGGGGTCAGTTCCAGGCAGTTGATGTCAGTCGCGGTTGCAGTCACAGTCAGTTGCAGTTCGAGAGTCGTGGTTGCAGTAGAGGAGACGGGTTGCAGGTAGCTGATGCTGACGAGCTGAAGTTGCTGTTGCTGTCTAACTTTACAGTTGAGTATGAGAATCAGGCTATTTCTAATCCCAAAGTTAGGTTAGAAATCATTAGGCTAAATTAGGAAGCTAGGCAGGTAACTAAGGTTTTTGGCTTCATGACAAAATTTCCTTTCTGCAATAAATTGATTATGCTTAATAAAATTGTGAATTTAAAATGAATAATTGAATAAAGTATTAAATCTTTTCATGTTTTTAAAATTATATAAAATTTAAGATTCTTTAAAAACCAAAATGACTCAGTGGTTATTTTCCTAAATGATTGTGACATGAGTAATTGGTTGATTGTGATTCAGCTGGTCTTAATCACTATGAACTAATTTCTTAAATGAATGATTCATCGACAAAACAATGAGCAGGAATATCTTAATAAATAAATAAAAGAAAGTGACAAATTAAGGTAAATAGATATCCTTGCTCTTCCAGCGGTACACAAAATGGTGTTCTCCATTTAGTTCTCATGCTTCTCCTAGGAGTACGGAATTTCATAAAGGGGTAAAAGGAAAATCCAGGAGTGTGTGTGTGTGTTTAGGCGATGTTTATGGGCCCCATCGTCATGTGGATATGAGAAATATAGTTTGCCCCTGGATGACCTATAAGTAACCTGGGAGGAGGATAGTTTTATTTGTACGCGCTGCATCAGCCCTTAAGTACCCTAGGGAAAGGGGTGGAACGACTCAGGGGTCCCTACCAGAGGAGGGGCTGAACAGAGGGGAGGATACTCTCATATCCTTTGTCCAGTTTCACGCCAGAGCAGGAGCCAAGGGTTCCCTGAACTGGCTCAAACTGGAGTATGCAAGGAGGGCACCAAATGTGCCCTTTAAAGCAGTCTGGTGGCGCTGGCAAGTGCCCAATGCACTAAGTCCTGTCTGGGAGGTGGTCACACCTCTCTGCGACAGGAAACCTATTGTTCTACCTTCCCCTGCTCGAACTTGGCTCAGCAGCAGAAGGGCAGCATCGTGACTGTGGTCGGTAGCAGCACTAGCTTGCTGCAAGACCCTGAAAGGCTGTTACCGGTAGTACAGGGGGGTACCCCCAAGGGAGGCTCCCAGTACATGGGATCATATTTCCAACACTGGAATCAGTGTTTGGGTATAATTCCAGCATGTTTGATACCAAACATGACCGGATTCGGTGCAGCCACTATATAGTTAGTCATCTCGTAATAACTGATGTCCACTATATGTATTAAAATGGCTGACCGCAATTACAAGCCTGGAGAATCCACTCGGGGGTTTGTAGGGGTCCTGCTCATGCAGGGGTACCCTCACACTCGTAACCAAGCACCCTACCCTCAGGAGTGAAGAGCTAATGGTTTAAAATATTTAGCTCCCTAGCTAGGTAGAAAAGGATAGGGTCACAAAAGGCTGCATTGTCTGATTGTAGAAAATGGCATTAGACCAGTATTTTGAAAGCGTCATTGGTTGAGGAGGACTTCCGAGAGCTGTTCTGATAGGCTTAAAGTGCCACTAGATTTGTCTTCCAGGTGGCCTCTTGCACACCAATTCAGCTCAATGACAAGAAAAAGGCAGCCACAAAACAAGTGAACAGCTTAATTACATTGAAGAGACCCAATGGCACAATCTCAGCCATTTGCTTGTGTACTATGCTCTATGGAAAATCTTTCGGCGGTCACCTGCGGTGCCCTGGTTCAATGCGGGGAGGCCAAAGCTGCCATAGGTTTGCTACTCAGAAAAAAATTTATACTTACCTGTAGTCCTAGCTTTGCCTTGTAGTGATTGTAGTCTGAAGTCATAAACGTCAGGCTAATTCCCTGCTGCATATGGCGATCCTGGAACACAAATCATCTCCACAGAGGGTGTGCAAAATTAACACTTCCATTGTAAACGGAGCAACCTCTAAATAGCCTATCAAGGCCACATTTTCCCCCCAAATTCAGAGTTCTACACTAATAATAATATAACAAAATGATATTGTAGCATCTTAATATGAAACTGCTGCTAAAAAGTATGCTGAATAAAGGTAAATGGAGGCCTGATAGGTGTTACATTAGCACAACAGAAACAAAGGCTATGTGTATGGTTAAGAATCCTAAATGTTTCTAATCCCAGAATGCAATGGATTTAAGCAAACAGATGTTTGAGGGTAGGTTTACTGACAATATGGTAAGCCTTCATGTCCGAGTAAAGGTAATAGTGCTTCATAAACATGTGCAATGATTTCCAGGACGCCACATTGCAAACTTCAGTCAGTAGAATGTTTTTCATACAGGATGTAGTGGGTTTGTTGCCTCTGGTAGCATGTACTTCAAGTTTGATAGGAAGAGGTTTATTCACCAATTGTTAACAGAGATATCGGGCAATAGTTCACATCAAAGTAATCCAACAGGTCTTTATTGAACTGTATTGAGAAGTAATTGGTTACATTTTCTTATTGGTGTGGGTTAGATTTTCTTATTAGTTTGCTATTGTTTAAATAAAATCAAAAAATTCTCTTGATATCCAATGAGTGTAAGGAGTGCTTAGCTGCTGTAGTTGGATTGATGAAGAATACAGGAAGGGAAATACTTTGGTTGATATGAAATTCTGAGACTACCTTTGGAAGAAAAGAAGGGTGCATTCTTATAACCACCCTATTGTAATGGATATCTGCAGTGGGCTTGATAGCCAATAGAGCTTGAAATTTGCAGATGCAATTAGGAAAGTCGTTTCCAAAAAAGAAGCTGCAATGAAGTCTTGTGGAGGGGTTCGAACAGAAGCCCCGTTAATTTAGAAAGTACAAAATGTAACTCTCATGGAGGAGTAGGTGCTCTAATGGGAGAACAGACTTACTTTAACTTTTCAAGAAAGTCCTTTACCACAGACAGTTTGAAACAAGCATTTGCAATACAATAGGTCTCGCATTTGCGAGAGTTTAAGCTATTGGCATTGTAAATGACAATGCCTTTTATTTATCTGTTTTGATAATTAACACATAAATAAAAGGCATTGTCATTTACAATGCCAATAGCTCAAACTTTTGTAAATGCAAGACCTATTGCATTTCAAAGAAGCGGCCGCCATTGTCCTGGGCTGCTTGGAAAACGAAAGCGCACTTGGCACGCTGAATGTTGCAGGAAAGCATGTCGTGCCTGAGTTAGGAGAAATTCATTAAAGAAAATAGGGCTTACAGACTGAATAACTCCGTACCGTGTAACAACCGAAGTAAAAGGGCCAGTCCTCATGAGAGGTTACAAATGAAGACAAGGCGGTACTAAGGAGGGACTAACAAGCCTATTAACGAATCAGAAGCCAGCACTTACGAAGGACAATGACACAAGCCAATGACAAATAGGGTAGAGTGTGGGCGGGGCTTCAAGTCCATACTCGAATACAGCATGCCTCTCAGAGCAGCGCAGGCGCTGCCCAGGCTCGACCTAAAAAGGAACAAGCATTGGCATAGCCAATAGGTCTCGCTTTTGGGACCTTATAAGTATTTAGTTAGGCAACTGTTGCATGGCTAAACACTTATAAGGTCCCAAAGGCGAGACCTATTGGCTATGTCAATGCTTGTTGTAAATTATTGTAATGCTTGTCATGGAATTGTTATTCTTCAACTTAATGGCCCGTGACTGCTCACCCGCTCTGTGAGTTCCAAACACTCCTGCCTGGCAGTTGCGGCAGGAAATCACAGGACGTGGAAGCACCTCCGTGGGCACCTGCTTTTAACCATTAAACTTCATCAGAAAGAAAACTTAAGGTGTTCGCGCTTTTCATCCTCATCACATTTGGCGACGAGGATGGGATTAATGTTTCCTCCTCTTCACAGTGATGTGATGTACAATGAAGTTCCTTCCCCCCCCCGCCCCAAGAATGTGAGGAGGGGCTCCCGAGTCTACCATAGCGCATAGTCAACCATTCATTTGCATTGAGCTAAATGGGGGCAGCCTGAAGGTTTGGGAGTGGGAGGCTGGACGGTGGGCTCCCTACTCTCAGCAAGGGCTGCGTTACGCACCTGCATGCTGGGGCACGGGGAAGGGAGGCCACAGTCTGCTAATGACCCAATGTCCTGTGTGCGTGCCTGTGTATGAGTGTGTATGTGCCTGTGCATGTGAGCGCATACCTATGCGGGTTCCTGTGCTGGTGTGTGCCTGCCTGCGACTGTGCCCGCCCTAGCGTGAGTTACCAGCACAAGAGCTCGGCGCCTCTGCCAGAAGGCAGGCTCGAGGCTCGACCAAGTTAACCCTAAGAATGTTACCTCTTGGTACGACGAGCCTTTAAAAAATGTTTAAAAAAAAAGAAATTTCACTATTGCTTCGCATTAACCGAGAACAGCACATCCGCCTATCTCACAAGCTGGTGAGGTGGCTCTGTGGGAGGAGCCTCGCTGCCAAGATACGGGCACCTCCAGAGCTGGCAGGGTGGGCATGCTTCCTTCCAGGGCCCGGTGTAGAGCGACAGCTGTGAAAGACAAGTCTGAGCTTCAAGGACGCTTGACATTTTTAACAGTCATTCTAGTCGATGCAGCAGCAATACTGGCAGTAATAGCAATAGTAACAAAGCTGTGTTTAATTTTATTAGTATAGTATTAATAATTGTTGCTAATAGTCAGGATGTCATCATTATTATTATTGTTGTTGTTATTATTATTACTTCTCTACGAACAGGGAACTAAGCCTAGGAGAAACTTAAGTCCCATCATCGTTTGGGATCGTTACAACACTTGTAATTTATAGCGCTTAGAAAGGAGCTCTAGCTGAAAAAGGAGGTAATTATATTGAATTCGTTCCCTGTAGACTGTTGGGTGGCTGTTCTCATCGAGGACAGGCTGCACACCCAGTCCTTCCTGCTGCCCCTACCCTTTGCAACAGAGACAGTGTTTCTCTCTGTTAGTCCCCCAGCCACGGCTCCTCCCGGCCCGCTCCCAGCAGCAGTAAGACCCCGTGCGAGAAGCGCGAGCAGGGAGCGAGCCGGTCACTGCGCAGCAGTCAGGAGATGTGAATGTGATCAGAGCTCAGTCCCGTGACGTCATGCAGGCAGGCAGGCCCGTGAAGACCCCGAGTAGAGGCCGTGCGAACGGAAGGGCTGCACGTGCCCGCGGTCTGACAAACAGGCACGTGTATGTGGTACAGAGATGGAGAGGCATGTATGTGCCTGAGTTAGCGAGCAGAGCAAAACACGCTGTGTATGTGGCATCGTTGGCGAGAAGATGGCATGTGTATGTGCCCACAGCCTCCGAAAAGAAAAAGTGAGCGGGAAGTGATCGCAGGGACGCGCTCTGTGGTGGGGGAGGGGCAGAGCGAGGCGCTTGGGAGAGCGCTGTGCTTTATGAGCCATGACGGCCAGACGGAGGAAAGAGATGGCGGCTGCGCGCGTGCACGCGCTCGTGAACGCAAGCTTGAGGCCAGGAAAAGCTTCTGGTAGCACTTTAAAAATCCACTAACTAAATGTCTCGCAGAGCACCGCATGCGCTGGCTCAGGCGAGACCTAAAAAGGAGACTTGTGTTGCATCTTTTATGTATTCTGTTATTGCCGTAAAGGGAACTTTCATTGAGGCGAACTATAATTTATCCTTACCCAGATGTAACAGAAATTGCAAAATAACAATCAATAGGATTAGCACCTTGTCGTTGATGCCATAGACAAAATATTTTCCATTTATATGAGTAAGACATCGTAGATTGCAGTCTTTTTGCTTCTCGTAGGATATCCATACAGTCTTGTGACAAGTTCAAATGCCAATTCTGTCTCATCTGAGAAGCCATGCCGCCATATTCAATGATGTCAGATTCAGATGTTCTCCCTGGCCATCTTGTCAGTAGATTCCTTCAGCATGGTAGCCTCTTGCATGCGGTCAAAGTCATTTACAGTAGGTCTGTGAGCAACCATTGTCTGGGCCACTCGGCATATATCAGTATCAGTACTGCTTTGGAGCTCCTCAGTTTCAGTCACTGTTGGTACCAGAACGACAGAAGGAAAAGCATAAAGCAATGTTTTTGACCAGTTTATCCAAAGGACTTTGCCGAGAGACCCACAGCTCCCATCTCTTGGAGGTAAATCTTCAACATTTTGCATTTAGAACTTTAGTAAATAGATCCATCACTGGAAAACCCCAGGCCAGGAAGATATCTTGCAATACCCCGTCAAGTTCAAGTCAATCATGATTTTCTGAGCATAATTTGCTCTTTAATCTGTTGTTCTAGGGGATGCACTGGTTTTATGGCAAGGTGCCTAGATATTAACTATTACCATATTTTCTCACCTTCCAGCTACAAAGGTCTTTACCTGGTGCCACCTTACTTTTTTAAGTAGTGCATCATATTGGTATTGTCTGTTTGAATTGAGATCTGATCCATTGTCAGAGATGTCTGGAATGCCTTGAGAGCTAGGTGGATTGCTCTGAGTGCCAAGAACTTGATGCAATATGATCTTTCTTTTGTAGTCCATAAGCCCTGAACAGAGAGAGGCCCTAGCTGAGCACCCCTACCATTTCCCTCTCTCAACTACCAAAGCAGCCTTCTTTCCAACAAGTCTAAACAAGCACTCAATCTCAGACCTCGTCACCTCGACCTCCAACCAACACTCCAAACCCACATTCCTCAGAGATTTCAACCTCTCCAACACAAAATAGATGAAGGAAGCCTTATACACACTTAACAGACTGGACATAAAACAACTAATCTATAACCCTACCCACTCCAAAAGCTACTAAACCTCATCCTATCAGCTATCCCTCATATCCTATCCCAAAAACCTATAGCCCTGGACAAGATGTACCACTTCATTATACCCTTCACCATCAGTGGCGGCTGCCACCGAGTAGTACGGGTGAGGCCGGAGCTGGGGGTAGAAAAATAAATAAAAGTAACTTACCTGGCTGTCAGACGCCACCTCACCTCCGCCCTCTTCACTTCCTGCTGAATGCAGGAAGCACACACGAGCTCCCCTAAGTCAATCATGACGCTGCTGTCACCAGCATGAAATGAAATAGAAATTTATAATAAACGCGCACTACTACCCTGGCGTGTCTAAGCGTGCAAGCTTGCTAACAAGGCTGGCCAAGGTTAAGAGGCTGGCCGTGGCTAAGACGCTCCCTATAGATTGAAGAGCCAAGTTTTTAATTTTTTCCTTAAAGAGAGGGGGTCCATTTCCTTTTTTAGGAATAAGGGAAGTGCTGCCTATGAAACTTCTCCCAACCCATTGTGCTCTTTTTGCTCTAGGGACAATATTACATGCTGATTCTGAGCGAAGGGATCTTGGCGGAATGTACCAACGAAACCTAAGCTTAAACAATTGGGGGCCTTCCCCCATGAAGAGCCCTGAACGCAATGTACAGGGCCTTAAACTGTATACGCTTCTCAATAGGTACCCAGTGGAGAAGCGGATGGGCAGCTAAGATGGATTCTCTTTTAGATATGCCAAGTACAAGGCGAGCAGCGGAGTTCTGTAGGACCTGTAGCTTATTGAGACTTTTCTTTCTGATATTTGCAAAAAGAGCATTTGCGTAGTCAATTTTTGAGAGTATCAGCGCGGAAATTACCGTTTTTTGCAGGTCTTTTGGAATAAAGGGGAAGATCTTTCTTAAAAGTTTCATAGTAAAGAAGGAGGTAGACGTGATTGAATTTACGTGCCCTTCGAAGGTCAGTTGATTATCAAAGCTAACTCCCATGACAGCAGCGTCGTGATTGGTCTGAGAACCGTGGTTGGCGCTCAGACAGGGAGGGGGAGCCTGTGCATGTTCTCCACCCAAGGCGGCCGGCCAAACTGTCATACGCACTTAAGTGCCCCAACCACTCCTCCCCTGCTGGCTGTGACGACAGCCCAGTCCCGCCCCGCAAACCTGCTTCAGTATGGAAAAATAAAATGATAATACATCGTGTTATTGTCATTTTGTTATTGTCATTTGATTTTTCCTTTTT
The DNA here is from genome assembly GCA_963921515.1 of Calotriton arnoldi. Lineage (NCBI taxonomy): Eukaryota > Metazoa > Chordata > Amphibia > Caudata > Salamandridae > Calotriton > Calotriton arnoldi. Next base: position 2,041,296 of record CAWUFW010002057.1, on the reverse strand, counting down.
CTACTGCTTAAAAAGCAGTGGGGCAGCACTCCTCCGCCTTAGCCGAGGAGCCACCGCTGTTCACCTTCACATTTACTACACCGTAGCATCAGGACAAAATTAACAAGTATTGGCATAGCCATTAGGTCTCGCCTTTGGGACCTTATAAGTGTTTAGCCATGCAACAGTTGATGTTGTTGCACCAAGGATATTGTGCTGCATAACTAAATACTTATAAGGTCCCAAAAGCGAGACCTATTGGGTATGCCAATGCTTGTTCTAAGAGCTTTTGGGGGCAGACCCACTCTTTTCTTCTCATTGCTTCCTCCACTTCTTCTGCTTAAGACTTACCACATTCTCAGTTTATTAGGTGCTCTTTCTCTTGTTTTTAATGGACCCTCCTGATGATGAATGATGTCAAAAGGGGTCACAAAACCCAAGAAGACATCACCTAACAAAAGCACATTCTGGATTTCCTGTGAATTTTGATATCTACGGTGGGGAAGGGAGGGTGGCACATATTGTTCTTGTAGTGCCATTGTACTGTTACCTCAGACCAATATAGTGATGTCATAGTCTGCTCTGGGGGCCTGCTGTGATGTCACAGACAAACATCTGCTGGTGTGATGTCACATTCGGAGGAGGCTCACGTTCCTGTAGTGATGTTACAGTCTGATGCCAGGTTACTGGTGTGATGCCACAGTATCTTATCAGTTTAGTGTAGTGATGCAGGGAAGGAATAAGTGTTATGTTCATTGAGCAATCACCATGTGACATCAGTTCTGTGAATTATGTCACTGTCTGATATCAAATTCTGAACCCTGGCAGACTAAACCACAGTTTCATAAAAATTTTTAAAAAACTCTACCCCCTAAAATACACAAAGAAAAGTGAACTAGTGAAATAAGCAGTTCCAAAATATCCAGGAAGAAAGGAGAACTAGCTAAGACGTGAATCCTAAAGTGTAAATGAGGCCCCTCGGGCCATTAATGTGTTCTAGGCTCGATCTGTCGACGCTCATGACAAAACGGGCGCGCAAACTGCCTCCGAGCCGCAGTATAAGACCTCCTTTTAATGCTGGAGAGGCAAAAATAGCGCTATCTATACACCGAGGGTGATTTTTAGTGTGGAGATGAACGACAGCGGAAAGAGCCAAAACTTTAATATTAGCAAATTAATACATCGCCCCTACCCGCTATTTACGTCTCCTGGAGAAACCATTAAAACTCAGAAATGTAATTTTATTCGAACCTATTGGGTGACATAGACGGTCACCTGAGATAAAAGAATAACAACATGGCGGCCCCTACTCTGGCCTGAGGAGAGAGTGAAAAGAACCAGGATGTATAGTCAGTGAGGAGCCGCGGTGCAGAGAGGCTGTGAGAGGGCACACAGGCCATGGGCCGCACGGACACACACTGAGGAGCCGGGGGCACAGAGAGGCTGTGAGGGGGGACACTGGGGACATGGGCCGCAGGGGGACACACTGTGAGGAGCCGGGGTCACACGGATAGTGAGAGGACATGGGCCGCACGAGCACAGACTGAGGAGCCGGGGGCACATGGATAGGGAGAGGACATGGGCCGCACGGGCACACAGGGTGAGGAGCCGGGGGCACAATGAATGTGAAGAGCCGGGGACACATGGAACAAGACCATGAGGGCACATGACGGTGAAGTTTGAGGAGCTCAGGACACAATACAGCGAAAGCCTTTGATGAGTTGGGGACAGGAAGATGGTGTGTGAGGGGGGAGATATAGGAAGATAGCGTGAGGCGCTCGGGACATGTAGGAAAGCACTGTGAGGCGCTGGAGGCACACGTAGGCGCTACGTGAGTGTCGGAGGAGATAAGGACACTTAGCACGAGGAGGTCGCAAGGACAGACAGAGATGAAGTGAAACGTACAGACAAGGCGAGGAGCTGAAAGTCCCTGGACAGCCTTTGAAGGGGTGAAAATAAAGAGCGAAGAGCGAAGCCCTCACTCTGATGATTCTTGCTGAATTAAAAAAACAAGCACTCGTGCTTGTGGCGGCATCCACCTAGCGGGAGCGAGCAGCGGCGCGCAGGGGCCATCTGTTTATAATTAACGTGGCCGCACCGCTGCTCGCTCCCGCAAGGTGGATGCTGCCATAAGCACGAGTGCTTGAAAAGTGAAGACCGATTCCTAAAGGCCCTCTCCTAGAGCAGCGCATGCGCGCAGCCTAGGCGAGACCTAAAAAGGAGAAATAACTTCTGCTCAATCAAAGATATCCACATGGAAAAAAAACAAGAAGTGGAGTACCAATTTGTGCAGCAGGGTTGACTAAATTATGCAGCAAGAAAAGGAAAATTATGTTGCATAATGCAGGTCCTTTTTGATGGTATTACTTTATTATTTTGTCATGTTTACACTTTGCAATACTGTCTGAGCAAAGATTTTATCTCATTAGTAACAGTACCTTTGCGAATGGCCTTCCATTACACACAAACATCACCATGTTTTAAAAAACTTTTGATCTTGAGCTAGAAACAATTTTGTTTTGTGGCAAATTCATAATCATGCAAAAACAGTAATGGCAGCAGATTCACATAATTCTAGAGGCACTGCTCAGAATGCTCACACTGACTTAAATATGCATCTTCTGTAACCAATAACTGTTTCTTCTTTGTAAGGTGCACTGGTACCCGCTGGGTGTGGAGCACAGTAGAAAACCTCAAATAAATAAAGTGACAACGCAGTTTTTGTTCTGTGTGAACCAGCAAGACTATGGAAGTATTATTTTTACTTGTTTAAAAGGAGGACAATGAAAAAATAAGCAAGGCATGTATCTGACTGGATATACTGATATCTCTATATATGTGCAGCAGAAGACAGAAAAATGGGAGAAATAACCCTGCTTTTACATGAGCATTTGTTACATTTATTTAAAAGCTATGTTTTATCCGTTTCCAACGTTTTTCGTGACTGTAAATGTGGTAAGAGATATTCATTATTTATAAATGTTAATGAGAACCCCAAGACTGAAACATACAAAAAATTGTAGTATTTTCTTTTGTTTTTTTAATGAACAGCACATAACTAGAAATGTGATGCGTTAGAGTGTCCTCTGCAATACTGCATCACAAACCTTTTTGGTTGTTTCACCTTTTTTAGGTCTGGTGGTATTGGAGAGGATGTAGCCTTACGGCTAGAGCAGTCGACCTCGAAGCTGGGGAACCGGGTTCGAGTCTCGGCAACGACGCTCGACATCCTGTGATACTGGGCAAATCACTAAAACCCCACTGTGCCTAACAAAAATGTATGTGTCCTTCTGTAACAAAACTGGTGCTCATGTAAAGCGCTCTGATACCCGATTCTCAGGTCTAGTTCGCGCTATATAAAACTCAATAAAAAAATTTTTTTTTAAATTGGTGGTGGTGGTATTGGTGGTGGTGGTATTGATGGTGGTTTTGGAGGTGGTGGTGGTGGTAGTGGTCTTGGTGGTGGTAGTGGTCTTGGTAGTGGTGGTGGTATTGGTGGTAGTGGTGGTGTTGATGGTGGTGGTGTTGGTGGTATTGTTGGTGGTATTGGCGGTGGTATTGGTGATAGTGGTATTGGTGGAGGTGGTGGTAATGATGGTGGTGGTATTGTTGGTGGTGGTATTGGGGGTGTTGTTAATAAAACAGGCTTTTGAAAACAACCCGTCAGGTGGCTTTAGTACAGGTGACATGTAACCCAGATGTGCTGTTGTCTGCTTCAGCCCATTAGCACAGGATTATGTGCTACCTGGAATTCACATGACTTTCACTAATCATTTCTTTTTTTTAAATTCTTTTTATTAAGAACAAACCATAAACAATACAGATACGCCGGTATTGCAATATTCACTTTTCTTTTAACCTCGATAGGACACCATTGCTTCAGTTACGGTAAATAGCTCCAAGATACATTGATAAAACCCCGCCCTCTACACCTCCAAGGAGGTTCGCTCGCTCTGGCAATTTGGGCGGAGTGCATATGTTTCCCCTATATGAATTCCATTTACTCCATATTTGCATCCACTTTTTCGGGCTCCCCCTGGTCACATACACTGTTTTCTCACGGAACATACACTAATCCATATCTTCTGTCCACTCCCTTGTCGTTGGTATATCCTTGCAATATTCCTTTTAGCCACCATTCCACCCAGGGCCACCCATAACTTCTCTTTAGTTCCTAGGTCAGTTGGTGCCCAAATATTCAACAGACACAACTTAGGATTTGGTTCTAAGTGAGTTCCCAATACGTCCCCCATGCACTTGAGGACGGCCGCCCAATATGCAGCTATTCGCTAATCATTCCTAAATCCATTTTACTGGGGGGGGGAAGGGAGGGGGTTGAAACTGACACAAGATAATGCCCGGTTAAAGTGATTAAGAGCAGGTGCCCGTGTTACGGGGGTGGCCGTGCTGCTTAAAAAAACACAAGCGGTTTCAGCTGAAGCAGCGCATGTCCGGCCTGAAGTAAGAGAAACTCATTAAAGTAAATAGTGCTTACAGACTAAATAGCAGGTCCCGTGTAACAACCGAAGTAAAAGGGCCAGTCGCCATGGGAGGGTACAAATGAAGACAAGGCCGTACTAAGGAGGGACTAACAAGCCTATTAACGAATCCGAAGGCAGCATTTACGAAAGACAATGACACAAGCCAATGAAAAATATGGGAGGAGAGTGGGCGTGGCTTCTCTCCCATACTCTACCACAGCAGTCTCGCAGAGCGAGCAGTGCATGCGTGCTGCCGCTAGGCTCGACCTAAAAAAGAGCTCAAAGCGTATTTATTTTCCTAACTGCCCCCTTAAACCCTGCAAAACTACAGCTGATACAAAAAAGCACAAAGAAATTGATGCAACAAGCAGACAATTTTTATATATAGATATAAATATACATAATTATTTATATACCTGAAAGCACAGGCTGTTGTATTTCAGCAACTAGTACTGGAGTATGGTCCTTGCTCGCTGAAGACTCAGCCAACTGCTGGTTCGCTGCAATTTTCTAAAGTAAGAAACAACATCAATAAATCCTAAGTAAAAGAAAGACAGGTAACTTACAATTTTTGGTTTCGTAGAACTGAATCTGGGAAACTTTACAATTTTTTTAATATATTTGCAACATTTCAAAATAATGCTAAAGAAAAAATACTTAAAATAAGCTGGGAACAGAATGAATAGAAAGACAACATACAGCACACGATTGAGAAATATGCTCTAAAACTGCATACTCATGTTTGCAATGCAATCTTTTTATACCTGCACAATTTACAAAAACATCTTTCCTGTATTTCACCAAAATTAAGTAATTTCTAGATCTTGTATCAATTTTTAAAACATTAATCTCCCTCTGAGCCACTACCATGATGGCTCTAGTTATTGCTGAAGGCTCTGGAATGCTATGCAACAACAATAACAATTCAATATGACAAGAGTACATTTAGTGACTATGAACACGTTACGTGTCTAGTAACAATTATCCCAGCAAAATGTTTCCAATTTATTGGGACGAATCAGCATTGACCATGAATACATTTGATTGTTTCTCATATCTGTTAATAAGGTTATTCAGATTTCCACATTTCAGCCAATTAAATATGTTTCATCTAAACATAAGAGCCATGATATGTACGTATATGCTACAAGCCGTGATGCAGATGGCTTTCAATTAGACAAATAACTAGCTTACCAAATGAGCACAAATGATTTTAGTTTTAAGATGAGACCAGCACTAAGCATACCATTCCATATTATTTGTATTTGATTGTTCCTGCATCCAATAAAAGAACATTGTGCAACAAAAACCTAATAAAATTATATAAAAAAATTGTCCTTTCTCTTTCTGAAAAGTTTTCCAGGACATTCATTTTTTCAAGGTCCTCACAATACAACAGCGAGAAGAGGAGTCATAAGTTGAGAGGGATCATTTCTACTCTCCAGAGACTTCTAATGTGCATGTTACCATTGTCTTTAATGTTACATTACCTAAAATCTAACAATAGTACTTCACAATAAATTCTATAAACCATCCCCTAATCAAGGAAGCCTGCCTCAGACTGCACTACATTCATAAAGGGGCTATACCACTGGAAACTGGAACTAAAAAAGGTAAGGAGTTGACAATCTCTAAACCGTACAGAAAAAGTCAAATAGATAGATGTGACAGAAAGCATATTAATATTTTTATATGCAGATTTATGAAAACATTCTAAAAGCTGTCCAAAGCAGAAGTAGGGAGTAAAGTACAAGACACTGTTGGACTGTTAAAATGCACGCAATGTTCGGCTTATGAATAGACCCAAGCCAAGGTGGCAACCTTGAGGAGCATTTAGAATGAAAAGGAAAGCTAAACTTTGCAGAGTGCAAGGCAGTGGGTTGTGGCAGAGGGGTGCGGTAGTGGCATGCAACTAAAAAGTAACTTGACTGAAGTTCTAGGCTCCATTTTTTATAATGTGAAAATGATTCTACTTGCTAGCTTTGCTTCCACTGGTCCTGACTCACCAGTCTGAAACCAGTCACAAGAAGAAACAGGTCGTAAACACCAATGACTTCTCAGACTGGGCAGCAGATGGGTTGCTGGTGCCTTTGTTCAGGTGGACTACTTTCTACACACTTCATAGCGCCGGTCTCAGTGCAAGGCTGGCTTCATACGGCCTAAAAGCCACATAGGTAAGGGAGCTCAGCGACAACTCATGGCACCCTGGAAAGCATTACAACCTCATTTGAATAGTGGCAGCTCAAGCTGGGATGGCAAATAAAGCATCATACTTTCAATATTTGCCTCCTGTACACTAGAAAGCTAGTTAACCGCAAACTCACCATCGTTCTGGGACGAATTAACCCACTGGGGATGTCCTCATCCCCTTCGCATGCTGGCTAGAATTCCACCACCAAGACGACGATTAGCCAACTTTATGAATTACAGTATGACTCTAGCTTACATGAGTAAAAAGTTGAAAGAGCAAAAATGAATTTAATCAAATTTATTAAGTGTCGCGATTTGGTGTTTCACCCCGACCACGAGATAGAATTGCAATGTTATCCAAGAAAGGAGAAACTAGTGCATCCATAAAAAAGGAGGACATACAAACCTGCTTGGTTGGGCGAGCTCCTTGACAAACTCTTGCACATGGTCACTACACAGATGCAATCCCTATAGGCCAACCAAGCATCCAGCATCTGCAAAGTCACTCAAAAGATACAAGTCCTGCTGGACCATGTGGCCATGAACGAGGAAGGCATTGTCACCATAATCCTTGGCACATAATATTTGTTTCAAATTACTTGTCTTGAGATGTAATTGTGGTTGATTTTGCCATCAGTTCTAGAAAATTACAGCATCTTCGAATACCCTTTCGCTTTCTCAATATAGTGTACATTAGTGGTCTTTCCCTGTTGTATATATTCATTATAACTTGAAAACTACTTTTGATTATCTTTTGAATGTTAGGTAATCCCCAGCTCTTTAGAGTTTAGTAACCTATTCTGTTCCTGCTGAATGTTTCACTTCACCTTCTTTAATTATAAAAGCTTCTAAAACTTCACTTTCTCCTTTTAGTTGTTGCTTTCTATATCACAATTTCTAATTCCTCTCATTAGTTTACTAGTTGGGTGCATTAGTAAAATCAGGTAAGTACTTGGATGTAGTATTGTACTGACCAACATTGATTTCCTGTAAATTTCTATTACCATCTGTCAATCTTGGAAAAATAAAAGTAATGTCATAAAATAAACTCTTTAAGAATCCATTCTATAAGTTTAGTAGCAATATTATTTATATTCAGATAATGTTTTATTCTTTCATTTCACTCTGGTAGGCTTTCCAACATTAAAAGGACACTAGCTTACATTTTCCTCTCAGCGAATCTGTCAGTCACCAACGCAGCTCTTTTTGACAAATGACACTCCTGTAGTGGGAGGAGCTTAACGAAGGACAACCGTCTTTTGAAAAATGCGTCTTCTCAAGTCACACTACAGGAAAGTGTCCAACATGTCAGAAGCGATTTACAGGAAGCTGAGTGAAGGGGTGAAAAATCACATGCAGGCCAAGCTTGGCATTCAGTGGTAGCACAATAGGTGTTGTTCAGTCTAAAGTATGCTTCTCTCTGGATCAGCGTCCAAGCGCAGAAATGAGCATCAGGTGGGTGTTTGGGGAGGTCTGCCCCTATCTTGGATATTGTTAGAACCCACTCTGTCACTCAAAAAAAGACCATCCATGGCCATCCAAGGTCAACATAAGGTGTTTCCAATAACTTGGTCGCTGTCAAAGCTTTATTCACAGAGCTATGGTCAAGGAATTTACTGGTGATGGTGAATGAATCCACCTCAAGGGCTTCCAAAAAGATGGTAATGACTTCAGCTGATCCAAATGGAATCAGGTATTGCCACATACTGCTGCTGCTCGTCCAGTTGGTTCTCCCTATTGCAATCAGCAATAGTCTGGCTGAGTCAAAGAAAAATCACTCTAGACCAAGATCTGGAGCTAGTTTCTGGTCTAGCAGGAGATGCATATCCTCACACTTGAATTGTACTTCAATAACTCAAAAAGGTTCTCCTAGGCCAATCACACCTAAAAGATCCAAAGAAAACCCGAGCGCTAGTCAAGACTTGTGCTGGGTGCACATGTTGACACATGTCCCCATTCTCAATCCCTTCCTACTGATAAGTGGACTACATTCAACATCATCATGGTAGGAGATGCTGCCAAACTCAGTATTATAATAACCAATCCACAAGCTCAGTCGTCAGTCAGTTTTGAAGCCCAAAGACATTGTACTTTGACACTCATGACACTGGTGCTAGGACTGCAGGAAACAGCAACGGACACCTTCTTCACTCCAGCATTAGCAAAAGCCTACAAATTGAGACAAGCAAAAAAACTGTGCTCAGCACCAAGTCCCTCTAGCCTGGAAGAATAATTCACCAACAAACTCAGTGGTAATCTAAGCACTATGTAGCAGCACAATCCAGCTTCTCATGCCTCCCCAAACAATAAAAGCAGGTGATGAGGCAAGGTTTGATAAAACCACCTAGCAGATCATATTGCCCGGCATAAAACACCCTACATGGTATAAGTTGTGAATAAGGGGTTTCTTGTGTCAAACCAAATAGGCACTGCAGCAGACGTAGGAGTGATTTATACTAACATCTCCATGCATCCGTAATTCTATATTTAACTATCAGGTTTGAGTGTGGAAGCTCAGAAGGAGCAGAAGTGCCGCTCTTTTTTTGGCAAACCATTAATTGTAGTCAATGCATATTATTACAGAAGCCACAAAATGATGAGACAGACACCCTCAATCCATTGGTTCTACAGAAAAATTCAATAATGCCTAGATACAAAGGTAGCTCCAGAAAGCAACAAACAGTGAATCAGGCCCTATACTATCAACAGGAGTAACATAGCCTTTGAACAACTCTGCACTCAAATATGAAGAACAGTCCAAACATGAACCACATTGAAACATGATAAAATATCACAAATGACAACTGTGTAGCAAACATATAGAATCATTATGATACAAGGTTCAAAACAGATCTTCCAAACATCCTGACCAGAAAATCAAGGTCTTCTCATAACCAGACTGGCTTAAGCAGTTCGAGTATCTCTCCTCAAAACGGTGGTAGAGCTGCCCAATTCACAAAAAGGCAAACAGATTTTCTTCCACCCAAGTAAAACCAAAGCATACAGATTAAGACTCATATCACAAATTGCACCAGATGCCATGTGGAGATTAGAGATTTGTTTGCACATTATACGGAACTACCCAATAATTAGAGAATACTGGTGCAAGGTTGTCCAAACTCTGTCTATGGTTTTGAAGGTCCATTGATCTTTCACCCAAAATAATGGTACTGGAGTGATGAATGAGGTTGGGGGTTTTAGAGAGTAGTGGACTCTGCTGGGCCTGAGTGCGTTTCTAGCCAAGATGAATAATGTCAAACATTGAAGATCTGGGTGGCTCCATCGCATGAGTGGCTGAGGGACATGTATTGATGCTCAAGACTAGAAGGGGCATGGGGGGTCCTCAAACACAGTAACATTTGGGCACCTTGGTGGGCCCACTTTAAAATAGTCACTAAGTAACCCAAACTTGATTTGTATCCCTGGTTTGAATGGACAGCATTGAAATAAATGAGAATATATCGATCTGAGAAAATAATATGAATGTCAAGTTATTTCTGTAATTTATTTATGTATTAAAACCAATACAAAAGGTTTATTTAAAAAAAAAAACTTAAAACCACAAACAGATGAATTAAGAAAGCTTGATTTAGTACGCTGGTTCCATGTAAGAGTAATCCATACTTGTATCAAAAGGATTGGTTAGGCTCAACAGATCTTTCAGATACATATCTTTGCTGCAAAGACGGTTAATCTGCCAAAGTTCAGCTACTTTCTCTTCATGTGTAGAAGCATAAGTCAAGAAACTGCAGTTTGCCATCACATATATTAAATGGGCTTCTCAATCTCCATGTATGGCTTGGTAGAAGCTGCCCAAGTCCTTAAAAAAGTGTTTTTGGGCCATACCCGCCTTATGGAGTTATAACTCATTTGCGCAAATAAAAAGATGGAGTACCAGGCAATTCAGTATGGTGACCTAGATTTCGATCAGCAAAAAATTGTAACTGCTCTGTTTCAGGCAAGGAGAATCCTCTAAGAATTCTTTAAAAAGCAGATGTTAAGGAAAGTTAGATTTAGAGTACTAAAAGTCTGGGTCAGAATTTGTCAGGACATATGTAGGTTGTTTTAGTTTTCATGTTAAATTACACTTTAAGCCATTATTGGATACTGGTCTGTCTAGTTTAGGATGGTCTAAACTTCTCTCTGAGATTGGCCGAACTGCATCGGATGAAAGATCTTTATCGGAGTAAGACTTTACTATCAGTTAAATCTGTCTCAGATTGGGGTCCGAAGATTGTCTGTGATGAATCAGATGCAATTGTGAAAGAAGCAGAACTTTATAAGATTCATTGGGCTGGTGAGGGTCTATCCTACAATAAAATAAATTTACACTTGAGCTATGAGAAGTCATTCTCCCTTTGCTATACTGCACTGTTGAAAACTGACATAATCAAACTTTCAAATCATATTATGTGGAAGCCAACTTTTGACCTCTCCTTGGAAGTGAAACATTGGTTAAAGCAATAAGCTTACATTAGATCTTGAAGCCAGCAAATTACAAAAACATTTTGTTTGTTTCTTCTTACAGCTCTCTCTCTTCAGCCAGGATTTGCATAGTAATTTGGCAAATTAAATTCTGACTAATAGAAGCAGATCTGTAAGCAATCTTAAGGTATATGCTAGCTACCTGTAACAAGCTGGCAACTTTCTGGGAAAGGCAACAGATTCTTTCAGTGAGGTGACAGAAAAGAGAACTGAGGGAAGCACAGCTTTGGTTTGGAAAAACGTAGGAGCGATGAATCTACATTTTGGGTTCTATTTTATGCTACTGTAGTTGTCAGGATGCAAATTATGAGGTTACGGACAAATAAAGAGTGTACATTCCCACTCTAGTCAAAAGATCGGGCTCATCAAAGTTATGAACCTTGAGCTGAATCCTGAGGTGGACAGACAGGAGATCCATCTGGAGGATGCAGTGGTGTTTTGGTTTCTGTTAATTAGTCACCAGTCTGCTTTCAAGAATTAATATACAGGGTCTTTGGTTAAGAGGAAGTGGAGTCTTCACTGAAGGTCTCCCGTATTTATGGGATAGGAAGGGAAGGTTTCAGGTGAAGGAAGAAAGTACTTTTCGTCTTAATCTATAGTTAACGTCCAATACTTATATAATTTCTAGATGGATTAAGATAATTTAGCTTGTGGTCCTATAAAAGCATGGTATGTGTTAATGTGCAGTGTTAGATCCTGGTACACAGCTATAAGGACAAAAAAAAATAATCATATTTTTACATGTTCTTTATGAAGAAGCCAGAGATTTCCCTGAGTTTCGCTTTCAAAAGCACAGCTTACCAATACAAGGTCTTGGAATTCAGCATATTTCAGTGTCCCAGCATATCTGTAAATGCATGTATGTGGTAGAGACCATCACAGGAAGAGAGAAACCTTGGTCTACCCAACCGTGACTCTTGAAGGCAAGTGCATTTCTAGAAAGTTCTTCACGTAACTTATGAAGTCCTCCAAAACGAAAGGCTCCATACAAACCATACCAACTCGGCATTCCTTAAAGTTCAGATAATCCAAAACTTAAGAGTTGTAAGGGACTGCAAAGGTTTGCACTCTGGCAACCGATTCTTTTCTATACACCAAAAACGTTTCTTCAAACAGTTGAAGCCATTCCGCCAGTGAAATGGCTCCTCACTTTTCTATGGAGAGGACGCTTGCCTTTGGCATGACAGAAAGCGATGCAGGGGGAGAGCCAATGAGCTATTCCCTGTTTGGATAGGGCATGACCTTTTTGTGGTTGACTAAACAATACAAACAGCAGGTCTGATGTGTGTATGTCCTTTGTCTTGTTTATATAGAAATTTGAGACATTTACGCAAGTCCAAAGAATGTAACTATCTTTCTGTGGTTGAAGATGGATTTGGAAGAAAAGATCTAAGAATAACAGGTTCATTTAGGTGAAAGTCAGTTGGAACCTTTGGAATGAATTTTGGGTTGGTTCTGAGAATTACCCTGTCCTTCATGAACCAGAGAAAAGCATCCCTGATGGTGAATGCTTAAATCTCTCCCACTCTCCTGGCAGATGTTAGAGCTAGGAGAAGTGCGGTTTTAAGTCTGCTTTACGTATAGCCGCAAAATGAGGTAACATTAGTTGACAGAGGACTGTATTAAGTTCCCATGAAACTGGAGGATGTCGAAGAGGTGGAAATGCTCTGAAGAGCCCTTTCATAAACTGTTTAATGATCCTTTGGGAAAACAGAGTAGACGTTGGCGTATCAGTTCATCTAAATCTCGCGATTGCTGCAAGATGGACCCTGACTGAAGAATATTCGAGTCCACTGTTGGCTAAATTTAACAAATATGGAAGGATCTGAATAGGTTTTATTTGAAGTTGATAATGACCATCATTCCTGCACTAGCCACAGAAATGCTTCCATTTAGCATTAAATGTGTTATTAGTCGCTGGAGCTCTAGCCTGCACCCGAAATTTTTTTATATTTGTGCGATAGATCTAAATGGGCAAATTCTAGGTTGTCAGGTACCATGCTGTCAACTTCAGCGACCTGGGATCGTAGTGAAGAATCTCTCCATCAGGTCTGTAAATTATCTTGGGATGCACCTTCAGAGGAATGGCTGGATGGGCTGATAACTGCAGCTGCACGCTATGCCACTACTGGTGAGGCCGCCGGAGCAATTAGGATCAGAGTTTAATGGTCTATCTTCACCTTCGTCAAACCCTGGGGACCAGGGGAAAAGGAGGAAAGGTATAGGCAAATATCTTGGACCAACTGATCGAAAAATAATTGCTTGTGAAGTACGGGCATTTGTGTTGTTCGGAGTGGCAAAAAGATGGATTGTAGGGTAACCCTATTGATTGAAAATGTAATCCACCTTTTTTGGTTCTAGTTCCCACTCATGACAATCCGACATTTGCCAACTGAGTGCATCTGCCTGATCGTTCTGGCACCCTGGCAGTTGTTCCACAGTTGTCTATCCTGTAAGAAATGGCCCAGTTCCACAGCAGCTGAGCTTCTTCTGAAAGGAGTTTGGACCGTGTTCCTCCTTGCTTGGCTTTGAAGAACATGGATGTTGTGTTGTCTGATCTGACTAGGACTGGTTGACCTGCCAATCTGGGGAGGAATGCTTGTAAAGCTAGTCATACGGTATGGAGTTTCAACACACTGATGTGGAGTCTCTTCTCTGCATCAGACCAGAGGCCTCTGGTCGAAAGTTCTTGCAGGTGAGCTCCCCATCCATGGATGCATCCGTAGTAAGTATTAACCTTTCTGTTATTGGCACAAAAGAAAGACCTGCATTTAGATGTGCTTGGATCCTCCATCACAATAAAGCTTGCTTCGAGCACCTAGTGACACGAACCGTATCTTCCCCATGAGCCTTCCATCCGTTTCCATTGCAAATCCAGTTCTTGCTGGGCAGGTCTCATACGGAGTCTGCCAAATGGAATGTGGCTTATACATGATGCCGTAAGGCCCAAAAGAGACTTGTATTGCCTCATTGTGGTTGATTGGGTTCCTGCAATAGCCTTTGCCACTGTCTGAAGCTTTCTCATGCTTTCCGCCAATGGAAAAGCTTTTCCAAACTGTGTGTCGAGTATCGCTCCCAGAAATTGGACCGCTACTGAGAATCAAAGGTACTTTCTGTGTTTTTGATGAATGGGTATGTGGAAGTAGGAATCCCCAAGGTCCAGGGAAGTCATAAAATACCCTTCCTGTATCATCAGAAATGACTGTTTCTCTAGAAACTTGTTCAGCTGTCTCAGATCCAGTATTGGCATCCATTGACCTGTCTTCTTTTTGATTAGGAAGAACCTGGAATACAATCCTTGGTTCCTTTGCGATTTGAGGACGATTTTATGGCTCCTTTGAAGAGGAGCATGAGAATTCCCATTTGAAGTTCCTTGAAATGAAGCTGATGTTCCTTTCTTGGTGGGCAAATTGGGAGTCTCTGGATGAACTCTAACGTCTGGCCTGACTGGACAATTGATATCACTTATTTGTCTGATATTATGTTCTTCCATGCGGGAGCAAAAAGGTAAATTCTCTCTCCCCCCACCCTCACTTCTGAGAACCAGATGGATAAGGAGGTACAAGAGGAGAGTCAAGTTTTTCTGACTGTCACGGTTTTGTGCGAGTGCTGAACCTCTCTTCCTTCCTGAAGACCTCCCGTAAGATTGTCTTTGGTTACGATTGAAGAAGTATCCTTGATCATTTCCAGACTGTCTTTGAGGATAATACGATACTGCAAAAGTCCTAATGCCTTTGCTGTGTCAATGTCAGTTTTAAGACCTTACAAAGCCTCATCTACAGCCTTGCCAAAAATAGTGAGGCAATCAAAAGGCATATCCAGAATCTTGGATTGGACGTCAGTACCAAAGGCTGTAGACTTCATTCAGCCTGGTCTTCTTAGTACATTACCTCCAGCCAGTTGACGAAAACCTGTGCTTGACACATCCTTTGCTGCGTTAATAATGAAGGAAGAAGTAAGCTCCCCTTCTTTTAGGCTTGTTCTCGCCGCTTCCCTCTAATCTTCAGGAATGAGTTCCAGTAAAGGAGCAATGTCATGATACATCTGGCAATAATAACAACCTAGAATTGCCAGGGCATTAGCTGTCTTAATTGAGGTTGCTGCCATAGACAAAATTATTCGGGTCAGATTATCAATGTACTTGCTATCCTTGTCTGGAGGACCGGAGGATGGCGTTAATGGGGTCTTGGTTTTTCTCTGAGCTGTTGAAGAAATTACTGAATCTGGTTTTGGATGACGATATATTTTTTCTCTAGACGAGGTATCACCGCTGGAACTGTAACCGGAATCTTCATTAATTTTAATCCTTCCGACCAGACATAATCAAGAATGGATATGGTTTTAACAAATTTGTGGGCTGCTCTTTAAAGTCATAAAGAAAACATGGTTGATCTACAGACATCATTGGTAGTATGAATTTCCTGGCAGCTCTTACGATCAATAAATAAAATGTAGAGATTTCATCTTTAGAATCCTGTGGATTTAGGCCATCATTTCTACTTGGGATAATTAATTTGCCTCTGTGATCATCTTGTTGTCCATCGTCTTGTGGAAGTTCACCCTCCTCCCCTTCCATATCCAAATATACTGAATCATTAGAGCTAACATCACCAGGTCTTCTCTGTGAACTGATCTGGAAGATGATTCCCTAGGCAGTGGAGGAGGAGGTAGTAGCAACGGTTGCTGAGGAAGTGAAACTGGCAAAGTAGCAATTGAAGGGGATGGCAAAATGGGTGTAGCAGGTAACACCATCTTAGGATCATCGGCTATTTGCTGTGGTAATAACTTAGTGCAAGTTTCCATTATCTGTTGCAACATTGATAAAAAGGCCATCGGCACTTGAACCCCGTCTGTTTCTCTATAATATCTTGGTGGTTTGTCTCTCATATCAATTTGAGTAGGTGGAGACTTATCTTGCTGATCAACAAATTTGTTGTAGGACTCATCATTCTTGATTTCTTCTCCAAAATCTGGGACATATCTTACAACCAACTGAGTTGGGTTGTAAGCCTTCATGAAGGCATAATAACTAGCCTCCTCTTCTTGGTCTGATTGCATTATTTGAGCTGGATGTAAACTTGACACCTTTAAAGGTTAAAAAACGTCTCCTCTTAAATTCACTGTTGACAGAGTGCCCGTCAACGGTATCCTTGTCAACAGTGATTTCGCCAGTGTGACAGTCGTCGATGACGTCGTAGACAGAAGGGTCGGCGTCGACGGGATGGTAGTCGTCGACGGGATGGTCAACCGTATGGTCGATTAAGTTTTAGCCGTCGATAGTGTAGAAGTCATCGTTGATGGTCTCCTCATCGACGATGCCTTTGAAAAGAAGTCGTTTGAAGACTTCTTCTTCACTACAGGTTGATCGCCTCTATAGTATATAGAGGTAGGCTTATCCTGCAAATTACCAGAAGAGGTGGCTGCAAGCACTTTGCCAAATAAATCATGCTCAGGAAACTGTACAAGTCTCCTCTTGTACGCTGCCTTCGTGGAAGTGCTTGGAGGGGCATTCTTCACAGAGTGCTCCCCTGAACAGGGGGTATCTCCTTCAGAAGGAGCAAAATTGTCTTTGATCATACGGAATATTGCCAACCTCCTTTCTCTTTTAAGAGTTTTAGTTGACATAAGTCTTACAAATATCGCACTCTGACACCAGAGTGTGCGGGTTGTATGTGTAAACTTCTTGTCACCTGAAGATGAAAAAGGTTTAAATAGAATTGGTTATCAGGACAAAAGGTCTCCCTGTCCCAGAAAATAGTGATCTTCCCTAAAAACAACACACAAATCGACTTGTGTTTTTCTTGGAACATTGAAGTGCATACGTCTTTTCCACAGAATGAAGGCTGTGACTGAGATAGGTGAAATATCATCCAATGCCAGATGGTCTGGGCTTTAGTTAATTTGGTCTTCAACCTTATCCCCCTATGTTTCTTCACATAGTACAGTCATACACGATGGACAACTCTAAGTTTTAAGAGACTGCTGCTATAAATGGTTTTTTTTTGTAAAGCGGGATCAGGGTGTAAGAAATTTGCCGTTCCTGCAATGTCACCCGAGTTATTTCACCTTTTGCTGAACCCTATGTGTAGCTGGGGCTGTAGAGCTCTGTGTGCTTTACCCCTGCTAACCAGTGCCTGTGCTCCACCTTTCAACATAGTGAAATTGGCATACCCCTAATTGATATATTTAGCTTACCTATAAGTCGCTAGTATATGGTACAAAGTGTACCCAGGGTCTGTAAGGTAAATGTCACTTGTGGACTGCAGCCCCCATTGGCCACAGAATACAGTGACAATGCAAACTTGACTGCAGGCCTACCATTTGCAGCCTGGCTGTTGCAGTTTTAAACTCCAAATTCTACCAGTAAAAATGGCCCATTTTCAAAACTTTCCTTTTAAATATTTCTAAATCACCACTATGTATGCCTTACTGCCCATAAGGCTGGGTGCATAGTAATTAATAGCAAGGCATGTAGAAATGTAAAGTAATACATGTCTTTACAGTGAAAAAGCCCCCAAACGCCCCAAAACGTATTTTCTATGTGACAAGGCTGGCTGTTACGTAGGAAAACACGGGTTAAAATATTACATTTAATAATGTTAATTTCGG
The DNA here is from genome assembly GCA_963921515.1 of Calotriton arnoldi. Taxonomy (NCBI): domain Eukaryota; kingdom Metazoa; phylum Chordata; class Amphibia; order Caudata; family Salamandridae; genus Calotriton; species Calotriton arnoldi. Next base: position 2,023,552 of record CAWUFW010002057.1, on the reverse strand, counting down.
TTAGGAGAGAGCTAGAAAAAAATTAACTATTTTAATAGTTATTAAGTTGGAGTTGTGATAAATATTAAGGAAAAGGTACTTTACTTTTAGAGAGTACATTAAGCTTTGTTCCTCTCTAAAGCCTCAGGAGGCCAATTTGCATTTGCTCTCCCACTTTTGCCAGCCAGTAATTAGCATTTGAAGAGGTGCGTAAACTGCTCTCAGAGCAGGAAACAAAGGTGTGGGTGTGTGGAGGTTTTGTTTTTCCCTTCAGAGGGTGACCACTGGGGTTGGATTAACTTCAAAGAGCCCTGTTCCCCTGTCACAGGCAAATGTGAACAGACACCTGGGCAGGAACATTCCTTTGTCTTCCCCAGCCCAATCACAGTGGGCCTCTTTTTGGCATGTCTGATTAGGTTTAAATATATCACAGGGTGCACATGAATGGCAATGAAACAGAATGCCAATTCTTATGTATCTTCTTTCTGGTTGCTGGCAAACCCTGTTTTGTTCTACCAGACTTCTGTCCTTGGGTTTATTGGGGTACAGTGACTGCCCCAAATTGATTTTTAGTATTAAATATGGAAGGACACTAAGAATACCATAGTACACTACCTTCACACATCCCCAGACCTCAGAGTCCAAGTTCAGTGCGGACGAAGATTTTTGCCATCTTGAAAATGCCCAACACGGGTAGGATTGGCCCCGGGAACTTTTACTCCATTGGTTAGATGGAGTCATTCCCACCCACTAGCTCGTGCCAGGCATAAATGTGGCATCTACAGGCAACCACTTTAGAACACTCCTGGAACTGAGGAAGATAAAAAGAGGACTGAACCTGCTCTCTGAGACATGAGAAGACCCCTGGAGAACTAGACCTGCCATCTCTTGTACCCAGGACAAAAAAGTGAACTCCAGGGGTCATAACGGTGACCTCGTGTTAAAGCTACAGGTACACAACAAGCTACAAGTGGCCTTGTCCTGCAACTGATCGGATTCTAGTGGCAAATGAACATGGACTAGGCCCTGCTGTTTGGCCTCGGCCTAACACCCAGTGAGTCTATAAGTTCCTCCCCGGAGGTCCTGGGGGCTTTAGAAGTGCACTCCTGTGGCAGATTTGTACTTAAAGGGCTAAAGTCAGAAGGTAAAATCTTTGGCCAGGATATACTTGTTTGGTGTATATGACCTGCTCTTCTTCACGGGCAGTCTCAAATTGCGCCTAGGTCCTGGTCTACCGCGACCATTGACCATAGTTGGCACTTTATGCATCCTGGTTCACTTTATTGGATTTTTGTCATTTTGTTTATTAAATTTTACTCTATTTTTCTAATTCAATTTAGGATTTTTATTGTCTTGCATTTCGAATTTATTAGTATTTTAGTTCTGCATAAATAGTTTACCGATTGCTTTAAGTTAAGCCTGTCTTCTCTGCGGAACTACCAGGGGTTTGAGCTTAAGTTAATTTAGTGACTTCAAGGGTTCACCTTGACAAGGGTTGTGATTATTATGTGAGGTGGAGATTTACACAACCCAATTAATGGTCAAATTTCTTACAGAGGGTTTTTAAGCTTTCCCATGTGGGCATGTATAATCAGAAAAGGGTGAGTCCCAATTGTTTGTGGGGGAAATTCTGAATGGAAATAAACTTCCTTTCTCAGATTCATTTGAAGACAGCAGCATGGGAACTTTCCCAAAAACTATCACTTCTAAGAGTGATACAGACACACTGTTGCAACAAACCATGTAACATTTTTTATAAGAGTAAAGCTAGTACTCCTCTCTCTTCCAACAGTAGTTCTAGATTGTGATATCAATTGGTCAGTCTTGCAGTCCCCTTACTTCCCTAATCCAACTTCACCAGTTGAAAGGTTCCTCAATGCATAAGATAATAAAAGCGCATTAATCTACTACCTAGAGAAAGCAACACCTGTTCATTAATTATAGCCCAATGCAGGCAATGATGGCTTCAAAGCAGTTCATCATATCTTAAATAATTCAACAAGCAGGTCATTGGAAGAGAGATGCAAGCTTCATTCACAGAAGGAAAAGACAGCTACTGTGGCCTTGCTCAAACATTTCCACTGCAACAAATTTCAACCTGAAAATCAGTACACACAATAACAGTCTAGACTCCAATTCCAGGGCTGACGCACAAAGAGGACAGAGCTTTTTTCTCCCTTATGCTCCCCACCTTTGCAACCCACCCAATAGGAACCCTCCTTCCATACTTGGCACTATTTGTGCCTTTTAGAAGACCATCTCCTTCCACCTTATTCTGCTCAAACATCCTATTGATGGGAGGCGCATTTAACCTCACAATTGACCTAAGTTCCCTTTATATTCTTAATGAGGTCCCCTACTTTTGGTATATTTCTTATACTGTACATTGTTTTGATCCACATAATTCGCAATATTAAAGGGAAATTTCATTTGGACCTTCGCTCCAATGCTCGTAGTTTCTCCATTCTAGTTCCTAATGCCCACTGCCTTTCTCCTGTTGTGCGAAATATATTTGATCTAGCGCATTATTTACAATTATTTTACTGCTTTCTTTAGTCTGTAGAGATGTAGCAAGACTTTGTTCTTTCACCATATAATGTAAAAAGTTAATTATTTTTCTAGGCTTTTTTTAATTTGGGTTTTGTCTACATGGGTCTCGGTGTACTCTTTGAATCTCCTATTGTAAACTGAAATTACAGTCCAACTTGAACACTTCTTCCTTTAAGTGGTTAATTACAAAGAACTTTAAATCCTCCATTAGCTCCCTTCTGGTACATTTAGAAACCTTAAGTTGTTTTTTCCTCATGTTGCTTTCTATTCTTTCCAGGGTCTTGGCAAATATTTTATCTTGTGCCTTTAATATTGTTATTTCTTGCACTTCTTTACCTCTTCAATTAAATTTGCCATGCTATCTTCTAGAACCTTAGTTCTGATTACCAAATCATCTATCTTATGTTCCAACTCTAGGCAGGTTTCTTGTATGCTTTTTTGATTTCTCTCAGTTAGCAAAGCCTTTCTTTATGTCAACTAGCAATTCTTTAAAAAGTTTCTCCTCTGCTCTCACTTCTCCCTGTCCAATGTTAATCCCCTTCCTGGCTTATTTAAAACTGGTTATTTCTCAAATCACTGGGAATTTCTACTATTTTATCTGTCGATTTATCTATAATGTATATCCCTTCAGGAGCCATCTCTGTTTGTAGGACCATCAAACTTTTTTTGTTATAACATTTAATAGTACTTGTAGAAAACTTCCTCCTTTCTCTGCAATCACTTTGCTTGTCGGATCATAAAAGGCATTATATTCTGATTGAACCTCTATTATCTGTCACATTCATCACCGTTGCAGAAAAAGGTGTGAACTACTGGGGTCCCTTTTCTTCACTTTCTTTATTGATAATATTTGTTTTACCCAAACCACTTACTTCTTCTTTCTCTGTATCTTGCACTAATAGTGCCTGTCCATGTAGTTTCTCACTGGAGATAATTTTATTGAAGGACCTAAGGGAAGGATTAGGTCTAGGGTTTTTTTTTAAATTCTAAATTGTAATCAGCATTTGAGGATGTAATTCTAGGTATGGGCTTATTTCCTGATGTCTTTGTCTTTATAGTTTTCTTAATGCAAATTGCTTTCTGTTTGTTTACTTTCACAACGGGGCTGCTTAGTTTCCCAGAACACAGTGAATATATATATTTAAGGACATCTGGCTTTTTCCTTCTTCCAGGTTTCTGCCTTCTGCAGTGAAACCTTGCACCATATATCCTTATATGACTTTAGCTATTTTATTATATTTTTGCAGCGCCCCTTTTTCTGTAATTCAGTAGTTACCTTCTGCTATCGCCCTATCTCCAATTCCTCAGGGCTTCCCAGACATTCCCCGAAGGTGCAGTCTTGAGTTCATCCCGACTTCCTCCAATTTCTCTGCTTGCATTAGAAAGAATGCGGTAATGCTGACGGTGCAAATTCGGCCCCAGCAAGGGATTCGGCAAGTTGCTTCCCTTTGCAGGTGCAACAATCGTACACCTTTCAACCAGCCACATTCAGCCTCCGCCATCTTTATTATGCTTCCCCCTTGAGCATTGAGGTTTTTCAGGTGGAATACAATCTTCCTGTCCTTCCACAGGTATTTTGATGGCTCGCTAAGATCATTTCCCCCCCCCCCCCCCGTTTAGCACTGTAGTGAGTTTACCAGGTGGAGGATCGGCGGACCGACGTCCAAGTCCGGCTCCATATTCCAATTTTGTTTAGTCCTCAAACCTCACGCACCGATTGCAAAAACAGATAGGAACAAAGAATTAAAACTAATGACGATGACTAATCACAAATGAATACATTTTTTAACATGGAATGTGAAAGTACTACAAGGTAGGAGGAGGCAGAGGTTGATACTTGAAAATTTAAGAATGTGAAGCTTGGGTAATAGTGCTTCAAGAGACACACCTTACTAACCAAGAAAGCAAGGCTTTGTTGAGTAATGAAAGGTGGATTCAGCATGCAATATGCATCGAGCAGACATGTTCACCAAAGGGAATGTAATAAAAGGGGGCTTAAATATTGACGCTGAGCATGCATTTGTCGATATGATTGGTAACTGGGTGTTAGAAATGGGGTAGCTTGGCGCGGAGCGGGTAGGCTAAACTCCGGAGGCAATGTGTAAAGCATCTGCGCAGCACACACTCGGCAGCGACACACTAGGCACACTACAGAAGAGACTCCACACAAGGTTATGTAAAAATAACTTTTGTATTGTGTAAAACACAGTATAATCACAGAAATCTATACACTGCGCCAACTGGCACCAGGTCACCATTTACAGGGGATTATATACAGGGCAGCGCCAATCGGGTCGCTGCCAGAACCATCACAGAAGTACAGGTAATAAATGCAAAACACCAGCAATAAGGGTATAACAGCCAGTACCTACTGGCAAGATCATAAACTTAGCATCATTATGTTAGCATGAGGCATAAACACATTGGCATTAGACAGAAACCTAGACCCTCACCCAGCCTGATATTAGGCATCATCATCCATGTCGAAGCATTAGGCATAATCAGGAGCATAAATGCAACATTAGGCCAAATTCCATTAGCATTAGCCCATTAGGCATAAACCCATTAGATCAGGCCTATACAAAACAACCTTAGCATTAGGCATAGACCACCTTAGATTAGGCATAAATCATGAGCGTAAAGGCACACTCATTAGGCATGAAAGTACATGGGGCATTGCCATATCAGGAGGGGGGATAAAATATGCATGAAGGCTTCCTCAGCAGGCAGAGAACACATTATATAACAAATGTGGGGCATCACCCACATTGGGCAAGCATCAGCCTAAATACACTAGTCTAGAGGCATCATCATGAGCGTGAAGACCGAAATACATTAGGCATTAACTACCCGCATGGGGGCATTATACATTATACCAGTGATTCCCAATCTGTGCGCCGCGGCACCCCAGTGCGCCGTAAAAACTATCCAGGGGCGCCGCGCACCAAACGCACAGTTAGGGAACCAAATTCATTTGTTAATCCCGGCGTATCAATAGTTCAAGACAAATTTACTTGTAGAGAAAGTCCGCAGTCGCAGTGCACGCCTGCACACTAACAGGGAAATACTGCCAAGGGGCGCAGTACCTACAGCAGCCGTCGGGGTCGGGCCAAAGTCACTCCGAGTGTTTGTAAATAAAGCTCCGGTGGCAGCAGCGTGCAGAGACCTGGGCTGAACCAGGCAAGCCGGAGCTAAATGAACAGGCCGAGACGGAGGAGAAAGAAGCCTGGGTGGAGAGAGGGGCTGACAGGAGGGGCTTTGCAAGGGGAGCAGGGAGGAGGCACAGACGCCACTAGTGGAAGCCTTTACTGAAGTGCTGATTACATGTTGGGAACACAGTGATGGCTGCTATGGTAGAGCTAGAGACTTAATAGTGTGTCTGGCGAATAGACCCTGCCTTTAAAGAAGCCTTCAGTGTACAGCAGCGCACTCTTGACCTGTGTTTTTGTGAGGTAAGAATTCTGTGAAGCTTCAAGATTAAATAACATAAGCACAAAGTATTAAGGACAATAAAAACTGGAATAACACACTGACTAAAGTACTTTGTGTGCACAGATTCGAAGAGGACACACAGGTACGTCCCTCCCCCCTCCACAGAACTTCTTGGGTACAGAAAGATCTTGGTTGCAGGCACCTTAACCTCATGTTATTTTAAATTGCAGCCCATTTGCAACATTTAAACATGCAAGAACATATTTACTACCACATGTTCTTGTTGCCAATTGCGTTGCAGCAGTCACATATAGATCATGCAAATGCCCACTATTTAACAAAAAAGCTGTATTTGTACCAGCACTTTAAAACAGTTTTCCCTTTAAAATGAATACGCTCAAAATCTTATACTTTAAAAAACTGTACTGCTTACTGTTACATTTGGTAATTGCATGCTCATTCATTTGTGGTCCAAACTTGTGCCTGTGTAGTGTGCTCAACCTACTTGGAGCTGGGGCTCTGCGATATCATCTGAGCAGTTTCTGCAAGGGATCTCTTTGTGTGTCTGGTTTACGGCTTTTTCTTCTCTCTGCTGTAGGGGCCACAGTGCCCCTGTATTGGTCCTACCAATCCACTTGCAGTAACACCACAGGGCAGTGAGTGACCTGACCCAGATAACAAAGAAAACTACGGAGAATATGTCCTGGCAGCATCCTGGTAAAGTGAGTAATGCACTGCACTGGACAGTGCCTTTCCGTATTGGCTGTTATCGTATCTGAAGCTTTACCATGAAATATGCTGCACATAGTAAATTGTAACACATGCTACTTCAGTTTTGGCATTTTGTGTTTTTTAGTGTTGTAAATACCAGGTGTCCCTGTACCTGCAAGTTGAGGGTGAATGGAAGGAGGCATACCTCTACCAGTGAAGTGGTTTGCTTTTCCTTCCCTGCTAGACTAGCAAGGCTCTCTGGGAGAGAGGGGGGGGGGTGTGGATGACAGGATCAAGGGCCATACACCACATTAGCCTAGTTTTGTGATTGCCACCACTCCATTCCATGCTTCCAGAATTTCACATGCTACATCATGCAACCTGTAGAATCACACTAATGAACCGGAATGCCACATTTCCCCATCTATGCAAACAATGCAGTTTGTAGCGTAAAGCAACATATGTTAGTGACAGAGCACCACATGCACAAGCAGGCATACATGCAAAGTCTGGTGTTAAAGCAATAGTTCTTCAAAACTCATTTGTGAGTGAAATGACTACATGGAAGTACTGATCTAAAGGTCTTACCATGACCTGTCACACACATCAAAGCCTACCACTGACACTTTCCCAGACTCCATGATTATAATACCTTCATCGGCTTCATCCCCAATAGTTTCAGGGAGAAAAATGGAAGTACACCCGAGGCTGGGCTTACATCCCCCCAACCGCCCAAAAAAAGTAACATAATGGGGAGCCGTGGCCAACGGCCAACAGGTCAAGGGAGCCGGGGGTCAAAAAAGTTTGGGAACCACTGCATTATACCACAATCATGCAGGCTAAATACACCGCCCATAACATTAGAGGTGCACCCCTGAGGGCGCGGTAACACCCACATGGCGGAGGCCCAACCTGGTACTCAAAACAATTATGCCCCTCGTTGGAGCTGCCCGCGCTGTCGAGGTGCAGCTGTGGGCACAGGCACAGGAGGCACACAAGTCCCTGTCCAAGTTGGAGCCCCTCCCAGGGACGCTAAAATCGGAGATGATGTGGCCCCCAAAGTTCTGGCCCGTTGGAGCCCCCTCCGGGACTCTAGAATACAAAAATGCCTCAAATGTTGCAGCAACCCACAACTGCGGCGTCGCTGTGTAGCCCCCGGGGCACTGTGGCCCGATCCGTGGTGGAGCCCCACGGGGGCTTGAAAACAAAGGTGGCTGCACGGTGCAGCTGCCCACTGCCAGGCGGGGCAGCTGGAAAAACAAGGCCAGCACAACCACTATGGTCCTCTCAGAGGGACCAAAGGGGAGGCGGGCACCGACAATGTGCCCCGATGCCCCCCCCACACCCAGTTCCCCAATAAGCCCCACTCACCGGGCTCTCTCTTCCTCTGGATGCCGCTTCCGCTACACACGGGGCTCTCCTCACCGCCTGGGCCCCGCCGTGTCTTTGATGCTGGGCCGCTTGTCTCCTTTCGCCCGGTCCCCCTTCCTGGGACCGGGACTTGCGTGGGACGGCCGTGAGGCTCCGGGCGGCTGTGGCGAGAGGCGGACACGGAGCGCGGTCTCCGGCGGCTCGTCCCGCTCCTTCCAGCACTTCACCCGGGCCCCCTCCTGGGCCCCGGGACTTCGAGGGTGAGCCTGCAAGGCTCCGGACTTCCCCCTTCGTGGGCGCGGGGCTTCCCTTCCACACGGGAGCCCCGCGTCACTGGACGTCCTCTCTGCCCAGCCGGAAATGCTCCTCTCTGTTGTGGTGGTGATTCTTGGGCACACAGCGCTTCCCAGCCATAGCGCTCCTGCCTCTCAGCGCAACCAGGTCCCGGGCGGTGAGTCCGGCTTACCCAGCGCTTCACCTCTCTCGCAGCGCTACACAGCGCGCTCCAGTCCCGGGCGGCGGCGGTGAATTCTCGAGGATTTCTCAGCAGGCAATACGGGGTAGGCTCCCGTTTTAAATGAAGTATAAGGCGGGGTGGGCACCCGCGCGAAGGTGCTGAACATGTGGGGTGGGCACCCGCGAATTAATAAGCTCTAAAGGCGAGGTGGCGCCCGATCCTCCGGCACCACACTGCGGGGTGGGCTCCCGCTTTCAAGTAAGCATGCCAGGGGGAATCCCACACGCCGGGATTGCTTCGTAGCGCTTTGGCCTCGCAGCGCTGCAGGCGCCAGCTCCTCTCTCCCCTGGTAGGCGGAATCAAGGTTCTTGGGCAGTAGAGAGATAGCGCTGTTCTTCTCCTGGGCAGTTTCTAGGTGTAGCGCTCACGAGGCGCTAGAAGGCTGGCAAGAATTCAGGGTCCCACACAATAAAGTAGCGCCCACGAGGCGCTAGGGGCCAGGAGAGCAGACAGGCAATGTTGGGCAAGATCAGCAGGCAGTGGGCACTCATCAGAACAGGACAGCAGTTCCTTGGAACAGTCAACCCCCATAATGTGGCACTCCTCCTGGCACAGCAGTCTTCACTCCAGCAAAGGTCTCTCACTGGTCCTGTGGACAGCAGAGGGGTACAGATGGGCACAGGGGCCAGCACGCAGGCCCTTGCGGCGGTACCTCCTGGCAGAGTGTCCCCTCCAAGTCAGAGTCCAAGCACGAGCACATGGAGCCTCAGCTCCTCTATATATACACCCCTCACCCCACCTACTAGAAAGGGCCAGAAGCTTCTGGAAGGGTCTCTGGGGAAACCGGTCCCAACTGGTTTTGGGGGAGGTGTAGAGCACCCTGTCTGCCAGACTTCCCTCCTCCCTTCCTGAGCTGGGGCCTGGGAGACGGACACACCCCAGGGGGCGGAGCCAGCCTTACACAAGGCAGGCACACAGCACACCGAAATGCCAAGGTTTAAAAGTGGCATTTCCACAATGGTGAAAATAAATCTGTGCACACCATTGCGCAGCATTTAATATCTCCATCTCACACATACCAAACATGGCATACATATTCTCTACCATGGGGGAGATATCCCATAAGGGGGGGGGGGGTTCCTATTTAAGCCTATGGAAGGCAGAAAGCACACGCCCTCTGCACTGCTAACCAGCGCTAAAGCGCCCAGAGTCCTGAAACCACCAATCTTATGTCAGGAAAAAGACTAGGGGGGGAAGGCAAAAAGTTTAGGGATGACCCTGCAAGCAGGGCCAAGTCCAACACTGGGTTATTGCAAAAATTAAGGTGGGCAATACAGTCATTGTGTGTGCAGCGCTCTATGGTTTGGAAGTAGACTATCCGAGCCCACTGAGATACCTATTCACAGAATTAGCTAATTATAAAGCACCAATTATTTTAGTGGTAGGAGACTTTAATACACTGTTAGTCAAGAAACTGGATAGAGTTACCAAATGTCCTTCTAGAAACTCCCCAAAAAATGTAAAGTCATCTGGTGTAGAGAGAAGGAGGGTCAGAGAGGTTACACTTTTTTCTGCAAGAAGTATAGTCACTTCTCCAGGATAGAACACAGTTTATTATAATTGAAAGATAAACTAGTAGAGGTAATGGATATTACTGCTCACATCTCTGACCATGCTTTAGAAAGGATGCAACTAAAATTTCAAATACAATTTGTTTGTTGAAGATTGACACTCGACATACAAATATTAGCTAAAGAAGAAATACTCCAGATACTGAAAGGAAATTCTAAAGAATTCTTTAGCTATAATCTTAACAGTTGTAACCTGATCATTGTGTGGGATGCATACAAGGCCGATCAGAGAGGTATAATCGAACATTTTACTTACCTTCGGTAATATATTAAGAGACATATATTAGATTCCTTACCTTATAATTACCCCCAGGCTTCAGACTGGATCCGGAAAAAAAATTCTCTAGCAGTACCCCTTCGTGACGTTAGGTGGCGTAGGTCGACTCCGCATCCGTCGTCGGGTTAGTGATCGCCGCCATGACGTCGCGGTGTCTATTTAGACGTCGCCCCTGTGTGCTGACATCAGTTCTGACCGACTTTCCACGCCAGAAGTGTAGAGCCATGCAAGACACTAACCACTGGTGCACAGAACTAGGGCCCTGAAAAGGAGCCCCTTACGCTAGAAGTCAGTTCGCAGAATGGGGAGGATGGGTGGGGCGGTAAGGAATCTATAACCAATATATGTCTCTTACAGATATATCGTTACTGAAGGTAAGTAACTTGTTCATCTGAAAGAGACTTTTATTTATAGATTCCTTATCTTAGAATAGATACCCCAGCAATGCCAACCCCGGAGGTGGGTCTGCGAACCAAGTTCACACCAGAGAGTCCTGGAGAACAGAATGGCCAAAATAGCCGTCTCTCCAGACTTGGCTATCCAGGCAATAATGTTTGGTGAACGTGTGCAAAGATGCCCACGTGGCTGTCTGGCAGATGTCAATGAGCGGGACTCCACGTCCCAAAGCAGTAGTGGCTGCCGTCGCCCTGGTATAATGGGTGCGCAGTCCCACTGGAGGTTCCTTTTTCGCTAACGAGTAGCAAATTTCAATGCATAGGACAACCTATCTAGAGATGGTACGTTTTTGTACAGCCCAACCCTTCTTGACGCCCACATAACCAACGAAGAGTTGATCCTCCACCCGGAAATTTTTAGTGCGGTCAAGGAAGGACAGCGCACTTTTTGGGTCCAGACGGTGGAGTCTCTCCTCTCTGGAAGGGTGCGGGGCGGGAAAAAGGTGAGCAAAGTGATGGTCTGACCTATGTGGAAAGAGGTAACCACTTTGGGTAGAAAAGAGGGCCTAGTGCGAAGGACCACTTTGTCCGGATGAACGGCAAGGAAAGGAGGCTTTGAGGATAGAGCCTGATGCTCACTCACCCTGCGAGCAGAGGTGATGGCGAGCAGGAAGGCAGTCTTCAAAGTAAGGAGTCGAAGAGGACATGTATGAAGTGGCCCAAAGGGAGCACACATAAGGTAAGTGAGGACAAGATTCAAGTCCCATTGGGGCATTACGAAAGGAGAAGGAGGAAAGAGATGAGTAATGCCCTTTAGAAATCTATTTACAATAGGGGACTTGACAAGAGAATGCTGTTCAGGAAGGCGAAGAAAGGCAGATATGGCCGAAAGGAAGCCTTTAAGAGTGCCCAAGGCAGAGCCCTGCTGGGCTAAAGAAAGGATGACCAAGAGAACCTCAGAAAGAGGGTCAGAGAGGGGATCCACAGCCTTTGCTGTGCACCAATCCACAAACTTGTTCCATCTACAGGCGTATACTGTCTTAGTGGAGGGACGCCTGGCTGCCAAGATGACGTTACAGACTTCGGGCGGAAGGTCAAAAGCTGGCAACTGCTGCCACTCAATCTCCAAGCAAGGAGGTGGAGGCTGGACAGTTTCGGGTGGAGGACCGTCCCATGCTGCTGCGACAGAAGATCCTCCCAAAGAGGCAGTCTGATCGGAGGACCGATGGCCATGCTCAAGAGCTCGGGGTACCAGACTCTTCGTGCCCAGTCCGGAGCCACAAGAAAGACTTCGGCAATGTCGCGCTTGATCTTCTTCAGCACTCGGGGCAGAAGTGGTACCGGCGGGAAGGCGTACAGGAGGCCGCAGTTCCACTCACGACGAAAAGCGTCACCGAGCGAGTGACGTCTTGGAAATTCCAACGCGCAGAACTGCTGACATTTCGCGTTCTCTTCGGGGCGAACAGATCTAACCAAAGCTCTCTCCACCACTGAAAGAGACCTTGCACCAACTCAGAGTGAAGACGCCATTCGTGATCCATCAGGCACCGACGGCGGAGCTAGTCTGCCCTGGCATTCAGAGAACTCGCCGGGTGTTGAACCACCAGGGACATGCCCTGATGTTCCAGCCATGTCCAAAGGCGAAGAGCCTCTTGACATAGGGTCCACGACCCCACCCCGCCCTGTTTGTTGCAGTACCACATGGCGGCGGTGGCGTCTGTGAACACCTGCACTACTCTTCCTTCCAAAGGTTGATGTGGAGTGCGACTCTGCCGGAGACCAGAGTCCTCTGATCTCTGCCTCTCCCAGGTGGCTGCCCCATCCCAGGAGTGACGCATCGGTCACCACTGTAAGCTCTGGTTGGGAAAGGGAAAGGGATCTGCCCCTGACCCACTGTTGGTTCGTCAATCACCACTGCAATTGGTGTGAGTACCTCCGAGATCTGGACGTAGGTCGGAGAGATTCCCCTGATGCTGCGCCCACTGGAACTTCATGTCCCACTGCAGAGCCGGCATATGCCACCTGGCATGATCCACCAGCAGGATGCAGGAGGCCATGAGGCCCAGCAGCCTCAGAGTCACTCTCACTAAAATCCGGGATAGAGGCTGAAACATCAGTATCATAGCCCGAATATCCCGGACTCGCTGTTCGGGAGGATAAGTCCGAAACTGTGCCGTATCTGAACAGCTCAGATGAAAAAGAGCTTCTGAGAGGGAGTCAGGTGTGACTTTGGCACGTTCATAGTGAACTCCAGCGAATACAGGAGGTCCGCCATAGTCTGGAGGTTTGAGACGACAGCCTGGAACGAGCCCGCCTTCAACAGCCAGTCGTCGAGATAGGGGAAGACTAGAACCCCTAATCGGCGCAGATGAGCTGCGACCGCCCCCATCACTTTCGTGAACACCCGAGGGGTACTGTTAAGGCCAAAGGGGAGCACCGTGAACTGAAAATGCTTGTGGCCTACCGTGAACCGTAGGTAACGCCTGAGGGCTGGCAGGACGGGGATATGGAAATATGCATCCTGCAGGTCCAATGCTACCATCTAGTCTTCTGGGTCGAGGGCAGACAAGACCTGAGCCAATGTGAGCATCTTGAACTTCTCTTTCTGGAGGAAGCCGTTGAGGGCCCTGAGGTCTAACATAGGACGCAGGCCTTTGTCCTTCTTGGGTACCAGAAAGTAGTGGGAGTAGCAACCATGACCTACTTCTGGCACAGGGACCCGTTTGATGGCTCCCTTGGCCGAGACAGCTGCAACTTCCTGGCGGAGTAGGGCCAAATGATCCTCCGACATGCGATAGAAGGATGGTGGCATGGAAGGAGGGTTAGTCTCGAAGGGGAGGGAGTAGCCCCTTCTGGCTATTTGCAAAACCCACCTGTCCGACGTGATGGTTTGCCAGTGGGGGAGTTGATGGTTAATCCTGCCGCCCACTGGCCTCTGGTGGCCCTGAAACATCAGACTAGGAGGGTTTGGAGGCTGCTGCAGGGGGGTTATGGGTGGGCTGGCCGGCCAGCTGGCCCCAGACCAGCGTCACTGGGTGCCACGTCCGCGGCCAGGCACATGCTGGGCAGCTTGAGTGAACCGGTGGCTAGATGGGGACGAATGTGGTCGGGCCCCCCTTCCCTAGCCACGAAAGGGGCGAAAAGCAGACTGTGTGGGGCGAGAGGTCGCCCCGAGGCCCAAGCCCTAGAGTCCTTAAAGCGCTCAGGCGCCAAGTCTGCCTTATCACCAAAAAGGCGACGGCCATCAAAGGGCATGTCCAGCAGTGTGGATTGGACATTCCCAGAAAAACCAGATGTCCTCAACCAGGCGTAGCGCCTCAGGGCTACTGATGTGGAAACCGTTCTGCCCAGTGAGTCGGCGGTATCCAGCCCACAATGGTTCGTGAATTTAGCTGCGTCTCTACCCTCAGCCACTGCACGGGAAAGAACGGCCCTGGCCTCCTCCGGACACTGGGGCAGCACCTGCGCCACCGTATCCCACACCGTACGCGAATAACGGCCCAAGAGGCATGCGGTATTCACTGACCGCAGCGCTAAGCTGGCGGAAAAAAAACATCTTCTTCCCAAGATGGTCCAGCTTCTTGGATTCCCTATCTGGGGGAGCAGTAGGGAATGCGCACTTAGAGGACGAGGCTTGGACCACCAAGCTCTCAGGGTTTGGGTGTTGGGAGAGGAAAAGTGGGTCGCCCGGGCCGGGCGGTTGGCAATCATCCTGTCTATAGGGGCCCCTGTGCTGGGCTTGGACCAAGTGTCCAGAAGGACGTCCGTGAGGGCTTCATTGAAAGGCAGCAGGGATTTGGAAGAAGCTGCTGCAGGTTGAAGTACCTCTGTCAGGAGGTTAGTCCTGACTGCCACTGTAGGAAGCTCCAGGCCCAAGGCCTCAGCTGCTCTACGCAACATCACTGCATAAGACGCTCCCTCCTCCGTAGCCAGGGTAGGGGGAGAAAGCATGCCAAGGTCTGGGGGGGTATCCAGACCACTGGTGTCACCAAGTTCCTCCCGCCAGTCCGTCTCCTCAAGCTGGTCAGCTAAAGGGTCTACAGACCCCTCCCAGTCCTCTTCACCCTCCCCTGGCTGCCAATCAGGCCTGTAGGGAATGCCAGGGATGAACAGTGGCACAAGAGTGCCCTCCAGCGTCGGTTCCGACGTCAGTTCGGCACCAGGTCCAAGTCAGGGGTGAGGCTGGGGTCGGTGCCGGTCAGGGGCACGACCAGCGCCGGGGGCGTCATCGGGTTTGGCGCAGGGGAGGTACAGTGAAGCCGCCGCCCTCAAAGTCCCAGGACCCTCAACCGAGTCTCCCGGGCCCGAAGGCGCGCCAGCGGAGTCGGGCAGCCCAAAGATGCCATGAAGCGCTTCGGAAAAAGCTCAAAGCTAGGCAGGGGACGCTCCGGCACCAGGAAATGGAGGGTAGCACGGAGCAGTCACTGGAGCAGGCTTTCAAGATGGAGCTGGAGAGTGACTATGCTCTGGGTCTCCCGTCGTCCGACGGATGGGGAGAAGGCGAAGAGCGGCGCCACTTCTTCGCTTTCTTCTTGTGCTTCGACTTACCCAAAGATCTCGAAGACTTTGAAGAAGAGTGGTGATGGTGGCTCCGCGACCGGTCCAGCGACCTTCCCCTCGACTGGGACCTCGAACGACGCAGAGCCGTCTGCCGAGCCTGCAATAGCTTGCGGGACCAGTCACACAAAGACTTTGGGTTCATGGCCCGGCAGTCGGAGCACGACTTTGGGTCGTGGTCGCGCTCCAGGCACCAGAGGCACACGAGGTTGGGGTCCGTAACTGACATCAGAAGGTTACAGGCCTCGCACGGCTTGTATCCGGTCCGTCGATGTGACATCCCTCGTGCACCAGGAGTCGGAAAACTCAAAAAGAAGTCGACAAAAGTCAAAAAAAGTTTAGTCAAAAAAATGACTAAGGGGGAAGCTCTCTCCGGATCTGCGCAAGGCTGGAGCGGAAAAAGAAACAGCTGACGTCAGCGCGCATGGGCGGCGTCTAAATAGACGCCGCAACGTCATCCCGGCGATCACGACGGACGCGGAGTCGACCGACGCCACCTACCGACGCGCAGGGGTACTGCTAGAGAAAATATTCTCCGGATCCAGTCGGACGCCTGGGGGTAATTCTAAGGTAAGGAATCTATAACTAATAGTCTCTTTCAGATATCAAAAGCACCAGAAGAAAGGTTAAAATGGAGCGAGAAGAAGAACAGTCTATATAACAAAAAACTGGATGAATTCAATTAAAATTAAGAGACACAAAAGATCTACAGCAAACCACTATCCTGATACGGAGCTGGAGAAGGCCCAAAGGGAGCTTAAAATGCGACAGTAGCAGGAAAATAGGGCGAGATGAGAAGCAATTAAACATTATCATATAGAATATGAGGGAAAATAGTGGCAAAACACTTGCCTGGATGAGCAGAGCTGAGAGGGTCAGGAATCGTATTGCTAGCATAAAAAATATTGAAAAGGGAATGCCTGAAACCAACAACGAAGAAATGCCACAGGCCTTCCAAAAATTATCCCAGGATCTCTATAAGGAAGACAATCTCCAGAAATTGTTGGCAAGTATAAAACTGCCACTATTAATAGAAAAACAGACTAATAATGATTCAAGAGATTATGGAATTAGAGATTGGTGATATCATTAATAACCTCAAGAATAGAAAGGTAGCAGGTCCAGATGGCCTACCAGGAGAGCTATATAATAAGGTAAAGGTGGAGGTCATCCCAATTTTAAAAACTATTTAATGCAATTTTAGCAGAAAATCTTACTATACCACCCTCCTGGCAGGAGGCAACAATTACTCTTCTGCTAAAACTAAATAAAAAACCGCAACTGTGTGAGTCTTGCAGACCCATCTCATTACTCAACACAGATCATCTGTGGGGTAACGGCAAAATCGTTGGCCTTCCATAACGGGAGGGCTTTGTAAAAGTCAGGCAAGTGCAAGACAATACACATCTAATAATCAGTTCTATCGATGTAGCGGAGGCCTATAACACACCACTAGCAGTGATAACTCTAGACGCCGCAAAGGCTTTTGATTGTGTAAATTGGGCTTTTTATAGGAACGTAGAGCCAATTCAGTGATTCCCCCTAAGTTTATTCATGCAATTCAGTCCCTATATAGAGCTCCTCAGCAAGAGTGCTAGTGAATGGCAATTTAACAGATAAAATCATGATAGGCAGCGGTATATCAATCAATCAATCAGAGTTTGTAAAGCACGGATACTCACCCGTGAGGGTCTCAAGGCACTGGGTAGGGGGTTACTGGAGGGGGGCAAGGTTGCCCTGTCTCCCACCTCTTATTTTATTTATACATAGAAACCTTCACACTGTTAGCAAGACTGGACTCTTTTATTCCTCCCTTTGATTGCAATGATTTGAAAATAAAAATTGCAATGTTTGCGGATGACATAGCAATCTATACTTCTAAACTTAACAAGACAAAAAAAACTGTCAGAGAAATTAGCTAGAGAATTTGGGCAGATTTCGGAATACCACTTAGGAATCAATCTATTTATTGGAAGGAAGATATACTTGTGGAACACAGCTTCCTGCCTACATCCGGTGGCCGGCAGAGCGAACATTAGTAACAGATACACAGCGTTTAAGCCACAACTCGGAGGCCGGCCGCGTATTTCTCATATTTGGCAGGCAATAATTGGCGTCTTCCAGTTTTCAGAGTCAAAAAAAAGGGGGAATATTTACATACGAATATAACAATCAATAACTAATGAAAAAGCAAACCCATCCCCCAACCCTCCCACCCACCTTCCCACCCTCCGCACCAGCTAATGCCGCAACGATTGAATCATAGCATGTACCATAGACATAAGATGAGCCCCATGATCTACCCCTCTGAAGTAGCGTCTGCCGGTGGTTTCTCCAACGGCAGTAAGCGCAGAACCTGCAAGTATTTAGGGCATGTGACTTCTCTCATATCACGTGTCAATAGGTGTATAAAGGGAGCCCACAGTGTAGCGAAGTCCCTCCCTCCACCCGCCACTCCCAGGGACAAGCGCTCCATAGCTAAGAGATGCCACAAACGGTGTATCCAGGACAGCAGCTCAGGTGCTGCCACTGTGCCCCATTGTGCTAAGATGACCTGTCTGGTCGCTAGCAGCGCTAATGCTATTTGTCTACCTCTAAGGGATTTCAATGGGAAGGCCTTAGAGTGTGAGAGGCCGAGGAGGGTGTGCTCCGGAGCACGGGGTAGGGATATGTCAAATGCTGCATCTATGTTATCTAAGACCTCTGTCCAGTATCGTTGTAGTTTCGGGCAATGCCAGAGCAGGTGTGCCAGAGTACCCGTCATCCCGCATCCCCGCCAACATTGGTCTGTCTTGCTTTTGTCCCAACTATGTATTCGTGCAGGCATGTAATACCAATATGAGAAGATCTTGAAGGAGGATTCAGCCCCGGATACACTGTGTGCGGTGTGCTGTGTGCGATATAGGATACGTTCCCATTCCTTGAGGGAGAGTGGTCTACCCAATTCAGTTTCCCAGCGGACCTGTGCCCTGGTGCGTTGCCCGCTAGGCCCAGTCAGAAGCATGGAATACAGCTCAGATATAAGGCGACGGTCATCCTCCTTGCGCATCAACCATTTCTCAAACGTTGTAAGCAGTCTTGACATTGGAGCATAGTTAGCAGGCCCCGTGACCCAGTGCACCAGTTGACGGTGAGAGTATGCGTCAGAGTCGGGTAGATCGTAATCTTGTCGCAACTGCGTGAATGGGATCAGTCCCTCAACGTCAAAGAGGAACCCCACACGCTTGCAGCCCTGCTCTCGCCATCGCTGGAAAATCACTGAGTCCTGGCCCGGGGGGGAAGTCCGGGTTATCTACAATGGGGGTCATTGGCGAGGGGAAAGAGGTCCAGCCCCTTTGAATCGCTACTCTGTCCCATACCTTGAGTGTTGGCGACGTGACCGGCGAGGAGTAAAGACCCCATGCCCTATGCTTGCGGGGTAACCATAGTTCTCTCCAGATGTTTCTGCCCGCCAAAGACTGGTCCATAAAGTTCCAGTGTTTGTCCGATAGTGGTCTGTTCCATTCGACCAAATATCGAAGGCATGTGGCTTGGTAGTATCCTCCAATTAGGGGCAGACCCAGCCCACCCTGCGTTTTCGGACGCGTCATCTGTGTGAGTGAGAGTCGCGGCTTCTTCCCCCCCCACACAAACTTATTGATGAGGGCTTGTAATTGCTTAATTGCTCGGGCGGTGGCGCCATAGGTAACATCTGAAAAATGTAGAGAATGCGCGGGAGAACAGACATTTTCACCTCCGCTAGTCGTCCAAACCATGCAAGTCGCAGCCTTGACCAGGCATCCAGTGCCTTGGTCGTCTGTTCCAACAGTGTCGCGTAATTAAGCACCACTGTGCGGGCAAGTGTCGGGGCCAGGCGGATACCCAGATACAGTATTTCGTTCTGCGTCCAGCGAAATGGGAATTGTTGTTCCAGCACAGCGACCTCCTCGGGGGGGATGGCTATATTCAGGATGATGGACTTATGCAGGTTCACTTTAAACCCCGACACTTCCCCAAAAGCAGAGAGCTCCGCCATCAACGCCTGCAGAGATGTCTGCGGGCGCATAAGGGATAAAATCACATCGTCAGCATATAGGCTTATTTTGTGATTATATCCGCCCCAAACTTCATGCCTACAATGTGTTGATCCGCCCTAATGCTCTGGGCAAAGGGCTCCATGTAGAGTGCGAACAGGAGCGGTGACACGGGACACCCCAGTCGGGTCCCTCTGGAGATCGGGAAGAGCGAGGATCTGCAGCCATTAGCGCGCACAAAGGCCGACGGCGCCTGGTAGATACACTGAATCCACTGAAGGAAGTTTCTCCCGAAACCAAAGCAACGCAATGTCTCGAACAGATACCCCCAATCCACCCGATTGAATGCCTTCTCGGCATCGATGGCTAGCAGGAAGGCCTTTCTATCCTATCTCCGCGCACTGTCCAAAAGGTGGAAGAGCCGTTTGGTGTTATCTCCCCCCTGGCGCGTGGGAATGAAGCCTGCTTGATCCGGATCTATTAATCCGGCCATTAGGGGGTTAAGTCTGGCTGCCAGGACCCCCGCAAATATCTTCGCATCAATATTGAGGAGGGAGATAGGCCGGTATGAGCCGCACTCCTTCGCATCTTTCCCTGGTTTCGGGATTACAGTAATGGCTGCCTCAGACATGGAGGGGGTAACATTACCCGTCTCCAGAAACGAGTTGAACAGTCTGGTTAAAAGGAGAGCCAGCTCCACACAGAAAGTCTTATAAAAGGAGGCTGGAAACCCGTCGGGCCCAGGCGATTTAGCCACCTTCAGTCTGGCGATGGCCGTGATAACCTCTTCTATTCTGATCTCCGCCTCCAGCCCGTCCGCTGCGTGTTGAGTAATGGGTGTGAGCTCAGAAGTGTCTAGGTATACCCGGGGGTCCCGAACGGGTGGGTCCTGCCCCGAGTACAGTGTACTATTGAACTGGGGGAAGGCGTCAACTATATTTTCATCTGCCGCGTGTTCCACCCCCATGTGATCCCGTATAGTAGGGATCTGAGAGGCTTGCGCTTTGGCTCTTAAGCGGTGTGCTAGCATCTTGCCGCACTTGTCACTGCTTAGAAAGAATTTGTGACGGAGACGGAGAAGGGCATATTCTGCCCTGTCTAAGTCTAGGTGCTTCAACATGCGCCTCCGGTTTTCCAATTCTTTCCAGACTCTCAAGGCTCCGGTACGCTTATGGATCGCTTCAAGTTCTAGAACCTCTTTGTCAAGCTCCGCGCGCTTTTCTTTGCGGAGCGTGTTATACGCCGCGGAGATAGCAATAAATTCTCCCCGAGTGACTAATTTCAGTGCCTCCCAAACCGAGGACAAGGACGTCGTATCTGTATCGTTGTGTGTCAGGTAGTCTTTGATCGTCTGTCGAACGCGCTGTATCATCTCGTCTGAATGTAATAGGGTCTCCCGAAGGCGCCAGCTCGGGATGAATGTACGCGGGCGTGGCGCTGGGATGTGGACAGAGATGGGGCGTGATCAGAGAGAGAGCGCACTTCGATCGTGGCTGTGTGCAGTATAGGGAGTAAAGCGGTTGAGGCCAAGTAATGGTCCAGTCTTGCATACGTCTTGTGGGCCGCAGAGTAATAGGTATAGTCCCGCTCCCCAGGGTGTTGTGCGCGCCATACATCACTCAGGCCATTTTCCCTCAACCATTCCCGCCCCTTGGAGGAAAGCTCCCCAGCCTGCCCTACACGCTGCCCTGATCTATCCATTTCGGCACTCATGACTAGGTTCAGGTCCCCTCCCAACAAAATTGCTGCGTCTGGTGTTGTGAGAATCTCTGTAAGGGCGGAAAGGAGGAAGGGTTCCTGCTGGGCGTTAGGGGCATATAAAGAGGCTATAGTAAAGTGAGTCCCCCCCCCCCATTGTACTCTAATGGCTAAGAGGCCCCCCTTAATTTCGGCCACCGTCGCCACCACCTTTCCGGGGAAACGAGCTCCTAGCAGTATAGCCACCCCATTCTTTTTAGACGGTCCTACAGACCAGAATTGCTGGGGGAAGCGCCTATCGCGCATCCGTGTGGAGTCTCTGGAAAGGAGGTGAGTCTCCTGCAGGAGACATAATTCGCCTCATAATTCGCCCTCTAGACCCGCTAGGAGGGACAACACCGCTAGCCTCTTCACTGGGTTATTGAGGCCTCAAACATTAAGGCTAACTACCTTGAGGTCTCTCCACATCGATGAGGTGTGATGTCCCGGATGTGGGCCGGGGAAATGAGCTGTCGCTTGGGACTATTACTAGGTGTGTTGCCTAGAGAGGGCTCAGAGGCCTTGCTAACAGGCTGGCTGGTGCGGAGACCCCAGGTGAAAAACCCACCCAAACCCCCCCAACAACATCCCCAACAAAGCAGGACAGATGCCCCAAAACAATAACGACCAAAGTCTGTTGAGAAGAAGAAAGTCCAATGGGACGTGGCACGGGCAGCGGGATGACCCATCGTAGGCCAGTCATGTACCCACCCGCCGGCAGACAGGGTGTCAGAGAACAGCTGGACCTATTTAACGCCTCACCGACACCTCGGTAAGCCCCCCAATTTCAGGGCCCATCCCAAGTATCTCACAAGGGCTCCCATCAGTCCCATAGGGGCCCCCCCACAGTGCCCTGCACGGGTTACCTCACGAGTCCTCCGGCTGCTCCGTGACCTGCGCAAGTTCAGAAATCACCGCTGCTCTCTCCTTGTTCATCTCTGCTCGATCTGGCTTCTGGATCGTGCCCCGTTTGCCAACTTTCTGCCACTCAGCTGCACGACGAGGAGTAGACTTCTGCTGCTGAGCTGCGGAGTCCGTAACTGTTTCAGCATCAAGCCCGAGCAATTTCGTGGCCTCTGCCAGTGAGCGGATCTGGTGTAGCTTCCCGTTGAATTTAAAGATGAGTCGGAAAGGGTGGCCCCACGAGTAGGGGATCCCATGTTCTCGCAAGTGCGTGGTAACTGCTCTGAAGTCTCGTTGCTTGATGAGCGTGGAGGCTGCTAGATCCTGATATATCGCTGGTGTGCGCCCACGAAAACTCAGGGGTTGCGTTTCTCGTGCTTTGCGGATGATGCGTTCTTTTAGTTGAAAATCATGCACGCATACAAGGATGTCCGGCGGCGCGGAGCCGGCCCCCCGCGGGAGACCCACCCTATGAACCCGATCCATCTGAATGTCCACTGGTTGGACCTCGCCAAGTACCTGTTGGAAGAGCGCATCCACGTAGGCTCTTAGGTCGTCTCCCTCTTCGTTCCACGGCACACCTCTGATTCGCACGTTGTTGCGCCGGGATCTATTCTCCAAGTCTTCGGCATGTGCTTGCAGGTCCAGGTGTTGTTCCTGAAGGCGCAACATGTCTTGTTGCAGTTGGTGGAGCTCTTCACCCTGGCCGAGATCGTGCTCCTCCAACGTGGCCACCCGCTCCCCGAGGCCGTCCACATCTCTCCGCATATCTCCGAGGTCTGCAGCTAGTTGACCCTTTAGCTCCTGAACGTCCTCCCTTATGGCCGCAAACAACTCCAGCATAAAGGCTTTGGTGGCTGGGGTGTCGTCTCCGTCCTCCAGCCCCTGATTCTTCTCACTTGCAGACGCGGAGGTCCCCTGTTGGTTCGTGAGCATGTCTTTCAGCGACTTTTCTTTCTTGGTGCGGGAGTTTGCCATGGCTGGCCTCGCCGACCGAGCGCGCTTGTCGCGCTGCCGCCCCGCACTCCGGTCACTGGAGTGTTCTCCGAGGGAGATCGCCCTCGCCAGCTATCCCCACCAATGCCCCTGCAGGTGGGCAGGCCCAACCTCTCCGTCTCCGTGATGTGAGAGGGCCAATATGCCTAACGGCCCTGTCGCCCGCGGTGTGTATCTGGGAAGAAACCACGATGGTAGGCTCTGACTTCGCACCCCGGGGGACTCTCTCAAGCTGCACTCCTTGCGCCCGCAATTAACGCGCTGCCCAGGGTGGCCCCCGCGGCGCTCCGACGCCGCCTCCAGCTGCCAACGCGGGGCCCGCAAACCCCAGCACTCCCGGAGCTTCTAATGTGTGACCCCTCTTGTTGCGGCCCTGGAAAGCACAGTCCATAGTCCATCCAGGCCTCCACCGCTCTACATCAGGCACTCCACACAGCGAAGGTCACACGGTGCTGACGGTGACGTTCTGTACTACACCTCTCCTACATGCTCTCGCTGTCAATGGCGTCAGCAAGCGAGGAGCACCTCACTAAGAAAATGGCCGGGCGCTGTTCTGTAAAATGGCGGGGGCACTCACTGTAGATGGCATCTGCTGGCGCCGCCTCCATCCGCCGCAGGCGTGCAGGCCCAGAGCTCGCCCCGTCTCCTCGATGGCCCGACTGTTGATTTCAGGCACCCCCGTCACTGCTGCTGGGCCAGGGGCACGGCGGGCGGTCCGGGACTACTGGGCCCGCCTCCGAGCACCGCACAGAGACCACCGGGTCCCCGTCAGCGCTCCGCCGCAGCCGGGGCATCAAAGGACGTAGGACCGCCCCGCGAGCCTCTCGGGGGCAGACCCCTACTTCTACGCAGCGGGCCCCCGTCCGGTCCGGCCAGCGCTCACCTCTCTGCTTCGGCCAGGCAGTTCCGCCACTGTTCCTTGCTAGCCGCTGCAAGGCCTCCGGTTCAGCCCGCGGCCGCGGACCGGAGCCGCACTCCACCACCGCTGCAAGGCCCGGGCTCGCGACGGCTCCGCTCACTGCCGGCCCCGGACCCCCAGGTGCAGCACGGGTCTCGGGCGTTCAGAGAGCCCCCAGCTTAAACGTAGGGCCCGGGAAAAAGGGTGCAAAAACAATGCTTCGTTGTGGCGGTGCCGGAGAGACCCAAACCAGCGTCCTACACCGCCGCCATCTTGGCCACGCCCCCCGGAATACCACTTAAACGAAGAAAAAAACTGAAGTGATGAGCAAAACAAAACTGATTGCAAAGAAATAAGATATCTTGGGATCTGTATATTGCAGCATTTAGATCACAATACATCAAGGAATCTAACCAAGGTAGTAAGAGAAATAAATGCTCCAATTCAAATTAACCTGTCAAGTTTTATAGGGGCTTATAAAGGCATCAGGCTTTCTTGAAAGAAACGGAGGAGAAAATAAGGTGAAGGTAGATTACATCTGCCAGATCTTATTCTATTGTTGGGTGTTTCAGCTAAGAAAAAGAATTGTAGGAAGTTGTTTTATACCCCCTATCAGTCTAAAGAGGACAGCTGCTCCAATCCCTTTCCAAAATAGTATGTGAAGCTGGAGCATACTTTTATAAATTTGAAGCACCAAAATACTTTAGAAAAGTGTGTCTTAAAATATTTCGAGCATATGGTACAAAATTAGACTTAAATTAGGAACACTATATTATAGATTCACCAATCTGGGATTCCGCTAGAACACCAGACTTCATGGAAGACTTTGAGTCCTATCTTATGAAGAAAGGGAGTCCTTTGTTGAGGTGACCTAATGGAAAACTACAACTGGAAAACTACAACTTGAAAACTTGGTAAAATCTAGTCAAGAATACAGTTGAAGTATAACAAAATTTAAATATATCCAACTACAATCATGGTATAACACTTGAAAATGTAGTCATCACACAAGGGGGAGATGGAATGGAGAAATACAGCATCAATTAGCAAAATGGTACAACACGTTATGCTTGGCGGATGAGCTAAATATTAAGACACCATACGTCATTCGGAAAGAATGCTTGCCAAATCAAGATATGGAAAACCTATGGCACATATCTTGGAGCTTTTTGTATGCAACAGTCAATTAAAAAGAGCCATTTCTTTAAACTCCATAGGATATATTGGATACCACAAAAGCCAGGTAAAATCCAGAAAAATCAAGAGGTGAAATGTAGAAAATGTGTCAACCCAGCTTTAAATGATATTCATCTGTTTGTAAGCTGTGTAGAACTCAAATGTTCTTGGAATTAAGTATGTTTAAAACTAACAAACTTTTCAGTAAATGTAAGCCCTGTTTTAATCTTATTTGGAATTGAACCAGAGGTGAGAGACAATAGTATCCTCAACAAAGAAGATAAGAAATTACAGTTTTACCTAATTGTATCAGCACAACAAGATATTACTGATGCACCATCAGTCACAGACTGGTTAAGGGGAGTAACTTCAGCCTATAAGTGGGACAATTATAATAAGCAAAATCAGAGTAATAAAAGTAAAGAATACAAATATAGAGACAATACTTTATTTGGGCACACAGTGGGATTCGCCATACCGAAAAGAGTCCAATGATTATATTCACATAGATACAGAAAATATGGACAGAGTTGGATTCAAAAATATAATAGCGCTGCAGAACAGTATTTAAAATAAGATGCAATGTCTATCTGAGATTCGTACAGTATAAAGGAAAAAGATAAATGTGCATTTTGTGGTAATGAGGTCTCATAAAAATAGAAAAACAAAGGACAAATAAGAAAAAACTAGCCGACTAACCTGGATAAGATGTTTCAGACTGTCTATATCCATTTCTATGTTGTTACCTGTCAGACCCCATTCTGGGAGAGTGGAGCACAGGGCAAACAGGGGCTACAGAGTCTCAACCATGAGACATGAGGTTGTTTACCACTTGTGTCGTACCATGGTTCAGCAAACTGGTCCCTGCACCATTTTACTCTGTGGTAATACTCCAGAGCAGTCAGAGGTTTTATGGTTGTCTTCCACAACAAAACAATCAACCAAGAACCCAATAAACGAATGCCCAGCGCTCATCTTTTCAAGAAAGAAATCATGTTATTACACAATAGAATACAACACTACACACTACTGTCAGAAACCAACTGGGTGTCACTGGGAGCTATCCGGGTCTGGTGATGTGCTTCTTCCAATCCCTCACTGTTCTCTGCTTGTTCCGTCTCTCTCCCCTCTCCCCCCCCCCAAAGTCTGGGCGGGCCCCTCACTTTATGGGGCCAACAGCAGTAGCGTGAATATAGCTCATGTGCCGGTAGAATCACCCTAAAATATGGTGTGTGCACAATCTCAACAAGTCTCTTAACACTTGCTGGTGCAATTAGTCCTCAAGCCTGCCTCAGTTTCCCAGGCTCTCGGACACACCTGTGCACTATGGCAGAGTGGCGGGTGAACCGGCTGCAGTTCTTTGCCTCTTCCATCCTCAGGTACGGGGCCAGGGTACGGCAATGCCCTCTCTGGATCTCTTCCACAAGCAGGAACAGAAGGCTAGAGATGTAATGTGGAGCGTCCCAGGCTAGACCATCAGTGAGCGTTCTAGGCCTCAGTGTCTTTGCGATAGGCCATCGCTGTGGCCGGCAGGCCATCAATGGGGACCTAATTAGGCAGGTGACACTTTGACAGATGCAGCCTCTTCGGACTCTGCACAATTCTGGTAGCTGCAGCTCTGCAGGAACTGGGTACAACTTAGATATTTGCAGCATCTGCATGGGCTAGCTGCCTTGTCAGTTGCGGCCACACATATACTGATCACCTTTTAGGCAGCTCCAACCATGGGCAAGCCTATCTTCAACTTGGCCGATGTGGCCACGCTCAGACCAATCACAATTCAAGCAGGAACCGCCATACACAAGTTGATGATCTGCTTTGCAGAAGTGGCCACACACAGATCAAGCCATCGCAGAGTCACGGTTCTTTCCAAGAGTCTGCAGGCTCGATGACGCTCAGATGCAAGGGATTGCTCTCCAACAGTACTCACTTCAGTGTGCCCGACAGACACAGGGGAGGTGCTGCACTTCACTCCTTCCTGCAGGGTTGGCAGGTTCCTTCCCTCTCCTAGCAGGCAACCAAGCTTCTAAGTGCTTGAGGAAAAGTATATAGTTCCTCCAGGTGATGATCCAAGGTTCAGGTGATGTCCCCTCAACCCCGGAAGTCTGGCTGTCAGGCAGATACCAGGCCTGCTTGCAAATCAGTACTCTGCAGAGAACTCTCTTCTTTGGTCATAGAGAGCTTGGATCTGAAACCACTAGTGTGGTGGTGGTGGGGACCCACTTTTATGAGTATCAATTGTCATGGTAGTTCTTTATTTTAAGTGTCCTTTCCGGACTGTTCTGCAGACACAGCCTTTTTATAGAGTGATGCCGCTTACAGCAAGGTAGTCTCCAAGATGAAGCACTTACAACAGAGACATCAAGAGGATTGCAGCTAATGCACCTTGCTGTGATCAGCCCACTGAAGACGTAATCTGGGAAAGACAAAGCGGCACGCCCTGCCTAAAGGCTTCCTCACCTTTCACATCAGAATTTGCAGTCCCACCCGTCAACACTAACATCTAGCAAATTGCAGTGTTCGGAAAGACTACCTAGCAGTTCCTTGCTAAACAAAAGGCCTAATAGAATATGTAAAGGAGCCATGTCTTCACTACCCTCACTTCAGTGTCTAGGTCTCCTCCTTTCAGCTGCAGGAATAAGAGCAAAACGCTACCAGTGTCTAGACACACAGTTCTCAACCTCCATCTTGTGCAAGATTAGCACAGGGGTATCCAAAATGGATCCTACTGGCTTCCATTACCCTGGCTCACTCATATAAGCCATGTATGTACCACACATGATACACAACACACACTTGGGGGCTTAGCGAAAGGAACTGGGTAGGTGAACAGAATCATATATTTACATTAGTAGGCCAGTATGCCGCTACTCCAGTTGCTCAGATAAAAATGTATGATCACATTATGGATTCTCAAAACACGATAGGCTGCCAACATCACTATTTGGCAAACCTGTGACAGGGACAGTAGTCTATGGTCAGTAAATGAGGGCACGCTTGGTCTGCCTCTCAAAGTCATTGGACAAGTCCAGGATCTACACATATAAAAGAACAGCCTAGGCCTCTTCACATACACTAGTTCAGCATGGTACCACAGCCAAAAACTCAAACATCTTGATGCAAGATACTTGCAGCTGGGCATTCAGGGTAGGGGAACA
Organism: Calotriton arnoldi; assembly: GCA_963921515.1. Classification (NCBI taxonomy): domain Eukaryota; kingdom Metazoa; phylum Chordata; class Amphibia; order Caudata; family Salamandridae; genus Calotriton; species Calotriton arnoldi. Next base: position 1,995,311 of record CAWUFW010002057.1, on the reverse strand, counting down.
CATCAGTACACCACGCAAGGGATATTACTGTCCCAAAGTTACCCTAGGCCATATTGCCACAACCTGGGGAGGGAGCTTGCTATTTTATTTAATGTTCCCAAATATCAGCTAAATTCTCACAACAGAGAAGGAAATGCTACTTATTTAAAATCCAAATTCTCCATGATTGGGAATTGCCCAACCCAACCTTTGTACAAGATCTGGACAAATAGCAAATATTGGCGAATGGTATCTGGCACAGAAGAGCACTGCCCTCAAGGAGGCAATGGTTTAATAAGCCTGTAGGCTTTACTGCTTGTCTACTCGTTTGTTTATCATTGATTCTTCTTAAAGAAGCCTTCAAAACAGTTTATTTAGGATTTACCTACTTCTAGTTATTGCATTTAATTTTTAAAGGAAGAAGAAATAAAAAATGTAATGGGAAAAAGATAGTTTAGAAACAAAAATAAAAGTAAAACTTTATCTTAGAAGAGTGTTCCAGGATCCCACACAAAGGCGGAGATTTTTAGTGTTCCTGAAAATCAGCAACAATGCCATGATAGAGAAACCCCCTTACATTTTGGAGTTAAAATTACATGTTCAAATAGTAAAAAGTCTTCCTCTTGCAGCCTGGTCTGCTGGCAAGGTAAATTACTTCCTTGGTGAGATGATGGTGGCCAATTTACCTGAACAGCCCATTTGCAAACTATATTGCACTGAGTTGCCTTTTGTGATCCTGCATTATTCTGCTGAAGTAATTATAAAACACAGTAATTGTACTTTGTGTAGGTAAAACAGTGCCAAGGACAGCAAGAAACACAGAACTGTAAAGTACGGCATGGTTTGTTTTAACAAGTGTGTTGAAATGACGGAGTGTGCACTCTCAGTGCTGACAGCTGCTAAATATCACTCACTCCAAATTCAGTACCAATTAATCAATGATCATTTCAGGAATACAACAGAGGAAACCTTTTGAGAGCCACACCCAAGCCTTCAAAACCTTTTGAAATGCTGTTGGTGCCAATGTTAGATTATACTCGCTGATGCTCTTTAATGTCATGTATAAGTTAGCATTCGCTACACCATTTTCTTTTTCAGGCGCCATTTTATGTACTGTTCAAAACTAATCCCGTTTGATTTCAAGAAATGGCCCTTGCGAAGTTTCGTTTCTGTAACGAGGAAACTGTTCGTGCCAATGCATAGCTTTCCCTCGATAAAGAACCTCTCCCACCTGTCTGGTAGTTTGATCGCAGCCCAGGGTGGAACGGCCTTGAAAGTGTTCTGAGCTGTGCAAGATACGAGAGTAGAAACCTTTTTTTGTCTTTACGCTGTTCGCCCACATCTGTTGGGAAAATTCCACTGTGGGCGTGTTATTAGTTGACCATGCAATGCATATAATATATCCATATACTTACAGTTCCTCAGTTCCCTCTGTAGTACTCTCTGGAGACTGTGCAGACGGAGCCCCGCTCTGAGAGTATATAATAAATGATTATTGGTGTATATTCTCCACTGTTTCTCTGACTCTTCATTTAGCATGGAAGGCTGAGAGGTGGTCCGAGGTGACCCGAGTGGGCCCAAGTGGGTCACTTCCTTCAGTTGGCGCCCGAACAGGGACTCCATCGGGCATGACCCATCCATTTTCCACAGACGGAGGGGAGGACGAGGACATCATCAGGTCTAACGACTCAGGGATCCCTGAACGAAGAGATACGTTTCTCGCAGCTGCTGCCTCTGTCCCACCAGAGGGTGCCTCGCCCAGCGGTCATCCCCGACTGGGGTCCTGAACGGCGAACCTGTGATCTGACTGTTTGGTCAGAAGAGTCGGCAGTGGAGAATCGGTCTATCGGTGCGCCTGAAACTAGGTGAGTCTGTTTCAGTTTATGTGGTACCACCGTAAATAGGTTTTGCTTCAGTACTAGGACTGTTTTGGTGAAAAGTGTTTGCAAATACTTTGCCAGGTAAAATAAGGACTTTGTTTCTCTTTTCTTTGCAATGCCTGATTTCAGTAAGATTCGGAGTTTGTGCTGTTATTGTTGTTCTAAAGATGCACGGTTGGAAGAATCCCAGCCTGCACCTCCTGAAAGTGGTCCTAATTTTGATATGTATATAAAACATGGCCATGGCCCTATTATGTTTAGTACGTTATGGCACAAATATACGAGGGACAATGCAGAGTAATAGTGGCCTTTGACACGCTCCTTTGACGAACAAAAGATAGGATTTCTTCAGGAACAGTTGTTTAAAAGACGCAGTAGACAGTCTATGTTTGACTCCCTTCGTACTTGGCAGAAGGAGTCCAAGCAGAGGCGATTAAAAATGGAGAAAGATACCAGAAAACGAAATATGCAGACCCTTTCACAAAAGGCTGTAGCTTACAATAAGGACAAGCAGGAGAAAGGAATAGAACGCGAAGACAGAAGATATTGGTTGCAAATTGATAAGTCCTATATGGCTCAGGAAGATGGTGATCCTTTTATGGAGGCCTTATTAGATACCCGGCCCCCACCACTATACGCCCCAGAATGGATATATCCCGTTGTTCCCCTCAGAAACAACAACCCACACCAGGTGCACCAGTCTCTGAAGCTGCTACACCTACAGCCCCAGTTAAGGTACCCCTTACTCCTTCCCTTCCATCACAACCTAGGACTGCAGCAATTCCCGTTACTCCCATTACAGTCACTCATCCTTCATTAACACTAGTTACTGACACACAAGCGCGTGGTCCGGAAGATAGAGATTAAACTGGATTCAGGGAACGGTTGGGTCCTTTAATGCGATCTGGTGTGGGGGAGGAAGAAAAAAAAGTAATAGCGGAACAGGCAATACGGTGGTCTCGCAACCCAATTTACAGTCTTGAGGACATTTGGCAATTAATGCGAGATATCGACCCTTTTATACAGCAACATGCCCTTAAACATATGTCCGCCACACTAATTGACCTCTGGCGCGCACACATCGAAAAGGAAGCACTCCAAATACTATTTGACATTAATGAAGGCGTTTATGTAATTAACATGGAGCCGGCCCAAGTGTTCAGGAATATTTCCACTCTAATTACTTATAGAGGCAGACTACATGATAAGATTCCCACTCAAATAACTCAGTTCCCAATGCGAGAAGTTCACCCCATTTACCAACCGGAAATCCCTGCAGTGGTGGATCAACATGGAGTGATTACCAGACCGGCTGTAGCTGACCGCTTTCAGGAACAATGGGTTTATACGCCATGGAAAAGAAGTGAAGCTCTGGCCCTGAAGGCTACATTGCCCGATCCTAGAAAAAATCCTACTGCTTACTACAAAGAATTGACAGAAGCTGCCTCTTCTAGTGTGATGACTCTTGCGGATATTGAAATGTTTTTTGGCCTACTAGTCCCAGTTGATATTTGGTGACAGGTACATACCCAAGAACATATTGTTGAGTTGGGTGGAACGTGGGACGCGATTGGGGGTTAGGACAGAGACAGAAAGCCAGGAGACAAACCAGGTGCTGAGTTGCTTGCCTAACCCGGTCGCATAATAACATACATGTAAACACTCATTCCTCCCAAGAAAGTTAGTTGGGACAGACTGACTGCCTGCCGGCAGAAGAAAGAGGAAAGACGAAAGTGTTTCCGATTTCTTCACCAGGTTTGAAGAGACGTTTTTGGATTATAGTGGGCAGGATATGTCTACAGAGGGGGGATGGAGGGGGAGGGGGGAATCCGTTTATTTGTTGATAGGTTCATCACTAATCTCCTACCTGAAATAATGTCTAAACTTCAAGCATCTGAAAGCACCTGGTCCACATCTTCCCCCTCTGCGATTTTAGAAATGACCCAATATTACGAGCATAGGGATAATGAAGAGAAAGACAAAACTGATAAAAGAAATAAGAATCTGAAGACAAAGGTATTATTGCAACAGGCATATCGGGGTAATACTAGAGGACGGGGACCTCAACAACAATTTTTATGCACTAGACAGCCACCCATGACACCTTTGGGACAGAATCAGTGTGCTTACTGCAAGGAAGAAGGTCACTGGCGCAGCCGGTGCCCTGTACTTTTGCACAATCTTTCGTCCACTAAAGGAAGGGGTCCTGGAAACAGGGGCCATTGGACCAATAGACAACAACACACAACTGCCTCTGTAGGCCGTCCCGACAATTATTTCAACGACACCAGGAAAGGACAGTACTACAACGACGATTATGACGTTGATGACGTGACAGGGATGTCTTTCAGCTAGGACCGACAGGGTAAGGGACCAGTTCACATACCTGTAGATCAGCGTGGCCCTTATGTCATAGTGGATGTGCAAGGATCTACTAAGGAATTCTTGGTTGATACAGGTGCCACAAAGAGCTCTATTTCACAACACCTGGTCCCTGGGGTGGCCCTGTCTGGCCATAACAATGTTTCGGTGGGTTTTTCAGGAGTACCGGTTGTAAGCCTCATCTTGCGCCCTCTTGCTCTTACTGTTGACCCTTTTACTGTAAATTCCCCATTCCTTTTAAGATCTAGTTGTGGTGAAAATCTAATGGGCTTGGACTTACTAAAGAAGTTGCATGCTACCATATATTGTTTGCCAGATGGTGTTTATATTACCATGGGTCCTGACGTGGGTACTAGACAATGCCTATCTAAAGATGTGTCCTTTCCACCTGAATTTGATCCAGTACCACCCACATTATGGGCCACTGGCGACACCGATGTAAGCTTATTGCACATACCCCCCGTTTCTATACGAGTGAAGGACAACACCATACTACCACGTATTCCCCAGTATAAAATACCAAAGGCAGGAGAACAAGCTCTCCTTAATATTGTTCCGGACCTCATACATAAGGGAGTTGTCGAAGAGACCACCGGTAACATATGCAATAGTCCTATTCTTCCGGTCCTAAAAAGGGCGCCTCTAGACTCTCCCAACAGTGCTGGTGATGTATATCGTTTTGTTATTGATTTGCGCGAGGTCAATAAAATAGTGGTCCTGCAATTCCCAGTGGTTCCTGATATCACCACACTTTTAACAATGATTTCATCTACCGCTAAGTTTTTCTCTGTCATTGATTTAAAAAATGCATTCTTTGGCATTCCCATACACCCAGACAGCAGGTATTTGCTTGGATTTTCGCTGGCTGGCAAAAGTCTCAGATTCTGTAGAGCTCCTCAAGGCTATACTGAAAGTCCTAGTATTTATAGTCAAGCATTGAAAGGTTAGTTGGATTCACTCTCACTTTCTCCAGGCAATGCATTGGTACAGTATGTCGACGATTTGTTAATTGCTTCTGATACTGAACAAGGTTGCAAAGATAGTACAGTGAAATTATTGGCACACCATAGTCAAAGTTTCACTTTTGAAGTTTCAGTACTGTCGACAGGATGTCATCTATTTAGGTCACCATCTGTCGAAGGAGGGTAGATGGTTAACGCCAGAACGCATCAGTACCATTAATAAAATGCCCTGTCCACAAACTCAAAAGGACGTGCGTGCTTTTATAGGAATCACTTCCTACTGTCGACAGTGGATACCTAACTATTCCTTACTGATCAAACCCCTGCTTGCATTACCAACTAAAGACGTCCATGAGCCTTTACCTTGGACGCCAGATTGTCAGCAATCTTTTGAAGAATTAAAACTGCGCTTTGCTCTGCTCCAGTATTAGGCACGCCTGACTATAAAAAGCCTTTTGTGTTATACGCCCACAAGATGGATGGTTGTGCTCTCTCGGTCTTGACCCAAAAATTTGGCGATAGACAGAGACCTTGCGCTTATTTATCTGCTTTGCTCGATCCTGTCGCAACGGCTCTCCCGAGTTGTCTGCGAGAGGTCGCGGCCATGGCCACTTCCAACAGACAATCGGCTGGACTCGTACTCGATACTGACCTCACAGTTATGGTGCCCCATGCTGTGGACACACTTTTGAATAAAACAAGGACACAGCACCTCACCAGTGCACGTCTTACTGGCTATGAATTGACATTGTTTGCCAAACATGTTACGATCAAAAGATGTGCCACTCTAAATCCAGCCATGTTACTACCCCTCCCTTCTGAGAATGATGCAGTTGACAAACATGATTGTATTTTCCGAACAGAGGAAGAGACGAAAGGACGGGTAGACCTGACTGATGTTCCCTTATTTGATCCCCAAGGATAACTATATGTCGATGGCTCTTGTTTTAAATTACCAGATGGCACCACCACTGCAGCTTATGCTATCACTACATTGTGCACAGTGGTAGAGACATCACGAGTCCCCTATCAATCTGCCCAGGCAGCAGAACTTGTTGCCCTTATACGAGCCTGTGAATTGAGCGAAGGGTTAGTTCTCAATATTTACACAGACAGCCTGTGGGCAAAGAGAGGGTTTCTTACCTCGCATGGTACTAAGATACAACATGGACACTTGATATCACGATTACTATCTGCACTAACACTTCCTAAGAAAATGGCTATTGTAAAGTGTAGTGCCCACAAGAAAGGAACAGATGATAGGTAGAGGGAATGTGTTCGCTGATCAGACAGCCAAAGAGACGGCTCAGAGTAAGATGAATGTTTGTTGCAGGCCCAGCTAGAAGGGTTCCTGAGAACACTATGTTTGAAAACACAGTTGAGAGTGTGAAGGAGATACAAAGCGAGGCCACAATAGAAGAATTAGCTGTGTGGCAAGAGAGTACAGCACGTTTAGATGAGGAAAGATGTTGGATTGATTTGTCCGGAAAGCAGAAATGGATGTTACCTGATGCATACGTACTCCCTGTGGTTACTATGGCTCATGGCCCAGCTCACATCAGTGCAAAAGGTATTTGTAAACTATTGGCCCCAGTTTGGGGTAATGACAATATTTCCAAAACAGCTGCACACTTAGTGAAAAATTGTATGATTTGTTTGATGCACAATCCTGGGAAAGGTACCCCCACACCATCCAGTAACTTTGCACCACCTACATTCCCCTTTGAAGTCCTTCAAATGGATTTCATTGAGCTAGAACGTTGTAACAATCTCAAGTATGTTCTAGTGGTCATATGTGCATTCAGTAAATGGGTAGAGGCATACCCCACTAAAGACAATACAGCTACCACAACAGCAAAGGTGCTTATTAAAGAGTTCTTTCCGCGTTCCGGAATGCCCAGAGTTATTTGGAGTGACAATGGCTCTCATTTTAATGGGAAAGTGATTAAGCTAATATGTGAAGGCCTGCATATTAAACAGAAATTCCATGCCGCCAATCACCCGCAGTCAGCGGGGTTGGGCGAGAAGTATAATGGCTCACTAAAATTAAAATTGGCAGAAATTCAGGAGACAACAGGGTTGCAATGGCCAGATGCTCTTCCTTTGGCCCTTTTGTCCACTAGGACTACAGCACATTCTAGAACAGGCTTGTCCCCTTATGAAATTGTCTTTGGCCGCCCAGCAAATGTCTGGGGGGTCTCTAGGCTGAGAACGTTTTCCGATATTGAATATCCTGTATTGCTTGATTACCTTGGGCAATTGACGGAAAGTTTGCGTTCTATTCATCAACAGGTGCAAGACTCCTTACCTCCTAAGCCAGAGGGTCCTGGCCACAGTATCCAGCCTGGGGACTTCATTCTAATCCGAAATTTCCAGAGGAAGAAAAATCTGGAGCCCAGATGGAAAGGTCCTGAGCAAGTCCTTCTGGCTACACAGACGGCTGTAAAGGTTGCTGGTCGGAAGAATTGGGTCTACGCGACACTGCAAAAGAATACCTTTGCCGTTGCCTTACGACCAGTGGGTCAGGAGGGAATAGGAGACATTGTATGTGAGCAGGTGCCCAGATTTGTGCCTTTCAGTCATGCAAAGTTGGTTTGGACGCAAACAGACAGAGAGAACGACGATGTTTTGAATGAGGCTGTCCCACCAGAAATACGAGCTATCCAGGACCCTCTGGTCAGTGATCACGCAGTGCCTGGAGCTGCCTGGTACAACTTACGTCCTTGGTTGAGGACCACAGAGTCCAAGAAAAAGAAAGACTTGGGATGGACTGCACAAGGTAGGAAAGTGCTGAGTAGCAGTAACAACGAGGGAGTGGATAAATGAAAGAGTTGCATCTGTTTCGCTCTTGTTGTTTGAACATTAGTCAGGAAAGTATACTCTGAATGGTATACCACCTTTATCGACTTGGGATAGATTAGGAAAGAGCTTAGGATGGAGCAAGTTCCACCGCCGGTGCTCAAGAGCGCCAACTGATGGACGATAGGAGCCTGTACCAGTGAGGCTCTGACGGACACTGGGAACACTCACATTTCTTATCATTTTTGCGCTTCTTCTTTTGTTCCATTATGCATCCTTTTGGTAGGCAGAATAATGAGGAGGATCAGCCAATCGCCCCCGGACAACGCAGTGCGATTTGGTCTATGCAAAGTAAAATTGCATGTGTCATTGTTCTGGTAACGGTGGTAATAATAGTATGTGGGGTATCATGGTTCCTGGAAGATACACATAGTGTACCCACACTCAACATAGATGAACACTTTCCCCTGAGATGCAATAGGAGGGCTGCCACAAATAACGTGTTTGTGAAAACTCATAGGAGATTCTTTGGGAAGGGGACCGCCTGCTATCCTATCCGATCTGTCACTAGCCTTTAGACTGCATACCCATTGTCACTTGTTAACTACACATACACTCGGCCACCACAGTTTGTGGCGGCAAAGGGAATGTTCGGATTTTGTTACCCCGGACCATGTCTGTACCACCGAAAAACACAGGGTGAGGGTTACCCTGGCTGTGATAACACATTGTGATAATTTGTATATGGAAGAACAGAATATAACTCTCGCTGGTTGGCATTATAAACAATTGACAGTACCCCGAGAGGCTGGTTATTATGCTGCTTGTTGCCCCATAGTGAACGTTACAGATACTTCTTTGTACATTAATTGTTCAGTGACAATACTGTATAAAAGCACCCTTTCCCTAGTAAATAAATCAGATCCAAGCACTTCTGGAATGAATTCCAGATATGCTGCAGTGGATTATGGGGGGCCGGTATATGCCCACCCAGGGTTTTTCTTTCTGTCCAATGGGACTTATTCAAATGTCTACAATGGTACTGATGTGACTCTCGGAATGGTACTGCCTTTAGGTGTTCCATGTAAACACGACCTAAAACAAGATGGGTAAAAAGGACACTAACAAAAGAATTTTGTGAAGGGGTAACAGAGTTGGAAGAGAATAGCTATAGCAACGGTATAACATTTGGATACATCCTGCTCCATATTTAGCTTGGGTGGCACTGCTATGGCCAGGGGTGAGAAAGCTAGAGAGTATTTCGGATGTAAATTGCAGATTCTATCCAACACTACAGTGGGAGCCTTGATAGATATTACTACTCAGTTAGAAAACATGCAGGTGTATTCGGAACAGACTAGATATGCAGTGGATTTTATGTTGGCCAAGAGCGGTGATGTTTGCGCAATAATTGACGACCAGTGTGTTATGGGTCTAAAGAATTAGGAAAAGAACAAAACACAACACATTATGGATATCATTGATAATATCAAAGGCATGGAAAGCGGAAATTGGAGTTGGTTTTTCTTAGGTAATTGGGGTTGGATCCTAAAGGAAATCATTCATTTCATAGCAGTTTTAATATTCTGTTGTATTCTCATTCAATGTCTCCCGCTTTGTTGTTCCTATTGCGCCACTGCTTTAACACCCAAACAGAAAATATCTTCCTCCGTTACGAATGCCGCTATGATGTTACAGATTGATATCGATGATCTTATGAATATAGATGAGGGAATACTTGAAGACACATCCCTCCATGCTGTCCCACTATCGGACGTCAACTGTAAAGAGTGCCCACAGCTCCACCTTGATCATATGTCTAATTATGATGCTGCATCAAATAATGTCACAGTTGCCCCGGATTATGTGCCAGTCTTACCTACTTTCTAAATAGAAAATATCTTTAGCTCATGCTAAAAGGAGGGTTTGTTAGATTATGCTCGTTGATGCTCTTTAATGTCATGTATAAGTTAGCATTCGCTACACCATTTTCGTTTTTAGGCGCCATTTTATGTACTGTTCGAAACTAATCCGGTTTGATTTAAAGAAATGCCCCTTGCTAAGTTTAGTTTCTGTAATGAGGAAACTGTCCGTGCCAGAGCATAGCTTTCCCTTGATAAAGAACCTCTCCCACCTGTCTGGTAGTTTGATCGCAGCCCAGGGTGGAAAGGCCTTGAAAGTGTTCTGAGCTGTGCAAGATACGAGAGTAGAAACCTTTTTTTTTGTCTTTACGCTGTTCGCCCACATCTGCTGGGAAAATTCCACTGTTGGCGTTTTATTAGTTGACCATGCAATGCATATAATATATCCTTATGCTTACAGTTCCTCAGTTCCCTCTGTAGTACTCTCTTGAGACTGTGCAGACGGAGCCCCGCTCTGAGCGTATATAATAAATGATTATTGGTGTATATTCTCCACTGTTTTTCTGACTCTTCATTTAGCATGGAAGGCTGAGTGGTGGTCCGAGGTGACCCGGGTGGCCCTAAGTGGGTCACTTCCTTTACCAAGAAACCTGTTTCTTACCTGTAAAACTGGTTCTCCGCCATAGGAATCATTCCTGAATTTATGAACTTTGAATGTCTCTGTGCAGGATGTCCAGAACACTTATTCTGACAAGAAAACCTTTATTTTTTTCCTTCTTAATATGTATCTTATAACTTAGTAACTCTATGCATATGACCCTAGATATGCATTTTTTTTTAAAGTTAGACTATTTTTTTAAGCAACAAGGATCTTTGCTGAGACTCATGAACTTTGAACAGACTAGCAAGCTCCCTTAGATAAGCGGAATTAAGAGGACGTAATGCAGGAAACTGCCAAGACATTGAAGGAGTGAACTAGGCAAACAAATTTCGCAGTGGCTTGACCAACTACAGCGTCCAATCTGGAGTTCGAATCTCGACAACAATGCTTTGCAAACATATGAACTGATCTCCAGTTAGCAGTTTCACATCTCTGTCACTGGTACAGGTCTTAAAAATCTTTAATGTCTGGCATTCTAATGAAAGAAACCTGTGATTGAGTTCCTTCTATGTGCAGTAATCACTGCTTATTGCACTTTTATAGAGCAAATATTAGGACCTGATTTTGCCAGTATAGCAAACGGAGCAATAGTGCATCTTCCTGACACATTTCATAGTCCTGAAGTGCTCGCTTTTGTGAAGTGGCTTTCAGAAGCTAGTCATCTAAATATGGCTAGACAAACTTCTTTTGATCTGAGATGCACTGCAACTGCTACTAAGCATTTTCAGAACACATTTAGGGAAGACTGTAGACCGAACAGTAACACTTTGAATTAAAAACTTTCCTCTCAACCACAAACATCAAAAATTTTATGTGTTTTTGGACTATCAGGATATGGAAAGATGTATCTTTGACATCTAGTCTCCCTGACTGATGAGCAAACAAATCTGATGGAAAGTCAGGTTTCTGTATTTCTCTTGCTTGATCCATCTGTTTGCAATGGTCAGATCCAGGATGATTCTAAATTCTGAATTAAATCTCTTATTTTTACTTATGAAGTACTTTGAGTAGATGTCTTGGTTTCTTTGAGGACCCTCTCTATAGCTATTTTCATTTGTCATGAGTGGACTTGTAAGCGGAGTTGTTGCAGATGGTGATGGTTCGACTTTATTGGTTTTACCTCTGGGGGAAATGTCCTGGCCTTTACTGGGAGTGGCGATAATGCTGCCCCCGTTTTTGCTTGTACACATAGGTTGATAGTTGTAGTACTAAACCCGCTGGTACCTTTTAACAAAGTGCCTTTAATGATGGTGACAATATTCCTTTCTCTTTTCCACACCTACTGCCTTCAAATTATCACCTTCAGTTTTCATATTATGCATCTCGTCATTGGCATGGGAGCTGAACAGAGATAAGCCAGAGAACAGTAAACTAATATTTTGTTTGTTGAGTGTCCGGTTTCAGCCCAGTTACTGTCATCCAAGAGGCATGTCTCATTCAAAGGCCATGGCAATATCTGAAAGCTGAGAGGTCAGCCATGTCTACAGAAGCACTGATGACCTAGTTTGATACCAGTTTCCCCTCAATGACTACCTCATTCAAGTCATGCCTGTCTTTGCCCGGAAGCCTGGCAGCAAATCTGTTCATCAAGCCCCAAATGGAGGGACGTATTTTCACAAAAGGCTAAAAGACCTAGCAGCTTTAAGGGTTGTGGCTAAGGTGCTGCATAACTGCTTGCCCACCATATCCATATGTCTACTTTCTTTCCAGGGCAGTTTAAGGCTGGGGACACCTTTTTTAACAGATGTCACTGAGACCAAATCTGGAGCCAGATCGAATATGAAAAAATTTGTCTTGTTCAGGGCTTTTGTTATTTTTTCAGCATTCTTCGCATTGCTGCTTTTGAAGTTGATGGAGCTTGGATAACAATGATAATAAAAAGGTGTTACAGGTGCGTTATTTATCTTCCTTAAGAAGAAAGTTGCATTAAAATTCACAAACATTAAAAAAAATAGCAAGCTTTTCCCTTACTAAAGGTTGTGGAAGCGTCATATGTAACTCAACACTTTGGAGCCAGCCCTATGGCCAAAAACATGAAAACAGAGTTGGACTGCATCTCGGACTATTGTTTCATTCAATTGCCTTTTTCACTACAGTATATGAGCATCTTTAACACAGTTATTTAGATCTCAACTTTCAACATTAAAAAAACGTGAGGTTGCATTTCTGCGCCAAATAATTGCATTAAGCCCTGACTGAAGAATGACGCTCTCTATAAGTAGAAGAATCAAACTAGATTGTCATAATGGGTCACCCTTGTTGACAATTGCTTCAAGGCTCTTTAAATATATTAACATTTTATTGGCTTAGCAGTAACCAGCATCTTCTCTCCTGTCTGCAGCAAATAAGAAAATGAGCTCTGCCTTATAAAACACAATGAAGAATACAATATTCAACAACCACTGAAGAAGCAACTGCATTAAATCAGGAATAAAACCATGAGAAAGATGCATTGGCATGCCTGAGGCAAACTTGGGAAACTGGCTGAGAAGCTTGCTACAGATAGATAAACTGTAAACAAGATTGCTATTAAAAAAGGTGTAGGTCTGGGATGAAACTTTGTCTGAATGTTACTAGGTAGCAAACATCCACCAGGGATTGGAGCTCACACCTCCATCAGGATTGAAGAAAGCACCGTTATGCCTGGTGTGATAAATAAAGCTGCACCAAACATGTGCTAATTCATTTCACAATATGCAAGTAAATATATACAAATTATCACAATATATGCATGTTTTTATATCCACATAAACAATGTACTGCAGAATAAACTCTAAAAGAATTTAACGGGGAAACTTGCTGTATGAAGAAAAATCAGAAAACTTAGACCGCCCTTAGAACTCAAGAGGGTATGGAGAGGTACAAATGGTCCACCTACTGTTTTGAATACTACTTATTCAAATACATACTTTTATCAAAGATAAGTAAAAAATATATATATATATTTATATTTTATTCTAAAACAGGAATGCCTAGAAGAATAGATATCCGAGCGGAAAACAAAAATCAAGAGGTGCTGACTAGTATTAGGACCCTCGACACATCATACTTTTGAAATGGTTGATAGAAACCAGATTAACCAAAAAGGTCTTCTTTTACCTTTTTTGAAATCCAAAGGTTTAACAACAGAGTTCAAACTGGAAAATTGAGAGTCATTACCCACACTAATAATCAGAGTATGCGGGTAGAACACAAGTGAACACACTATATTTGTTTGATTCATCACTGTAAAATGAATTCTTCCCGCAAGTGGTCATAAGATTCCTAGTGTTAACTGCTGGAGCCTCTATTGTTTGTAAGGCAGCCAAAGACATTGATAATGTCATTTCTATTACTGGAATCACTACTTCAGTTTATTTGAGCTCCTCTTACTATTCACAGTCTTTCCAACTACATAATATGCCTCTGCAAACGTTTAGACACAAGGAAACTAGAAAGGTGTCATTGTATCACTGTCTTATTATTCACCCTCTAAGGGTACAAAAAAGGGAGTTTGAAGAACAACAGTGATCACAGGCATAGTAAGTTATTGACCACTAAAAGTCAAAATGCAAGCATAAACTAAAAAAATGAAGAATAAATACAACACTCCATTGATCTTAATTTGATTTTAGTATAAATAGAAAGATAAATATAAAGCATTATACACCTTGTAAATAACCCAGAGGATTTGCTTCAAACCCATACTTAAGGAACTGGGTGGAAAAGAATAAGAAGTAGATGCATACTCTATCTTTTTGACCTAAAATAGCTTTAAGAAATTGAAAACAGAGAAAATGTTTGATCACTTCTGAAACCCAAAAGTGAATGTTCACCCTATTTTCGCTTTCAGATAGTCGGGAGAAGAATACCTTCAAGCACACTGACCTTGATTCAAATTGAAGCTAAAATCAAAGAGGACAACTTCTCAGTTCATTCTCCATGCGACTCAAGATGAAAACTACCGTTCTGTTGAACTGAAACACTTTATGACAGCCAGATGATGTGCTCTGAAAAATATTATGTTCCCATGACGTTTATAGGACTGTTAAGATAGTTATATAGCATTAAAGAACAAGTTACTTACCTTCGGTAACAATGTATCTGGTAGAGACATATGTTCGTTTTAGATTCCTTACCTTAGAATTTCCCACAGGCGTCTGTCTGAATCCAGAGGATTTTTTTTCATCAGTACCCCTGCGCGTCATTAGGTGGCGTCTGTCGGCTCCGCGTCCGTCGTCAGCATCATGGACACCAGGATGAAGTAGCGGGACCTACATAGATGCCGCCCATGCACGCTGAAGTCAGCTCTTAACAACACTTTCCATGCCAGAAGTGCATAGCCATGAAAGACACTGATACGCCCTTTAGGCGAGTCCCTATTCCTAGAAATGAGTTCGCAGAACGGGGAGGATGGGTGGGGCGGTAAGGAATCTACAACTAACATATGTCTCTACCAAATACATCATTGCGGAAGGTAAGTAACTTGTTCATCTGATAGAGACTGTTAGTTGTAGATTCCTTACCTTAGAATAGATACCCCAGCAATACCATCCCCGGAGGAGGGTCTGCGAACCAAGATCAAACCAGAAAGTCCTGGAGGACCGAACGGGCAAAGTACCCATCCCTCCGACTTGGCTATCCAGGTAGTAGTGTCTGGTAAATGTGTGCAAGGATGCCTATGTTGCTGCCTGACAGATGTCAAGGACTGGAACTCCACGTGCTAAAGCAGTGGTCACCGCCGTTGCTCTGGTGGAATGAACACGCAACCCCACAAGAGGGTCCTTTTTCACCAAAGCATAGCAAATTTTGATGCAAAGGACAACCCATCGGGAGATGGTCCGTTTCTGAACAGCCCTACCTTTCTTGGCACTCACATAGCCAACAAAGAGTTGATCACCCACCCGGAAGTCTTTTGTGCGATCAAGATAAAAAAACAATGCACGTTTTGGGTCCAGACAGTGGAGTCTCTTCTCCTCCTTGGAGGGATGTGGAGGTGGCTAAAAGGTGGGCAGAGTGATAGATTGTCCCACATGAAAAGGTGTGACGACCTTAGGTAAGAATGAAGGCTTGGTCCGAAGCACCACTTTATCCGGATACACAGATAGAAAAGGAGCTTAGAAGATGAGGCCTGCAGCTCGCTCACCCTATGGGGAGAAGTGATGGCAACAAGAAAGGCAGTTTTCAGAGTCAGCAACCTGAGGGGACAGTTATGAAGAAGTTTGAAGGGAGCACACATAAGAAAAGTGAGAACCAGATTTAAGTCCCTTGGGGCATTACAAAAGAAGATGTAGGGAACAGATGAGTAAGGCCCTTAAAGAATCTGTTAACGATAGGAGATTTGAATAAAGAAGGCTGATCTGGCAGCAGAAGAGAAGCAGAGATGGCTGCAAGATATCCTTTAAGAGAGCCGAAAGCAGATCCCTATTGGGCCAAGGAAAGAATATTCAAAAGGATCTCAGATAGAGGAGCAGAGAGGGGGGTCAATAGGCTCTGCTGTGCACCATGCCACAAATGTGTTCCATCTACAGGCGTATACTGTTTTAGTGGAGGGACGCCTGGCTGCCAAGATATCACAGACTTCGGGCGTAAGATCGAAAGCGGTCAACTGCCGCCGCTCAATCTCAACACATGGAGGTGGAGACTGGACAGGTTCGGATGAAGAACCGTCCCCAGCTTCTGCGACAGAAGATCCTCCCGAAGGGGCAGTCAGATCGGAGGATCGATGGCCATGCTCAGAAGGTCGGGGTACCAGACTCTTCGTGCACAATCCAGAGCTACAAGAATGACTTGAACCCGGTCGCGCTTGATCGTCTTGAGCACTTTGGGCAGAAGTGGTACATGCGGAAAGGCGTACAGGAGGCCGAAGCTCCACTCATGACAAAAAGGTCACCGAGCAAGCGCAGCCTTGGAAACTCCAACGCACAAAACTGCTGACATTGCGTTTTCTCTTCAGAGGCGAACAGATCTAACCAAGGCTCTCCCCACCGCTGAAAGAGACCTTGCACCACCTCCGGATGGATACGCCATTCGTGATCGACTAGGCACCGACAGCTGAGTTAGACGGCCCTGGCGTTCAGGGAGCCTGCCAGATGTTGAACCACCCAGGTTATGTCCTGATGTTCCAGCAATGTCCAGAGGCGGAGAGCCTCTTGGCATAGGGTCCACAACCCCACTCCACCCTGTTTGTTGCAGTACCACATGGGGGTGGTGTTGTTGGTGAACACCTCCACCACTTTCCCGCCGAGAGAGGGAAGGAATGCCTTCAGGACCGGTCTGATCGCCCGGAGCTCCAAAAGGTTGAAATGGAGGCCATACTCCACCGAAGACCAGAACCCTCTAATATCTGCCTCTCCCAGGTGGCTGTGCCATCCCAGAAGTGACGCATCCGTCACCACTGTTCGGTCTGGTTGGGGAAGGGAGAGGGATCTGCCTCTGACCCAATCTTGGTTCGTGAGCCACCACTGCAGTTGGTGCGCAGTTCCCTCCCAGATCTGGACGTAGTCAGAAAGATTCCCCATATGCTGCCCCTACTGGAACTTCAGGTCCCACTGCAAAACCTGCATATGCCATCTGTCATGAGAGGGAGCCAGGTGTGACTTCGGCACGTTGATAGTGAACCCCAGCAAATGCAGGAGGTCCACCGTAGTCTGGAGGTGGCAGATGACAGCCTGGGGCGAGCGCGCCTTCAACAGCCAGTCGTCGAGATAGGGGAAGACTGGAACCACTGATCTGCGCAGGTGAGCTGCGACCACCGCCATCACCTTTGTGAACACCCAAGGGGCACTGGTAAGGCCAAAGGAGAGCACGGTGAACCGAAGGTAACGTTTGTGGGCCGGCATGACGGGATATGAAAATAAGCGTCCTGCAAGTCCAACGCCACCAGCCAGTCTCCTAGGTCGAGTGCAGACAGAACTTGGGCAAGGGTGAGCATTTTGAACTTCTCCTTCCGGAGGAAGAATTTGAGGGCTGAGAGGTCTAAGGTAGGACGCAGGCCTTTGTCCTTCTTGGGTACCAGAAAGTAGCGGGAATAACAACCACGACCTACTTCTGGGACCCCTCTCTATAGCTCCCTTGGCCAAGAGAGCCGATACTTCCTGGCAGAGAAGAGTCAGCAACCTGAGGAGACAGTTATGAAGAAGTTTGAAGGGAGCACACATAAGAAAAGTGAGAACCAGATTTAAGTCCCTTGGGGCATTACAAAAGAAGATGTAGGGAACAGATGAGTAAGGCCCTTAAAGAATCTGTTAACGATAGGAGATTTGAATAAAGAAGGCTGATCTGGCAGCAGAAGAGAAGCAGAGATGGCTACAAGATATCCTTTAAGAGAGCCGAAATGCTCCTCTGTCATTCGATCGCAAGAAGGTGGCATGGAGGATGGGGTAGTCCGAAAGGGGAGGGAGTAGCCCCTTTGGACTATTTGCGGAACCCACCTTTCCAACGGGATGGATTGCCAGTAGAGGAGGCGACAGCGGATCCTGCCTCCAACTGGACTAGGAAGGTTTGGAGGCTGTGGCAGGGGGTGGAGGGACGGTGGACTAGCCCACCCGCTGGTTCCCTGACCCGCAAGGACGCTGGGTTCAACGTCCGCGGCCACGCAGAGGCTTGACTGTTTGCGTGACTCTGTGGCTGGGCTGGACAGGACGTGGCTGGGCGCCCTTTCCATAGCCACGAAAGGGACGAAAGGCAGACTGAGATGGACGTGAGGAAGTCGCGAGGCCCAAGGATCTGTCCGGAGATTGAGAATCCTTGAAGTGCTCAAGAGCTGTGTCACCAAAAAGGCGAGTTCCATCAAAGGGCATGTCCATCAAGAAAGACTGGACATCCCCTGAGAAGCCAGAAGTCCTCAACCAGGCATAGCGTCTAACAGCTACCAACGTTGCAATCGTTCTGCCCAGTGAGTCGGTGGTATCCAGTCCACATCGTATTGTCAATTTGGCTGAGTCTCTCTAGTCTGCCACTGCTTGAGAGAGAACGGCCTGGGACTCCTCTGGGCACTGAGGCAGCACCTGCGTGACCATATCCCAGATAGTATGAGGGTATCGGCCCAAGAGGCATGTGGTATTCAGAGAACGCAAGGCCAAGCTAGAGGAAGAGAACATCTTCTTCCCAAGATGGTCCAGCTTCTTGTATTCCCTATCTGGGGGAGCAGAAGGGAATGCGCCTTTTGATGGACTACCAAGCTCTCAGAGGAGGGGTGTCTAGTCAGGAATGCTGGGTCGACCGGGGCGGTGACGGCCGGCAATCACCCTATGTACAGGAGCCCCTGTGCTGGGCTTAGACCAAGTGCCCAGGAGGACGTACATGAGGGCTTCATTGAACGGCAAAAGGGGTTTAGAAGAGGATGCCACAGGCTGAAGCATCTCTGTCAGGAGGTTAGTCCCGACTGCCACCGTAGGGAGCTCGAGGCCAGGGAGCTCGAGGCCGAGGGCCTCGGCCAGCCTCCTCCTCACCACCACAGCATAGGAAGGTCCCTCCTCCATAGCCACGGTAAGGGGAGAAAGCAGGCCAGTGGCAGGGGAAGTGTCCAGACCATTTGGCATCACCCAGGTCCATTCTCCAGTCCGGTTCCTCAAGCTGGTCAGTTAAAGGGTCCAGCAGCCCCTCCCACTCCTCTTCCTCACCTTCTGGCCCAAAAGCAACGCCAGGAATGAACACAGGGACGGAAGTCCCTTCCGGCGTCGGAATAGACTTTGGACCGGCTCCGTGTCCACCTCGGAGATGAGGATGGGGTCGGTGCCGATCCGCTGCACGGTCGATGTCGGAAGCATTGTCGTCGGTATCGACGAAGGTGAAGGTCAAGTGAGATCGACTAGCGTCGATCCGGATCCAGGTCTGGATCCACGGGGACCCTCCATGAGCCGGGGTCTGAGCCGCCGGCGTCAAAGTCCCAGGGCCTCCGACCGACTCCGCGGGGCCTGAAGGCGTGGCGGCGGAGCCAGGCTTCCCAAATATGAGGTACAAGGCCTCATAGAACTTCTGGTTTTTGGGCAGGAGACGCTCCAGCTCCCGGAAAGGGAGGGAGGCGAGGAGCCATCTCAGAAGTAGGCAGTTTACGACTCGAAACCGACGTTGACAAAATGACGAAACAATTTAGCCAAAAAGTGGCAAGGGGTAGCCCTCTCCGGATCTGCGCTATGCTGGCGCGGAAAAAGAAAGAACTGACATCATCGTGCATGGGCGGCATCTATGTAGGTCCAGCGATGTCATACCGGAGCCCACGCCATCGACAACAGACGCGGAGCCGACCGACACCACTTAACGGCACACAGGGGTACTGCTGAAGAAAAAATGTCCGGATCCAGATTGACGCCTGGGGGAAATTCTAAGGTAAGGAATCTACAACTAACAGTCTCTATCAGATATAACATTTCTTCCCCATCATTCATTTCCTTATACTTCTGAATACCTACTTTGGGGTTTTAGATAACAAAAGAAAACACAAACGAATGACAACACCGTCTTGTACACATCCCAGTGTGAATCACAGAAAAAAACAAGAAGAGGGGTTCCAAATGTCTGTTAATTGCCATTAAGTAGGTTTCTTACAATGCTAATAGTAATCTGCAAAACCTCACTCATTACTAAATAGAAACAGTAGCCAGCCTTGGGGTGATAATATGAACATGCTGTAAAATTAATAAAATCTAACAGAGAGCCCTTCTCGGGAGCGGCATTTCTAAATGACACAGCAACAACATTAAATTATGCTCTGAAGCTACCAAATTATATGGTGATGTCTTTGAAGGATTTAGAAGCCTTTCACTGAACGCATAACTCAAAAAGCAATGATAGATAGCCAGATAGATTCCAATCCATTATAAGAAGTGTTCTTGATATTAAAGTCTGTTTGAAGGCGTTTCCTGCTGCGCACATTTACAAACATATTCTTCGAAAATGTAAGTAAATTCTTAGTAAACAGGAGTTTAGACCTTACAGAAACAAAACTCTTCCCGAAGCAGAGGTCGAATAATAAGCATAAGGTTCTCTTGAACCTTAATTTCACTTCACTCAGCTCAACAGGTGACAGTGTAAGGAGAAGGGGCATTAAATAATACAGCACAGTGAGGTCCCTTATGTTGGGACAGATGCATCTCAATTTTCATGACAGATTTCTTTTTAAGTATAAATTATAAGGAAACTGAATTAATCTGGTGCCATGAATTAGCCCTGTCCTGAAAATCCTGACTGCCTATTGTTCTTGGACTTTTCCAACCATGACCCGCTTTCGATCTTAAGTGATTTACACAAGCTTCATGGCTACAATAATGCAAGTCTGAGTAAGGGTGTAAGCATATGTTCCTCCCTTCAAACGATCTTTTTTATTCATTGGGAGTAATTCCTTTTTATAACACATCACAGTAGATCAAGTAGAATTGAGTGAAGGTAGATTTTTTATTTTCATTTGCCACTTTGTAATTTCATTTCACTCTTTTTATATCATATTTGATGAAGTTTTTAAGAAAGGTTGGACAGCCGACACGCGTTTTGCCCTATGTGGCAAGTTGAGCCAGGGCTTTCTCAAGGCTATTTGTTATGTTCAAGGTCATATGATCTGATGATTGCTTCATGATAATATTTTAAAATATACACAATTCGAAATATATGAATTAAGTCCCGGGATGAATCTGTTCATAGCAGTGCTTCCGTGGTCAACTTGCCACATAGGGCTACTACTGTGATGTGTTATAAAAAGGAATTACTCCAATGAATAAAAAAGATCGTTTGAAGGGAGGAACATATGCTTACACCCTTACTCTCACTCGTCAATACGAGGCTGAAAGGTCCAGAGCCTTGAGCGACGTTCCTCCAGTACTTCTTAGGAATCCATATCCAGCACCAGGATCTCTGGACCGTTGTTTTCCCTGAATAATGCAAGTCTCTCAAGTCTTAATTTCATATGCATACGAATCAATTGCATTTGAACTAGTCAAAAAAGGCTGTTAGAAGTCCAAAGGATTACCTGAGCCAAGGACAATTTGTTTTTTTTACTAATTGCACCTTTATAGAATATTGACTGTTTGAATTAATCAGCTGTAGGATGTTGTCACATATTGCCTGGCACTCATTTGTCTTGGAGAATTTGAATCCTCAAGGGCTCTGGAATTTTGCTGCATACTTCTCTGGCACCACTGTCATCAAAAAGCTGCACCCTGTATGTAATCTAGTTAGATGGTTAGCTACAGGAGTTGCACTCAGCAGACATTAGGCATTATTTAGAGTTTGCCAGATGGGATATTGCATCACATTATTAGAAGTGTATTATAGTCTGTGGCGTATGTAATATGGGACATTAAACATGTTTTTATGGAGTATTTATTCTGCAAACCTCTACTGAAGATTCATAGGCGTCTGTTGGGGTAGCTTGATGCTGGCTTTGCGTTCCATTGCCATAGCTCTCTGGCATAACTCTACGGGACCAGACGTCCTTGTTACTATGTAAGCCAGTAAGTGTTTAGCTTTGTGGTCTGCCAGTGGAGTTGTCCTTGGAGGTACGAAGGTACTATAATGTGGCATGTCATGGACAAGGCACTCAGGCTGCATGATCCATGGTGTAATCCTTTGGGTTGGAAACTCCTCTTGGAATTCTACTCAACTGTGATGCTCCTCAGTGATAAGAGAAAAGTAGCGAGATGTGGAGACTACCCAAGTGAAGCAAGGCATTATATCATGGGAACTTCATCAAGGCCGGCCTAAAAGGCATATTCCTATCGGCTGCAAAGGTCAATGTACCTTCCTGAATAATGTTAATCTCTGCATGTCAAAAACTACCTCTTAAAACAATCTTGCAGTCAGGTTACCATCTTGGACACGAAGAGCTTCCTCCCCATAGGCTTCTACCAATGTTAAGGCCTTTGCTGACAAGGGGTATAGAGAAACAGAAGACATTTTTGGGGGGCCTTTTGTGAAGTATTGGGACGGATAGATCTGGGTAATAGTAAGGAATAGCCTCTTTATGGTTTCTTAGATGTAATGGCGTGCAAAACAGGTGAAGATACTAGGTAAATTCCCAAAGGTCATTGAATTTAGGCCTGTATTAAGGGATCCTATTAGAAGGAAATGAAATAACTCCGGGGCTCTCAATGTGCTGCTCACTATGATCAAGAAGGTCTTAGGGCAGCCTTAATTTCAAATCAGAGTTTTGTGCAGCAACAATTCTATATGGGTTTTGAACTCCTTTTTTAAAAGCTGTAATGGGTTCTTATAGAGTTGTATTAAAAAATAACAAGCACTGGGGAAGCCAATAGGTGTGGCGGCTAGTTTTTGGCTTTGTCAGTGCTTGTTTTGTATTGTTTTTTGCAAAGATATTGTTGGGCCCGCTGCTGCACTCTAATCAATCTAAAAAGAAAAACACTGCTTAAGAGAAAAAAAATGTTTTGGCCTCAAAAAAGCACACTTTGCAATATTACACTCAGGCACTTAGGCTAACTACTTTGGGTGTGGATGTGCTCCTTGTGAAAAGGTAAAATGCAGTCACCCACAATGGAGTTAGCTAATGGCTGTAGTTTGCTAACTCACTGCCCCTATCTGTATGTTGTAGTGGAAGGATCAAAAATGTGAATGACACTAGGAGACCAAAAGATGAACACGGCTGGCTGAAAGTTCCTATAAGTATATTATACATATAATTTTAGTAAAATCAAAAAATCTTAAACGTCAGACCTAACAATGGAAGCAAATGTTACTTTTACATAACCATTGTGTTCAGTTTTTTTGGGGGCGATTTTCTCTCTTTAGGTCTGGCGCTAGCCAAGACCATTTGGTTTTACTGAAATTATATACACACAATATACTCATTGGGGATTTCAGCCAGCTCTCTTAATCCACTGGTCTTTTGCGTCATTCACAACTTTCTTCCACCCACTACAGCATAAAGGATGGGCAAATAGGTCAGCCCACTAGCTAACGTCACTGGTGTCATTCTGCTCTTTAACAAGAAGCTAATCCGCACATGCAGCATTTCTGTTCACTGCCATGGAATGAATGAGTACACACACAACCCCCCCCCACACCCCTCTACCCCCTCCCAAAATAAAATAAGCATTGGATTGATATGGCCAAAAGGCTGGAAGTCAGTACCAGACGTGTTGGCCTGCTTGTTATCAAGAGTGTTTGCAGGATCTAGTACATGGGTGGTGCTAGTGAGTGATTCTAAACCATAATGAAGATCCATAAGAGAGCATTTGTTTCAGCAAATTTTTTTTACAATTATGCTATTCTTTAACCTTTATTCGTCTCAGAGATTGCATTAGAAAATAGCATTCAAACATTGTCAGTGAAAAGATAGGGCATATTGCTCCTTGAAAGGAATTCACAACATAATTACCGACTGCTCTGAGAGTTTCACAACTTGCTTCTGGAGCTTTTGGCACTCTTTAAACTTTTCCTTGTAATGGTCTGCAGCCATCTGAAGCCGAAGTTTCAGGTCCTCGACTTCCCTGCGCAACTCCTGCTCCACTAAGGGGTTTATGGTTTCCTAAAAAAAAGAGGCACTCTATGTATATACAACATTTTTTGTTTTGGATCTACAACCGAACAATAAGAAGGATTTGTGGCTCAGAAGTTTTATTCGCAGACAAAAGGGGTCATGTTAGAAACTGAAAAGAGACAAAAGCAGCACAGCAACTGATCAAAATAGCACATGTAGGGGCATGCTGTAAGTTAGTATGCTTCTGGAGCAACTGAATGATTAAAAGAACAGTACAGTGAACCAGTGGAAGCTGTCAAGCAATCAACAGGATTCTCGGATACATAAATGAAAGACTGAAAATGAAAGTAGTTCACAAAGCATGGACCCAACTTCTTTGACACTTTCAATCGATGAACCATATACTACATGACTTAATTATATTGGTTTTACTTTGTTCCCGAAGAAACATTTGCGTAATCAGGACACAGCTACATTTTTCCTCATGTAGGTCCATTAGATTTTACGTTTAGCTGAAAATTTGTGTGACATACTCAGCTGCATTTATTAGCCTTAATGCAGCATTTAGAGAGAACAACTGGGCAGTAAGGAGGCTCCAGCAAATACTTAATTAACTATGTTGCTGGATACATGTGAAATCAAACAAACCCTAAGACCGAAATCGTGATCTTCGGAAAGAGCACCGCATCCTAGGACTCCACCAGGAGGTCAACAGAGTGAGG
Source organism: Calotriton arnoldi (assembly GCA_963921515.1). Lineage (NCBI taxonomy): Eukaryota > Metazoa > Chordata > Amphibia > Caudata > Salamandridae > Calotriton > Calotriton arnoldi. The sequence continues at coordinate 1,970,656 of CAWUFW010002057.1, read as the reverse complement.
AATGGCAATGCCAAGAGCCTCGGAATTGTCATCGACTGCAAACGCAAAATGACCCTCTCTCCCTCCCCCACCCGCCCAAGTCAACACCATCACCCCCTCATGCTTCCATACCCTGAAAATGAGAAGGAAGCTTTTCTAATTATTCCCAATCAACACCCGGAAAACTGTCATGCATGCTTTGGTCACCAGCAAGCTGGGCTATGGGAACACCCTCTAAGCTGGGATCAACAAAAAAACGTCACACCACACCTGAAAGAGCTTCACTGGCTCCCAATACACAAACAAACACAATTCATACTCCTTACCCACACTTTCAAGGCACTACATAACAGTGACACAGCATATCCTATAACACATTTACTTTCACAAACCTTCGAGACACCTCAGCTCGTCCGTGTGCTTGCACACATCTCACGCATACAGAAAAACAGATTAGGAGCTTGAGCCTTTTACATCACTCCTAAAGCGTGCAACGACCTGCAACTGCACATAAGAGCCTCCTCCTTCTTGACTTCTACAAGGATCGGAAGACCTAGCTGGTCAAGAAATTCCAGTAGGCCCTACGCTTGGCTAGGCCCACACCTGCTCAGCGCCAGGATACACTCCTGGGTGATAGTGCACTTCACAAACCTATATGACATGACATAACATAGTAACCTCCACTCAGCAGAAGTCTCTACCACATGCAATCAGACATAATAATCTAACTATTGTGTCTATACAGGGGTACTCTATGATGCCACTCCCAATTTCAAAGTCATAGCAGGCAATCATAACTGAAGCATGGGTCTATTTGTAGGAAACTGTGTTTGTGTTGAAGGCAGGGCCTCCACGTTTTGCCTGGTATTTGATGCAACCCTGACTGAAGAGCACTGAGTTCCTACTAATCAGGTCCCCAGTGCTAGTGTTCCTTTTCCAAAACAAGACAACTGATCACTTGATCCCCAAGAGTCCAGGCCTTTAGCAACTCTAAGTCCCTAGTAAGTGGTACCTAGGGCACAGGTACTAAAGAGGTCATGCCATGTCCCCTAGCACTGCATGGAATATTTGTAAGACACTCCTATGGCAGGCCTTACAGCCCTAAGGCAGGGTGCATTATATTACACACGTGGACATATCTGCATGAGCAGATATGCACCTGTGCTGGCCAGTTCATTACTGTCAGTACGAGTAAACAGGGAAACCATTATATATACATGTGCTGGACACTGGTCAAAAACGAGTTCCCCAGCTACATGATGGCTTCACTGAAACTAGAGATGTTTGGTATGAAACATCTGATAATAATCCCACACTGATTCCAGTTATGGATTTATTAATACATTGTAAGAAACTGGCTCTATATATACTACACCAAAATGAGGTATAGTGTGTATAGGGTCCAGGTGACTCCAAAGGTAGGCAGAGGTTAAAGTTAGATAGAACCTTACTCTCTACTTGTGGTAGCTTGGTCGAGCAGTAAGGCAGTATCAGAGGACAGTGTTAAGCATTTGATGTACACACTCGGTCAGCAAATGAATTCACACACTCAAGAACTGAACTGTAGGCCAATTGTTTTTGTATAAAAATATATTGTTTTATTATTTTAGACCCAAGCAAGCCTGGCACAGGTAAGCATAAAATACTTTACAGTAATAAGTTACTGGATATAGAACAGTTTGAAAATGCAATAGAAATTGTACTTTGTTTGATTTACAGGGGAGCAGTAGTATGCAACACTTAGCAAATACAGTACATTGAAATGAATAGGCTTTTTCAGTAAATTACAGGTAAGTTACTTTTTACGTTACTTTTCTAACTCAGTGCTGGATACCTAGATTCAGCACTGAGACATTTCCTACAAACAGGTAAGAAAACACGTTTTGGTTATTTGTACGATTTTTAAAGAATATCTTTAGTTTTCAAAACTCCACACTTAGTCGTTTTTTGGAAGAAAAATTGTCAGTGTTATCCTATGGAGGAAAAATAGGTTATCGGTTTGTAGGTAAGTAATCGACTGTGGGAGTTAAGGTTCTGGGGTTAGACTCAGGGGTCCCCCAGGGTCAGTGATGCACTTTTGTTTCACCCTCAGCGGCACTAGGGCGGCCGGGTGCAGAGTGTTGAGGCCCAATGTTATCCTATAGAGGATAGGGGGTCTCCGGTTGGTGGCTGCTGGCTAGCAGGCCACACGGCGTTGGGAGCGAAGCTCCTAGGGTTTAGGTCAGGGCAAATGGGGAAACAAGTTGGCACAAAAAGTGCACCCTCAGCGGCACTAGGGCGGCCAGGTGCAGAGTGCTGTTTCGATGTCGGGCGCCCTGTTGTTTTCTATGGAGAGCCTCCGGTTTGGTAAAGCACTGCAGGCAGGGAGACGAAGGACTTCTGGGTGCGACCACCACGTGGAGAGGTAAGTTGGGAAGTTAGAGGTTGGCTAGGCACCGTTGGTTTGGGCACACAAGGTCGTGGGGCGTCGGGTGCAGGGGTGCCTTTTGGGGTCGGATCTTCTTACCAGCTCCTGGTCGCGGTTGGGGGGGTCTTCCGGATTTAGACTGCAGGCGTCAACTGGAGGCAGGTCAGGGATCGCCGGATCTCGGGTCAGGATCGCCGGGGTGACCTCCTCGTGGTGTTTGCCCACTCCAGCTCGGGCTGTGGACGGTGGGTGCAGAGTGGGGCGAATTCGCGGTCTCCGGGCGGAGCCAGAGGTTGCTGTTGAACAAATCCGGTGTTCACGGGAGAACCAGTCTTTGGGAGTGAAGGCAGGCAGGTCCTCCAGGGTTTTTGACGTTGCTGGCTGCAGGACACACCGGGATTTCGCAGGAGCAGGTTCGAGGGGAGACAGGCCTGTAGGGTTGGGGCCAAGTCAGTGGGCGTCGTCCTCGTTAGCTCTGCACGGCTCTTCGGTCCTTCTTTTCTTGCTGTTGCTGGATCTGAGGAAGCAAGGTTCAGGGTGCCCCCTAAATACTAAATTTAGGGGCGTTACAGGTAGGTAAAGGGCAGGGGCCAATGAGTCCCTTCCCTGGGGTGGGTACACCCCCTATTCTGCCACTCTCCAGTGGGAGGGGGCAGGAGCCTGTCCCTGGTTGGCTGGGTCCCCCCATCCTCAAGATGGCAGGGACTCGAGGTTGTGCTTCACCTCGCCTCCCCCACCTGAGGGGTGGAGTTGGCAGAGGTGGGCACACCTCCCTTCCTCACTTGTTTTTCCCGCCGGTTCTCCCGCCCAAAGTGGGGGGTAGAACTAGTGGGGACCAGTTGCTGAAATCAGCAAATGGTCTGGAGAGGCTCACAAAGGCGGCATGCCTTTGACGCTTCTCCTTTGTGAACCCTGCCCATCCTGGGGGAGGAGGCTTGGCACCTCATCCCAGGATGTGCATTGTTTCAGGCCCCCCGAGAGCAGCAGGCTCTCGACCCAGGGGTCCAGAAACATGTCTGTTGGTGGCAGCCTAAGCAGCCACTCAGTCAGGTCACTAGAAGTTGGTCGAGTTTCAGGAGGCATCTCTAAGATGCCCTCTGTGGTGCATTTTACATTAAATCCCACACTGGCATCAGTGTGGGTTTAATGTGCTGAGAAGTTTGATACCAAACTTCCCAGTCTTCAGTGTAGCCATCATGGTGCTGTGGAGTTCGTAATGACAAACTCCCAGCACCATATACTCTTAATGGCAGCACTGCACTTACAGTGCCCAGGAATGGACTTGGGCACTGTAGGGGTACAGGGCTCATGCACCTGTACCCTCACCACTGGCATAGGGCACCCAGCTAGAGGGGTGACTGATGTATGCAAGGGCAGTGGTTTGTGGGCATGGCACACAGGGATGTGTGCCATGTCGACTCTTCACTTTGTTCTGCACCAAGACACGCAGCCTGCAAAGGCGGTGTGTGAGTGTCAGGGTCCAGGGCCTCTAAGGGTGGCACAATAAGTGCTGCAGCCCTTAGAGGCCTTCTCTGGTCACAGTGCCCTGGGTACCTGTGGTACCATTTACCAGGGGCTGACATGTGGCCAGAGATGCCAATTGGGTTTAGGCTTCAATGCAGTTTTAGGGAAGGAACATAGGCCCTGGGCACCTGATTAGCAGGAGCCCAGGGCACACTCAGTCAAAGAACATCAGCAATTCAGCAAAAAGTGGGGACATACCATGCAGAAAGAGGGCACTTTCTCACACAACCCACCCTCCCCCCCCCCCCCCCCAACGAAAGATGTTGAGACTAACCTTTCCCTAGTGAGTCTTCATTGTCTAAGTGGAAGAACCTGGAAAGTCCATCTGCATTGGCATGGGCAGTCCCAGGTCTGCGTTCCACTTCAAAGTCCATTCCCTGTAGGGAGATGGACCACCTCAACAGTTTAGGATTTTCCCCTTTCATTTGCATTAGCCATCTGAGAGGTCTGTGATCAGTTTGAACTAGGAAGTGAGTACCAAACAAGTATGGTCTCAACTTCTTCAGGGACCAAACCACAGCAAAGGCCTCCCTCTCAATGGCACTCCAACGCTGCTCCCCGGGGAGAAGCCTTCTGCTTATAAAAGCAACAGGTTGGTCTTGGCCTTCATTATTGGTCTGGGATAGGACCGCTCCTATCCCTAGCTCAGAGGCATCAGTCTGCACTATGAACTGCTTGGCATAATCTGGAGCCTTCAGAATTGGTGCTGAGCACATTGCTTCTTTCAGGGTGTCAAAAGCCTTTTGGCAACTAACTGTCCAGTTAACATTCTTGGGCATTTTCTTGGCGGTGAGCTCTGTGAGGGGAGTCACAATGGACCCATATACCTTCACAAACCTCTGTAGTACCCAGTCAAGCCAAGGAATGCCCTGACTTGGGTCTGGGTTGTTGGAGCTGCCCAGTCCAGGATGGCCTGGATCTTGGGCTGTAAGGGCTGTACCTGGCCTCCACCAACAAGGTGGCCCAAGTACACCATAGTGCCCTGCCCTATCTGGCATTTGGATGCCTTGATAGTTAGACCTGCAGTTTGCAGGGCTTTTAAAACCTTCCCAAGGTGGATCAGGTGATCCTGCCAGGTGGAGCTAAAGACAGCAATATCATCAAGATAAGCTGCACTAAAGGACTCCAACCAAGCAAGGACTTGATTCACCAACCTCTGGAAGGTGGCAGGGGCATTCTTTAAACCAAAGGGCATAACAGTGAACTGATAGTGCCCATCAGGTGTGGAGAATGCGGTTTTCTCTTTTGCTCCTGGTGCCATGCCAATCTGCCAGTACCCTACAGTTAAGTCAAAGGTACTTAAGAATTTGGCTGCACCCAACTTATCAATCAACTCATCTGCTCTTGGGATAGGGTGAGCATCTGTCTTGGTGACAGAGTTGAGCCCTCTGTAATCCACACAAAACCTCATTTCTCTCTTTCCATCCTGTGGGTGAGGTTTGGGGACCAGAACCACTGGGCTAGCCCAGGGGCTCTCAGACGGTTCAATAACCCCTAACTCCAGCATCTTGCTGACCTCAGCTCTCATGTTTTCCTTGACTTGGTCTGACTGTCGATAGATTTTGTTTTTGATAGGTGCACTGTCACCAGTGTCCACATCATGGGTACACCAGTTTGTCAGACCAGGGGACAAGGAAAATAGCTTAGCATACTGCTGCAAGACTTGCTTGCAGTCAGCCTGCTGTTGGGCAGAGAGGGTGTCTGAAAAGACCACTCCATCTACTGACCCATCTTTTGGGCTGTATGAGAGGAGGTCAGGGAGAGGTTCACTCTCTGCTTCCTGCTCCTCACCAGTCACCATCAGCATGGTGATGTCAGCCCTGTCATTGTAGAGCTTTAGGCGGTTCACATGGATAACCCTTTTGGGTGTCCTGCTTGTGCCCAGGTCAACTAAGCAGGTGACCTCACTCTTTTTCTCCAGGATAGGGTAAGGGCCACTCCATCTGTCCTGGAGTGCCCTTGGCTCCAAAACCCACACCGGTTGCCCAGGTTGAAATTCAACCAGTGCAGCTTTTTGGTCATACCAGTGCTTCTGAAGCTCCTGGCTGGCCTCAAGATTCTTGGATGCCTTTTCCATGTACTCAGCCATTCTGGACCTTAGGCCAAGCACATAGTCCACAATATCTGGTTTGGGTTCTTGGAGAGGCTTCTCCCAACCCTCTTTTACAAGACAGAGTGGTCCCCTCACAGGATGGCCAAACAGAAGTTCAAAGGGGGAAAAACCTACTCCCTTCTGTGGCACTTCTCTGTAAACGAAAAGCAGACATGGTAAGAGGACATCCCATCTCCTTTTGAGTTTCTCAGGGAGCCCCATAATCATGCCTTTCAATGTCTTGTTAAATCTCTCAACAAGGCCATTGGTCTGTGGGTGATAGGGTGTAGTAAACTTGTACTGCACTCCACACTCTTTCCACATGTGTTTCAGGTAAGCAGACAAACTTAGAACCTCTGTCTGAAACCACCTCCTTAGGAAACCCTACCCTGGTGAAGATACCAATGAGGGCCTTGGCTACTGCAGGAGCTGTAGTAGTCCTAAGTGTAATTGCTTCAGGGTACCTAGTGGCATGATCCACTACCACTAGTATGAATGTGTTCCCTGAGGCTGTGGGAGGTTTAAGTGGACCCACTATGTCCACAACTACCCTCTCAAAGGGAACCCCCACCACAGGCAGTGGTATCAGGGGGGCCTTTGGGTGGCCACCTGTCTTGCCACTGGCCTGACAGGTAACACAGGAGCTGACAAACTCCTTCACCTTTTGGTGCATCTGGGGCCAGTAAAAATGGCTAACTAGCCTTTCCCAAGTCTTGGTTTGGCCCAGATGCCCAGCTAGGGATGTCATGAGCTAAAGTTAGGAGGAACTCCCTGTACCTCTGTGGCACTACCACTCTCCTGGTGGCTCCAGGATTGGGGTCTCTTGCCTCAGTGTACAGTAATCCCTCTTCCCAATAGACTCTGTGGGTACCACTGACAACTCCCTTTGCTTCTGAAACAGCTTGCTGCCTCAGGCTTTCAAGAGTGGGACAGTCTTTCTGCCCCTGGCACAGCCCTTCCCTAGAGGGTCCCCCTGGGACCAAGAGTTCAACCTGGTAAGGGTCAAGCTCCATAGGCTCAGTTCCCTCTGGGGTATCCAAGTCCTCTCCCTGAGGAGAGGGGTCCTGATCCTTTTGCTGAACAGAAGCTGGTTCCCTAGTCTTCTTGCCTTTTCTCTTGGTAGGTTGGGCCATACTTTCAGGCTCCAACACTTTTTCACCCTGTCTTTTGCTCTGTGCTCTTGTTTTTACACACACCAATTCGGGGATATCCAGCATTGCTGCATGGGTTTTTAGTTCAACCTCAGCCCAGGCTGAGGTTTCCAGGTCATTGCCAAGCAGACATGCAGCTGGTAGCTTTGGAGAGACCACTACCCGTTTCAGGCCAGTAACCCCCCCACCCTCCACCCCCCCCAGTCTAATGTCACCATAGCCATTGCATGGTTAGTGGTAACACTGTCAGCATTGGTGACTGGGAAAGTACGCCCAATCAAATATTGCTCAGGGGAAACCAGTGTGTCTCTCACCATAGTGACACTGGCACCTGTATCCCTCAGAGCCTCTATCCTAGTTCCATTAATCCAAGGGTATTGTAAGTATTTCTTTAAGTTGGGTGGCCACACAGCTACAGTGGCAAACTCAACTTCCCCTCTGAAACTAGAACTGCTTCAGTGTGCAACCTGATTTGCTCTGGGCACACTGTTGATCCCATCTGGAGACTGGCTACACCAGGAGTAGCTGTAGGACTAGGGGCCTTCTTGCTAGGGCAAGCCTTGTCTCCAGTTAAGTGTCCCAACTTCTTACAGTTGTTACACCAGGCCTTTGCAGGATCAAAGTTCTTCCCCCTATAGGGCTGTGGAGTATAGGGAGTGTTTTGGGACCCACCCCCCTGTGCAGGTGTTTGGGGCCCTTTAGAAGACTCAGACTTTTTATCTTGGGGATTCTCACCACCTTTCCCCTGGGGAGCTTTTGTAACACCTTTCTTTTGGTCACCCCCAGTGGTTGTCTTAGTCACCCTAGTCTTGACCCAGTGGTCTGCCTTCTTTCCCAATTCTTGGGGAGAAATTAGACCTAGGTCTACCAAATGCTGATGTAACTTTTCATTCGTGCAATTACTTAAAATATGTTCCTTCATAAACAAGTTGTAAATTCCAGTAAAGTCATGCACATTGTGTCCAGTTAACTAACCATCCAGTGTCTTTACTGAGTAGTCTACAAAATCAATCCAGGACTGGTTTTGGATTTTGTGAGCCCCCCTGAATCAAATTCTGTACTCCTCAGTTGTGAGTCCAAATTCCTCAATCAGAGTTCTCTTCATGAGGTCATAAGACCCAGCATCTGGCCCAGAGAGGGTCAGGAGTCTGTCTCTGCAGTTACCAGAGAACAGTTCCCACAGGAGTGCCCCCCAGAGAGGTTTCTTCACCTTTCTCATGTCACAAGCCCTCTCAAAGGCTGTGAACCATTTAGTGATATCACCCTCCTCAAATTTAGGGACAATCCCTTTGGGGATTTTAGGATCATAAGATTGCTCTTTATCCTTATTAATATTGCTGCCACCATTAATGGGTGCTAAACCCATCTCCTTTCTTTCTTTCTCTAGAGCCAGGAGTCTGGACTCCAGATCCAGTCTTTTGGCCAGCCTTGCTAAAATGCTGTCCTCCTCATTGAGGCTGTCCTCAATGTCCTCACCAGAGCCTGAGCCACCTGTGTGGCCTCTAGGTCCCCAGAGGTTAACTCTTGGAAGTAAGGGAACAGGGTTCCTTTCTTCCCTAGGAAGTGGTGGAGGTGGGCACTTATCTCAATCCTCCTCACTCCTTTCTCCCTCTGACTGGCCATCACCATGTTCAGAAGGGTGGGCCCTTTGCATACTCAGCCGACAGCTCCTGGAGCTTTTGTTTGGTTGGATGTGGGCCCATTGCTATATTTTTGAGTTTACATAAGGACCTTACTTCCTTGAAAGACAAGTGAAGGTAAGGGGTGAGGTCAAGCTCCTCAACCATGTCCTGTATGTCATTATTATCTTCACTAATAGCTGGGTTCTGTTTTTGAGACATTCTAACAAAAAAGTTCTAACCCCTCTACCCTTGACTACAGTGACTTTTTATTTTCTAAAATTCTAAAGGGACTTTAGCAAGGCCCTAACAAGACTTTTAGTAGTTTGGCAAAAATGCCAATTTGAAAAAATCAGAATTCTAAAGGCAATTTAAGAGTTCTGTTGTGTGATCAGGTGGTAACCAAGTAGTCCAACAAATGCAAGTTGTATATCCCACCGCTGATCCACCAATGTAAGAAACTGGCTCTATATATACTACACCAAAATGAGGTATAGTGTGTATAGGGTCCAGGTGACTCCAAAGGTGGGCAGAGGTTAAAGTTAGATAGAACCTTACTCTCTACTTGTGGTAGCTTGGTTGAGTAGTAAGGCAGTATCAGAGGACAGTGTTAAGCATTTGATGTACACACTCAGTCAGCAAATGAATTCACACACTCAAGAACCGAACTCTAGGCCAATTGTTTTTGTATAAAAATATATTGTTGTTTTATTTTAGAACCAAGCAAGCCTGGCACAGGTAAGCATAAAATACTTTACAGTAATAAGTTACTGGATATAGAACAGTTTGAAAATGCAATAGAAATTGTACTTTGTTTGATTTACAGGGGAGCAGTAGTATGCAACACTTAGCAAATACAGTACATTGAAATGAATAGGCTTTTTCAGTAAATTACAGGTAAGTTACTTTTTACGTTACTTTTCTAACTCAGTGCTGGATACCTAGATTCAGCACTGGGACATTTCCTGCAAACAGGTAAGAAAACACGTTTTGGTTATTTGTACGATTTTTAAAGAATATCTTTAGTTTTCAAAACTCCACACTTAGTCGTTTTTTGGAAGAAAAATTGTCAATGTTATCCTATGGAGGAAAAACAGGTTATCGGTTTGTAGGTAAGTAATCGACTGTGGGAGTTAAGGTTCTGGGGTTAGACTCAGGGGTCCCCCAGGGTCAGTGATGCACTTTTGTGTCACCCTCAGCGGCACTAGGGCGGCCGGGTGCAGAGTGTTGAGGCCAAATGTTATCCTATGGAGGATAGGGGGTCTCCGGTTGGTGCTGCTGGCTAGCAGGCCACACAGCGTTGGGAGCGAAGCTCCTAGGGTTTAGGTCAGGGCAAATGGGGAAACAAGTTGGTACAAAAAGTGCACCCTCAGCGGCACTAGGGCGGCCGGGTGCAGAGTGCTGTTTCGACGTCAGGCGCCCTGTTGTTTTCTATGGAGAGCCTCCGGTTTGGTAAAGCACTGCAGGCAGGGAGACAAAGGACTTCTGGGTGCGACCACCACGTGGAGAGGTAAGTTGGGAAGTTAGAGGTTGGCTAGGCACCGTTGGTTTGGGCACACAAGGTCGTGGGGCGTCGGGTGCAGGGGTGCCTTTTGGGGTCGGATCTTCTTACCAGCTCCTGGTCGCGGTTGGGAGGGCCTTCCGGATTTAGACTGCAGGCGTCGACTGGAGGCAGGTCAGGGATCGCCGGATCTCGGGTCAGGATCGCCGTGGTGACCTCCTCGTGGTGTTTGCTCACTCCAGCTCGGGCCGTGGATGGCGGGTGCAGAGTGGGGCGAATTTGCGGTCTCTGGGCGGAGCCAGAGGTTGCTGTTGAACAAATCCGGTGTTCACGGGAGAACCAGTCTTTGGGAGTGAAGGCAGGCAAGTCCTCCGGGGTTTTTGAGGTTGCTGGCTGCAGGACACACCGGGATTTCGCAGGAGCAGGTTCGAGGGGAGACAGGCCTGTAGGGCTGGGGCCAAGTCAGTGGGCGTCGTCCTCTTGTTAGCTCTGCACGGCTCTTCGGTCCTTCTTTTCTTGTTGTTGCTGGATCTGAGGAAGCAAGGTTCAGGGTGCCCCCTAAATACTAAATTTAGGGGCGTTACAGGTAGGTAAAGGGCAGGGACCAATGGGTCCCTTCCCTGGGGTGGGTACACCCCCTTTTCTGCCCCTGTCCAGTGGGAGGGGGGCAGGAGCCTGTCCCTGGTTGGCTGGGTCCCCCCCATCCTCAAGATGGCGGGGACTCGAGGTTGTGCTTCACCTTGCCTCCCCCACCTGAGGGGTGGAGTTGGCAGAGGTGGGCACACCTCCCTTCCTCACTTGTTTTTCCCACCGGTTCTCCAGCCCAAAGTGGGGGGTAGAACCAGTGGGGACCAGTTGCTGAAAGCAGCAAATGGTCTGGAGAGGCTCACAAAGGCGGCATGCCTTTGAAGCTTCTCCTTCGTGATCCCTGCCCATCCTGGGGGAGGAGGCTTGGCACCTCATCCCAGGATGTGCATTGTTTCAGGCCCCCGAGAGCAGCAGGCTCTCGACCCAGGGGTCCAGAAACATGTCTGTTGGTGGCAGCCTAAGCAGCCACTCAGTCAGGTCACTAGAAGTTGGTCGAGTTTCAGGGGGCATCTCTAAGATGCCCTCTGTGGTGCATTTTACATTAAATCCCACACTGGCATCAGTGTGGGCTTAATGTGCTGAGAAGTTTGATACCAAATTTCCCAGTCTTCAGTGTAGCCATCATGGTGCTGTGGAGTTCGTAATGACAAACTCCCAGCACCATATACTCTTAATGGCAGCACTGTACACAGTGCCCAGGAATGGACTTGGGCACTGTAGGGGTACAGGGCTCATGCACCTGTACCCTCACCACTGGCATAGGGCACCCAGCTAGAGGGGTGACTGATGTATGCCAGGGCAGTGGTTTGTGGGCATGGCACACAGGGATGTGTGCCATGTCGACTCTTCACTTTGTTCTGCACCAAGACACGCAGCCTGCAAAGGCAGTGTGTGAGTGTCAGGGTCCAGGGCCTCTAAGGGTGGCACAATAAGTGCTGCAGCCCTTAGAGGCCTTCTCTGGTCACAGTGCCCTGGGGAGGGGAGGGGAGAGGGGAGGAGACCCCACATCACAATTTATATCAAAATCACTAAGGTTGGTACCAAAACGTATGTTTTGTCTAGGCAGCAGCCAACAGAATAGGGAGGGGAGGGAGAGGAGAGGAGAGGGGAGGGAGAGGAGAGGAGAGGAGGAGAGAGAGAGGAGAGGAGGGGAGGGGAGGGGAGAGGAGAGAAGGGGAGAGAAGGGAAGAGGAGAGGGGAGGAGAGGGGAGGAGACCCCACATCACAATTTATATCAAAATCACTAAGGTTGGTACCAAAACGTATGTTTTGTTTAGGCAGCAGCCAACAGAATAAAATAGTAGGACAGTAACATGCTGAGGTTCAAGTGAACAGGAATGGTTGTTATGAGGGTGCATGCTATATGAAAAAAATAACTGGGCCACGTTTCTCTCTCCGACACAGAAAATTTGCTTCTCACAAAGTAGCAATCTGGTTGCGTTATTTACCTTTTCCTGTTTCAATACAGCCAGTTTACTTTTTTCAACTTGGATCTCCCGTGACTTAAGCTCAGCCACAGCCTCAGCTAGCTGCTTTTTCACCTTGTCATTTTCCAAACGAGCATTATGAAGATCAGACATTGTTTTATCTCGCATATTGACTACGTCACTGAGCTCCCTGGCCATTAAAACAGACTCCTGTCTGCTCCCTTGAATCTGCTCCTCAGCTCTCCGAAGTTGTTCTTTTAAAAAAGCAGCATCCTCCTGAAATACATCAAGGCACACCCATATTACATTTACTAGACAAAAAAAATGGATGTCTCACATTTAAAAACAAAACACCCATTTTAAGCATTTATTTGCTGTAAGTAATTTTAATAAAGTGATTACAATGTCACTGACATGGAATAAAATAAAAGCACTGAGGAAGTTTCAAAAACATACACTTACTACAGTAAATTCAAGAAACAAAGTTAGAAGGCATGCCAACTAGACCGATTTAAAATATCTTTGAGATCCTTTCTGGAGCTTAATAGGAAGGGAGGTGAGCATAAATTACAGAGGAGGCACTCCAAACACACATTGATACCACAGAGAAAGCATGCAGCACAGTCACTGCCTCACGGACTCTAGGAATCAGATGATGCCCAAGATACTTCATCTCGTTATGCAAGAAACTGGAGAAAGCACCATCTGACGGGCGAAATGCAATGGCAGCATCAACACTATAACCTTGTTAACTAATTTCAATTGGCTCCTAGACTCCAGAGGTAGCTAATGCAAAGAAGCAAACTGTTATTTACCTGTCAAAATCGGTTTGCAGCTTGTAATGCTGTAGACTCATACATAAAGATTTGAGTAATCCTATCAAACTCTATGAAAAAGTGAGTTCTGTTAAACATGCAAGACAGAAACCAGTTGCAGGCAGAGTCACAACTCCCTACAGTATGTAAACCATACAACAGGATGGTATAATTCATGATGTCAAGTGCAATGAAAGTATCCGGGCACTTACACTGCCTACACTGTGTGACAAATATTGTCCAATACCAGAAGGAGGGACAACACAGCCCAGCAATGGAGAGAAAACCCTACTTGAAGATCACCCAGAAGACTGCTGTTCTCTGAATTGGAGTGAAACAGACAGCAATGTTATACTGGTTGATATCTGAATAGGTCAAGAGTTGTCAAAAATTGGAATTTTGAGAAGCTGTAGAACCACTGCATGTTTAATTTCTGGTGGTATCATGCTCCGGAACATAAACAGAAGAATCAAGGATACAGCAAAGACAATGAGTCATTATTGGCCAGAAATATTTTAATAATCTTGGAGCCCATGAGCAGCGTTACTCACTGGAGGAATGCATCCATGTTGATATCCCTATCCTAATTCAGATACACTTTACCTTATGTGTACGCAGTTTGCCACATCCAATATCTACGTTAAGGTAGCACTGAAAGAATGTGGAGTATTAACAGAACTACTGTCTTACTGTTTTGATGATGTGTGTTTATGTAGCTCTTGTACCAAAGTCTAGGGCGATACTCTACTGATGCAGCATTATAGCGTAGCTGCTATTGTTAAACTTTTGTAATGTAATATAAGGAGGATTTGTAGAGTGCTGGTTGTCACCCGTGAGGGTATTCAGGTGCTGAGTACGTGAATGTAGGCATGTGGAGAGGTTGGGCCTAAGTATAGGCAGCCTCGATAGTCCCGCAAGATTACTAACTGAAAAGCTATGCCTTCAGCTTGTTGTGGAATTCAAGAAGTGAGGAGGTGGCCCTGGTGTGTTAGGGGAGCTTGTTCCAGGATTTGGCAGTTTGATAGGGGAATGATCGACCTCCCATTCTGATTCTGTGGATGTGAGGTGTGTGTGTGAGCGAGGGTAATGCTGAGCGAAGTTGTCTGGTGGGTTGGTGGAAGTGTAGTCCACTGATTGAGGTATGTGGGTCCCATCTTGTATAGTGGCTTGAATGAGTGTGCGAGAAGTTTGAACTGGCAGTGCTTCTGGATGGGGAATTAGTAGAGCTCCCTGAGGAGTGGTGTGAGTTCAGCCCGGGAGATCGAGGACAAGTCAGGCGGCGGCGCTTTGGATGGTTTGAAGTCTGGGAAGAAGATGGGTTGAGATGCTGGCTTAGAGTGCTTTGCCGTAGTCCAATCTTCTTGTGATTTGGGCCTGCGTGATGGTACGTCTGGTGTTCAGTGGGAGCCAGTTGAAGATTTTACATAACATGCAGAGGATGTGGAGGCATGAGGAGGTAACACAGTTGGCCTGGGACTTCATGGTGAGGTCGGTGTCATTGATGAGACCTAGGTTCCTAGCTTGGTCGGTTGGGGTGGTTGTGGGTCCAACTTCGGCGGGCCACCAGATGGAGTCCCCAGGTGAGCTCTTATTTGAAGATCAGCACTTCAGTTTTGTTAATGTTGAGCTTGAGAAAGCCTTCTTTCATCCAATTGGCCATGCTGCTAATGCTTTGCTTGAAGTTTGTCTTGGTGGAGACAGTGTCATCTGAGAGGGAAAAATGAGCTGGCTGTCATCAGCGTAGGAGATGTTGATTCCGTGGGATCTAATGATGTTAGGGACAGGAGTCATGTACATGTTGAAAAAGTGTGGGGGTGTGTGATGATCCCTGTGGGACTCTAGAAAATAGGTACTTGGGTTCGGATATGAAAGGCGTAAGCCTGACTCATTGAGTTCTTCCGGAGAGGAAGGATGCCATCATCCCCTTTAAGAGAGCTGATCCTTGTGTTCCCACTGGGTGTAGTCTGGCAATGAGTGTGTGGTGGAGATAGCTTAAACTAAATACATGATAAAATATATATTTTTTAAAGAATCTCTGCATGCAAGGATAAAATGGGGATTGGACCTTAAAATGACAGTGCATCTTAGAGCGCCAGGTAAAGGAGCCAAGGTGAGGCCAGAAGTTATAGAGAGCTTAACATTAACAAGACCCACAGCAAGCACAGACTGGCTTGTCTGGGGCAAGCCAGCGGGGTGCATTTGCAGTGCAGACACAAATTGCACACCATGTTGAATAGGCCAGGCACTGAGGTGGAGGATTGAGCAAACCACCAGTTGCCAGAGAGTACAGATGCAAGCTATGAGACAGGGAAGAAATGGCTAAATAAAATGGAGTGACAAACAGAGAAAGCATGCTCCTTACATTTAGTAACCTTCTTTCTGTTCGATACAAACAACTGCTGCAGATTCCACACCGTTGAACCTTTTTCTCAGGTGCAAGACAGGATCCAGGAAAAGTTTTAAAATGGCAAGCCACCAGCGGCTATCCTGGGTAATAGATGGCACATTTTAACCTCACAAGAAGTGATACAACAGCCTTATAAAGAAGGCCACACCTACAGGCGACATAATCTTCATCCATTTTCCATGTCCCAAAGGCAGTAAAGGGCGTGAAGTAGCCAAATATGAATACAGAAAAGACCACACACATACTCAACAAGGTAAGTAGGAGGATATTAAGTAACTGTGGGAGCTGCCACATCCATCAGAAAGAATGTTACCTAGGATAAGTTACTTTTTCTTTTAATGGATACTAGCTACAACAGAAGCCTGTTTTTTAACCACTAACATAGAATCTAACTCAGGAGGATTGAGGTCTTCAGATATGCTCATAAGAACTGGAACATTACCCAACCAAATAACAGCTCTTTGCATTAAGGCAATAATCTTTGCAGAAAGAAGATACTGAGCTAGTAAGCTACGCGAATAAACTAAAACCACCCTTAAAATGACACAGGTGGCCATAATCCTCTTGAAAGAGTGGACTTGAAAACCCTCAGGAGGATTCAGGTCTGCTTACTTGTAAGCATTGCCTGCTTGTCAACAAAACTCACCTAGAAAACATCTGCTTTCTGATACCATGTTCTAGTTTAGCACCAAGAAAACTTACAAAAAGATTGCTTTTAATAATGAAACATGGAGTCCTGTGAATACAATGTCTAATAATCCTATTGGGGTCTAAATTATGCAATGTTTCCACATCCTCGAAGGATGAGAAGCAGCAAATAAAGCGCTGTGGGAAATTAACTGGGAACAGGAAATTCAGAGGCTACCTTCTGGGAATTAAATGGCTTAATTCAGAGTTTGTCCCTGGATAATGTAGTGAAAGGAACAAAAGTGAAGAAAGAACTTGGAGGTTACTGACAAACCTTGCTAAATTACCAATACAAGGAAAGCCACCTTTCAGGAAATAAATTGGGCTGTTGTATATGAAGACCTGGACTTGACATCTAAGCAATTGAGACAGAAACAAGTGTAAATCCAACCTTATAGCTCAAAATCCCAGAAGGATGATATGGAATTATAACTCAGTGACAATGGTGTCCCAACCGTCAGATATCTGTGGTGGACACCCCAAGCTTCTAGGATGGAGTCCATTGTCAGTGTCACCCAAGGCTAAGAAGCCCAAAATAGTTCACCTTGCAGAAGATTCAAGCAAAGGAGTCCTCACTGTAGAGAATAAGCAAGTGCATGATAAATATAAATGATGTCCGTCAGATTGCAGTGACACTGTTTTCACTCAGATGTCAAATCCCATTGAGGATGTTGTATTTTAGGTTAGACATGCAGGACTAGAAAGATGAAGCATGAGCCCCAACAACTTTAAGGCAGTTTATACTTTCTGCTAGGACTTGAACGAAAATCTGGAGACCATTAGATGAACAGCGTACTGCCTCTCCATCAAGGGATCTGCCATGTGTTTAGTACAGTTGAGTGCGCCTCCTATGTAATGAAGTTCCTTAGTAAGCATTTGGAATAGCTTCTGTTGTTCGCTAAAAACCCAAGATTGAACAAATGAATTGCTGTAGCTACAAAGTTTTTTTCTGTGAAATCTCAATGCAGGAGGCTCTTAAAAACAAGTTGATCAGATAAAGAAAAATATGTATGCGTCTGCAGTGCAAATGAAAACCCAACCTGTATCAGATTTCTAAAGACTCTAGGCAATATGGTCAGGCCAAATGAAAGGGAAGTGAACACAGAACTGCATCTCTCCCACAGTAAACATAAAACTTTCAACAGAAACTTGGAAATACAAGTCCTGAATGCCCAAAGAGACCACCCAACTCTGTTCTTTCAACACAACCAAAACCTGCATAGGAGTGAGCACTTTGAGGAACTTATTTAGGAATCAACTCCAAGACATGGCATGGTCCTCCCCCCTCCCCTCTCCCCCTATGAACAGCAGGAGCAATCTCCAATGCCCCTTTAGCCAGGAGGGAAGCTACTTTGTTCATCAAGATGCTTGCATGCGAGAGGGAGGAAAGATGAGGATGGAAATAATGTGGGATCTCCCATAAAAGGCAGGGAATTTCCTGAATGAACCAGTTGCAAGAACCATTGAACCAATGTTCTATTCTGCCACTGCAGGAGAAACACACTTCCTTCATTGTACACTGACAATACTCAAATCTAGCTCAACTTCTGGAAAGGAAAACAGAATCCAACTGACAAATCCATCTGTATGGAGCATTAGTACCACTTGATAAAGGAGATCTTCCTGTGCATGGATGAACCCAAGACAGCAATCATATTGATTAGGGATCCTAAGTTTAACACATCACTGTTTGCCTCTCCCACAAACGTTAAAACACCTCCATTGACTTCATCAGAAGTTGGAAATTTGACACAAAATTTACCTTTGTATGTCCTCACCCTAAAATCAATGTTGTGCACTGCGGCAAAGGGTGTGATTATACATCCCTTCCACAAATCATTCTCCCACTCCTTCACACGGATAACAAAATCAGACTGACCATAGCCCTCTTCCTGACATGCTTACACCACTGCAGCATTAGCTCTTCTAATCTGCTCAAGAAACGCAATGCCATACTCCAAAGATTTAGGAAAAAAGTAGCAAGAAGATCCCTAAAACTCACAAAGTGAGAGCACATTAAACTCGCTCTTAAAGCTCCCTACTGATTCCCTGAAGAGACGAGGATTAAATGTGAGGTCTTATGTAACATCCACAAAACTAACTGTAACAAAGGTCCTGCATACCTGCAGAACCTGACGCCTTGCTACTTTCCTACCAGAGCTAAGCCCAACTTCTTCCCATCGGATGAACCAATGATCCTTCAAGATAATGAAACATGGTGACAGACATGTGGGCATGCAAGGACCTGGACCCTGGAACATCTTTGACCTCAAAATAAGAGCTTAGGTTCAGAAAAACAAACTTTTCAGTCATACCTTCAACTGCGACTATTTAGGAACAGGAGTCCGCGGTAGGAGTACTGTGCAAGAATAACAAAAAGCTAACTTCTATTCATGACATTAGCAAATCTAAAACACTTATTTTATTATGTGGTTTACCTGTGCCTGTTTTACTAAGGCCAGTTTACTCTTGTGAAACTGCAGCTCCTGTGACTTGAGTGCAGCCACAGCCTCGGCTAGCTGGTTCTTAGTCTTTTCATTTTCCAAACGAGCACTATGGAGATTAGACATTGTTTTATCTCGCATATTTACTACATCACTGAGTTCCCTGGACATTAATATTGCTTCCTGTCTGTTCGCTTGAATTTGTTCCTCAGCTCTTCGAAGCTGTTCCTTTAAAAATGTGGCCTCCTCCTGAAAGATAGCCAAATTAGAAAAAGGTATAACATGATTATATTTACTATCCAAAATAACTCTGATACTTTGAGATTTAAAAACAAGCTAACCTTTCAAATAAATTACAATTATTTACTTACAGAGAGCGTTAGAGTGACTACCCTGAAATCCAAGTACTACAAGTGTCATACTGCTTGCATAGTACTAGTGGGCAGTGAAGGGTTCCACACTGCCAAACCAATGAGCATCAACCCTGCCTTGCCCAAGTGATCCCGGAAGGGTGTGAAGTTAGCTCATTCCATGTTGTTAAATGTGGAGCCTATCTGGAACAACTGAGGTGACTTTTGTTAGACTGGCACCTCTTTTTAAAGGGCAAGATTCAGACCACTAACTAAATTTACAAAGACTATCTAAAGCTTCAAGTTACCATTTCTACTAATTGAACATACCAATTAGTAAAATAAGAAAATAATTGAATGTACATTTCTAAACGAATAAGAATGGCTTGAAGCATAATAGCCACAGCTTTTAGTTTGACATTGTCACCACAAGCATGAACCAATCATATACAAATACAGCTGATCCCGACTCATACCCATATGGAACATATCTTAACCAGTCTGGTAACTATAACAGATCTATTACACAGTTGATTCTCTACATCAACAAACCTTCATCAAGATTATTCTAGGAATGAAATTGCTCACTTAATATGATACCCTCAAGTTTTACATCACTTTATTGCTCAAGTTAACTATTTATCTGGTCTAAAAGTCACAATGAAAAATAGATTAATCTCCCGATGTTAATGCTCCAAGTACCTGTAAAGATCAGGAGACAGCCCTAAAATGGTCTCCTGGATGCAGGAAATGTATAAAGTTGCCTCTTATAAATAAATAATGGCTAGACTACATGATCAGCTGGACACATTTTGGTAAAATATAGGAATGCGTCATCAAAGACCCATAAGGTCTATAACCTGTAATACGCTAAAAGGATAAACAGATTCAGAGGGGCTTATCTATCTATCAGAGGCACACAACACATCTGGACATGTGAAGAACCGCATAGCAGGTCTGGACATTGCCAAATTCTGGTTATCTAACAAGAGATCACAAAGAAGAACTAATGAACATTCTTGAAAGGCATAAGACATCATTTACCTCGAGTGAGTTAACAGAAAAGAAACAATATAAAATGAAACCAAACCGAATTCAACCTCATGTAATATGCTGTATCCTGTTAAATATATGGATTGTGCCCAGCCTTATCACAACAGGACTCATCTTTATTGTATTATGCTTGAACTGGTTTACTTTCATTAGATTAATAGATGGTTTAGGGAGAGGGAATGGGGATTCTGGAAAATAGCTGAAGTATAGGATATATGTCTGTAAGAAACAAGTTACTTACCTGTAACTGTAGTTCTCCAGTATTGGAATCTTTCATAGATTCACATGCTTGAATCATTCCCCGTCGTCGAGATGGGAGTCCCCTGTATTATTTAAACTAATGTTCTACCATACATAGAACCTAAAGCCTTAGGCCTTAACATTTTTGTAACATATTCTTGTACTTTAGTAAAAAAGGACCAAACTTAGAACCAGCCAATCAGTAGACACCACCCTGTAGAACCTTCCTGAGAGAAGCTCCAGTCCCTCAGATTTTCTCAAGCACAAGTGCGTAAAGATAGGAAAAACTGAAATGAAGTTGAGCTTTCTCCAGGGGAGGTGGGCGGGTTGCATGTGAATCTATGAAAGATTCCAATACTGGAGAACTACAGTTACAGGTAAGTAACTTGTTTCTTACTCCAGTATTGGAACTTTCATAGATTCACATGCTTGAATTAGAGTAGCTAGCAGTGAGAAAACAAATTTTCGTGTCATATAGTAACTGCATATAGGCACTCAAATTAGTATTGCCTGCATACTTCAATCAACTCCTAAAGAAACACCATTAAAGTCATAGAAAATAAACATGTACATCATCGTAAATGTGAGACAGTCGAGGATGGGGGAAGGAAACATAGTAAAGAAGGCTCACCTTATTGAAAAAGATGTCTGAGAACCGCCTGTACTACTGCCGCATCTCGCTTATTCTCAGCATCCAGGCAGTAGTGCTTGGTGAATGTGTGCGGCGTTCTCCAAGTCGCTGCTCTACAAATGTCTGGCAGGGACACTCTTGTAAACAGCGCTGTAGATGTGGATATTGCTCTAGTAAAGTGGGCACGAACTCTTGACATCAGAGGGTGGCCAGCTTGCTGATGACAGAAAACAATGGCACTCAATATCCATCTGGAAATGCTCTGTTTAGTAACAGGAAAACCTTTCCTAGGTGCACTGTATGCTATAAAAAGTTGGTTTGATTTGCGCAAAGACTTCGTCCTGTTCAAGTAAAATTTCAGGCACCTTTTAATATCTAGAGCGTGTAGAGCACGCTCCGCTGCAGTCTGTGGATTCGGGAAGAATGATTTCAGAACAATCGGCTCATTAAGGTGAAAGTCCGAAGGAACTTTGGGGATGAATTTGGGGTTTGTTCGTAGAATAACCTTGTTAAGTTTGAATTGTAAGAAAGGCTCCAGGGTAGTGAAGGCCTGGAGTTCACTAACCCTCCTCGCGGAAGTGAGAGCTAGGAGGAGAGCCACTTTGCAGGATAGGAACTTCATATCCGTCTTGTGAATCGGCTCAAAAAACAATGTTTCATTAGTTGACTTCGCACCGTATTCAGCTGCCATGTGGGTGGAGGTGCCTTTACTGGGGGGGGGGGACATCCTGAACAGACCTTTAAGAAATTGCTTTACTAGTCTACAGGACCACAGAGATGGAACATTAGCTGATCTGCGGAAACTAGAGATGGCAGCTAAATGTACTTTAATTGAAGCGTGAGCTAAACCAGAGCGTGCCAGGAGGAGTAGATAAGGCAAAACTTCCTCTGGAGGTGAGTGGAGAGGATCGACTTTTGAATATGCACACCACATGCAGAACCTTTGCCATTTAAAAGAGTAAGCAGGGGCGTGGCCAAGACGGCGAGCGGGTAGGACGTGTGTTGCTTCGTCTCCCCGCCCGCCGATGCCCAACTCGGCCCCAATATAAGGTATTCCTCCCTCAAAAACAACCAGGGAGCAGCGGAACTGCCCCCAGCCGAACTAACGCTTCCATACTGTGATCTTGCGGCTGGGGGCTGACTTTTGAGCCTTTACGGAGCAGCGCAGCGGAGCGAGCACGAAGGCCAAGATGACGGCCGGGCCCTGAGTAGCGCCGGATCTCGGCAAAAGGTATGGCCAGGACGGTCTTTGGCGCCGACTCCCGTCGGAGGGCGCAAGCAGCCGCATTGACGGCGACCCAGAAGACACCGGAAAGGGGCACCAGTGCCGCAGATCGCTGACGAGCTCGGAGGGGGGCTCCCGACATAGCCAGCTGCGCACGAGGCCCGTGGGGCTGCAACGCGGGAGAAGTCCCGGAGTGGCGAGGAGCGGAGGCCTGTGTTCCTCACGGGCGGCACAGGTTGGAGACGGGTGGCCGGTGAGGACCAGCTGTCGCTCTGGTGGTACGCGTGCGACCGGCCTGGGAGCCCCCGCACTCATCTACGAATCCGACGGCATCACCCCGAGAGACGGAGGAGACGGGGGGAGCAGAGGACGCTGAGACTTGCGTTGGCCCTCCGGATCGGCAAGGGTAATGGTAAGCAGCGCCTACTGCCCGGAGGGGGATCCAGTGAGTGGCCTTCCCGAGCACCTGCTGCCCCCACGCACATAGACTGAGGCTGACACCGGCGCGAAAGGCCCGGGGGACTGCAAAGCACACAGGGCCTGCAAAGCAGTGCGGCGTAGCAGTGAGGCAGATTGGCGCATTTGAAGGAGCCGGGACAGCGCTGAGCAGCTGGGGGTATCGGCCAGGGAAAATCGGCTGGCGCTGAGGGGAAGTGGAGGCGCTCCATCGGTCGCTGACCCCCCCACAGTTCCCCACGGAGAAGACCGCATTTTGGTGCAGCAACGCCCTGATTACCTGCAGGGGCCTCCCATTCTGATGCGGGCGGCAGCAAGATGCCCTCAGCATCGATTCAAGGGGCCCAGCATAAGGAAAGGGGGAGTGAGATCTCTTACACTGCCTGATGCCCTTCTGGAGCTCCTACCCCTTGTACGCCATCTATAGCGACTGAGAGCCACGGCGCAGCCGCAAGCACCCTGAAGCCACGGTGGGTCGCGATTTCCTCCGGCACGGGCATTGGCACGGGCCCAGGCCCAGGTGGCGTCAGTGGGAGCCGAGACTGGTGAAAGATTCCCTCGACCTAGCGACGCTGGTGATGCTACCCACCTGGCATTTGTGAAGGAGGGAGGTGACACAATCGGGAGGGTTGGCGACCCGGCAGCGAGACAGTCACCAGCCTGAGCCTAACCCTTCACATTACATTGATCGGAGGTGGCGCGGCTGGGATTTGTGGGTCCTGGATTGTCGGCGAGGGCTTCTCCATCATCGCTAAAAGCGGCAAGTGGAACCTGGCCCTGAGCAAGGGGCCAGCATTCCGATCTTAGGAACCCATCCATAATTGGCAACGGGGGGCTTTGCTGGAGATTGCAACACCGGCTGCCCAACTGTTACGACCACTGGGAGCTGAGATACTTCCTTGGGCAACTATTGAATCTCTCTGGGGCGCGCTCCCCCCCAGACCGCAACGTAGCCCTTGGTCTGGTTGAAGCAGAACCTCTTGTCGACCGGCACCCAGTGACCCTTCAGCCCAGGAGACGTCATGTCCACCCAAAGGGGTAGGAAGGAGCGCACACTGAAGGAGATGCTCACCAAGGGCCCCCAAGCCAGTGCAGGACGCGAAGATGAGGACACTCCCATAACCAAATCTTTCCTAGAGACACTATTTAATACACTTCGCGAAGACTATCACACCTTGAAAAGCGAGGTAGCGGGAGAGGTGCGCGAACTCCGGAGGGAGGTGGATACCCTTGGAGACAGGGTGGCGGCTATCGAGGACCAGGAGCGGGCCAAAGAAGAGGAAGTCACGCAACTACAACAGGAGGTGATCCGCTTGAAGGACCAACAGCTCGACCTGCAGGCCCACGCCGAAGACCTAGAGAACCGTTCTTGGCGCAACAACATCCGAGTCCGGGGGTACCATCGGATGCCGAAGGGACTGACATCACTGGGTTTTTGCAGGGCCTATTCCGAGACATTCTAGCAGCCCCTTCGGAGATGGAGATCCGCATAGACAGAGCTCACAGGGTGGGCTTGCGTCGACGGGCTAATGCACCACCTCCGGACATACTGGCCTTCCTCCCGGACTATCCGCTGAAGGAGCGCATCATTAGGGAAGCCAGACTGAAACACCCTGTGCAATATCAAGGCCTGAACATCACTCTGTATCAAGACCTAGCGGCTAGCACTCTGCAGAAAAGAAGAGAATTCAAGGCTGTCACATCACACTTACGGGAGAACGGGGTGGCATACTCTTGGGGGCACCCCTTCCGCTTAATATTTAAGTGGCATGGCAGATTGCATCAAATACACTCCCTCCTCGAAGCAAGCAAGCTTTTGGGTCTACCACACCAGAGTCCGGCGGCGGAGCACTCAGCTAGCCCACGCCAGTCACCAGCACGATTGCAGATGGTTGGGGGTAAACGATTAACAGGAACTGTGCGAGGGCTCGACCCGGAGACACTAGCTCAGGAGCATAAAGCGGCGCTTGCAGCCGTTACCAACGATGCGTCCTCCCAGGAAGTACCATGACAGAGCTCAGGAGGATTTTGCATGTTTTCGCGAAGTGAGGGCCGGGGGAGGGGTCGCGGGGGGGCGAGGGGTCTTGCTTCGTCGCCCAAGTCACGAGATGCCCCGGACTTCAGTAATCCACCACGGGCACACTGTTCGGTACAGTGTGCATGGGACTATTTGGGGGGGGGACAGTTCTTTTGGTTGGGGTTAGGGAGGGAGGGAGGGGAACTGGTGTGCTAATACGGGGATATTGTTCTTAGGCACTTGCGATTCTGGGGGAGGAGGGTTTTGGGTCCCATGCGGTACGGTAGCACTACGAGCCTGGGAGCGCGCTGCCCATCTTCCCCAGTCATGAGGGACTCGGAATTAACCGTCCTCACACTTAATGTTAAGGGTCTCAATAGCCCCAATAAGAGACGCTCCATACTGTCCTATTTAGAGAATTCAGGAGCGGATATCTGTCTGTTACAGGAAACTCACCTGCTTGCACGAGACTGGCATAGAATGAAATCCAGGGCGTTCCCCTTTCAATATTTTTCCTCTACGCCAGACAAGAAGGCGGGGGTGGCAATCCTAGTATCACGGGCATTTAGAGGGTCAGTGGGGGACAAGATAACCGGAATGAGAGGGCGATTATTAGCATATCGCTTTTCGATTAACGGCCTAGCTTTAACGATTGGGACTGTATACTCACCAAACACAGGACAGGAGACATTCCTTAGAAATGCCTTATCAGCAGTTCTGGAGTCGCAAGACCGCTTCATAATGGTGGGAGGCGACCTGAATCTAGTTATGGACACAACTGCAGACAGATCTGGCAGTCGAAGTTCCCAAGTGGGGGAGGTCTCTGAAGTAGGCAAACAATGGTTGGTGGAAAGGGGATTACTAGATCTATGGAGAGAGTCGCACCCTCGAGCCTCCCAATTCTCCTACTACTCACATGTACACCACACCTATGCTAGATTAGACTACTTTCTTGGCTCCACAGAGGTTCAGGCGGCTATTAAAGACATCTATATCACAGCAGCGGCCCTGTCAGATCATGATGCGGTGGTGGTAACCATGGGGGTCCCCCACATAGCTAGGCCAGCCGGAGGTTGGAGGTTGAGGGAGACTATGCTCCATAAACAGGCGGTGCAGGAGCAAATCCTCAAATGCATTACAGACTATTTAGAAGACAACGATACCCCGGACACATCCATTGCTACGCTGTGGGGGGCACTTAAAGCAGTAGTACGGGGCGAGCTGATTTCTATATCAGCGGCTGAGAATAAGGAACGCAAGGTCAAACGGGAGGAACTTACCGCCGAAGTTCTAGAGCTGGAGAAGGTGGATAGCCAAACGGGAGCGCCTAGGATCTGGCGGAAACTGAAAAATGCGCTAGCCCTGCTGGCGGGGCTCGACTTGGACAGGGCAGAATACGCAGCCCTCCGCCTTAAACATTCATATTACATAGGGGGGAATAAGACAGGACGGATGCTGGCTAGTAGACTGAGGGCGAGGACGCAACAGTGTAAAGTAAAGGAGATTATAAGCCCTATGGGTGCTACGATTACCAATGACATGGGAATAGCGCAGAGTTTTCGAGATTTTTATGCTACTCTATATGCGGGCGACTCCTCGTCCATTCCACATATAGATGCCTACCTCCGTAACGCACATACGACCGCATTGAACCAACATTACGGAGAGACGCTCGACAGCCCCATCCGCATAGAGGAGGTGGTGGGAGCCATCTCGCGCCTTAAACACCTGAAATCTCCGGGGCCGGATGGTTTCTCGGCTGGGTTTTATAAACAGTTTTGTTCAGCGATAGCTCCAATACTTACTCGTCTTTTTAATTCCTTCACTGGCCCGGGCACGATCCCTCAGGAGATGTTATTAGCTTCGATAGTGGTGCTTCCCAAACCGGGTAATGATGCCTCAAATTGCGGCTCGTACCGGCCAATCTCGTTGCTTAATGTCGACCTAAAATTGTTTACGGGTATACTGGCGAAACGCCTGGGCCCCCTTATGCCGGGTATAATCGACCCGGATCAATCTGGTTTTATACAGTCCCGGCAGAGTAGCGATAATACTAAGCGCATCTTTCATCTCATAGACAAGGCTCACTGCACCAAGTTGGATGCTCTCCTCCTGTCAGTGGACGCGGAAAAAGCGTTCGATCGGGTGGATTGGCGCTTTTTAGATAGGACCCTAGTACACTTTGGCTTTGGAGATAGGTTTAGAGCGTGGGTCTCGAGTTGCTACACTAACCCCAAGGCTTCAATTAGGGTGAACGGGGTAACTTCCACGCCATTTGAGATACAGAGGGGGACCAGACAGGGTTGCCCACTGTCGCCTCTCCTCTTCGCCCTTTATATTGAACCATTGGCTCAGAGGATCAGGGACAATCCGGAGATAGTGGGCATCCCCTTTGGGGGAGACCAACACACCGTTAGTTTATACGCTGATGATATCATTGCTTCTCTGGAATCCCCAGCTCGATCGGTCCCCGCTTTTTTTAAGGAATTGGAGGACTACGGTCAGGTCTCGGGTTTGCGAGTTAATGTGGGGAAGTCCTCGATCCTTCGGTTTCAGGCGGACAGCCAAACGCCTCCCCCCGTTGGATCGACGTATGTGGGCATACTGACTTATTCTTCTATCCCCTACCTGGGCATTGAACTGGCAGCATCGGTGGCCCAGACGCTCCACCTCAATTACTCTAAATTCCTCCAGCGATCCACAAAAGACCTGAATGAATGGAAGCGCCACTCGCTCTCCCTGCTGGGCAGGGTAGCAGCTGATAAGATCTCTCCTACCTAGAGCGCTGTACCTCTTCCAGACTATTCCGGTCTGGCCGCCCCCGGGCACTCTACAGGCTCTACAGCGAGCAATCAATCATTTCATATGGGGAGGGAAGAGACCCCGACTACGCAAAGACCTGAGCTATTTGAGACCAGACGAGGGGGGATTGGGGATTCCTAACGTCCTAGAATATTTCCGTGCGGCGCAGTTACGGTACCTTGTTGAATGGAAACACCCCGAATCCGAGAAGAGCTGGCTCTTCCAAGATAGGGCGATAGCTCAATTGGATCTATGGAAGGTCCCCTTTCTTAAACAGATACACAGACCTCCCAGCCTCCGGGTCTCCCCTACACCAAGGACTTTAATGAGGGCCTGGGATGGGGTGGCCGTAAAAAGGGGTCTGACAACGTTTCCCTCCCCCATGACACCTCTATTTGATAATAAAGAGTTCTCCCCAGGCGCGGACATGAGGGTATTTTCAGTCTGGAGGGCATCTGATTGTCGGTCAGCAGGTCTTTTTTTTGACCTGGAGGGCATCATTCCCTTTCAGGACCTGAAAACTGACTACGGGCTCCCGGACACAGAACGCTTTAGCTATTTCCAGCTTCGACACTGGCTCCTTCATGTCGACGTTCACCCTGGGGTAGCTAGGAAACTCACTAAGTTCGAGAAGTGGCTCTACACTAAGAATACTGATAAGGCAATGATTTCTGATCTTTACGATATGCTTAGAGGTGGGACCCCCAGGGAACACACTGCAGGTCAGCGGAGATGGGAGAGAGAACTAGGGAGAGAACTGACGAGCAAAGAATGGTTGGACATCTATTACCGTGCGAATCATACAGCACACAACATAGCTAGTAGGGAGTCAGCGGTTAAGGCCATGTATTGGCATCTGACCCCGGCCCGCTTGCATAAAGGGAATCCAACACGAAGTTTGCTGTGCTGGCGTGGCTGTGGTGAGGATGGCACTCTAGCACACATATTATGGGACTGCAGAGAGCTGCAGACTTATTGGAAAGATGTTTTGGATGACATTGATCGCCAATTCGATACTGAGATACCACGGTTCCCTGTCTATGTGATTTTGGGGCTGCCCAACCCCATAACATACCCACTTAAGTCCAAACGAGGCAGACTAATGCGGATGGCATTAGGAGCCGCCACACAGAACATACTATCACACTGGGGCTCCCCCATGAGACCGGCCAGATTGGGATGGCTACATAAATTATGGTATATTACAGGAATGGAACGCATACAGGCCTCCCTATCGAACGCTATTGCCAGCTTTTCAGATACTTGGCAAACATTGCTTTCTCTCTTGTCGCTGGAGATGAACGAAATCACATGTCCTAAATATCTCCGCCTTCTCCGTCTCACAAGCTTGGCCTCCACAACACAACAAACGGATGATGACCCATGACTTCACCTTTGTCCAGCTGCACCTTAATACAGAACAATGGCACACCAGTTCGAGGAAGGGGGGAGTTGGGATGGGGGGGTTCTTTTCTATTCATTAAAAGGCAGTAGATCACTAGCTCTTAATAATGGTTTGCCGTACAGGGGCCATCCTGGCAGCACAAGAGGGGCCTGGTTGTAGCCAAGTTACTAGAAGACCATTACTAGCGGGAGGGGCCATGGTTACGACCCAATGTCCCAGTGCCTGACATTGGTCTTATTGAATATTGTTTGTACAACTTTGACGCAATGCCAATGAAAATAAAAAGTAAAAAGAGTAAGCCCGGTTAGTGCTGTCTGCTCTTGCTCTAGCCAGCACCGGTCTACACTCCTGTGGAATCTTTAAGTGTTGAAATTCCTGGAACTCAGGAACCAGGCTGACAATTTCAGAGAACTGGGGTTCGGATGGCATACTTGTCCCTGGTTCATCGTTAAAAGGGACGGAAAAAGTCCTAGATGGATCGGAGGCTTGAGTGAAAGTAGGTGAAGCTCTGTGTACCAGTGCTGGCGCGGCCAGGCTGGTGCTATTAGAATTATCTTGCAGGGTTCCGCTTTCAACTTCTTCAGCACTCGTGGAAGGAGAGGAATGGGGGGGAAAGTCGTAAGCAAATATGCCGGACCAAGCTATTGAAAAGGCATTCCCCCATGAACCCTGATGGTGATGCCAACTTGCGAAGTACTGGCATTTCGCGTTGTCTGGTGTTGCGAACAGATCTATGTTCGGCTTTCCCCACTGGGAGAAGACGTTGTCAAGAGTACTTTGATCCAATTCCCACACGTGGCAGGTCGTCTTCAGTCTGCTCAACGTGTCTTCAATGACGTTATGTTTCCCTGGAACATACTCTGCTGATAGGTGCACCTTGTGATGAATCG
Organism: Calotriton arnoldi; assembly: GCA_963921515.1. Lineage (NCBI taxonomy): Eukaryota > Metazoa > Chordata > Amphibia > Caudata > Salamandridae > Calotriton > Calotriton arnoldi. The sequence goes on along the minus strand of CAWUFW010002057.1, from coordinate 1,940,946 downwards.
CCCAGCGCCAGATCAGCTGGGCTTCCTGAGAGAGCAGGAGAGATCTTGTTCCTCCATGTTTGTTGAGGTAGTGCATTGTCGTGGTATTGTCTGTTCTGACAAGCATCGATGCGTTTTGGATTCTTGGCAGGAATGCTTGTAGCGCCAGGAAGACTGGCCTCAACTCGAGAACATTGATATGAAGATCTCGGTGGGAAGATGGCCATCTTCCACTGACCTGCAAATCCTGGAGGAAAGCTCCCCATCCCTCTAGGGATGCATCCGTTGTGATTACTAGAGGAGCAGCTTGGGATAGGAACGGAAGCCTCGGAGATAACTGGTGAGTCCAAAGCAACTATCATGGAAGGAGTAATTCGGATCATATCGTCGAATGTGCCCTGAAGTGGATGCATGTGGAGCCGGCAGTGAGGTATGAGGGGAATACAAAAAGACATCATTCCTAGGAGAGATTTGAAAAGGCGAACGGAAAGATACCTTCTTTTTTGGATTCGTTTTGCCAAGGATATCAGCTTTTGTTGTCTTTCCAAGGTAGGATACGCCTTGTTTCCATGGTGTCCAGGATAGCTCCTAGAAAGACCAGCCAACGGGATGGTTGAAGAATTGATTTTTCCACATTTAAAGTGAGGCCTAATTTTTTGAATAGCTGCAGACAGGCTTTGGTTGATGTCCTTGCTGCTTCGTAAGTGGGATACAGAAAACAATTGGCCCTGTCGGGTAATACAATTGCTGTGATTGGTTTAAATTATTATCAAGAGAAAGAACGAATTGTCTATATTATTGTCAAGAGAAAGAACGAATCGTCTCAATAAATTTCACAACAAATGTAAATTAATTATTTCAAACAAGAAGGGACATTGAAGCTTTAAGATAAGAACACACCAGAGAAAGAAGATTTGCAAAGATAATGGGCCATATGTATCAACCTAAATTGCGATCGCAAACGCTGAAATTCGCAGAATTTCTGCGTTTGCGATTGCAATTTAGAAGTGTGCAATGTATCAAAGACAAACGCACACGCAAAATAAGGAATCGCAAAATTTGCGATTCTCGATTTTATCGAATGCATTTAAGGAATCGCAAATTGCGATTCCTTAAATGCAATGTATGAAGCACAAAAAAGTACAAATTGGTCATAAGGAATCGCAAATTACCACCAACTTCAAGTTGGTAGTAATATAGCATTTCTTTGAAAAATGCAATTTTTAGCATTTTTCAAAGTGCAATGTGGCACCCATGCTTATTTCAGGGGTGCAACAGGGTGTCCTTTTGACACCCTTGCAACCTTGAAATTGCATTCTCAATTTGCGATTCTCTAATTGGTAATCGCAAATTGAGAATGTCTTCCCATTCATTCCTATGGGCCTCTAGGCCCATAGGAATGAATGGGGAGGGTTTCCTTAATTGCGAATCTCAATTTGCGATTCGCAATTAAGGAATATGTAGGATTCGCAAATTTTTTTGCAAATCCTACATACATCTCGTTTTGCGATTCTCAAATAGCGATTCTCAAAAATTCGCTTTTTGAGAATCGCAAAACCTAACATTGATACATATGGCCCAAAGTCTTTTTACTTTTTGTTTTTCCAAAGAAAGGCTGTCACAGATACAACTAAATTATGGATGAAAAGATTGTGACAATAGTGAAAATATGTGACGTATAGTGATCAGTGAAGTAGTGGTGCACTATCAGTGACATGGATAAATTGGATTCAACACATTTCTTCTTTACATGTACTGTCTCTTGTTCCTAACATGAATCCTAGACACAATAGCGACTCTGTATTTGGGTCAAGGAGGATGTATGGACAGGCATGATGGTAACATCGACGTTTCGACCCTAGTAAAAGCCCAATAGTGGGGCGTCAAGAACGGGTCTTCCTCAGGACTGTGACGGGCAAAATAGACAGCCTATGATATTAATAAGAGAGGAGTCATGGTGTGTTCTCGTTGTATGCATAGCTAACCATTTAAATAGGTTTAGCATAAAATTAGTTCAACAAAATAGACTCGGGCTCATGAAATTAATTAAACTGTTTAGAGGGGACTAATTCCACTTGGGGTCATTTAACAAGCTTTAGTGTGGAAGGGAGCCTTGCCAGAAATCCTGTGAATAATCAGGAAGTAATGAAGTGAGTAAGAAAATAGAGGGGACTAATTCCACTCGGGGGCATTAACAAGAATTTGTGTGGAAAGTAGCCTTACCAGAAATCCTGTGATTAATCAGGAATTCATGAAGTGAGTAAGAAAATCAATTCTCTTTGCTAAGGACATCCACCATCCGGTTGGAGTCTAGGAAGCAATATAAAAACTGTTATTGAAGGAGGAAGGCCCTTTTAAACTAATAATCGGGTGACTCAGGATAAAAACATACCTCATCGTTAAACTATGCAGAGTGTGGGAGACCTCCACCGTCAGGTTGGGGTCTAAACGAAAATAAGCAAAAGGTAGCTATTAGGAAAATGCTGCGAGAGTGAGTTAGTACTCCTAGAAGTGTGTAAGTGCTGCACAACGGAGCATACCTTGAACGAGAGCCGCCGCTCACACAGTTAACTTCACCAGCCGGTTGTAGTCCGGTATGCGTCGATTTATTAGTCCCGCCAAAAAAAGGGGGGGAGGGGGGACAACAACCTCTTTTTTGAACATTATTTATGCTAGTTGATCTTGCAATATGCGCTTCGACAAATATCATAATTTGACATATCCATTATGCTTGACATTACTATCGGGTGCTGATTGTGTTGCGATTGTGTGTGCCATATGTTGTGTGGGCCGAGGGGGTAGGTGGGTAAACTTTATTAACTTTCGCCCAACTTTACTATTTTGTCGCTCCCCAGCAATTACTGCGCGCTTTGATGATCAGATCAGCCGCGTGCCCAATCTCAGTACTACTTATCCTATGCCTTTAGGGGTATGTGCGGGTAATGCCCAGGCGCTGTGCACCAGGGTGGCCCATGTATTGAGTCATGCATGTGTCTCCTAGTTGACATTAGCTGCTGTATCAGCATCGCTTGTGGTGGATGCCTGGGGTTCTGTTGCCTCTGCCAAGCCGTACAGAAGTCCAGGAGAATTGTGTCCCATGCTCCCACCATCGGGTGCTTACGAATCCCCATGGTGTCCTCTCGGCCACACTCTCCGCCTGCACCCAGGTAGTGAGTGAGCGGAACCAGGATATCTTGGGGGGAGGTTCTGGATTTTTCCAGTGTTTGGTGATCAGGGGCTTAGCTGTGACTAACCCCAAGTCTATAAACCTAGACGTTGTTCTATGTTTGTTAGATCTGCGGTAGAGGCTTAGGAAGCACACCTCCCATGAAGTGTCCAGTGCTCGCTCAGTGCAGTTCAACAGGTAGCTAACTACCGTTTCCCAGTAGGTGGTGAGGGCACTGTAGTTCCACAGCATGTGTAATCTTGTTTACATCTGGGGCAGTGTGAGTCTGTGCGTCGGAAGTATTTATTAATTTTGGCTGGCGTCGGGTAAGCTCTTTGGACTATATAGTATTGTATGAGGCGGAACCTGGCATTTCTGGGGATCCGTTTTGGTCACTCCAGTATCGCTGCCCATTCCTGATCTGTGGCATGCACTCTCTCATACCTTGAAAAACACCTATAGAGTATGTCTTTACAAGTTCAAGACTTCCCAGATTTGCAAATGTGGGCCATTTTTAGCAGTCTGATATGGTAATAGGGGCCACCTTTATTTTGGTGCCAGGGCCTGTTGTCTGCATCAGTCTGACAACGCATTCACTGCAGGATCTTGAAAATGATTACTGCTATATTGGCTAAACTACCTTGCAAATCAGTGCTTTCCAGTAACATTATTAGGGTTCCTGGAAGACGGTATTTTTATTTACTGTTGTCTCAACCCAATGATTGAAAGCTTCAGTTAGTATCTACTTCTGAGCAGTATATTTTATATCTGATAGAGACTTCTATCCGCAGATCCTCACCTTAGAATATTCCCCAGGCTGGATCTGCAGACATCTTGAGCAGTACCTCTTCATGCAGGTATTTGGTGCCGAACAGTTCTACGTCTTCGCCGGATGGGACGTGTAAAGTGTCTATGTAGGCATCACACCAGAGCGCTGGCCTCAGTTCCTCTCTTTCCGTGCCATCAGCGCAGATCAGGAAGAGATACCTCTGTCATTTTTTTTTTAACCAAGTTTTTTACATTTTGTTAACCTTTTTGAGCCTTTTTGCTCCAAGTGTGCCTTCAGGATGTCCTCTAGGAACCTGTGAGTTTTAACCCTTGTGGAGCCCGTCACAAATAAATGTCTGTGACAGACTCCTACCTGGTTTGCTGTGATGTTTGGAGCCGGACCATGACTCCAGGGCATGTCCCGACTGCTGTACGATGAAAGTAAAAGGGGACGATGAAGCTCCTTGCTGCTCAACACCAGACGACTCTGCATCACTCCAGGACCCGGTCACGCAGAAGGTCCCGGGCCTATTGTTGGAGTTGTTCCCGCCGGTCGCCGTTGAAATCAAAGTCATCGTCTGGGAAGACCCACAAAAAAAAAAAGACCAAGATGTCGAAGTGCTGTTCGACATCGCTGTACCGATCCAAGTCATCGGAAGAGGTGCAAGAACAGCATCACAAGTTGAGGCCCCGCTCCCACATATCCCTGCGGAGCCTGAGTTTGCTCATTGCCTCCCTGAATTTCTTGGCGCCAGAGCGACCCCCACCAAACTCAAAAAGCTCTATGAGGCCATTCACCTTATCTTTGGGCGGCAGCACCCCTCTGGAGTGCCCTCGGGCCCCATGGGTTCGGGAGGTGCCCCAACTGAGTTACCACTGGTGGGTTCATTCTCTGTGGCAGTCGGCCCTTCCTAGATCTGGACTTGTTTTCTAAGGACACTGAAGTGTTAGTTGGTGCAAAAATAAAAAAATACCTTGATACCTAGTAAATGTACTTGAGCAACAGAATATTGTTAAGTAGACTGCCTTCGCTGGACTACACTCCTTGCAAAAAAAAAAAGTGGGTAGGTGTTCGATCCCATGGTGGTGGAACACCACCTACATGTGTATCCAAGCTGTAAATAAGGCTAACCATAGCCTGTATAGAACAAATTTGGTAACTGGCAATGTTTTGAAATATTGATACTGACTGGAAGTGGGTAAACACAATGCTATAGATATCTGATGTTTTGATGAAGAAATATGAATCATAGCCGATACAGGAGTTTTAAATAGCCCTGAAGAGGTTCTGATGCTGGGGAAAAAATGCATGGACTGGAACATGGATATGTGAAATATGAATAAAAGAAAATTTAACACAAAAGGAAAACTGAAAAGTATTCAATTTTGGAGCCAATGAAGATTGGCTCCAAGATTAAATAGTTCACATTTTTCCTTTTGAAAATTTTAACAGAAGATTTTTCTGAGTAGGGTACATAAATTATGTATGAGCATTTAGGTGCAACCCAAAATGTTTTTTTAAATAAAAATTCGATGAGGCGTTATTGCAGGATAACATCAAAGCTGAGCCCTCTTGCAGCTGGATTCTGGGATGTGTGCACTAGATTTAGGAAGACATTTGAAGAGAACAATCTCATTAGTGCGGTTTTAAAGACCACACCTGCAAGTTCATAAATTAATCAGTACGTTGGTGGAAAATGAGACTTGCTGGCCTGGATGCCTTAATTGAACCACACTTTCGTGGTTTGCTTTTTATCGGACATGACTAATATCTGGACACACAATGATGCCTTTTACTTACGATGCGTATCCTGATCCATTCTAATATGGTGGCCATCTTGGAATGGTCTAGCCCTCGACATAAATAATGCCCACCAAGCAGACCGCTGCCTCCATACATCCAAACTAACAATGAACTAAGGAAGCCTTGATGCCTCAGCATTTTTCCTCTCCCCACCTCCATAGATCTAAACTATCAATGGTCCAAGGAAGCCTTGATGCCCAGGTATTTACCACGTCCCCCCCCTTACTTCCTAACTTCTGTAGCTTAAGCTCCTCTTGCTCTTATAATACAGCGACCATCCTGGAATGGCTTGGCCTTCAAACTTTAGATTAATATCACAAAACCCTGCCTAGGAGTCGAGGACTTAAATGTGCGGTAAGCTACTACTCCCATCGATTCATATAGAACCAAACCTCTCAGTCATTAACTATGAGCCCACTAAACCCCCCCCCCCCTTCCCTTAACTCGGCACTCGTGCGTTACGGACCCAACTCATGGTCCATAAATTACCCAGAAAATCTGTCCAGTAATGCTAAAAAGAATTACAAGCCCAGAACTTTGAAACAACATCCGGAAACACTTATAGTCGACAACTACCAAACTGACTTCATCTTTTACACTAAACGCCCGACAAAGTGGAAAAACACCTTCCTTCTTCCCTTTCAAGTCATATCCTTCTGGCCAAATTGGGGGACACGAAGATAGACTAAAGTGTAACCTGGACAGAACACAGGAGGCAACGACCCCATACATTTGTAAATTATTTGCCCAGTATACCTGGAATGGCTTTCCCCGCCAATGATAGGTGTTTTTAACTGATCAAGTTAAAGTTTTATGTCAAAGAGAGTCAAAATCTTGGTCTTGAAAAAGATGGTGGTATAAGATATCCATCGAAACGCGTCGACGCTTTGAGAACAACACAATCCGTGCAAGGGCTGCGGCCAACGAGTACCTAGAAAATTAAAAGTACCAGGCTCCATGCCCATGAAATTGTTTTACCACGGATGTGTATTATGTAAATGACTGTTTTTGTCTATGTTATGTACTCTCTTTTTTAACTGATTGTAGTTTTATTTTGTGACAGCGCAAGTTGTAATAGAATGTTATTGGATTATGCCAATTGTCTTTCTTAATACTGTGTTTTTTTATTAATTTTTAATCAATAAATCGATTTGCATTTTTCTAGAATTTTAGGTGTTAAGATTATCTGTTGGGGATATATGGTTAAACTTCTTTAGGAGGTATCGTGTGTAATTGAATGAGAGAATTGAGGGGTGAATGGAATATATGGAATAGACGATGTTTATATGACATAACATTGTCCAAAGGAAACTGTTTTTCCACTACTGTATAGTACCCTATTCCTTTGGTTTGAAGGGGTTCCTCTTTTTTTCATTAATCAATGACCACTCTACCCCCATTCCAGACCTACTCACCCCTCCAGGATACAACATCATCAGACATAACAGACAGATTAAAACGGGTGGAGGGCTAGCTATCGTTCACAAAGAAGGAATACAGCTTACCACATTAAAATCTGCAGAATACCTGACTCTTGAGTACCTTGGTGTTGATCTTGCAGTCAAAGGCACGACACCCATCAAATTTCACACCATCTACTATCCTCCTGGTGAGTTTGCCCTCTTCGCCGAAGAACTAACCGACCTAATAACATGATTCTCCCTAACAGACATGAAAGACGTGTACCTGGGAGACTTCAATATCCACTGAAACGACCCAGAAGACACCACAGTCCAGAACCTCTCCAACCTGCTTGAAATAATCAACCTCAAACAACTCTGCAATGAACCAACACATCAAAGGAGCCTCTCTGGATGCGATCATCACCAAAAAGGAGCTTGTCTCTCTGAGGTCGATTTCTCCCATTGACTGGTCTGACCACCACCTCATATTGTTTAATATTGACTCACACGTCAGATACCAACGAATACGATCTGACAAACCTAAGCACTGGATCAGGAACATCAAAGAAGTCCCTATAACCGAACTTGAATCCAGGATTCATGCCCATCTACAGCTCCATCCTACCACTCAGACAGCCGATGACCTCACAGTACACGTTAATACAACACTGACGGAGGGGTTAGATGAAGTAGCACCACTCAAACTTAAACAATTGAGATCTATCAAATCTAAATCTTGGTTCAACGCGGATCTTAATAACGAAAGACGACAACTCAGACATGCGGAAAGAATATGGAGACAAAATCCCTCAACAATGCACCTAGCACTACTTGGATCCGCATGGTTGGCATATAAAAAACACATTTTTAGAGAAAAGGCCTCCTTTTTCCGCAGCCATCTAGACCAGGCTAAGAATAGACCCAGGAAACTCTTCAACATTGTTAAAAGACAAACTAACGGCGCATCCCCACACGAAATAAAAGCCACCAAGGATCGCTGCGAAGAAATTGCCACCTTCTTCACAGATAAAGTCACAAAAATTGAGCAACCCTTCATCCAAATCTCAAATCCACCTTCCCTCTTAACCTGCCCCCCTATACTCACCCTTGACCAAACAGAACTAAATCATACCAAGGACAACCAGGTCCGCTTCCAACTGAAAAACTATGCTAATTGGTCGGACTTCAATCTCATGTCTGAAAATGATGTCTTCAATATAATTGCGAGCTTAAAGCCTACTTCCCACACTATGGACCCCCTCCCATCCACAATAGTACAAAATCTCAACCACATCATTGCCCCTTCCTGGACAAAAATCCTCAACTCCTCTCTCACATCAGGCTGTGTCCCAGACTCCCTCCAATTAGGACAAATCACACCCATACTCAAGAAACCAGGGGCCGACCCTAACGATCTCAACAACCTCAGACCGATCTCCAACCTCCCGTTCCTAGCTAAAACCTTGGAGAAGTGCGTTCTCCAACAACTTAAACATATTGATGATTTAAACCTCCTCGACACCTTTCAATTGGGATTCTGGAAAGGCTGTAGCACCGAAACAACCATGCTCAATATTTCAGACGATATCCACAGAGCCTTAGATGAAGGTGAAGCATGTCTTCTCATCCTTATTGACCTATCAGCGGCTTTCGATACACAGTAAATCATGCAGCTTTACTTGAGACTTTGAAGAGGCGTTCTGGCATTAATGGCATAGTACTAAAATGGTTCGCTTCCTACCTTCAACACCGTTCGCAACAAACTAAAATAAACTCCTGTCTCTCTAAGCCCACACGAGTCACGCTTGGGGTCCCACAAGGCTCTATCCTCTCCCCGTCCCTCTTCAATCTCTTCATGGAACCCCTTATAATCATTCTGTAGCAAGCAGGAGTTAAACATCACCTATATGCAGATGACACGCAACTCTACTACAAAATCTAATCACCCAGTGACATCAGACACCTCAATGCCACACTACCCAAGATACAAACTTGGTTTAACTCAAACCACTTAAAGCTGAACACGGACAAAATGGAATTAATACCGTTCTCTCCGAAAAGTAACCACCTACCAATCCAAGACTGGCTCAAGAACCTGGATGCCAAAATTGCTCTCTCGTCCTATCCGACTCGGTAAAGTCACTAGGCATTACCCTGGACAAGAACTTGTCAATGAAGGACCACATCAAAAACTCTGCAAAAGGTGCGCTTTACTCACTAAAACACCTCAAGAAAATTAAACCTTTAATTCCCAGGGATGATTTCAAGAAAATTGTACAATCCTTAGTCCTCTCTAAACTGGACTATGGGAACGCCATCCTAGTTGGGATGCCAAAAGCTCACCTAGCCCCACTAAGATCAGTCCTTAACATGGCAGCTCGACTCATAACTGGTGTGAAACGGTTTGAACACATCACACCAGCCCTCAAATCCCGTAACTGGCTTCCCATTGAAGGTTGATGTATTTACAAGTTGGCCTGCATCACACACACAACCCTTCACACACATTTCCCCAACTACCTAAACAGCAAGCTGGTAAAAGCAGGAAGATCCAGAACTCTGAGAAGCTCCAACTCACCTCTTCTCATCCCTCCGAAATTGAAGAGGAAAACCACTCAATCCCGATCTTTTTCTGGTAACGTACCCAGGATGTGGAACGCACTCCCTATAGACCTCAGATGTAACCCCTCCTTCTCCTGCTTCAAAAGGGACCTAAAACTCCCCTCCTCAACAAATACTTTACCGCCCAAGTCAACTGATCTAGACTTCAATAGCCTAGCTGATTCTCCTCTTAACCAGACCATCAAGGATAGGTGGTTATTTGACTTTTTCAACTACCTAAGCTTTCACCCTCCCCTTTACTGTATGCCTTCTTATAATGTTATGCTTATCTCTTTATGCATCCTCATGTCATGCTACGTCATGCTATTTTTTGTGTATGTAAAGTGCTCTGATACCCAATGGGTCTAGCTAGCGCTATATAAAACTTATAAAATAAAATAAAAATTCTGCTACAAGTTCAATAATAGATCTCACAGCCTGAGCGTAGCCAACTGAAGTACTAAAATCCGGTCTTGAATTCTTTGATATACGGAGGCTACGATGACTGGAAGACTCTGAAATTAAAACAATTTGTCTTGCAGCACACTCATTTAATCTAAGGGAAACAAAGCCCTCTTCTCCATCTTGTGTACAGCAATTGAACTGAACTCTGAATGTTGGATTCAATAATAAAGCCCTTAAGCAAATGTGGGGTGTCCAAGATAATATACAATTAAGAGTTGAATACTACTGCAGTACAATATACACACCTTGCTCTCTTTTCACATTAGATAATGCTGGCATTGTTGTAAAAACAGTTGTTACAAACTATGTCACAATATTGGAACCCAACCATGTTGCAAGTCATGTATAAAAAATGCTGTAATGCATCCAGAAAGATCATGATGATAGCAGGTGTTGTTATATCTACATTACCTTGTTTGAGGAATTCAGTATTATGTCTCTCTGAAGCTTTTCCTTGTCAGCCATGCACATTTGGAGTCTGCCAACCTCCTCTTTGTAGTGAGTTATCATATTTTCTCTATTAGCATCCATAGTCTTTAGTGTCTGAACCTCTGTGATCAACTTTGTGTTTTCGATTTCTGTATTTTTCAAATGAACCTGCAACAATAATCCAAATTGTTAGCAGACAATCATAATAATTAACCAGCAGGATATTTCCACTGGATAATCAGTTCTCTTCTAGGTTTATGAGTAAAATTCATGAGAGAAACAGAATATGTGGGGGAAGGTACAAGAAAGAATACAGTCCAAATGCAAGCATTACATGCAACACGAAACAACTACTCACATAACAAGTCAACCCTGCCACATTACATCAACCCACACAATAAATTCACCAACATACACTACCTAACTTAAAGGACTAACCCCCACTTGCTATATATACAGTTACACAATCAACAACTGTACCCACAGACCCAATAAACTGCCATATTACAGCCACCAAACATGCATCATACTTGTCCTGCTAAACCAATCACCAAATCAAATATACCACCTCACATCCATACTCCCAGATAGCGCAAGTTCCCATTCCACAAAACACTGTCACAACCACACTACAATGTCTGGATCTCCTAGTTTAGCAGACAATTGAAAAAATATAAATGACTGGCAATTAGGAGTGTAGTAAAGTAGTATATTTTCTTTCTTCATCATGGGACCTTCATTGAAATTAAACAAATGCTGAACTGAATAGCAAGCGCATCCCTCGAACTAGGTGGTGCAATAAAAGTCATGTAACCATGAGAGCAAAGTCAAATAACTTTCCCCCATGAGTGCCTCTGGTCTAGAAATAGGACCCAAAAGGTAACCCATCTTGCAAGCCTTACTTAAACCTTAGAAAAGTTGTCAGGTACAGATTCATAGCTGCCATGTAGACTCATGTAATGAGTAACGCATTCAGTCATACCTGGCTTTTCACTGCCTTTTGGAACTTATGCAACATGCAGGATTGGTCGAGGGGCCACACCTGGTCTATGATGCCATTTCCAGATAAAACAGAAACACAGTTTCACCTCTCAAATACAGGAACTTAGGTTTACCTTGAAAGGCTTGCGTGCCTTTGGATGACACACCAAGGGTGGTACAATTAATGATGTATGTATATACTGTTTGGAAAGTTAGGTTTGCTCCAAAGTTTGTTTGGACTGTTATCTAACCGACACTTTCAGTCTCTCTTTTCTCACTAACAGAGGTAAAGAAGCATACTCTAATACAAATGAAAAATGAAAAGGGAATTTAAGTATAAGAAAGAAAAACTTCCCAAACATATCAAGTGCATATCAGTCTTTAGTGGACATCAATGGGTGCTCTATTTAACTTAAAATTCTATTTGGGCCTTCTCAGAGAGTGGATTTGAGCAAAGGTAGTGGTTGAATAAACAGGTAGCAAGAAATGCCACAATCCTTGCTAAGAGTTAAGTAAATGTATTGATTCATGAGGGCGAACGCTCAAATCATAGGTGAGAAATTGCTCTTGGGTAAAACAGAGATAAATGGCCGGAAACAAAATGGAGGGGTCGAGGTAAAGCACTGCCGCACCTAACATCCAAGTCGGTTGGGCAAATTATAAAACTACATGTGGTGCAACGAACCTGGAGCACAACTCCTCTCTACTCCAATTTGAAAACAAGTTTTCAAAATAACACAACCCTCTAGTGGTACGGCACACACAACTGTAAGTAATATATCCAAATTACTGGGAGTCCAACATTAGTTCATCAATAGTTTGCGCTGTGAGCATATCAAACAGCAGTAATGCATGACATTTAATCACTACATCTGGCAGCAGTGTTTCATTTCAAGTATTCTTTATTCCTTTTATCTTCATCTTTAAAAAGAAACGCCTTTGTATGAACAATATCGTAGCTAACGCGTTTCGTCCTCTTCTGGACTTCTTCAGGGCTCCAATTTGTATATCAAGTATATTTTGCTCGTGATTCATTCAGTCAGTACGATTGTTATGCCTTGTCGAGTCTTCTGTATAGTGACAGAGAATTGGGTTCATGTGCCCAACGTGCTACAGCATCCCCCTCATCGTCATTTTCTTTTTGTTGCCGCATGACGATGAGAGGGATGCTGTAGCAATTTGGGCACATGAACCCAATTCTCTGTCACTATACAGAAGACTCGACAAGGCATAACAATCGTACTGACTGAATTAATCACGAGCAAAATATACTTGATATACAAATTGGAGCCCTGAAGAAGTCCGGGAGAGGATGAAATGCGCTGGCTACAAAATTGTTCATACAAAGGAGTTTCTTTTTAAAGACGAAGATAAAAGGAATAAAGAATACTTGAAATGAAACACTGCTGCCAGATGTAGTGATTAAATGTCATGCATTACTGCTGTTTGATATGCTCACAGCGCAAACTATTGATGAACTAATGTTGGACTCCCAGTAATTTGGATATATTACTTACAGTTCTGTGTGTGCCGTACCACTAGAGGGTAGAGATAAATGGCCCTTTAGTTGGTTAAAAACATTTTACAACTGAAAGAAGAAAATGGATTGGGAAAAACCTTGCATTCTATTAAATCTGATAATTGTAACAAAGATAAAGAGACTGTGGCATCAGATAAAACAACATAATGCAGTTTTGCCTTGAGTTAAAGAAGATATTTGTAGACCTCTGTTTGGGCTGAAGCTCAGAATAAACACTATACTCTTTAAACAATGCATCTCGAATGGATGTAGTTTGGGATATCTTTATTTTTAAACAATCATGACCAGAGTTAGTCATACTCTATATAATCTAACTTACTAGCACATTGGTTTGAAAATAGCGCACACAAATTCTGCATGGACTATGAGCCACTAAGGAAAATATTTTTCTGCTCCATTAAGATAATGCCTCTACTCGTGCAAAACATGTTTTTGGCATAAAAGGCATGAAATTTGTTTTTGGTGGGACTCACTGATGGACAAATCATTTTGTGTTTTTTTCACTTTACTCTAATATTTTGGTCACCGTTCCCTTTGTGGATCAGCCCTTGTTTACAAATGACTTTTGTCTGCATCATTATACTTATTGAATTTCTTACGTCTTTCTATTAAAAATATATCAGTTGTAGTGTAGAGCCACTTTAAAGAATGTCTGATTTTTCGTCATCTGATGTCCTACAAAAAGGCAGCCACTCACTCACCAAGAAGTATAGAACGTTTTGCAAATTCTCTCCTTGATGGCCAGTCCATTTGCACTTCTCTTCTATCATTACATTTTTGGGGGGTTTTGGCTAAGGTTTGGATAATTGTGGATCCTGCTAGAGCAAAGCCTTTTCTGTGTTTGGGGTACTCAAAGTTGAGAGACCGATATCGCTGATGTTCCTTCAGAAGCACATCGGTTACACTCTGTGATACTCCTTGAGGCTTTTTAATTTGCTCTTGCCCATCCAAACATCCTGAAGCATCAAAGGTTTTATTTAAGAATTTAAGATCTTCTTAGTTTGAATGAATTAATTACCATGGTTTGTTTAAATTAACTGATTGATCTGCAGGTTCAGGCACATTGCTTCCTCTTTTATATATGCTGTAAAGAAGCTTAACGCCTGGGAGGCAACTTGCTCCATTGTACACTTGTCAATTAAAATTTCCACTCTCACAGCAAGTTCTTTTAAAAGCATGTCTTAAGCTAATAGAGTGTCACTGTAGCTCGATCTGCTGACGCCCACGGTCTGCCTTCAGGGTCAGTGTAGGAGTTGACTTGGGGAGATATACCAGTTTCCTTCACACTGTGCTTTTGGAGAATCAGCATTTTTAGATAGTTTTCAAAAGCCCACAGCTCAGCTCGATTATACAGAGTCCACTTTAGCCTTTATTATTATTTTTTTTAACTGTTGTTTTTATTAGTAATAAAGTTCCAATCATCACAGGTGTAAATTGCAGACAGTTCGATCTTAGATCAGGTACTGATTACTGAACATAGTTATACATTCATTCTATCATGTCAAGTGTGAGATGTTTCCCCTTAGCCATTTCCAATTCTACAGTCGGAGATATACATGATCTGTTTGCCTAGTGCGTCTTGCAGGTATGTGGTAGCCCCTTCCCATAGGGGACGCAGGAATGGACAATCCCAGATAGTATGGTAGAAGGTTGCATCTTGGTGACACCCCCTCAGACAAGATGCGTCCTGTCGCGTCCCAATTTTAGCCAGTGTAACCCCGGTGAGGTAAGTTCTATGCAGAACTTTTAATTGAATCAGCCGGAAGCGAAGTGAAATGGATGCCTCCCTCAGTGACATTAGCGCAGTTTGCCAATCGTCGTCATCAATGTCACCAATGTCGGCTCGCCACCGGCTGCGGAGAGCTAGGAAAGGGTCAGGTAGGTTATTACACAGCTTGCGGTACGTTAGGGAAATAGCTTTGTCAGGGAGTGATTCAGAGAGTAGTCGATCCTCAAGAGGGGATGATTCCGGGAGGTTACCCATGTCTGGGAGAGCGGTCGTTAGGGCATGACGAATCTGCAGGTATCGAAACGCCTCCCCCTGGGCCATTTCATATTTCTCCTGCAGTTCCAGGAACGATAGGACTCGTCCCTTTTTCACGAGGTCACCTATATTGGAGAGTCCAATTGCGTCCCATTTGTCAAACCCTTGTTGATGGCACAAGAGTCCCAACTTCTGTGTGTACCACAACGGAGTGGACTGCGTCATACATCAGTCCAGCCCAAGCGTTTGGTCGCCTGGTGCCAGAGTTGCACCGTGCATGCCGTGGGGCCCACAAACCTCCCTCTCCGGACCTTCGTGTAGAGGGCACCTAAATACCCTTCCCGCCCCATTTGGTACCTGTCCAGCATATACGCGGGGTCTAGCGGAGAGCGGTACAACCAGTGGTTTACCACGACTAGTTGCGATGCCCAAAAATAGAGTTGCATGTCCGGGAGGGCGATCCCTCCGTCGTACCATCCCTTAGACAATTTATGTAATGCAATACGCGGCGTCCCTCCGCTCCATAACAGTGACCTCAACTCACTATCAATACTTTTGAAATATGAATCAGAAATTGGGTATGGGAAGTTCTGAAGGACATATAAAAATCGGGGGAGGGCCAGCATCTTAAAGAGGGCTGCTCGGCCCAGTAGGGACAGAGGTAGGGTTTTCCAGTGGGTAACATCTTTCCTGAGTCTATCTAATGGGGCAGCTAAGTTCTTGTCATAGGAGAGGCGAGGGTCGGGGGTGATAAAAATCCCTAAGTAACGAAAGCCGTCAAAAGCCACCTCCAGGTCGCAACCCGGGGGCAATCGGGGGGTCTGGCCATGGAGGACGTATATTACTGATTTCGTCCAATTAATGGCGTAGCCTGAGTACTTGCCGAAGTTAGTAAAAATATTTAGGCGTCTGTGGAGGGACGGGCGGGGGGACGCCAAGTACACCAGTATATCATCGGCATACAACGATATTCTGTCTTCATGTCCGTCGTCCCATTTCAGTCCTCTAAGGAGCACATCTCCTCGCACCCAGGAAGCCAACGGTTCCAGGATCAAAGAAAAGATAAGAGGGGATAGCGGGCAGCCCTGTCGGGTGCCCCTGCCCATTGTAAACATTCGAGATAGTCGGTTATTAACCCTGACTTGGGCACGCAGGTCCGTATATAGCAATTTAATCCAACCCAGGAATTTCGGGTCAAACCCGAGACGCGTCAGCACCTGAAAAAGGTAGGGCCATTCTATGGAATCAAATGCCATAGAGGCATCCAAAGAAAGCACCACCGCATCTTCCTGTATGTATCGCTGTCGACCCAAAACATTGTGGAGACGGCGGATATTCAGAGCTGTGTTCCGCCCTGGCATGAAGCCAGACTGGTCGGCATGAACTAGGGATGAAAGCATCGGGGTGAGACGGTTAGCTAGGAGCTTGGCCAGGACTTTGGCTTCGACACTGATCGAAGAGATCGGCCGATAGGAACCGCAGCTATCTGCCGGTTTCCCAGGCTTCCGAATGACCACTATGGAAGCAAGTCGCTGATCGTCCGGGAGGATTCCTTTGTCGAAGCTCAGTGAACATATTTTTAAGGTGGGGGGCGACCCGTGTGGCCACAGTTTTAAGGAATTCAATTGGAACGCCGTTGGGCCCCATTGCTTTCCCGGATTGAATATTATTTATGGCCCGGCAGATTTCATCCTCTGTGAGGTCCTCCTCCAGCCTATCCCTATCAGCATCAGATAAGGCAGGTAATGTCATGTCAGCTAGCAGTTGACGTGAATCTTCTGTCGTATATGTAGTTGAGGAGGTATAAACCTTCTCCAAATGATCTGCAAAGGCTTCTGCAATGACCTGCGGGTCAGCAATTGGCCCCGTTACAGGCAGGGTCAGCTTGGGTACCCAGCGCTCTTACTGTTCCCGTCTCTCTAACCATGCTAGCATCTTTCCCGCCCTGTCTCCCATCTCATAAACCATGTGTTGGGTTTGTAACAATTTGGCCCGAGTTTTCTCCCTGGCCAGAGATCTGTATTCCAACTGTTTAATGGCTAATTGGTGGGTGGTGGCTTCACAGGGTGAGCGCGTCTTTTGGTCCTCCAGCTGTCGAAGCTCTGTCTCTAGGTCGAGCAGTTGTTGATTCTGTTTGCGAATATAGCCCACTTTCAATGCTAACGCTTGCCCCTTCACCACTGTTTTGTACGCCTCCCACAAGATCTGTGCCGACTCGACTGAGCCAATGTTTTCAGTGAAGTAGTGAGCTGTTTGGGTGGTCAGGCTCTCTCTAATATCTGGGATCTTAAGCAACCATGGATTAATAGATATGGCACTACGGCGTCGATATTGAAAATAGGTGAGCTCCACCCACACTGGAGAGTGATCGGAGATGCCCCTTGGTAAAGCTCGGGGGTGTCTAAAGTGCCCAATATCTGCCAGGTTAGTGAGAAAATAGTCTATGCAGGACATACTCTTGTGTGCATTGGAATAGAACGTGTAGTGTGTGGTGTCTGGTAGTAGGGAGCGCCACACATCCGCCAGGCCCATGGCTTGGGTAAAGTCCATCATTTGCGTCGTGTGACTGGTAGGAGGGCGTCGAGGGTGCCTGTCTCTTTGTTCATCCATTGTCATGTTAAAATCCCCTCCCAGGATTAGGGTCCCCACCGGGAGATCTACAATAATTTTCCCCAAGTTTACAAGCACCTCTTTACCCAGATTCGGGGGTAGATACGCGGAGATCCCATTGAGTGGCTTCTGCTCCCAGCTGGCCTCTAGAACTGCGAATCTCCCCTGGGGGTCTGCCCACGTGCGGGTTGGAGTGAGTGCAAGGCTCTTCCGAACGAGGATACCGGTACCTCTGGAACCGGAAGTAAATCCCGCATGGACCAGGAGTTTGTAGCCCCACCGTGTAAGGGCCTGACTCTTTGTACCCAATAGGTGAGCCTCCTGCAGGAGAACCAGATCCGGGGCATGCCTCTTAAGATATTGTAATACTACACCTCGCTTAATTTTGTCCCCCAGTCCATGGACGTTCCACGTGAGAACAGACAGTGAAGTTTCTATTGTGTCACCCACCATCCAATGAGTATGTAAGATGCATAGGAGTCCACGAGCCCCGTGGGAGGGCAACAGCAGTGTCGTGTATTCTGTTCACTGAGTGTGAGCGTCGATGAGTATCAATTGGCAGCGGGCGGTCAAGAAGCAACCTGACTACATATCGCAAGTGCGGAGTGGGAGAAACCCGCAATAGATCCGACTGTCCTCTGAGTGTGATTGGAAAATAGAACCCAAACCAAAACCATACTGCAAAACTCCCAACCCTCCACTCCCCCCTGCCCCCTGCCCCCTGCCAGTGAATTTGAAACTACCCACTCCCCAACAAGGCAGAGTGCCTATTGCCCCACCCCCCGTTGATAGGTGCTAGGGTTGCAGCTGTCTCAACCCCCGCTACGTTGCAAGAAAAAGAACATAGTATATCGTCATTTAGTAAGTGAATCCCGGCCCCAATTCTCACCGCCACCACCCGGGGACCACTGCAGGACCAACTTCACAATCCCATACATTTGCGTTGAATACCTTATAAGGAAGTCCAGTGCCGGGAGGAGGCTCCCATTCGGTTGTGTATTTCACTGCCCCCCCTTGAGAACCCACAGGCATGGCAATTGTGCCCATACCAGATCTGAAGGAACCTGCTGTCTAGCAGCATGGCATTTAGTCTGAGTCCTTCTCTTGTCTATTGAAGTCGCCACGTTGTCCAGCACTAAGTTCAGTTCTGGTGGTCCGGGGACCTCCGTTGCGGTTTCTGTTAGGTTTCTCTACGCGACGCCAACCCTCCAGCCAGTCCCACACTTCTTCGGGAGAGGAGAAAAACCAGGCTTTACCATCAGACTCCACCCGGAGTTTCGCAGGAAAGAACATAGCATATTTCACCTCCTTGTCTCTTAGCGCCTGTTTGACTGCCAAGAAACTGCGACGTTGGGCCTGGACTTTAGCGGTGAAGTCTGGGAAAAAAGTGATTGCACGGTCTTCCAGCTTGAGCGGTGGGGTGGCACGTGCGGTCTGAAGTATGATGTCTCGGTCCCGAAAGTTGAAAACTCGAGCTACGATAGGTCTCGGGGGGGGCCCGGGTTTGGGCCTCCCTCCGGGGACGCGGTGGGCGCGCTCGATAGAAAAATATTTCAAGAGTCTCTTGGGCTGCAACTTCTTCAGAATCAAGTCTTCAATGAACAGGTCAACAGCCGGTCCTTCCATGCGCTCTGGGATGCCAAGAATTCGTACGTTATTTCTGCGCGCCCTACCTTCGTACTCGTCCAGTTGTTTCTCCATTTTGGTCTGTTGGTCCAGCAGTTGAGTGACTTGCTGTTTCAGCACGGCGGTGTCTCTGTTTAGGTCTGCTGTGATCCCTTCCACCTCCTTCACACAAGAGTCCATTTTGCGAAGGTCGGCTCTGATGAGGGATACTTCTACATTTACTGTGTCGATGCGAGTCTCGAGGGAGGTCTTCACGCTCGTTATGGCCGCCATGATGTCCTGGAGCGTGACCTCCTGCCGCTGTGGCGGGTTCTGCTGTGCGTCAGATGCTTCCTGCGGCGGGGTCGCCTTCTCCTCTCCCGAGTTCGACCATGCAAATTTGGCCAGCTTGGCCTGTGCTTGTGTTTTGGCGCCTCTCCCGGTCGCCATGCTGTCGGTTGTCCGGGCCCGCCGCCCCCGAGATCCGTGGGATCGGCCCCAGTACTCACCGCTGCCTGCCCAGGGGGGAACGTGTTAACCCCTGGCGGCCTATCGGGTTTCCTGGCTTGCCGACCCGTATATAGCTGTATTGAGGATGGGGGGGTCCGTGCCAGGGCGATGCACACCAGGACTCACCACTGACACACAGCACAGTGCCCACTCTCTCCGCTTCTGTCAGCAAGGCCCTGAGTCCTCGCAGCACACCGGAGCACACGCGCCAGAACCGAAGGCAGCAGTTACAAGTATGGTAAGGATCCGCAGGTCTCCATCATTAGTGACAGTACGTTTCAGCTCCGCACAATATATCAGTTTATTACTGCCACTGAAGTCTGTATTTCAGGATGCGATGCTGTTTCGCCGGGTTAACTGGGCCCTATGTAGAGTGCGCCACCCGCCGTGTGGGCAGGCCCAGCCACTGGGGGCAACGCCGTTTAATATGGGCACTAGTTTCCCCTTACAGGACCACCATCAGCGCCGGTGTAGTCTGCATGCAGCCTAAGGCAAAGTCAACAAGCTGCACACTCACCGCCGTGCCCCTCAGGTTCGGCCCTCGATGCCGGTGGCTGCCGGATATTCAGAACCTCTGCAATCGAGGCCTCGGGTATGCCAAAGGTCGTCACAGCTCCTCTCAGCTCGTCTTCTGGGGCCACGCGGGGTCCAGGCGGGGACGGACAGGTCACAATCCCACGCTCCCCGCCTCCGTGCCACCGCCTCAATCTCCAGCTCGTCTCCTGTGGGAAAGCAGCCTGTTAGGCCCGCCACGCCGGGGCCTCGATTTACGTGCCTCCTGGCTCGGCGCAGTGCCCTCCAGCAGGCGAGGGCCGCCTGGCAGCGGCAGGCCACCGGGGCGCCGCGCAGTCAAATCAGGCACTACTCACGGTCCGGTCGTTGCCCACTCGGTTCTCCGCCAGCAGGGATTGGCCCCGATAAGGACGGCGTGCAGCTGAGGCCCGTCGTAGCCGTATGTTCAGGCAGCAGAATGGGGGTTCGCCGCCCTGTTCTTCCGGGTCGCCGGCCGCCTCAGACTTTTCCCCTTGATCCGCAGCTCCAGCGCAGCAGCATGGGCTCCCAGTCGTTGCCCCAGGACGACAGGGCCGGGTTCCCCCAGGAACGGGAAAGAATGGCGACGGTTATAAGCGGATATCGGCAGGATATGTAGCGAGGGTTTCGGAGCCGCTTTAGCTTGCGGCCATTCCGCTCGGCTGCTAGCCACGCCCCCTTGCCTTTATTATTATTGCCAAGTGAGTGAGTGTACCTGTACAAAAAGAAAGGGCAAACTTTCAACCAGTTCCATTCATTACAAATCTTAGCCTTAGTTATGGCTATTGAAAGTGAACAGGTGCTGGAGGACGTAAAGCTAAGTCTGCACATATGTGAAGGAGCTGACTTTCTTCAGTGGTTTGTATTTTAAGTATTTCACTTTTTATTTTTGCAGTTTTGATCAGGATTCCCTATGCCATTTTCTTAACTTCTTCCTTATTTGATCTTTATATAGTTATTATTACAATTTCTATTTCTGCGTGAATCAGAAGGCGCTGCAGGGAACTCTATTCGTTAGGTCAGGGTAATCTCTGTGTAGAAGCATTGAAATTTTCAAATTTATTTTCGAGAAATCCCAAGGAGCGCTAGTCAGTATTTCTTGCAAGGCATCCTTGTTTCACACCAGTCTTTGTCTTCTACATCAACTGTTCGTGAGTGCTATATCCTGCCTCAATGGCTGAATTCCTGGATGCACTTTGTAAGATGAAAAGTAATTTTGACTAAGATTTTTCTAGATTTTACTGTATACAGTAGTTTTGTTCTAGATTTTATTGTATACAGTAGTTTTGGTATGAAACATTGCAAAATGGAGGCCTTATTGACCTCCAATTACTTTTGTGCATCTTTTCAGATAGACATTTACATAGATTTTTGCAAAGTTTATGTAAATATTTTGCCCTTTGCATCGATGAGCATTTGGTGTGTTTTAGCTTTGAACATGCATGTTTCAGTTTTCATAAATGGGAATGGTAATGCTTTTGTGCCCTGATGTATGGTAGGAGTGGTAGTAAACGGACACCAAGAGTAGCTGGTAAAGTGCTGCAGCCCACCACTTAACATACGAGTGATACTGACACTAGTAGCACCAATGGGCAGTCATGTGGGAAGTCCTCAAACGAAAAGCTATCCAAGGGTTTGGGAAATCAGTCAGCACCAGATCATTAAAACCATAACCGAAAGAACACAATAATAATATCACCCAAGCAGTGTGGTACAATCAGATAATATCTTTTTGTGGTGGTAAATTTCAAATTCCATTTGATATTTCGAGTGAAGGTGCCTTTTTAATGCTGGATGGTCGAGGATCTGGAAGCCCTAATAATGTAAGCAAGAAATTCCAAATCACCCTGTCCGAATGGGATTCCTGTTGTATTAATGAAACTAAACCTACCTTTTGGAGGCAACAGCTTTTGGCGACAAACTTTTCAAAAGCCCTTTTATTAGAGCAGGAAGACTGACCTGAAGCAAAAAGGGATTGATTCCAAAGATTCAAACCAGATTTCTCAAGCGCATGTCAACCACAGACAGCTTTATTTTCTACATCATTCTAGTCCATGTCTGCCCTTCAGAAGCTGCACTGTTTTGTTGGCTACAGAGAGGCTGGCACTTGGGTAGGCACATCTATACTGTGGAAGATATTAATAAAACTGGTCATAGATTTGTTATTCTTAGGATTAATAGGCAATTTCACTTAGAAATCTGGACATAGATGTATGGATGGAGAGACTCGCATTTAGGAATCACACATATCTGTATTTTAGCATATGTAGTGGACCTAAATGTATTAGATCAGATACCCATTTGACTGCAGAGACTGCTACACACTTGATGTCAGTATAATGACAATCAACTACTTCTGAAAGTCTTTGAAGCAAAGATCGCTACTATATTGTTCATTTGCCTTTGCACAAAATGTTGCTAAACATTTTATTATGTGCAATGCAACAGAGTACAGAAATTACTGTTCAGCATTCCTTTTATTCCCCCAATGCTTTGTGAGGCTTGAATTGGGCATTCACGCATTCTCTAAGCAAGTGGATGGGTCTTAATTATGTACATAAATAAATGTGGGTCTAGCACTACCAACACTTTAGCTGCTTTAATCTGCAAGGAGTTTGAAGGAATTAAAACTCCTACAAGGCTTGATTACAATAGAGGTTTGTCGAACTATAGTTTGCTATCAGACTGGAATACTGATTACAGCGATAAATTAGTTAAACGATAGTAAAACAAACTAAATGTATCAACAAAGCTTTAATTATGATCAAAAATAGATTTTGAAACTTAAGATCTGCTCACGCCCAAGAGAAGGTTATGGTTCTCCGACTCCTGAAGAGTATTTGTTATCGAATGTTAGACTGAAGGTTCCGCTTGAACAAATTAATCTATTGTGTTAAGCATATACTGGACAGGGCAACAAACTCAGATACTTATTCAGATTATGTCAACTAGACAAAACATTGCTCGAATCAATACCAGCTTTCAAGGCTTTATGTATCGAAGAAACGTTTTTCTGGGTTTATCTTGAAAAAGCACCAAGTATCTACTTGTGAAGAGGCCATGAAATTATGTTTAGGATGGAACACAAGTAAAACAAGTGCACAGACTGGTAAAGTTGTTTTACAATCGATTACAATGTTAAGTGCAAGAAAGTTGTGTAGAAATACTAATGCTTCCAGACATGTTTGTGACTAATGAAAATGTTTAGCTTTTGCAGCAAGACCCTTCACAGCAGTTGCAATAGGACAATATTTTGTTGTTTTAATCTTTAGACACATTATATTTTAAAGAGATTACTTTTAATTCATGAGTGAAGCATGCACATAGTGTATGAAGTACATACATAGCAAAATAAAGTTTGTATTCCCTGTATGCTAATGAAAAATAATCTTGAACCAGACACTACAAAAGCTGCTGACATGCTGGACCACATCATTTTGCATATGATGTGAACAGAATGTTGATTGTTAGGTAGGAATGGGCTCTTTTTTTATCCTTCACTGTGGAGATCATCTCTACTATATGTCTTATTGAAATTAGCGCTGTATTTGTTCTTCCTTAACTCAATGGGAGCCTCTACCATTTGATAATTTTGTGCTGAGACTGGTGAATTTGTGCCTCATTTTGAGCATGATTAAAGAGCAGGCTAAAGTGATCAAGCCAAGCATCTGGAAGGACATGTTCAGAGGCAGACTCATTTTAAAGTAAGACCCTCGCAACCAATTTTCAGAAATGTTGGGAGTCATGGTTCTTTGACACTTCCAAATTCTTTCACTTTCTTTGCTGGGCTTCCACTTTTTATGATGTTATTAGTTCACCAACTACCCCCCTTAGGGTTTTTGTGGTTGTGGAATTTAGTCTGACCTTTCTTATAGCGTTAACCTCCAGACATTCGGCATCCATCCAATTTAATGCTTGGAAATGGCCTGTGTTGATGCTGTGATTTCTGGTGAGTGCCTAAAGATCTTAGCTGTCTTGCTATCCTCAAGTTAAGGTTGGGTGTGATGTTTCTAAACTGATTAATTTTCAGTTCAACCAAGTTCATAAAGCTCAAGGAGTTCTTAAAGGCACTGGAGTAGAGAAATTCAACTGTAGATTACATGTTACTGTTACTACAGATTTTTAAAGTTATTCCTTATTTACTCCTTTCCACTTGCAACATATTGCACAAGTTACTAACTTGTGTAACGATATATCTGTAAGAGACAGTAGTTAGTGACAGATTCCTTACCTTAGAATATCCCCAGGCGTCAGGCTGGATCCGGAAAGTTTTTTGCGTAGCAGTACCCTTGCGCGCCGGTAGGCGGCGTCGTGCGGCTCCGCGTCCGCCGCCGGGCGTCGTGATCGCCGGGATGACGTCGCGGGCAGTACTTAGGCGCCGCCCCTGCGCGCTGACGTCAGTTCTGTACACGACTTTCCGCGCCAGGAACGCAGAGCCATGCAAGAAGCTGACATAGGTGTCTGAAAAATACTAGGGCCCTGAAAGGGATGTCCTTAACTCCTAGAAATCAGTTCGCAGAACGGGAGGATGGTGGGCGGTAGGAATCTGTCACTAACTACTGTCTCTTACAGATATATCGTTACACAAGTTAGTAACTTGTGCATCTGAAAGAGACACGTTAGTGACAGATTCCTTACCTTAGAATAGATACCCCAGCAATACCAACCCCGGTGGTGGGTCTGCGAACAAAGATCAGACAAGGAAGTCCTGGAGGACAGAACGGCCAAAGAAGCCGTCCCTCCGGACCTGACTGTCAAGGCAGTAATGCTTTGTAAACGTGTGCAGCGAGGCCCACGTAGCTGCCTGACAGATAACCGGCAGCGGAACACCGCGGCCCAAGGCCGTGGTAGCAGCCGTTGCCCTGGTGGAATGGGCACGCAGCCCAACAGGAGGTTCCTTTTAGCCAAAGAATAGCAGGTCTTGATGCACAAGGTAACCCAGCGGGAGATGGTCCTCTTGTGCACCGCCCGACCTTTTTGGCGCCCACGTAGCCAACAAAGAGCTGGTCATCCACCCGGAAGTGTTTTGTGCGGTCAATATAGAAAGAGAGCGCACGTTTTGGGTCCAGACGGTGGAGCCTCTTCCTCTCTGGAAGGATGCGGAGGCGGAAAGAAGGTGGGCAAAGTGATGGTCTGCCCAATGTGGAAAGCAGTAACCACCTTTGGCAAGAAGGACGGACGCGTCCGAAGAACAACCTTGTCTGGATGAACAGACAGAAAGGGAGGTTTGCAAGATAGAGCCTGGAGCTCACTCACCCGCCGAGCGGAGGTGATGGCCACCAGAAAGGCAGTCTTCAGAGTCAGAAGACGAAGAGGACAGTTATGTAGAGGCTCAAAGGGAGCGCACATTAAAAAGGTAAGAACCAAGTTCAAGTCCCACTGAGGCATCACAAACGGAACAGGAGGGAAGAGGTGAGTAATGCCTTTAAGAACCTGTTAACAACAGGGGACTTGAAAAGGGAGGGCTGATCAGGGAGCCTGAGGAAGGCCGAGATAGCACAAAGATAACCCTTGATGGTACCCAGGGCAGAACCCTGTTGGGCCAAAGAGAGAAGGAACAGAAGGACCTCAGAAAGAGGGGCAGAAAGGGGATTCACAGCCTTTGCTGTGCACCATGCCACAAATTTGTTCCACCTGCAGGCGTATACCACCTTAGTGGAGGGACGCCTGGCTGCCAGAATCACATCAGAAACTTCGGGAGGCAAGTCGAAAGGAATCAACTGCCGCCGCTCAATCTCCACGCAAGCAGGTGTAGACTGGACAGGTTCGGTGGAGGACCGTCCCCTGCTGCTGCGACAGAAGATCCTCCCGAAGAGGCAGACGGATCGGGGATCTACGCTCATATTGAGTAGCTCGGGATACCAAACTCTTCGAGCCCAGTCCGGAGCCACAAGAATGACTTGGGCCCGGTCGTGCCGAATCTTCTTCAACACTCTGGGTAGAAGTGGTATAGGCGGAAAGGCGTACAATAGACCGCAACTCCACTCGTGACGAAAAGCGCCGCCGAGCGAGTGCCGCCTTGGAAATTCCAACGCGCAGAACTGATGACATTGCGCGTTCTCTTCGGTGGCGAATAGATCTAACCAAGGCTCTCCCCACTGTAGAAAGAGTCCGTGCGCCACTTCCGAGTGAAGACGCCATTCGTGATCCATCATGCACCTGCGGCTGAGTTCGTCCGCCCTGGCGTTCAGGGAACCTGCCAGGTGTTGAACCACCAGGAACATGCCCTGATGTTCCAGCCATGTCCAGAGGCGCAGAGCCTCCTGACAAAGGGTCCACGACCCCACCCCGCCTTGTTTGTTGCAGTACCACATGGCGGTGGTGTTGTCTGTGAACACCTGCACTACCTTCCCTTTGACAGAGGGAAGGAATGCCTTGAGTGCAAGTCGGATCGCCCGGAGCTCCAGAAGGTTGATATGGAGCCGGGACTCCGCCGGAGACCAGAGGCCTCTGATCTCCGCCTCTCCCATGTGACCGCCCCATCCCAGAAGGGACGCGTCCGTCACAACTGTGTGCTCTGGCTGGGGAAGGGAGAGGGATCTGCCCATGACCCATTGCCGGTTCGAGAGCCACCACTGCAACTGTTTTGCAGTCCCCTCCGAGATCTGGACGTGATCGGACAGGTCGCCCTGGTGCTGCGCCCACTGGAACTTCAGGTCCCACTGCAGAGCCCGCATATGCCATCTGGCATGAGTGACCAGCAGGATGCAGGAGGCCATGAGGCCCAGCAGCCTCAGGGTCATCCGTACCGAAACCCAGGATAAGGGCTGAAAGATCGGAATCATAGCCTGAATATCCCGGACTCGCCGTTCGGGAGGATAGGCCCGAAACTGCGTCGTGTCCAGAACTGCTCCGATGAAAAGGAGCTGTGGAGAAGGAATCAGATGCGACTTTGGCACATTGATGGAGAACCCCAGCGAGTGCAGGAGTTCGGCCGTAGTCTGGAGGTGGGAGACAACTGCCTGGGACGAGCCCGCCTTCAGCAGCCAGTCGCCGAGGTAGGGGAAGACTGAAACCCCTGCCCGGCGCAGATGAGCTGCGACCACCGCCATCACTTTCGTGAACACCCGAGGGGCACTGGTAAGGCCAAAGGGGAGCACGGTGAACTGAAAATGCTCGAGGCCTACCGTGAACCGAAGGTAACGCCGGTGGGCCGGCAGGACGGGGATGTGGAAATAGGCGTCCTGCAAGTCCAACGCTACCAACCAGTCTCCGGGGTCGAGGGCAGTCAAGACCTGAGCTAGGGTGAGCATCTTGAACTTCTTCCTTCCGGAGGAAGCGATTGACGTTCCGGGAGGTCCAAGATAGGACGCATGTCCTCCTTGTCCTTTTGGGCACCAGAAAGTAGTGGGAGTAGCAACCACGCCCTACTTCTGGGGTCGGAACATGCTCGATGGCCCTCTTGGCCAAGAGGGCCGTGACTTCCTTCTGTAGAAGCACCAAGTGATCCCCTGACATGCGGTGGAATTGAGGTGGCATGGCTGGGGGTGGTCTCGAAGGGGAGGGAGTAGCCCTTCGGACAATGTCCAAGACCCACTTGTCCGAGGTGATGGGACGCCAGTGGTGAAGGTGATGGCGGACCCTGCCTCGACTGGCGTGCTGTGCACCTGAAAGGAGGGACTAGGAGGGCTTGGAGGCCGCGGACGGGTTGGAGGTGGTGGCCTGACCCGCACGCTGGTTGCCCGAACCGCCACGGCGGTATCCACGCCCTCGGCCACGCGAAGGCGCTTGCTGCGCGGGCCGTTGGCCGGGCTGTGGACGTGACTGGGCGCCCCTTCCGTGGCCACGAAAGGGGCGAAAAGCAGACGCTTGCGGAGGGCGCACAACAGCAAGGCCCAGGGACTTAGCAGTAGCCCGTGAATCCTTGAAACGCTCCAGCGCATGGTCCGCCTTGAACCAAAGAGACCGACTCCATCAAAGGGCATGTCCATGAGAGTATTCTGGACATCCCCTGAAAACCAGTGGTTCTCAGCCAGGCGTGGCGACGCAGCGCCACCGTCGTTGCAAGCGATCTGCCCAGCGAGTCGGGCGGTATCAAGGCCACAGCGGATGGTATACTTAGCCGCATCACGCCCTTCCGCAATAGCGGGTAAGCAGTGTCTGGACCTCCTCAGAACACTGCGGCAAAACATCAGCCACCGAATCCCACAGGGAGTGGGTGTATCGGCCCAAGAGGCAAGCGGTATTAACAGACCGCAAGCCAGCACTGGAGGAAGAGAAAGCCTTCTTCCCAAAGTGATCCAGGCGCTTGGATTCCCTATCCGGAGGGGCGGTAGGGAAGGCTGTTTGGGAGGCAGAGGCTTGGACAACCAAGCTCTCAGGGGTGGGGTGTTGGGAGAGAAACAGGGGTCGCCCGGAGCCGGGCGATGGCGTCGGGCCACGTTCCTATCCACAGGAGCCCCTGTGGTGGGTTTGGACCAGGCACCCAAAAGAACGTCAGTGAGTGCATCGTTGAACGGCAGCACAGGCTCCGAAGAGGAGGCCGCCGGCTGAAGCACTTCAGTCAGGAGGTTAGTCCTGACGGCCACTGTAGGCAACTGGAGATTTAAGGCTCCAGCAGCTCTACGCAACACCGTTGCAAAATTAGCCCCCTCCTCCGTTGCCACGGGAGGAGACAGCATGCCAGAGTCGGGGAGGTATCCAGCCCACTGGCATCCCCAAGTTCCTCAACCCAGTCCGGGTCAAACTCGCACTGTTGTGTGAGAGGGTCGTCAGACCCTCCCAGCTCTCCTGGTCCTCCTCAGGTTGAAAAGATGGAGGAGGAGGGACATAAGGGACCCAAGGCCTCATCGGGCGCCGGAACCGGCGCCGGGCGACGCCGGTCCGGCTCCATGTCCGGACCCGGGAGAACCGGGAACGACGCCGCCCGGAGCCCCGGACGGGCGCCGGAAACGGCACCGGGGACATCGGCGCCGGCGGAGGCGTGGTTAGGTCAACCGGCGCCGATGGAGGTTGCGGCACCACCGGAACCGGGTCGAGGCCGGGGCCGGAGCCGAGGCCGGGACGAAGGCTGGTGGGACAGGCGACGCCGGGACCGGAGTCGACGGCGACGCCGGAGCAACCCCATGTGGCCCGCGGGCCCGAAGGCGCACCGGAGGGACCTCGAGGCCCGAAGAGGCGGGCCATGGCCGACAGGAATTTCTGTACTCGGCCGGAGTCGCCCGAACCCGGGAAGGACGGGTAATGCGGGGGCAACTCGACAGGCACGTCCGGGGCCGCGGGGCGGGACGGTGCCGACAGGGACCTCAGCCGAGTCGCGCGACCGGCGAGGCGAAGTCTTAGAGCGATGACGCCGCTTAGACTTCTTGTGCTTCGACTTACCGGAGGAGCGCGAAGACTTGGATTCCGACGAACGGCGGGGACTCCGCGTCCGGCCCTCGACCTCTCCCGGGACCGGGGCTTGCTGCGGCGCGGAGCCGACTGCCGGACTTCAAGGAGCTTTCGAGACCGCTCTCGCAAAGCCTTCGGATGAAGTTTCCGGCAGTCAGGGCACGACTCGTGTCGTGGCCTCGGCCGAGGCAGAAGAGACACTCGAGGTGGGGGTCCGTGATGGACATCATACGACCACATTCCTCGCAGGGCTTAAAGCCGGGCATCCCTACGACACCTTAGGAGTCGTGAAGACTCGTTGAAGAGAACAGTGAAAAATTTCACAAAAAGATAGTCAAAAAGTGACTAGGGCACTGCTCTTCCCGGATCTGCGCTTACTGGCGCGGAAAAAGAAGAACTGACGTCAGCGCGCAGGGGCGGCGCCTAGTACTGCCCGCGACGTCATCCCGGCGATCACGACGCCGACGACGGACGCGGAGCCGCACGACGCCGCCTACCGACGCGCAAGGGTACTGCTACGCAAAAAACTTTCCGGATCCAGCCTGACGCCTGGGGATATTCTAAGGTAAGGAATCTGTCACTAACGTGTCTCTTTCAGATATACTCCATACTTTGGAGGTGATTTGTCACTTCTAAGTGTAATTCTCATTTCCCAACTGGGCTTTGAAGGTGGGAAATCAGAATGGGATTGTCATCACTTTCCAACTGCCTTTCAATGCTTGCTTCTAAAGAACTACTTAGACAAAGGAAATCGGACGGTATGTAATTGAGAAAGATCTACTGCTGCTTAACAACAGGATAGGTCGAGTCTTACTGTAAACAATGTGCATGGTGCATCTTATTTACATAATGAGACAGAAAGTTGTGAGCTTTCTTTTCTTTCCTATTGACTTCTGGATTGTGGTAATACAAGTCTCCGTAGCTTCTGGCCTTTAGAAAATCTAACTCGGGCGAAGCCTGACGTCTGGGCAAGATGGCGGCTCATTAATTGAGCTCCCGCCAGCATGCAGCAACCGGTCCTCTTCCTATCGTCATCCAGTGGTGCAAATCGCCTGAAATAGAGTGCCCCAATAGCCGAGGGCTGCCCCTGCTCGTGGGAGCCGGAGAACAGGTCATCCTGAAGCCCAACACTGGGCCTACCAACTTCCTCCCGCGGTCCTGTCGCCCGCACAGCAGCTTTGGAGCAGACATCTCCCCACCCCGGTCACCAGAGGACAGCGGTAGGAAGCTGGGCTGTCCCAGGCCTGACGGGGACCTGGCGCAACAGCACCGCCTACAGCACATCTCAGCAGCATGCCCTATATCGGGGCTGGTGGCCTCAAGAATGCGTAGACCTGCGAGGGGCCGGGCTGTGACAACAACCTCACAACCTCCCTACTGCAGACGCGGAGTGCGGGACCCAGCAGCAGCAGTGATCAACTCATCTTCTTGCCCTTGCAGCCCCAGTCAGGGCATGCATGCCCTCAGCTATATCCTTTACATCGGTGAGACCCTTACTGGAGCACCAGCCCCCACCGGCCTGAAGCTCACTTTCGCCCTGCCAGAGATGCGGGGACAGAGATGACAGTCAACAAACCGTGGATCCTCCACATTCCCCTGTTTGGACTTTCCCAGGCTACCTAGCACCCCCCCTCCTCTGGAGTGTTGCCCTGCAGACATCGCAGCCTGCTCTTCCTTGCTCCGCAGGGGGTCCTGGCTGTTGGCTCCTACACCACCTAGAGGCACTGAGAGAAGAAGAGGCGCGGCCAACTTCCAGGTACAAAAGGGAGTGCTGGTGCCATTGTGTTCGAGGCTCTGGAGGGGCCTCCCCCACCCCCAAGGGGTACTGATCCTGCCCCTCCTCTGAGACGAGACCAAAGGGCACCGCCATGCTGGTTTCACTTGGGCATCGCACTCCACCATGCTTGTGCTCATTTACAGACTTATACCTGGTCACCAGCTGGGTCCCCCATCCTCCTTCCTGCGGAGTATTGTACTTTGATCATCCCTGCTCACTTTGGCCTCCCCCGCCATGTCGAAGTCCACTAGGCATCTCCTGTTTACGGAGGCAGCGACTGGGAAGCAGCCTAAGCTGGCGAAGGACACAGACTCTGCCCTGGAGGTCATTCTTAGGGAACTTGGAACTCTTAAGATAACGCTCACGGAAGTGGCGGAGAACACCTCCAAAAGCTCAGCGGACACGCAAAGTATTCAGCAAGATATTGCCTCCTTCAATGACAGGCTGACCATGGCTGAATCCCACCTAGACCAGATCGATGAAAAATTTGCAGTCTCGATCAACTGGGAACAAGATCATTGGCACCGCCAGAAAAATATTGTAGAGGTGGAAGACCAGTCCCGCAGGGACAACATTCGTATTTCAGGGGTGCCGGAAAAGCTAGAAGGAGACTACATCATGGGTTTTTTGGCCCACTTCCAGACGGCCCTCACCAGCCTGTCCTATAGCCCTCACTTGGAGTCCCGGAGGATTCACAAGATCAGTCAACACAGACCACAGCTCAAGGACGGCACTGGGCAGATCATCAGCATGCTTCCTGAGGCAACAACAGGCCAGCCAAGTTCTAGAGGCGGCAAAAAAGAATGGTTCCTTTCTTCATGATGGGCATAAGATTTTACTGTCCCAAGACTTTACCCCAAAAACACAGGGCAGACGCTTTCTCCAGCTGCGACCCTGTCTTCGTCAATGTGGCATTCGCTGTGGCCTCCTGGATCCGGCACTTATGCTGATCACCCATGATAACAAAACAACGGAATTCCACAATCCTGGTCAACTGGAGGGGTATCTGGAAGAGGCTGTGATGGCTGAAAAGGACTTGGTTCTCGCCATGCGTTCTGCCGACTTTCCACCTTTACCCATGCTGGCTGGCCCTGTGGGGGCCCACTATGAAGAACGCCAGCGGCTGGAGAAAGTTACCAGACATAAGACAGCCTTACCCGCAAGGAACCAGACTCGAGGGACAAGTCCCGGACCCGTATGAAGTCCTCTACCTCTGCTGAAGAGACATCCCACCCTTGAGCTCCTGCTGGGTCAGGTCAGTCAGATGCACACCACACTACCCGACCCTCCACACTGCTGATCGAAAACACACGGTCGCCCAATGGCCCCTCCCTCTTTCCACTGGTCCCACAATAGCACCCGAGAAACGGTGGCCACCCCCACCCCCACCCACACCATAACCTGCATGTTTAGAAGGTCCCAGTTGCTGCACCTCAGCACCCTGGCAATCCCCTCTGGCCCGACCAAAGTAAGTTTCCCTCTCCCAGACGGTGGATCGCACAGCGCCTGCCCGTAGTCCCCTTGTCCTCTTCGTGCACCCTCCCCACCTCCCCCGGCCATAGACTTCATCCACTCAAGCTTTCTTCATAGACACCCACTGTGGGGGTCCATGGCCTGGCCCTATCACTTGGCAGTGATCTCATTGAACGTGAACAGTCTCACCCATTACACGAAACGCTGGAAGATCTTTAGTTATACTCCTTCCCTGAATCCTGACATAGCTTTCCTATATGAGACCCACATATCGGAGGAGTCGTCGTCAAAAGTGCTCCACTGACTCTCCCTGGTGAGGAGAGCAACAGTGCTCGACCGCTGCTTGCCGATGTGTGGTCTGATCGGCAGCAGACTTTGATAGGCCCCCCTGCATATCAGATTGCACCAGACGATCTGTGTTTGCTGCTGCACCATCATGTTAGGGCTCCCAATGCCCTGGAAACCTCTCCTACAAAATGGCGTCCCTATAATCACTGCATAGCCAAAACAAATTTTGACCTCTCCGTTCAGGTTCCTAGAAAGGAAAGATGGACGATGATTTCTCCTCTCAGGTTCCTAGAAAGGAAAGAAGGACTATGATTCCATAGCACTAGTTTTCAAATAGGGCAGCCATCTTGTAATGGACACAGTGATCTCCACTCTATTAAATGAGATCGAAATGTCCTATAGGGACAGACTTCTCACAACGACCGAATGGTATGTCGGAATAAACATTGCTGCTTCAATCTCTCTCTCTCCTTATCTGGAAAATCACTGATGATCTCTAGCTCTATCCTCCACACATTCTGTCAGCCCCTCACTTCTGCCTATACGCGCTACTACTCCAGCAATTATTTAGTCAGCAGATAGTTGTATTCCCCAAAGTTTCCATTGACTACTTTTACAAGTATTTTACCCCTCTAACCTCCGGTACTTTTATCCATCATGGAACAATACACACAAAGTTCTAACGATAACTTATTGGCTCGGGTGGGCTACAATGCTTTCAAGATCATCTACCCTCCAAACCTATCTAAAAATGCAACAAAGAATTTCAAACATAAATTACTCAAACAGAACTCTGAAACGCTGATCTCCGACTCCCGTTTCTGTCCCAAAAAAGGCACCCTAGTTAATGATCTTATCTTCTTCACAAACAGTAGAGCACAATGGAGGAGAGCGATTACCTCCTCACTCTGAATTCACTCTTTCAAAAAAACACCCCAAGGACTACGCATTTCCATTGTACCTTCACCTATCTTCCAGGCCGAAGCAACCATCTCATTATACAATAATGGAAACATACTCATACAATCATCCGACAGGAACCTAGAAAGATTCAACAAAATCTTTTTCAAGATCAAAAACACGGTCTAGAACAATACCCTCTCCTACCCCCAGTAGCTCTGCCTACCATCTTCCTACCGAATCACAGTCGCACCCGTCTTTCTCCCCACCATACCACCTAATTCACCTCGCGACCACTCCATATCCTACAACAGAACCGACTCTATTAAATACAGACCATCTCATCACAGCATTGCCTCTTCCCCTCTCCCACCATCCTCCCATCTCACATGCCCTCTCTTGCATCTCACAGGAGGAGCAAAACTAATATACAGGACTGTGATCCTGTCAGAGACCCCAAACTGAATGGCCCCAGGACCTCTATCCGCCCATCCAGGTACAGGTGCTCCCTCCTCACGCGGTTGAATAACCTATCGAATATTTACTCAACCTCTTCCACTAATATGATCGCATACACTGACCAGAAACACCCAAATCCTGCAACTGTCGAGACATGGGGACCCCTACCATCTCCTCTACCTATCATCACTCCCAGCTCCCAAAACTCTGGCCCACACTCCCCGCCCTCTTCCCCCCACCTCTCCTGCCTCCTACCAAGTCCCTCCCGGCTATTCCACCACCCCGGAGAGTCTGCCCACGACTTCCATCCCCAGTCCAAGCCACGCTTGCTCCTACAGCATCAGTCACCCTACCCTGGAGGGCAAACTTAATGCCATGGATAGAGACCTCCAGCTTATCAAAGCAGACCTCCAGAAACTTATACTCACCACCTCAAAGCAGGAGAATTGCTGGAACCACACTCAGGCACCCAAAGTTAACAGAACCACAGACTCTAATCAACACACCTAACTACTAATAGATGTTCCAATGTATCCAGGCATATGACTTCAAACACTGAGAACTCTATTATTATACCTTTGAGATCAAGACCCCATCCCAATGCTTCTACAAAACCTCAGAGAATCACCGAACGTCTTTCTGACAATTATATTTACTCGCTGCCAGGTTCCTGCAGCCCCATTCTTGTGGGCTCAGCCCCTTTTCAGTTCACTATCCAGACCCTCCCCGCCAACCCTCTCAGAGAACCTTAAAACTCTGAACAGGAGTAATCTTCTACAGGTCCCAACTACTCATCATGAGACACTAACGACCAAATCTCATATCAGGTCCATGCTTCTCAATTACAGATCAGCGGTTAAACATGTTGCAGACATCACTGATCTCATCCTTGCTCAATACCTTGACCTCCTAATTTTAACCGAACCCTGACTCAATGATACTTTCTCACCCAATATGGACATTCTAGTTCCACCCAACTTTGACATCAGACTAGATAGACCAAGAAAAACAGAAGGCGGCTTGGCATGCATTTTCCACTCCTCGCTCACCCTGAACAAGCTTACACTGCTCCAATATCCTTTTGTGAATATCTAGGTATCGATATATGGAACAACAACAAGATAGTATGCACTCTACACACTCTATACCACCCCTTGGGCAACAATCTTCCTTTCACTGAACAGCTAATGGAGACCATTGAATGTAACACAGACCAAAACACGAACCAGATCTTCCTCTGGGATTTCAACATTCACTGGAATGACACTAATGACCATCTACTGAACACCTTCAAAGCCTTCTTTTTGGACCTCATTCTCACCGAATCATGTAATGGCCCTACACATAATAGAGGCGCAACCCTCAACCTTATCTCCAAAGACAATGTCATACGAATGGAATCCATATCCCCTTGTGACTGGTCTGATCACTATCTAGTTTCCTTCCTTATCTTGGGAAACGCTAGTTCGACAGGGGCAACCACGTAAAACCACACAATGGACCAGAGACCTGAGAAATATTAACCTTACTGAGCTATCTTCTAGCAGCAACAGAATCTTACAACCTCCTACAAACATGGTGAATGTTAATGATCTCACAGATCACTATTTCCAATCTATGTCAGATATTCTCGACGCAGTTGCTCCGAAACAGCTAAAAAGACTCCCCTGCAAACCATCCAAACCCTGCTTCAACTGCAACGTTAATGAAAAAAGACACAAGTTAAGACTTGCTGAGAGAACTTGGAGAATCTCTCCCTCCCTCTCTCACCTCAAGCATCTGAGATCGATAAGATGTGCCTATAATAAACATTCGTAGATCTAAAACAGAATACTTTAAGACACAACTAGATGAAGCCAAAAACAGACCCAAAAAACTATTTGAACTTATCAAGCAACAAGCAACCCACAACCCTAACTCTTACTCTGGAGATAAAGTATCATCACTCTGTGGAAATGACTTCTTCACCCATTTCATGCAAAAATCCAAGAAGATCGATTCAGAACTACATCTCGCCTCCCAACGTCCACCAAACCATTCCCTCCCCAATCTCCTTCCCATTCAACAACGGGGAAATACCCCCCAAACAAGCTCCTCCTCAAAAAACAATGCTACCTGGAATGCTTTCAAAATTCCAGGAGAAGTCGACATTCTCAACATAATAACATTGCTGCAACCCTCCAGCCATTTCTTTGATACTTTGCCCGCTAAACTTACCAAAGAACTAAAATCCTCCATTCTACCGCTCTGGACTAGGATTATTAATGCATCCCTATCTCAGGGCCTGATGCCGGACTGTCTAAAAATAGGACAGGTCACTTTTATGCTCAAAAAGCCTAATGCAGATCAGTCTGACCTCAACAACTTCCGTCCCATTACCAACCTCCCCACACTAGCAAAGGTCCAAGAAAAATGTGCGCACTTACAACTCTGTGTCCATATCGATAAATTCCATCTTCTGGACGATTGCCAATCTGGCTTCAAAAAGGGACACAGCACTGAAACAGCGCTAACACATTGTTGAGGATGCCCTGAGACTGCTTGATCAGAATGAATCATGCCTACTTATACTACTGGATCTATCCTCCACATTTGACACGGTTAAACATGACAGCATGATCAGCCTTCTGGAGGCAAGGATGGGGCTATCCGGACCCGATGCAAGCTGATTTGCATCATTCCTACACAACAGATCTCAAAGAATAAAAAAATCAAGCATACACTCTCTTCTCTGACTCCACTCCAGTCTATATCGGAGTACCTCAAGGAGCCACGCTCTCTCCTATGCTACTCAATCTGTTTATGGAACCCCTCACGGAAATTCTAAAACGCTCAAATATTCTTTATCATATGTATGCTGACAACACTCAATTATACTTGAAAATCTCAACCCCCGAAGAAGTCAAGACTCTCAACCACACCCTGCTGCAAACCCAGCATTGGCTAACCCACAACCACCTCATGCTCAACGCCCTCAAAATGGAATTCCTCCTGATCAACCCGCCCCCCCCCCACAACTGCTTTGTTCCATTACATGAATGGCTCAAACAACTTACAGCTCTCAACTGTGTCCAGACTATCATTGACTCAACGAGATCGCTCTGGACAAATATCTGAATATGCAAGATCATATCAGAGCAACAACCAGGGGAGCCAACTATCAGCTGAGCATCCTAAAGAAAATCATACCTTTCTTGCCCCCCCGACGACCTTCGCGTGGCAGTACAATTCCCTTGTCATTTCCAGATTAGACTACGGGATTTCTACTCTCGCAG
The DNA here is from genome assembly GCA_963921515.1 of Calotriton arnoldi. NCBI lineage: Eukaryota > Metazoa > Chordata > Amphibia > Caudata > Salamandridae > Calotriton > Calotriton arnoldi. The sequence continues at coordinate 1,903,068 of CAWUFW010002057.1, read as the reverse complement.
GCCTGCCCAAAACAAGGTTGGCACCATTAAGAGCTGTGCTGAACTCAACAGCTAGACTAGTCTCGGGATCCAGGAAGTTTGATCATACCAGTCCAGACCTAAAACTTTTAAACTGGCTCCCACTTGAAGCAAGGATTTAGCTGAAAATAGCCTGCATAACTCATAAGGCTCTACACCACAACACTCCCATTTACCTGGCCAATAAACTTGAGCGGTCAGGGGGCAGTCGCTCCTTGAGAAGTGCCAAATCCCTATTGCTGAAAACACAGAAGCTCAAAAAGAAGACAACATACAATCGCTCATTCTCTGGCCTAGCTCCTAGAATTTGAAACTCACTGTCACCCACTATCATAACCAATACCTTGATTACTGCCTTCAAAATAGAAATGAAAAGACTTAAGACTCTATTAACAACTTTACTGAACTCAGGATGAATCTAATGTTGACAATATTTGATCCTTATTCAATTTACTATATGTATGCTCTGCAGTTCTTGCTGTTCTCCCTTATAACTATCTTTGCCATTTACTCTGTTTGTATAACCTGTCTACGATTTGTTCAGCGCTCTAATACCCGGATGAGTCACGTCCGCGCTTTATAAAACTCTTGGGATGGGACGGGAATACCATGTGTGCAAAGTTCAGCCAGGGGCGGGTGAGGCTCTCTTTAACAAACCTTATCGCAAGGGCGGCGTCACCATATTGTTGGCTAAGCATTTACCAGCCAAGACCCTTCAGGTATGGTGTGACCCACATGCCTGCTTTATCCTCATTAAGGTCTCCATTCATGACAGGTCCTCTTTATCAGCTCCACATATGCCCTGACCCATTCCAAGAAATCTATCTATGCTGCTCTAACCAAGAGCATCCACCAGTACCCCAAAACAAAACTTATACTGGAGGTTGATTGGGATATGGTCCCCGAACTCTTCATGGACATGCCCAGCCAGCCCTTGCACCACACCACCACGGAAAGGGGCCTTCTCTGATCTAGGTGTCACACTTCTCTCTAATGGATCCCTGGAGGCTGCTCCACCACACTTCGAAGGACAATACATATACCTCTGGAGTGCATGGCACCAGGTCTAGGATAGACTTCCTCCTTCTCAGTGCAGCATTGGTAGGCAACTTGGTAGATGCCACCATGATCCCCCTCCGGGATCTTGGATCAAGACTTGATCCAACTCAGTCTTGATTTGGGCGCAATAAAATTGGTGCCTCAAACCTATGTACAAGGCCCCTGCGGACAGGAAGCAGTTGCGATCTTACCTACCAATCTTTCTAAACACCAACGAAGGGTCAATAGATTCATATGGCACCCTATGGGCATCAGCTAAGGCCGTAGTCTGGGGGGATTTAAGGCATGACACCTCCCAGTTGACGTGCGAGGCCTCGTGCAAACAGATCCCATTGGAGTCTACCCTCACCTCTCTTACTGCCCAATATTCTCAGTCCCACTCATGGGCTGCACTGCGGGCCTTACTGCAGGCAAAACACAAACACAACACAATGTATACCTCTAAGGAAGAAACATCTCTGTTCCGCCTTAAGCAGCACCATTAAGAGGGGGTGAGAAGGCCGGACGTTTCCTGGTGCTGCAGCTACAGAAGAAGGACTCCTTGCACGCAATACCGGCCATTCGGCGGGATGATGGCCAGCTCCTCACCCACCAATGTGAGATCTTAGAGTCCTCTACGGCTTACTATGTGGTCCAGGACATTTACACCTGACGATATTGGGGCCTTCCTGACCCGGAATGCAACCCTGCGCCTCTCGTTCGACCAGACTGGATTTAGATGCCAACATCACCCCGGAAGAAGTCCTTGAGGCGATTGATGGTTTGCCTTATGGCAAGGCCCTGGGGTTGGATGGCTATCCCTCTGAATACTACACGGTCCACATGGACATGCTGACTACCTTGCTTTGCAAGGTGTGTATTGTGAGGCAGCACCGCCACACAGCAGCCTTGCTAAAGCTAACAGGGCCTCCATGTCCCCGCTCCCTAAGCCAGGCAAAGACCCGCTGAGTTGTTCCAACTACCTCACTGCTAAATGTAGACACGAAAATACTAGCTAAAGTGTTGGCCAACAGGCTTAAGCTGGTAATGCCCTGCTTGATACACAAGGACCAAGTTGAGTTTGTACGCCATCGCACATCAGCATCCCATCTCTGTATTCTGTTCGGCACAACAAGGATGAAAAGCTTGCGGCTTCGCTGGATGCCAAGAAAGCTTTAGACTGGCTTGAGTAGGATTACCTTTTTGGCTGCTGTAGCTGTGGAATAGGGCAGGTGTTTCTAAACCAGATCCGGAGATTGTAATAATGACCTACAGTCACAGTTACCTGCAACAGTCATGCCTCTGCCCCCTTTGAGGTCCGCAGCAGTACTAGACAGGGTTGCCCTTTGTACCCTCTTCTCTTTTTCCTAGCCCTGGAGCCCCTGGAAATCACCATACGCACTTCCCCTGACATTCACTGCATTCTTCTCCATAGTGTGGAGAACAAACTAGCCATGTATGCGGATGATATTGTGGTGACCCTCAACCATCCTGCTGCCTCACTGCGGGCTTTTATCACTCAAATCACACATTTCTCTTCTGTCTAGGTGTATGGGAAAAACTGGGGTAAAAGTGAGGTCCTCCCTATTACAGACCACACACAGCTGCGACTGCCACTGCAGGCCTGCCTTTTAAATGGTGTTCCTCCTCCACAAAATACCCTGGAATTCAAGTCACCCTGGATCTCTAGAACATAGTGGATGGCAACCTGGACCCCCTCCACATGAGCTTGGCCTCTCCCTTTAGGGGAACACGCAAGAATTGAAAATGAATGTGATGCCCGATTGAACTAGGTGTTTACCATGCTCCCACTCCCCATCGCAGCTTGCTTGATGGACGCTCTCTACAAAACCCTGAAAACCTTTTTGAGGGTGACTGGAAGCCACTACTGAAGCTGGAGAAGCTCTATGTCGCCATTGAGTAGGGCAGCCTGCACCTACCAAACGTTCGTTGCTACTGGTGGGCATCCTAGTTGGAGCCCCTTAAATACATTATACATATCACTTTGGACACACCCTATTGGGTGCGGATGGAGCACTCACTCCTTGGCCGCCTGAGGGGGCTTCAAAGTGTTGCATACTGGAGGCGCCCAAACTGATCATGTCCTATCCTGTTTTGGCCGCCACAATCTTAGCATGGCAAACCAGTTGCTGAAGATCCAGCCCACTGTTTACGCAAAGGCCCCCCTGTGGTGTAACGCCTCTTTGTTGAATGGGGGGCAGTGCCCAATTTGCCAGCGTTTGAATCCAGGGGTCTAAACCACCTCTCCAACCTGGTCAATGACGGGGCCTTCAAATCCTTTGCTGAGGTTTAGGAACAGTACAGCCTCCTTGTGAGCCACTTTTGGGACTACCAACACCTACGCTCAATGCGCCTTGGGCTCTCCCCCCGCTAGATCTGCCCTCTTCACCACTGATGGACTACCTGTGGCAGAAGGGTACCCATAAAGGGACAGTATCCGCGCTGTACCGGATCTTGATGGACGGCCTCTATTCTATTCCGCTGACCCACTCCCTGCAGGAATAGTGGACTGACAGGTTGCAGGTCACATACTCGGAGGCCGACTGGGGAGATCTTCTCGGGGGGGATCACAATAGATCCCTTAGGGAAGCCCGCCTCAATTTCAGTTATTTTGAGGTAATGCATCATTACCACTGGTTACCCCTCCAACTCCATAGGTCCTCCCTCCTCTCATCCGGTTCATGCTGGAGGTGTGGATCACTGGAGTGGGACATCGATCACGTCCTCTGGGACTGCCCCGCTCTGGCGACCTACTGTCACCGCAACCATCAGATAGACTGTGCCTCTTGCAAGGGCCCTGAAAGTGCAAACTGTTCTCCTCCATGACTGCCCAGGGGCTGGGAATGGTCCCTATGCTCTTTGATGCACTGTTATACGTAGACCAGGATGGTGACTTTGGTACTCAAGATCCAACATTTGCTGATGTGCTAGGCCCGGTGTTCACTGTAATGATTGATAATTCTTTGTACTGTACCTAAGCAAAATGTTGAATAAACAGAACTTTAACAAACCAAAACAAAAAAAGAGGCCTGCTCTTTTACGATTGGGGGGACTTCCATATCCCATGATGCCTTGTACTGTCAATTGCCTTCAGATTCAGTTCCTTTTGACAGATACATGGAGATGAACACACATGAATCTTTTTAATGATGCATGATCAAGACAAAGCAGAGGAGGGCAGTTTATCATTTCAATGAATATGGTTATGAAGCAGAACCAGGTCTACAAGTAACCATTTCTTCTGCATCATAGGACTTTCATTGATAGTCCTAAACATTAAAATATAATTGCTGGGTTAAAATATTCTCCCTAGCAGCTGCTGGTCATTCAGTAGAACTGGAAGTGGAATTACCTGCTGCAAATCACAGAAACTCTGTGTCTCTTGGCAACAAGAATGTGGCAGTAGGCATCCTGCACCGACCTCCACAGGGCACAATCAATCCCTGTTTGAGAAGCAGAATGATTTGGTAGTGCACTAGCATGCAGAATTTTTCTCATTTGATTCAATTTTTTATTAAAAAGTACAAACTTAGGATTGGTCCAAAACCCTTCTTCTGGCCTTTTTTCCAATTAAGGAACTATCTTGATAATGCTTACCAGTTCCTCTCCCTTGAGGGGAGAGGAACTGGCTCTATTGCTCATTTTTTAATCAGTGCTGTAGCCTCCTTGTGCAGATCAGTTAGATGGAACTTCGATTACTGCTTTGAAGGAACGGATGGTAGAGGAACTTGGAAGCACAGTTAGTCAGTAGCAATTTGTCATTTGTGATCTTTTACCACATTTTTAGAAGTTTCATTTCAGCAAGTAGTTAACGAAGGTGGAAGGAAGGACAAGTCACTAGCGACTGGGACGATTTATTTATCAATCCCCTTATTTTTTGGGTAATACCCTTGGGCCTATTGCTGTTGCTAATGTAGAACCAACGAGGCGACTGAAGCTTCTGTCTTGTGAAGTAGACACAGCACCTGTGTATGCACTGTGACCTGAAGAATTTCATCCTCTCTTTCAGAACCACTTACAACATTTCAGCCATAGTCTGGTAATTTCTTCCTCTGAATGAGGACCAAACAAGGAAGAGACAGAAATAGGAAGATTTAAGATTTTTAATAGTGCATCTGGCTTTAACAAAGTCAGACGTCACCATGACATATAGCGTAAGTTGGTTTAATGGCAGTAAATTGCTTGCCCTAGCCCTAAAAACTACCCGACCCCTCACCCTGAGCCCTAAAACTGCACTTAGCCCTGAAAACTGCCCCTTCCCCCCACCCTGAGTCCTAAACCCCAGTCCTAATAACTAAACCGACACCCAGCCCTAAGAACTGCCCCTTTCCCCCGCCCTGAACCTTAAAACCCAGGCCCTGCCCAAATAACTACCCCAACCCCAGCCCCTCGCCCTGAGCCTTAAAACCTCCCCAGACCTAAAAACTGCCACTTCCCCCGCCTTGAAACCTAAATAAAAAGTAAAAAAAGTACTCACCAAGCAGTCATTGCATCTGCTGACTGTAGGAAGTCTCCCACACCCCACCCACTCGCTGCAATGCTAGACCGCTAACTGCCTTTTATTACCACGCATTTGCGTGGTAAAGGCATATGCGTGATAAAGACATATGCGTGGTAAAGGCATATGCGTGGCTGAGTCATATGCGTGGCTGAGTCATATGCGTGGCTGAGTCATATGCGTGGTTGAGTAATTTGCGTGGTTGAGGCAAGCGTTGTTCTGCTTGCATGGTAACGGCACGCGTGGCTCAGCCCGCGTTGTAAAGACTGTTTCCTAACTCAGTTGAATTTGTTTCAGCACAAATAGATAGGTGTGAAAGCAGACGTCCTTCAGAAACAAGCTCTTTCACACCTTCCTCCCTGTGCTGTTTCAGCAGGTCCTCTGGAAAAAACCGTAATGTCATCTCAAATCAGACTATTGACCAACCAATTCAGCAGAACTCGCTATCTTTAGCGCTATGGCTGCAATTTTGCACATTTTCTTGCCTGCAGTGTCAATTCTCTGACTTCCCATATCAGAAGGTGGCAATGACTGGGGCTGAAGTGTGTCTTGTTCTTACTGTCAAAAGATCACAGAATCTGGCTTGGAGCTGTTTTTAGAAAGTCAGCATCATGCTGTGCAAGGTAATATTTCTTTGATGAGCAAAGAGTAGCTGCTGCCACAATAGGAGGAGTAAGGAATTTGTCTTCCACCATTCCTATCAAGCTTGGCACCAATCTGAGAAGAGGACAGGACGAAGCTCTGGTTTTCCAAGTTCTCCATTTTGACAGTGACTGATGCCTGAGGAGTTTCCATAGGGATGGTCAGCTTCAGAGCACCTCTTGAGACGGCATCATGGAAAATTATGTCGTCCACCGGGGAGAACCCTGAAGGAGATCCATCAAAGAAATAGGTGTGTAGGAAGACAATGAATCTCTTATTCGTAAAAGAGGAAGGTGGATAACGAGAGGGAGAGCTGGTATGTGGTAGATCAACATACCACCATGGAGTAGGAGGTGCTTGAGGAGACTGGGATCTCCTAGGAGTTTAAGGGTGCTTGCCTAGGAATCATTCTAGAGAGTGCTGGAAGATTTATAGGCTGTACCGGTGGCTGAACAAGATCCTCCAATGGGGTGAGGAATTGAGGAGGTCACAGTGGCTGAGGAAATTGATCAGGGGAAGGAGAAAGCCTCAACCTCTTCTTGGGAGTAAAAGCGGTCTCAGGCGGTAAGCTCAATGTCTATTTGTGTGGCGCAATTTATGGATCAACAGCGTTCTAGCCACATCAAATGATGAGGTGATGCTGAGTAGATTAACAGTGACATCATACAGTAGTGCTTAATGTTGATATTGATCCTTTGAGGTAGAAAGAAAGCCTGTTCTTGACAGAAAGCAAGTTGAAACTGATGCTTTCATAGATGCTGAAGTCAAACAGCCACTGTGGTTGACATCAATATCAATAGCAGTGATGATGTTTTCGCTTTTCTTCCCTTCAAAGTCGTCTCTCCCGGGTTCTCCCTCTGTGGGAGACCTTCGAAGAGGCAAGCACTGTGCCTGTGGAAACAGGATACTCCCTGGAGGCCTCATTGCACTTTTTCTTCTACTTAGTCACAAAGCATGATGCCTGCCCGGTCTTTAAGACTTTCTTTTTTTTAATCAAAATTCACATCCCTTTATGGAGTGGATCAGTAGCAACCTTCTTGCTTCCACAGGATGTGAACTGCAGGAATAGTGAAGGCACGATGACAAGAAGAATCCCAGGAAATGGATGGAAAAACAACATATGCTTTCAGGGGATCAAAGGCATTGAGGGGCATTAAAAAGATATGTAGTCTGAGAGACAATTTCTAGGAAATGTGTGTTAAAAACACCCACTGCGTTCCAGGATTCCATTCACATAAGACCAAAAAAAGAACTGACTGAGGCAAATGCCAGTACAAGGGGATCATAGGATATGGAGGTCTATGGACTCAAAGGATTAGGGTGCCAGACTGCCCCCTCCTATTTATTTAGACATATTAGGTGGGAGGCATGCTTTAGATGCTGAAGACACTTTTTGAGAAGCGGTTTATTTACTTACCTACTAAACAGACAAAAAATGTGAAAAATATTGATTGAAGTGGCTCTTTGTGAGTGATGCTCTGCAGTTGGCCACGATGGACTCTTCACCCTCTCAGTCATATATTGCACAAAAAGTGTTTGGGAGGCCCTGCACACAGTGGGGGAACTATTGTAACATCTATGACTAGCAATGGAGATCCTACGATGCAACAACCATGGTGTGGGGACTCCATCAGGGAGGCATTACTAAGGTAGGTTGGTGGACAGCCCAGGGGGTGTAACCTAGGACCGGATATAGAGTGAAAGGACTTATGCCAAATAGAGGAGAATGCCCCACCTGATCTATTTGGAGTGCAATGATTTATATTCACTCTAAATAGAGTGGAAAAGACTTACAACGCTTCGTGGAGGATGTCCCACATCCACCCAAATTTAAATCAGGCCCTTCTTTTGCAGGGCGGAGCGGCTTTCTTGGTCTTGGTCTTTTATCAGGAAGGATATATTCTGTGCTTCCATGAAGTACCTGGCCTGTGCTGTCTTAAATCCAACAAGTGCTCAGCGAGGTTGGGTTGCAAATTGAGCTTGAATTTTTACTACCATGTATGCTTCGTTAATTCAGTTTTCGCTCATGTTTGTTTTGCACTAGTGCTGGGTTTACAAATATAGAATATATTTTTCCAGAAACTCATTGCCTGTGTTTACTTTGATTGATTTAAGCTTCCAGACCTATCTGAAGCAAAATTATCTTGGAGGTTTAACGTCCGGACACTTTAAGGGATTGCTGTACACCGCAGCCATTATTTGTGTGAGTTTCTGCTACACACTGGCGGAGAATATATTTGCTACAATAGAAAGCAGCCCATGTGGACTAATTGAAATCAATTACCGTGCAACAGCAAGCATTAAAATGGGAGATTAAAAAAATAGTACCATCTAAAACCAAGAGATATGAGAGCAAGACACAGATTGATCATTCACACCATCGACTGTCACAATTAAACAGGAGTCAATATGCACAAAGCAGAAGCTAATTCTGCACAAGTCTTACAATGTTCTATTAAAAAGACTAATATCTCTCCTGATAAATAATGCTTACCAGAACTATCCTAACTCATGGTGTGACCAAGATATCCAGGCAGAGTATATACTCCCTCATTCAAATGCTTTGGGAGTTTACAGGTTATTGGCCTGGGGACTGAAAATGTTATATTCTTTTACTAAATATAAAGTCAAACTGTTTCCATCGCTATTATTCCTTTAGTTTCTATTATCTCTTCCTTTTGATTTATTTCACACCTCTATGCTGATGATGCTCGAGCTATTTCCCATTTTGTTCCTCTTCTGATACTATTTGTAATGAAATCACTGTCTGTCTACTGTTGAAAACTGAATGCCACTGCATTTCCTAAAATGTAACCTTAAGGAAACTGAGATTCTTTTTTCCCTGCTGCCGCAACTGCTTAGCTACCCACTATCTTCTATTCACTTTTCCTTGATTACTATCCTGTGTCCTCGCTCAGCAAGAAATTTTGAAATCATCTTCAACTCATCACTGAATTTTCCCAAACTCTTCTTATCCCTGGTTAAGAATGGTCACATTCATTCATCTAATATGCACAAAATAAAATATTTTCTTTATATATCTTCTCTTAAACTGCACCTTCAATACCAGGTTTGTTTCGCGCATCAACTACTCACCTTCACTTCACAATGGTCTTCCTAAATATCCTTTTACTCTGCTTCAGTTTATTAAAGATTTTTGCATCCGTCTTCTCATTTATCTTAACTATCATACTAATGAAAGTTCTACACTCAACTTGCCACAACATATAATCTCGTTATATGAATTTTCTTGCTCTCTTCACTAGCATGCAATTTGGTCTTTATGTAGATTTCCCTCTTTGTGCCTCTTCATGCCTTTACTTTTTCACACTCCTTGCACCACAGCTCTGTAACAATCTTACTATTGATACTCGCTCAGCTCCAATTCTATTTGCTTTTGGAAACCTTTTAACTGAACACTTGCTCACTGTACCAGAGTGAGGGTACTCAGGTTTATCTTTTGAGATTTTTCATCATTACTATGCATTGTACCGTTTTGGTTACTGTATATTAAAAGCCTTGGGTAAAGGCACTATAATACATCAATAAATAAACACATTGATGTGCCCTATAGAGGTACATAAGGCAAAAAGTAAACACCAGAGGTGCTCAGTCAAGTTGGGTCTCTTTATTGTCTAATGGTAAACAACTATATTATGGTTGAGACCAAAAGGTCTACCTTTACAGAAATAATAATCTAAAGTCATAAATGCATGTTCCAGCCAAAACTGTCAACAATGCCTTCTTCATAAGAAGGGAAACAACCAGCCCTCAAAACCATGGCTCTAGTAAGCTCAACTTTTTCCCTACCCACTGCTGTCATCAGCTCCCTCTCATAGTCATCCCCACCCCCCTCCCACTACCCCCTCCTACCAACCTTCCCCCTCTGCTTCCCTCCTCCCTTTCTCACGTCTAACCTCCTACTCCCTGCTGCCCTTCATGCCTTTCTCCTTCCCTTACCACTATATAAAATCTGTTCTCCCACTTCCATGTCTTACTTGTATATATAGCCCCCACTCTTTCTATCTGTTTATTTGATTTATGTAAACTCTAGCTGTTTCTAGTTTAACTTGTAGGTTTTCCATGCTGTTGAATTATTGTTTTATACCATGACCACCTTCTTTCCCATGTAAAGCGCTCTGATACCTCTGGGTCCAGCCAGCGCTATATAAAACCTCTAAAATAAATAAATACTCCCAAATATTAGTTTGTTCACCAAAAGATAAGAAAAGTTTTTAAATATAACTACTTTGTCAAACTTTATATAAACTTATGTTGGGCTCTGGTCTTTAGATTATATGGTTTTAAATGAAAGAATTCCCAACAATTTAAACCTCAATATTTAATTTAAGTATTGGTTGCAAGACTATTAGTTTCGGGGATCAAGGATAAAACACTGTGAAGAGATGGGATTACCTTATAAAGATCCTTTTCATCCTTCTCAATCTTCAACTGGCATTCAAACTGTTCCTTTTCAAGTAAGGCTTTCTTCAGCTTGTCTTTAAGACTAAAGAAAGATGACATGGTATTCAGTGATGAAAAAAAAACATAGTATGCCTATCTCTGATGGAACTAATGTAAACAGCTGTCTTTGTTTTGAAAGACAAGTTGTGAAAGGCAAAGACATACCTGTCCAATTCAGTTTCTTTTGTGATCGCTTTCTGAGTAACAGTCATAATATCTTCTTCAAGTTGGAGGACTTTGGAATTAGTCTCCTCAAACTTCAGTTTCAGTTCTTCATTCTCACTTTTAAAGGTTTCTGATGTTTGAAACAAAGCCTTAAACAGAAACAATATTGTTAGCCTTGAAAGAAGCAATGCATAATCATTCACTTGAACCACATTTTACTTACTAACTACATGTCATTTTCACCATAACCCAAATAATACAAAGCAAACCAATGATTTTTTCATGCTTGTGAAGTGAGAATGTAAAATTTCTTACACAGTGTTTCAGGAACTTCTAGTCATTACTCTCCATTCTTCACAATTGTTTCAGAACATCACTCCACAACAGCAAAGACAAAAATCACTAAATAAAACAGAGCCCTTCATGTGAGCATCTCTCCAAGCCTCAGGGCCTCCATCCTGTGATGCATCACATGAAATCAGCCTTGGTTCAATGAATTTTCATGCCATGTCCCTTTACTCACTGTATAAACACTAAACTTTTACATAGTACTGATGTAAGGTTAAATGTTCATTCTTCAAAAACTCCTAAGAAGAATGAGCAATTGGGATAGAATTCACTGTGGAATAAAAAAAAGGTTTAAAAAAAAAAGACAGCATAGGGTGAGGGGGCCACAACAGCAGGGTAGGCTTTTACATTGCCCTGGAAGGAGGATGCAGCACCTTGGCGAGACGTATACAGGGAGAACTCGTACAGCATTTTTTTTTCTACTGTGAGGCATGTTAGCAGCGTAATCAAAACAATAAATGTATTCATAGTTAAAAGAAAACATAGTTGATAACATTTATTCAGTATCATTATCACTGAAGATGTCATAACTAAATACTTCATAATACATTCCCCATCCCAAACTCCGGTCTGGCAAAACAATGCCATTTGTCAACATTTGTCTCCAATAAAGATAGGGGCCCAAAGTCTTTCCAACTTCTTGGAGAACCTCTTGACCTAATACCAAGATTTTCCCACTGCCATACACCATCCCATCTCTTAGCTCCACACATCCAGAAGGCCTGGAACTACCACATTCCCAGGGAATATCTCTTCTTGCCAGCATCCAGGTCAAAGGTGAACAGGTTTAACTTACACTTTTCCAGAAACACATCACCCATTATTTCTAGTACCTCCACATGGACAATCAATTCTACATCAACTTATAGAATGGTAATCAGTTCCATGTGCACCCTTTCTCAGAAAGGTCAGATCACCCAAGCCCCATGTTATGTGATTGAAAGTGCAAGCATTTTTGGTGTGGAGTGTACATGAAGAGTTATCAGTAAGGACATTTGCAAAGATTCAATTTGTGGCAGTAAACTTTAAGTAAAATATTAATTTAGATGAGTTTAAAGCTGAAATGGAAGGCTGCCTCCCTGGAATGGAAAAGTGCAATGTGTCAAGTCTCATGAGCAATTGATTCCTGATGTGCAGAACAAATTCATGTTACAGAGTTTGTGACCAATGTGTTCAATTAATCCATGGGGGAAAAAGCCTCTATTGGAGCATGGGTGTGTTTGTTGTTCCTTTCATACCTGTATTTTGGAAGTAGCAAAAATGCCCACGCTTGGTCAGGTCATGTTCTCTCAGCATTTCAAAGAATGTTTTCAATCTGGTTTTCTACCTCATATCACCCGAGTGGGTAATTCAGGCCACCATGATCTGTAACCGCCAGGTTTCCTAACCTCCGCTCACATAGATCAAGCTCAAAAGGAGGCTAACTCGGTTCCCTTATTTTTTCAGTCCACTGGTTTTGTTGCTGCGGCACAGGCCTTAAGTACTCTTTTTATGGTCTGGAGCAAAATGTCAGCACCATCCCCCCATAAAGACAATGAAGTTATGTATGGGTTTCCATGGCGTATTAAGGGCTCCCCTGGTGACAAATATGCCAAATTACTAATGTACAATAAATTAGCTCACCATCAGTCAGAGTGCAGGTAAGGAATCGAAACGGCTCCTTGAAATACCAACCATTGTAAAGTTGTGAGAAAACGTGTGGATTGCTATGGCCCCAGAGAATAACCCTTAGAGCAGCAATGATTTGCTGGAAGTTAATCAATAGGGACCAACTTATTATACAGTAAGGAAGTACAGGAAAGGTAGAGGGCAGTTCATTTTAAAAAGTGTGGTCCAGCCCAGGACCAATCAGGGTTTGCCACGTTATGTAATGTGGCCCTTAAATCTGTTCAGTGGCACCATGAGTTTACTCTGAATCTGTCACACTACATGGTGACCCTTATACGAAAGTATCGGAAGCCCAACTCTGCAACATAGACATGGTATTTCACCAGGAAGACAGTAGATGTAAGTTGCCAGAGAAACAAGTCAGATTTAATTCAGTTTAAGCTTATGTCTGATAAGAGATCTGAATTCAACAAGCATCGTAAATTGCTATGGTAGTGTGTCCCATTAGATCAGCGATAAACACAAAGCTATCACCTGCATACAAACATTTTAGGTCCTCAGTGCTGCTGTCCTAACAAAATCCATTGACTAGTATACGTATTTGAACCCAGCAGCCCAGGTGCTAAATTGCCAATACAAAAATCATTGAGGTGAGAAAACTGCCCAGCCGTGTACCTCTCCACAACCAGAATTTTTTTATTACAACACTTTTTGTCCTCCCGATATAGGAGGGTGAACCAGGAGATCAACATAAGACCGAAGTCCATCTTTTGTAAGATTCCAAGAGGAAGATCCATTCTATGCAGTCAAACTACATCTTGGTGTTAAGTGACAATATTGCCACGGGAACTTCAAGTATTTCTGAAACAACTAAATAGTTGTACCGCCTGCAGATATTCAGGTGCACAGATCTTCAGCATATAACAGCAGATTGGTCAGGGAGGATCAAGGAGGAGACTGTAGGTAAGATTTTATTTTGAAGTATTTTGACAAGAAATTTGCAGTCTACATTTACATTTAAGAGGGGGATAATGAATGATAGAATTGACACCTGTCAATGGTTTAAATAGCTGCAGGAGTTTAAAACTGAGCAGGCACTAGAGGTGTTTAAACAACGTGAGTGGCATGCCAGGAACTTTACTTGATGATTCAAGCTACGTAAGGGAGGATGCAAACACCTCCACAGATTATCTCATCAACTCACAATGTGTCGGTTTCTAGCACTTTGTAAGATCCAAGGTTTCCAAAAATGGATGCATGATGGTATCATCAACCAACAGGTGGAAAGTGCAGTTCCCTATAGTATAACAGACACTCTGGCTTTCCTTTTGAGCTCAGACAATCATACTACATGGGTCAGTCACAGTCCCTTTCCATTGTGCTGTCTTTTCTCCCTTGGGAACCATGTGAAAATCTTCCAGCCTTGTTCAATACTTAGAATCATTCATTTCTCACAGCTACTAGTCTCTTGGTGACATCCCTTGCAATATTCCTGTGTATGTCCTTTGAACAGTACCGCAAACATTTATTCATTGTACACATACAGTGGTTTCACTCCTTTCTCCAGCAAGTACTGTGATTTCGAAATCTCCATTTTTAAATTCAGTATTTCCGATGAGACACTAAACAGCGCCTGGCCTCTTAGTACTGGTTCCCACTGAGGGGAGTGCAAGTTAACTGTGCCCTCATTTTCCTCAATGAAATGAGAAGCAGTCAAAGTTCTAAGCATTCGGCTTCCACCTGCCTAAGACCCAAAGAGTCCACTCACTGTAAGCTGAATTGGAGAATGGTCGCCTATCCTCCTACCTAGATATTTAACAGTCTTGATCAGGAGATTTTTACAGATGAGGACAAAGGAGCATTTCCTGTTCAAAAACGTGCAGTGGGGACCAAAGGAATAAGAACTATTTTGTTGACCTCCGTTCTCTGTTCGCCTTGTAGGGGCTGATAAGATGATGAAGAATCTGTGGGCCAGAATTGTTTTAGCACAATGAGTGATACATAATGCCTTAAACGGAATTCTTTAGTTTACTGGCAGCCAGTGAGGTGTGACAAGCACTCGACGAGCTGGATGGAGCCTAGGGACACCCAACAGCAAACGTGCCGCTGCGTTCTGGACGATCTGCATTTTGTTATTCACTGAAAGTGTACTGCCCAGAAACAGGGAATTGCCATAGTCAAGGCATAATAGTAGGAGTCCCTGTATCACTATTCTTCGTACCTTCATGGGGAGCCATTTAATAGTTTTCCTGACAGCTCCAAGTAGGGCAAAGCATGTCGCTGCGACTCTTTTCACTTGTGGGGCCATGGAGAGATGGCTGTCCAGAACTACACCCAAACTTTTCATCTCAGGCTTGTGGGATGAACGAACCTCCCCAAGGACAGAGGCAGGTAAGTTGGTCTCATAGTGGTGAGTTGTTGTCAACTACCAGGAATTCAGTTTTCTCACCGTTCAATTTAAGGAAGCTTGCTGCCATTCCATTGGTGACTTGATCTAAGCAACTGTTTAATTTCTGGGATGTCAGCTCACCATCGGGAGAAAGCAAGACGATAATCTGGGTATCGTCAGCATAGGAGACGATAGTAAAGCCAAAAGGGCATATAATATCCGATAATAAACGACGTATACATTAAAAAGTGTGGGACTGAGTAAGGAGCCCTGCGGAACCCCACACTTTAAATGATGCATCTTGGAGAGAACTGGCCCTTCGTTGACTTTAAATTACCTATTAGATAAGGATGATAGCCACTTTAATGTGCTGCCGATAATGCCAACGTTTTCCAATCTGCGAAGAAGAATAGGGTGTGAGACTGTGTCAAAGGCTGCGCTTAAATCTAGGAGAATAAGAGCAGCCGATACACCCTGATCCAAGACCTGTTTTAGGTCCTCTGTGGCCCTTAATAAGGTAGTTTCCGTGTTACAGCTCTGCCGGAAACCCGTTTGTGTAGGATGCAAAATGTTGATCACTTCCAGGAATTCAGAGAGATATCTATTAATCACTTTCTTCAAAACGTAACTAACCCCTGGAAGCAGTGAAATGGGTCTCTAGTTATCCGTCTGCTCTGGGTGTAACGCTTTTCTTTTTTTTACAATAAAGGGCCTATAATGGCATGCTTCCAAGCATTCAGGACCACAACACTGTCCAGAGAGGAGTTCTAGATATCTCACATAACTGTGCCAATGGCATCCCCTCCTTTCACAAGGATGTCTAGGGGAGCTGGGTCCAATGGGGAGCCTGATTTGACCTGCCCTGTAATATCAAGGATATCTTTTTTCCCCACTGAAGGAAACATAGCAAGCTCAGCATTTGCTTTATTGACAATAGGTTCATCACGTCATGTTGTTGAAATCAGCTGTTCCTGCCAAGGTGTTGTAAATAAGACTGACTTTTCCTAGGAAGTGATTGGCCAGTGCCTCACAAATAGCTTCGCAAGGGGGAGGGTCTGTCCCTGAAATAGTAGGTGTCATAAATAAATTCCCACAATGGTGTAATTTTCCTGGTAGGAATTGGTGGACTGGTTGCAACATTATTCAGCTGGGTATTCCTGATGGCGTGTTGATATGTTTTCAACGCCTGTCTGTAAGTCTGTTTATCAGTGTCTCTGTAATTAGCCCTCCACTTTCTCTGATATCTCTTACACGCTTTAAGTGCCTCAAGCCCAGTAGAAAACCACTTGGCTTTGTCACGGAGATGGGACTTCTTACTTACTTTTAAAAGGAGAAATATATCTAGGGTGGTATTGATCCAAACAGTAAATGCTAGATATGAGGTAGAGACGTCTCCATCCATCTTTGGTGCTGAGTTCTGTAAGGTCATTTCACAACCATTCTAATCCAATTTGGAAGATTGCCGGGCGAAATCTGTTTTCAGTTTACCAGGAAGTTTTTACTCCTGTTTTTGGGACGCCTAACGGAATTATAAAATGGTCAGACCAACAAACTGGCAATGGGGGCTCCGTACTCATATTTTGAATGTTGGAAAAAATAGTATCCCATATATGTCCCTTGTTATGTGTAGGGGACAAAAATAATTGGGGAAGTTGAAGTGCTAATAAATCCAGAAGTAAGTTTGCGGCTAGAGTACAACCTTTGTCTTCAAAGTGTAAGTTTAAATCACCTAACAGCATAAAATTGGCTGTTTGAAGGCTGTAGGAGGCTAGTGTATCTGGTAAAGCAGACACAAACTCTGAAGCTGGCCCAGTCGGGCAGTAAACAAGCAACCCTGAGAAAGTATAAGTATGAGAGAGTTTAAGTGAGAAAGGAAGACTCTCACTTCCTGGAATTTGGGCGGGAGAGCATCTACATTCAAACTTTTTTTATAGATAATTGCATCCCCCCCTCAGTCTTATCGGCCCTATCATTTCTGATAATTGTATAGCCAGGGGGAAGCACTATCGCTATGTCTGGGGTGACCTATCCGAGCCATAAGTTATGATATCATTACATTCTCCACCAATTATCTGAATTGGATTGTCTTGCATATTAGTTAATATGGTACCTAGTTTTGTAGGCACCAACTACTGAATTCTCAGTGGAGCGCAAACATACCTTCTTCTAGCTCCAAACATTTCTTGGACACACAAGAAATTTGCTACTAACCTGTGTAACTCCAGTTCTCCAACATTGGTATTTTCATATATTTACATATTCAATCATTACTCGTCAGGCTGGTAATCTCCGTATCTTAAAATAAGAGTAAGTAGTGATAAGATGGCCATAGGCCTCAAGAACAGTGTTTGTGTAGTTGCACATGCACTGTCAAACAATGCCGAAGTTATAACAACCGCAGCTTTCCAGTCGAGGAGAAAGGCCCTGTTGATGACCAACCCGTCTAGGGTACCTTACTATCGTCAGCTAACAGAAACCTAAGGCAACTCTCATTTATTCATATAGACCAACATTCCCGAAAATACACATATGGCAAAGTGAAAGAGGGCAACAAAGGAAATATGCAAGAGAATAGATGTCAATTAAACAATTATGTTTATTCAAATGTCAATACAGATATAATGATAAATTCCAAAGAAACAAAATACGATCTCATAATTTTACATCCACACTGCAATCGCGTCTACAGTCACACTAATCTCAGCCAACCTAAAAAAGCAAGGTACACAAGAAAACTATTTCACTTGTACCTTGCTTTTATAGGTATCTATTCTCTTGCAGATTTCCTCTGTTGCCCTCCTTCACTTTGCCATGTATGTATTTTCTGAATTTTGGTCTATATGAATAAATGAGAGTTCCCTTAGGTTTCTGTTCGCTGATTACATTTCCATGCTTAGAGGAACTCACACCCAGTTGCAGGGGGGCCTTTTCTTACCAATACCTCACTATTGTCAACAGGCAAGAAGTCACCACTTACGACAAAGTGGTGAATGCCATTTGTACCAACTGACCATAAAGCCATAGTCACTTTGATCTGTGACTCATCACATCTGCTTGCCTTTCTACACTCTTTGTGGACATGCACACTAGGTTTTGAGCTGGAGTCACGCATGCCTACTTACAGAGCGTCCCAGCAGACTTCCCTCTAGGACCCCAGAATCTAGAAAACAATTACTACGACTGAATTGCTTCTGTGCAGCTTACTCTACATCAGCCATGCACAGACACCCTGGATCATTTAATATGGCAACCTATTTGCAGTGTATGCAGTGAGCTACTTCTGTTGCTCCTGGGTGAACAGCTTAGGGCATTACATCTTTAATCCCTGTATGCCATGGATCGCTCTCCCTTCACACCTGGTTGAATCTAATCAAATCTTACTTCATCCTACACTCAAACTCCTGGATAGTCCCTTATTATTACATCCCTGCATGCTGCTCCTATACTGAACTGAGGCACAAGTTACTAACTTGTGTAACAATATATCTGTAAGAGACAGTAGTTAGTGACAGATTCCTTACCTTAGAATATCCCCAGGCGTCAGGCTGGATCCGGAAAGTTTTTGCGTAGCAGTACCCTTGCGCGTCGGTAGGCGGCGTCGTGCGGCTCCGCGTCCGTCGTCGGCGTCGTGATCGCCGGGATGACGTCGCGGGCAGTACTTAGACGCCGCCCCTGCGCGCTGACGTCAGTTCTGTACACGATTTTCCGCGCCAGGAACGCAGAGCCATGCAAGAAGCTGACATAGGTGTCTGAAAAATACTAGGGCCCTGAAAGGGATGTCCTTAACCCTAGAAATCAGTTCGCAGAACGGGGAGGATGGGTGGGGCGGTAAGGAATCTGTCACTAACTACTGTCTCTTACAGATATATCGTTACACAAGTTAGTAACTTGTGCATCTGAAAGAGACACGTTAGTGACAGATTCCTTACCTTAGAATAGATACCCCAGCAATACCAACCCCGGTGGTGGGTCTGCGAACAAAGATCAGACAAGGAAGTCCCGGAGGACAGAACGGCCAAAGAAGCCGTCCCTCCGGACCTGGCTGTCAAGGCAGTAATGCTTGGTAAACGTGTGCAGCGAGGCCCACGTAGCTGCCTGACATATCTTGCAGCGGAACACCGCGGCCTAAAGCAATGGTAGCAGCCGTTGCCCTGGTGGAATGGGCACGCAGCCCAACAGGAGGCTCCTACTTAGCCAAAGAATAGCAGGCTTTGATACACAAGGTGACCCAGCGGGAGATGGTTCTCTTGTGCACCGCCCGACCTTTTTTGGCGCCCACGTAGCCAACAAAGAGCTGGCCATCCACCCGGAAGTGTTGTGTGCGGTTGATATAAAAGGAAAGCGCACGTTTTGGGTCCAGACGGTGGAGCCTCTCTTCCTCTCTGAAAGGATGCGGAAAGAAGGTGGGCAAAGTGATGGTCTGCCCAATGTGGAAGGCAGTAACCACCTTTGGCAAGAAGGACGGACGCGTCCTAAGAACAACCTTGTCTGGATGGACAGACAGAAAAGGAGGTTTGCATGATAGAGCCTGGAGCTCACTCACCCGCCGAGCGGAGGTGATGGCCACCAGAAAGGCTGTCTTCAAAGTAAGAAGACGAAGAGGACAGTTATGTAGAGGCTCAAAGGGAGCGCACATTAAAAAGGTAAGAACCAAGTTTAAGTCCCACTGAGGCATGACAAACGGAACAGGAGGGAAGAGGTGTGTAATGCCTTTTAGAAACCTGTTAACAACAGGGGACTTAAAAAGAGAGGGCTGATCAGGGAGCCTGAGGAAGGCCGAGATTGCACAAAGATAGCCCTTGATGGTACCCAGGGCAGAACCCTGTTGGGCCAGAGAAAGAAGGAACAGAAGAACCTCAGAAAGAGGGGCAGAGAGGGGATTCACAGCCTTTGCTGTGCACCATGCCACAAACTTGTTCCACCTGCAGGCGTATACCACCTTAGTGGAGGGACGCCTGGCTGCCAGAATCACATCACAAACTTCGGGAGGCAAGTCGAAAGGAATCAACTGCCGCCGCTCAATCTCCACGCAAGCAGGTGGAGACTGGACAGGTTCGGGTGGAGGACCGTCCCCTGCTGCTGTGACAGAAGATCCTCCCGAAGAGGCAGACGGATCGGGGGATCGACGCTCATACTGAGTAGCTCGGGATACCAAACTCTTCGAGCCCAGTCCGGAGCCACAAGGATGACTTGGGCCCGGTCGCGCCGAATCTTCTTCAACACTCTGGGTAGAAGTGGTATAGGCGGAAAAGCGTACAACAGACCGCAACTCCACTCGCGACGAAAAGCGTCGCCGAGCGAGTGCCGCCTTGGAATTTCCAACGCGCAGAACTGATGACATTGCGCGTTTTCTTCGGTGGCGATTAGATCTAACCAAGGCTCTCCCCACTGTAGAAAGAGTCCTTGCGCCACTTCCGAGTGAAGACGCCATTCGTGATCCATCATGCACCTGCGGCTGAGTTCGTCCGCCCTGGCGTTCAGGGTACCTGCCAGGTGTTGAACCATCAGGAAGATGCCCTGATGTTCCAGCCATGTCCAGAGGCGCAGAGCCTCCTGACATAGGGTCCACGACCCCACCCCGCCCTGTTTGTTGCAGTACCACATGGCGGTGGTGTTGTCTGAACACCTGCACTACCTTCCCTTTGACAGAGGGAAGGAATGCCTTGAGTGCAAGTCGGATCGCCCGGAGCTCCAGAAAGTTAATATAGAGCCGGGTTTCCGCCGGAGACCAGAGGCCTCTGATCTCCGCCTCTCCCATGTGACCGCCCCATCCCAGAAGGGACGCGTCCGTCACGACTGTGTGCTCTGGCTGGGGAAGGGAGAGGGATCTGCCCATGACCCATTGCCGGTCCGTGAGCTACCACTGCAACTGTTTTGCAGTCCCCTCCGAGATCTGGACGTGATCGGACAGGTTGCCCTGGTGCTGCGCCCACTGGAACTTCAGGTCCCACTGCAGAGCCCGCATATGCCATCTGGCATGATCGACCAGCAGGATGCAGGAGGCCATGAGGCCCAACAGCCTCAGGGTCATCCATACCGAAACCCAGGATAGAGGCTGAAAGATCGGAATCATAGCCGGAATATCCCGGACTCGCCGTTCGGGAGGATAGGCCCGAAACTGCGTCATGTCCAGAACTGCTCCGATGAAAAGGAGCTGTGGAGAAGGAATCAGGTGCGACTTCGGCACATTGATGGAGAACCCCAGCGAGTGCAGGAGTTCGGCCGTAGTCTGGAGGTGGGAGACGACTGCCTGGGACGAGCCCGCCTTCAGCAGCCAGTCGTCGAGGTAGGGGAAGACTGGAACCCCGGCCCGGCGCAGATGAGCTGCAACCACCGCCATCACTTTCGTGAACACCCGAGGGGCACTTGTGAGGCCAAAGGGGAGCACGGTGAATTGAAAATGCTCGAGGCCCACCATGAACCGCAGGTAACGCCGGTGGGCCGGCAGGACGGGGATGTGGAAATAAGCGTCCTGCAAGTCCAACGCTACCATCCAGTCTCCAGGGTCGAGGGCAGTCAAGACCTGAGCTAAGGTGAGCATCTTGAACTTCTCCTTCCGGAGGAAGCGATTGACGTTCCGGAGGTCCAAGATAGGACGCATGTCCTCCTTGTCCTTTTTGGGCACCAGAAAGTAGTGGGAGTAGCAACCACGTCCTACTTCTGTGATCGGAACGCGCTCGATGGCCCTCTTGGCCAAGAGGGCCTCAACTTCCTTCTGAAGAAGCACCAAGTGATCCCCTGACATGCGGTGGAAGTGAGGTGGCATGGCTGGGGGGGTGGTCTCGAAGGGGAGGGAGTAGCCCCTTCGGACAATGTCCAAGACCCACCTGTCCGAGGTGATGGCACGCCAGTGGTGAAGGTGATGGCGGACCCTGCCCCCTACTGGCGTGCTGTGCACCTGAAAGGAAGGTCTAGGAGGGCTTGGAGGCCGCGGACGGGGCGGGGTTGGTGGCCTGACCCGCACGCTGGTTGCCTGACCCGCCACGGCGGGAGCCACGTCCTCGGCCACGCGAAGACGCTTGCTGCGCGGGCCGGTGGCTGGGCAGCTGACGTGACTGGGCGCCCCTTCTGTGGCCACGAAAGGGGCGAAAAGCAGATGGCTGCGGAGGGCGTACAGCAGAAAGGCCCAGGGACTTGGCCGTAGCCCGTGAGTCCTTAAAACGCTCCAGCGCATGGTCTGCCTTGTTCCCAAAAAGACCGACCCCATCAAAGGGCATGTCCATAAGAGTGTTCTGGACATCACCCGAGAAACCAGTGGTTCTCAGTCAGGCGTGACGGCGCAGCGCCACTGTCGTTGCAATTGATCTACCCAGCGAGTCGGCGGTATCAAGGCCACATCGAATGGTGAATTTAGCCGCATCTCTTCCTTCCGCAATGGCGCGGGAAAGCAGTGTCTGGACCTCCTCAGGACACTGGGGCAAAGCTTTCGCCACCGAGTCCCACAGAGAGTGGGAATATCGGCCCAAAAGGCAAGCGGTGTTGACAGACCGCAAGCCAGCACTGGAGGAAGAAAAGACCTTCTTCCCAAATTGATCCAGGCGTTTGGATTCCCTATCCGGAGGAGCGGTAGGGAAGGCGGTTTGGGAAGCAGAGGCTTGGACAACCAAGCTCTCAGGAGTGGGGTGTTGGGAGAGGAACAGGGGGTCGCCCGGAGCGGGGCGATGGCGTCGGGCCACGTTCCTATCCACAGGAGCCCCTGTGGCGGGCTTGGACCAGGTGCCCAAAAGAACGTCAGAAAGTGCGTCATTGAACGGCAGCAGTGGCTCCGAGGAGGTAGCCGCCGGCTGAAGCACTTCCGTCAGGAGGTTAGTCCTGACGGCCACTGTAGGCAATTGGAGGTGTAAGGCCCCAGCTGCTCTACGCAACACTGTTGCAAAATTTGCTCCCTCCTCCGTTGCCACGGAAGGAGGAGATGGCATGCCAGGGTCAGGGAGGTGTCCAGCCCACTGGCATCCCCAAGTTCCTCAGCCCAGTCCTGTTCGTACTCACACTGCTGTGTGAGAGGGTCCTCCGACCCCTCCCAGTCCTCTTCGTCCTCCTCAGGTTCAAAATAAGGAGAAGGAGGGACACGCGGGACCCAAGGTCTCAACGGCGTAGGAGCCGGCGTCGAGCGACGCTGGTCCGGCGTCGTGTCCGGATCCGGAGAGAACCGGGCAACGGCGCCGCCCGGAGCCCCGGGCGGCGTCGGAAACGGCACCGGAGACATCGGCGCCGGCGGAGGTGTAGTTAGGTCAACCGGCGTCGATGGGGTTTGCGGCAGCACCGGAGCCGGGATCGGGGCCGGGGCCGGGACCGAGGCTGGTGTGACAGGCGGTGCCGGGACCGGAGTCGTCGGCGGTGCCGGGGAAACCCCATCAGGGCCCGCAGGCGCACCGGGGGGACCTTGAGGCCCGAAGAGGCGGGCCATGGCCGACAGGAATTCCTGTATCTCGGCCGGAGTCGCCCCCAAACCCGGGAAGGACGGGTAATGCGGGGGCGGCTCCACAGGCACTCCCGGAGCCGCGGGGGCGGGACAGTGCCGACAGGAGCCTTAGCCGAGTCGCGAGACCGGCGAGGCGAAGTCGTGGAGCGATGACGCTTCTTAGACTTTTTATGCTTCGACTTATCGGAGGAGTGCAAAGACTTGGACCCCGACGACCGATGAGGACTCCGCGACCGGCCCCATGACCTCTCACGTGACCGAGGCTTGGTGTGGCGCGGAGCCGACTGCCGGACCTCTAGGAGCTTTCGAGACCGCTCTCGCAAAGCCTTCGGGTGCAAGGCCCGGCAGTCGGGGCACGACTTCGTGTCGTGGTCGCGGCCGAGACAGTAGAGACACTCTAAATGCGGGTCTGTGATCGACATCATACGACCACAGACGTCGCAGGGCTTGAAGCCGGGCATCCCTACCGACACCTTCGGAGTCGAGAGACTCGTGGAGAAAAATAGTGAAAAATCACCAAAAAGATAGTCAAAAAATGACTAGGGCACTGCTCTTCCCGTATCTGCGCTTACTGGCGCGGAAAAAGAAGAACTGACGTCAGCACGCAGGGGCGGCGTCTAAGTACTGCCCGCGACGTCATCCCAACGATCACGACGCCGACGACGGACGCGGAGCCGCACGACGCCGCCTACCGACGCGCAAGGGTACTGCTACGCAAAAACTTTCCGGATCCAGCCTGGGGATATTCTAAGGTAAGGAATCTGTCACTAACGTGTCTCTTTCAGATATCATTTACCATGGCAGGCTCTACACAGTCCATGCCTGTGGGTCACTCACCTATCACTGCGGGGA
The DNA here is from genome assembly GCA_963921515.1 of Calotriton arnoldi. NCBI lineage: Eukaryota > Metazoa > Chordata > Amphibia > Caudata > Salamandridae > Calotriton > Calotriton arnoldi. The sequence continues at coordinate 1,878,603 of CAWUFW010002057.1, read as the reverse complement.
ACATATACAGTATCTGCCATGAATGCCCATATCCAGTGCATAGGCACTGGGTATAGTGGATGAATGAGTGGATTATATACAGACTCATTCATTCATTTATAAAAACTAAATTAATGTAGAGTGCCCCAGTTCCATCCCACACTCCTCTTCCTGACAGAATACGCGTTGGCTCTGTGAGCTAAGATAAGAGCACAATGATTCTGATCAATCGGCATGATTCCCACAGAATGCACACTCCAATCAGTTCAACATTCTTCCATACAAGCACTGTAGCTCCATCCCCTAGACCTCCCCAACCCAGCTCTGGTTTATGTGCTACCCATCCAATAATGCGCATCGGTGCCTCGTCAGGGGGTAGGAGATGCTATAGAGATGCAATTACAATAAAATGCAATCTGATCAATATGGACATGAAGTGCACTCAAGAAGCCACAAATTAGAATGCACCGTAGCCAAAAAGCATACTCCTCAGACTGACAACTCGACCAAACAATGATTTCATACCCCAGCAAAACTAACAGCAAGCATTCCGGAGAGTTTCAATAACCTTTGTGACAATTTCCAATCCTTCTTTGTCAACAAGATCACAGCTCTCATAGAAGGCCTTTCTCCCCAGCACCAGGACATGAAGACGCCACCAGAACCCCCCTATCCAACTTTGTCCTACGATTACACGAGCAGCAGGGGTAACATTAAGAAAATCATGTCCCCCTTCAAAAATGCTGCTCAACCTGGAATGTTTGCAAGGCTAAAGTTGTTGGTTTGAGTTCTTCACTTCTGCCACCTATCGCCAGATCAATCAATACCTCCATATCTCAAGCATGATAGCATCATTCCCATCTTTAGGAAACCTTCACCAGTGTCTCCTAATATTTCCGACTATAGATAAACTTCTGGCTCACTGTGTATTGCCAAGGTGCCCTGCAACAGTTGTCACCTGCCAATTTGTTTCTCACTTTGAATTGAATAACCTCCTCAGCAACTCAATGTAAGGGAAAAATGTATGTTGGGTATCACCAACGACGTTAGAAAAGTAGAGAGACTTTTCTTAGGAGGACAGTAATCGCCGGACACATAGGAGATGTGGTTCCACTAGGGCCCACCGTGAATAACAGGGGCTTGATGTGCTCGATAGATCAGACCAATGGCCAGAGAATGAATGATGGAGTATCAAGGCCACACCGCTCCTTCTACCAAGCTTCCTATTCTTTGGCGGGATGTAGCAGTTGGAGGGTGGGTCGGGTCACCGGTTTAATAAGGCATAGAGGTTTGGTCAAACCAAGCCACAGTGACTGCAGGCAGGTGAGGCAAATGATCGGAAATGAGGTCGGGGATATATATCAAGTAAGGCATGAAGAAGAGGCGGAGGAGTTAGAGGAGAGTATACATAACCTTTAAGTTATCAATGTAGTTGCCTGCTGTTCACACCAAATTCATTAAGAATTTTGCCAGCATACACGTTCTACTGCCTATACACATACCAAAAAAAATTATAAAAAGATCAAGTTATTAAAATGGTAACAAAATTAGGTTAACAATTACAATATCAGACTTACACGTGTGTAAAAAACAATACTGGTCTAATAGCATCGAAAGTGTATTAAATAGGTGTTGACATTTTAGCTCCAGTGGCAAGATTAACTCAATTTAATTGTTTGGTCGTTTAGTGAAATCAAAAAACAAATGCGTTTTCTGCCATATGTTCGCCATAAGAGCGTCTTCCTGAAATCTGCAGCACTGAAGTACAATTAAATGAATACCTGACATGAGGCTGGCACCGATTAAGAACTACTAGCGCAGTAGCTTGTCATTACACCAGTTCTATTTATGACGATGCTCTCGAGTTTAGAATTGTACACGCAGAAAGGATAAATCTTTGTGAATTAATAAACTCCACACTTAACTGTAAAACATAATAATTGTCAGGTCGGTTACAAGAACAACGTTATTAACTTAATAAATCTGTCCATGTTTTTTATTAATGCTTGTGTTTTACATGACCGAAACGGGATAGAAAAAAGCTTTGAATAATGATAAAAACAAACTGAGAAGATTTACTCTTCCAAAGCTGGGCTAGGAAAAGTAAGTTCCGCCAAGTTATTTTTTCACTCTACTGCAAGGCTATGCGAGTGCTGCATTAACCACTAGAGGGTGGTAAAGGACCTAAAAGACATGAAAAACTACAACAAGAACAACTACTTCACAAAGGCTTACATTTTAAATTAATTTAATCCTTGAAAGGTGTGAAGTCAATAAATGCAAAATCAAAGTCAATGTCACGGACACTAAATAAGCCAAAATAAAAAAGCTGACCAAATGGTGCAGAAAACTGAGTGAGAGTCGTCAGGACAGTACTCTGAATAGCTGGGAGAAAGAGATGGAAGTGCTCTAGCCACGCCTCCCTATGATTTATTCAACTTTCCACCCTGAATCTATCCTCCCTGCCCCTAATGAAAGGAGTTAAAGGGTAAATATTTAGTGCAACAGGTCCATTAAGAAATAGTATCAACATAACCCCAAACGTAGTTTTTTAATTGAAAAAAGAAATGTATTACTTCCCTGTAACTCCAGTTCTCCAGCCGTGGTATTTTTCTTAGATTCACATGCTTGAATCATACTCCATCATCAGGTTGGGGAAACTCAGTAACTTTAAACGGCAGTGTAGTGTTATGAATGGCCATAGGCCCAAAAGTGTCGGTTTGGTAGCACATCCACCTCATTTGAAACAACCCAAACCTCTGATGACACTCTGCTGAGCTCTCTACTCCCCCTAGAGGCCACCTGTGTTCAGATTTCATAGCACAAGGGTGAAGGATACACATAACAGGTAGTGAATGTCGGACTGGGCAGGAGGGAGGGTCGCATGTGAATCTTTGAAATTGGCCAACGCTGAAGAACAGGTAACTAATTTCTTCTCCAGCATTGAATCTTTAATAGATTCATATGCTTGAATCAGAAGAGCAAGCAGTTCATTGAAATAGATTAAAGTGGAAAGCAGGCTCAACTTCACCGAAACAAGTGTTGGCTGCTGCATTCAGAACCATGCAGTAGAATGCAACCTCACTCTGCCTTAAAGCCAGTGCTCAGCATTAATGTGAGAGAAGGTGATGCTGGCTGACAGTCAACGACCAATTCCCTACTTAGATTGTGAGCGGCTCCTGAAGGGGTGCCTAAAAAAGACGACTAACGACCCAGAAATACAAATGTTTTGGTCATGTTTTCTTTTAGACACTCATTAATCTGTGCACATCCAATTAATGTAAGATCTTTCTGTCGACATGGATGTATCTGGGAAAGAAGAGAATGACAAGTTTGTTAAGGTGAAAGTTTTGAGTGGACTTCTGGCACGTACCTAGGGATGGTGCACAAGGTGACTTAGTCTTTTGCGAAGCAAATGTTCTTCCATGGTGAAAGCTTGAAGCGCTCCAAATCACTGCAGAAGTGAGAGCTAGCAGTAACACAGTTTTCAATGAGAGGAGTTTGAGATGTGCTCTACTGACCGGTTCAAACTGAGTCAGCATCAGCTGACTAATCACTGTATTCAACTCCCTTGGTACTGGAAGATGTGCAAACGGTGGAAAAGCCCGAAAAGGTCCTTCATGAATAATTTGATCACTCTCCGGGATGAACCACTGTTTGTCTTATTAAATCTTACTACTGCAGCAAGTGAACACTGAAAAGAATATTGGAGACCTTCTTAGGCTAGGGGCAGTACGTACAGCAATAAATGATGGGGCTGAATCGAGATGGAGTTAAGCCATTTATCCACACACCTGACACAGAAGCGCTTCCACTTAGCATTACAAGTCCGCATTGTAGCAGGAGCCTGTTCTTGCGCGAGCATTTCCTTGCAGTCCACAGGAATGTCAAGGACCGTAAGTGGTCAGGAATCAAACTGTCCTTGGCTGCGGATGTCAGCCATATGCTCAGCGTCCAAGATAAGTTAAATGAACAGAGATCTTCACTGGTGACTGGGAACAGGCTGGTGGTGCAGCAAGTCTGTTGTCGCTGCTGGGTCATCAATGGTACTGTTACTGTAGATGTTGTGGTTGTTGTCTATGAGTAGGACAGACGTGTCGTCAATGGGTCCTTGGACTCATCAGTAAGGTAGTCAGAAATGAGATTCGGGACCATACGGTGCCGTCATCAATGGAATCTTCTTAGACGATGGAGCGTGACTGAAGGACTTTGCCAGCGAGACAGATGTGGATAGGTCATTGACAATGGTTTCATTGTCATCAATGGAAGGCTCTTTGATAATTGTTAAGTTGGGAGTAGTAACCGGATGTCAGTGGGGCGGTCAGTGGAGCTAGATTTTCATGCCAATTTGTGTGCAGGCTTTCCTTCACCTTTTCTCGAATTCCTTTTCCGAAGAAGGCTTAGTCTTGCCCTTAGTGGAGGCAGATGCAGGCACGTCAGCGTTTAAGTTGAGGGAGCTCCACATGCTCCAGTTTTTGTACCACCTTCCGGGAAGTAATTGGAGGAGCACTTTTCACAGAATTATCCCCAGGCAAGGGGCATCCCCTTTTGGAGGGGAACTTTCTCCTTTTCGGAAGAAACAAAGCTAGTCCTCTTTCCTTGTGTCTTGCAGATGTCACAAGGTGATGGCTTGTGAGACTGATGAAGTTAATAAATGCACCGATTGGTAAATCTTATTTATCCTCCTTGTGAGCATGACTTGAGCAGAACAATTTTTTGGGGTCCTATATTTGCTGCATTCGGTAGATACATTGTCCTATTTGGACATGCAGTAGAAAATGTTAACTATGGTGGTCTTTATGGTAAATAAATAACTCCGCACTTCCACCTCATAGCCTGAAGTTTGAGTTGTTTGACAACTAAACAGACACTGTTGTTGGGCCAATGACCACATTAACAATGTTCACTGCTGTTTAAAATTCTTGGAGATTGCCTGGCCAATGACCGAGAATGATTTAAGCATGTGAATCTATTAAACATTTAACGCTGGAGTATCACTAGTTACGATGTCTACATTCACCTGGGCATAACCAGCTAAATATCAACACCTGTTTAAAAGAGCTACAGGAAACGCCAAATTTTATCGTTTTATAATCAGTATACATTTAAACAGATGTTCATGTTTTCCCAATGGAGCCAATCAAGACTGGAGACTGCTGTAGTTTAGTAGCATAGAATCTGATGATCCAAATGAAGTGATGCAATATTCATTTTTCCATAGGTAGGGGAATACAACTCTAAACAATTAAAATAGGCGTGTTTAGAAAATACATTCCACTAGTGAATACTTACAAGAATGTCTTCTATATATCAGTGCATTTAGAAGTCACTCTTTACCAAAAATGCACCTTTTACAAATTAGGGAGAAATATGCAAATTGTTTGATGAGGTAAGAGATTTAATTCCACAACAACTGCAGATGATGTTAATTACCACAGATATAGTGCACAATCTGTCATTATCATGACCTCATAATGCCTCATGTTTCTATCACAGTGAAAGACCTTGGGAGTTTAAAGGCACTTTAGTGAGGAAAGCCCAACATAGAGCCATCACACTTTGGCACAAAAGGCAGACAAAGACTCTGCACTCCCAGATTAGACCAAAGCTGCAGTAACCAGCAGAATCAGATCAACACACCGTGCAGGCTGGAGCCAGCACTCAGTGGGGTTGAATTAAGAGTTGCACAAGACAGGAAATTACACTTCTTTGCTATTATTGTTTTAGTTCAAACGCCTCTGGCTCGAGGGGAGTGCAGAGTTAATGAGCGCGGGTAGAGTGGGAATGGGCTAGACGAAGGAGTTCTGAGGGATGTTAGTTTGTTGAGGCATCTATAAAAAGTGTTTTTCACAAGTCAGGCCAGATAACAGCTGGGCTAAGATTGAGAACTACCAAATTGGTGGCATGCTGCTGTCCTAGCCGAAATAATGGAAGCAGGATAAGCCTATTTTCAGCAAATTGCCTCTTTTTTACCCTCAAATGTCACTGAATCTTAACACTGGAAGTGGAAGTTGTTCTGATCTGAAATTTCGAGAAGGTTGGGAGGGTGCCTTGTTGTGTGAAACGGAAATAACAATGGTCTCTGGGATCCAAGAAAAGTATGGGGTGCGCATGGAGGGGTGAAGACAGGAGGGTAAAACAAGGCAAGCCAATTCACTCTTGAGCTGTCAGAGCTGCAACCTATTTAAGCACGTCGTCTCTCACCCTTGCATGTGCAGCATGCCTACCTAGCTAGGGTCTGAGGTACGACCCCAACTAGGGCTCATCCCACTTGTGATTACTCGCCTGTGAGTGCCTGAGATTCGTTTGGGGCGTCAACCCCTGCTCAAACATTTGGCTTCCTTCGACCAAGCAAGAGTAGGTGTAATGTAGGTCTTTTAAAATGTGTGAAATTTCTCTTCAGCTTGCCAGCCTAGATTGTTTTTCAACATACTTCCTCCTCCATGGGATGTATAAGTTCAGCAGAAGAGAGTGTCCCTGCCTTTAAAAAAACATATAAATAAAATGCTGCATGGCTACCACTTACATCACAAACTCCCATTCTTTCCCTTTTGGTAGCTTTTTAGTCATTCAACAGCATCTCTGCCTTGAGCATGTCCCTGTATCCATTACTGTGCCTTCTCCGACGACCCCCCCCCCCCCTTTCTGGTGTACAGGCACACTGCATTCCGCTACCCCTGTGGCTAAGCTGGCTGGTCCTTAATATATTTATAATCTGCGTTTCTATCTTTCACATACCCTTGAGCATCACACCACCAGACACTGTGTTTCACAGCATGATAACACCTTGGTGGTCATCACCAACAACATGGAAACACTTCCCATATAGGATCAAAACAAAAAACAACACACCCCACACAGTGTAGATTGCTATCCATGTGGGTAAGCACTTCAGCGCCACCTATAGCGGTAGTAAGCACTATACAAATACTACAAAACAATACAATACAATATAATACAATAAAACAAAATAAAGAAATCCAGGCCACAGTACCAGGACACAGTTTGGAGAATTTTAATTTTTGGCAGTTAAGCATAAATCTTTCCAATGTTTCAAGGAAAGGAACAAGCTTAGGGCTACAATGTTATTTGTGGTGGACCAAGCTCTTACATTTCTGAGACTCTGTTGAAAATATAAGTTTGCTTGTTTTGTACTCCCAGAAAGTGTACTGTGGTGGGGAGTTACCTAGGAATTAAGCCAGTGACAAGGTGTTGAACACTGAACTCTGGCCTATTCTTCTTCTTAAGTCTTTATTTCGATTATAAAAGACATACAAACAATTAAAAAATAGGCAGGGTAAGAACGTGGTAACAGAATAGTTGGGTGATGCCAGGGTTACATTGATCTGGGACAGACAGTGAAATATTTAAAAAAGGAACATTAATCCATCATTTCAGCGGACACTAATGTACTATTAAAACATTTCATTAGGAAAGATATGAGAAGAGATTTCTGCTCAATTGTGATTTGTAAAGGGAGCGGAGAATGGTAAAACCAAACAACATACAATCTAAAAGATAAAAGCTACCCAGGTCTTACACAAAATCAATAGGCCCCACCACAATTCTCGGCAGTCGGGCCGACACAGGCTGCCACACAACCCACATGATAAGGATAGAACAAAATAAAACAGATCAAGTTAATAGGCCCTTGAATTTATTTGCCCGAATCACCCATGCCCAACTCAGAAATTTTGCCGTAGCAATGACAATAGGTTCCTGGGTACATGTCTGTAGGATCCTCAGGGCCTCTATTGCGTCTCTCGTGCCTAGGGTGGAACAGATGGGTTTGAGCCATTTCGTCCTTGGTAGCCTGTAGGCCAGACAAGCAAATAGGATATGAGCAATTGATTCAGATTGTGCTAAGCACAGCGGGCACAATTCAGACGTTGACTTGGACCATTTGCTAGAGAAAACTCTAGTTGGAAGGGAGCCCACCCTAAACTGATGGTAAAGCTTCCTATCCAACGGTTTTGAAATAATATCCCAATATTGTTCAAATCCAACCTCATGTTTGATTGACAGGAAATCCCTAGTCAAAGTAGGCCCTGTGATGGAAGAGAAACGCTTGGACTTCACCATATCCATATAAGCCGCTTTAAGCTCTTTTTTTGTCGGCAGGGGAGTCGTTTCTGGGTTCTCCCACAATGTACCCATCCCCATATCTATCAGGGTTTTTTTAATGTGCTGAAGCCACTTAATCTTACTTAGGCACCCTACCCCCTAAAATCCAATAGAGCTTTGGCGTACAAAGAGAGCTCGGGGGTGGCCCAAAGCCTTCTCCACAAGGCTATAGGCCTGAATCGGGCCAGGTCCTTGATACAGACACATCCCAGGTCCAAGAACAAAGGCACCAATGGGGTCGATTGCGGCAAGCCTGTTAATGCCCGCATAAATTTGTTTTGGGCGATAACAATGGGAGTAATATCCTCATGACCCCATAATTCAGCGCCGTATAGAATTGCACTGGTAACCTTTGAATTGTATATTTTAAGAGCGGGAGCTATGGGTTTGGTAAAAGAGAGCCTATGCTCTTTTAAAAGAGCCCCAGCCAACTGCGCATGCTTCAGAGCGAGCATGTCGATTTGAGGCTTCCAATGCAGTTTCCTATTTAAGATTACCCCCAGGTAGGTAAACACATCAGTCTGCTGTAATGGAACATTATTCATGTGGACCATGCTCCTCTTATCTTTTTGTGGGTGGAGAACCATAAACTTAGTCTTGTCCACATTGACCACCAGCTCATGATCGCGGCAGAACTCCTCAAAACGGGACAGGGCCACCTGTAGACCAGATTGATTCTTTGAAAGAATCAAGGTGTCGTCCGCGAACATGAGTAGGGGGTTTTCAGGCCCCCAAGGTTGGAGCATCGGTAGGACATGTGGAATAATACTGTACAACCCTGTCGATAAATAAGGAAAACAGGGTGGGAGCAAGGACGCATCCCTGGCGCACACCCTTTAACACCGGGAATCTGTCAGTGACGTCACCGTGTGTGCCCCATCGGACCTGAGCATAATTACGGTCATGCAATTTGACTATCATTGCTAACAGCTCCAACGGCATCCCCACTTCCAGGAAGGCACTCCACATTTTATTACGAGGGACAAGGTCAAATGCAGACTTCAGGTCTATGAAGGCCGCATATAGCGTACCCCCACCTAAGATAACAACCCGCCAGTATATCATCACAAACCTAGGCACTTGGTCGATTGTGCTGGTGTAGGGGCGGAAACATGCCTGCATGGGTGATAATATCTTGGATTCCTCTATCCACAGCTGGACTCGACTCAATACTAGCCTGGCAACTATTTTCTGAATAGAGTCTATAAGGCTGATGGGCCTATAGTTGCCAGGTAATGCACGGTCCCCCTTTTTATACACCGGAATGATGACAGCACCGGACCAGGTATCGGGAATACACGCACCACTGGCGATGGCGTTGGCCAGATACTTAATATAAATCACCCAATTATCCTTGTCATGGACGAATAGGTCCGCCGGTACACAATCAAGACCCGGGGCCCTTCCACTCGGGCCAGGGAGAGGACTTTCGCAACCTCAGATTTGGTAAATAGTAGGGTGGGTATCGATGTAGAAATTTTAAAATCTTCCAGGTTATTGGCGGACATAGAGAACTGGGCCTTATAATACTGGGCCCACTGTTCCGGTGGAACGTAATTAATGGGTGTATTAGATGTCCCACCGCTCCCCCGCTTCACTAACTGCCAAAATTTAACCATACTGTTCTCATTGCTTGCCAGAAGCAGATCATGCCAGCGGTTGTCGTCCCACTCCTTTTTAGCTTTTAATTGGGTTGCTTTATAATTAGCCCTGGCATGTTTAACTTCTCCCACATCTTTCGATCTAATAGCCCTTGTCAGTTGCCGGTACGCCTCTCTACAGGTTTTATTGTACCAAGTAGCCATCGATATCCCTTCCTTTGCCTTTTGTTTACTGGTCTTAAGGAAAAAGGTTTTAAGATTTAAAAACAGGTCTCTATGAACCTGAGGAGCGATTTGATTAATATCTCCCTGGGAGGAACAGTTTTGGAGACAAGTTATTGAATGGGCAAACAAAACCTTCATCGCACCCAAACCCCCTTCATTCTCAGTAATCCAGGGCCATCTTACTCTCCTCATATCATTTGAGAGCGATACTTCAGATCGTGTACTCTCCTCTACCTTATTTGGGAAGTTTAGTGTACCTGGGGCCTTGATTGTCAAGATTAGGGGGTCATGGTCGCTTTCAGTGCGTTCCTGGACCAACATATCGAGAAGGGAATGCCACGATTCGATGTTAAGCATGATAAAATCAATGCGGCTGCTCCTTAGACCATTATTAAATGTATGTGCACCCTTCCTATCTGATTGGGACCTCCCGTTCGCTGCTCGCACACCCCTTTCCAGGCATAGCCCCTTAAGTTGCAAGGCAGCTTCTGTCCATTTTTTAATAGGGCACAGATCTGGCCTATTCATGTTAGGAATCCTTTGAGGAACAATGCCCCAGATCTGCAGTTTGCCAAAGAGCACTCTCACCCATGGTAGGGAGTACAAGTCACTGATCAGAGGGGATGTTGCAAAGGTATTAATGTCATCATGTTGTCATCCTTATTCCACCAGAGGAATAATTTCAAAGATGCCGATTTATCCACGCTATCTGAGTGGTGAATCCATTGTTCCTTTGAATAGTTTGCAAAGGCCTCACATGCAGCCTAAAAATGGGCACTATTAAAGGGAAGAATCCATTGAACGAACAAAAAAAAAAAAAGACAGCCATATCTACAGTTGGATGAAACTTGATGTGCATAAACATATGTCACTCCAGGTGGGTACACTATCGCTCGCTTATTCAAAAAATGGCTGCTTTTTTTTTTTTTTTTTTTTTTTAAATCAGTGCTTCTGGGTAGCGTAACATTTGCAGAAGGGACACTTGTGATTTGTGGAAACAGAAGTGCAGCTCCAGACTCCAAAGCTGTCACCGAGGTATGAAATCTTGACAGACTTTCTCAGATGATGCTTTCATAGCAGCTCAGAAGATTATTAGTATTATATATTATTTATAATTAAGGAGAACATTTTAGCCAACTCAACTGATGACTCCCTCAAGAACTATCTCGGCCAATAAAGAAAGCCTAAATGGAAAATCATTAAAAATGAACGAGGGCCTCATGGAAAAAGCAATAGCTTGGAAGATGATATCCATCCACCCACAACCATGCATCTTAAATCAGAACACCATAGGCAGTTGCCCTTTATTTATGTTAAGTACAGGTGTGCATGAGAGCTGAACAAGAATGTCTCAGCACATACCCATGTGGGGACACGGGCGGGGGATCTGAAAGCCAGCACACACTGTAGAAGGAGGAGTTGGAGCTAGGGCAAGGGTGGCTCGTATCAGAACAGTCACTTCAATTCATTATGAGCAAGTTCAAAAATATCTCCTGTTGTGGCCTGCTTGACAGGAACCCTGAATAAGGGTAATAGGCATACCAGTATTATTACAAAGACCATGCAAGGATAAGCTCTAGCATAAAGTGGCATTATTCAGGATCGCTATGTCATTTCTCAGTTTCTGTCAAATATACTAACTTCGCCACTTTAGTTGTTGAAACTGTAGGTAAATTCCACTTTTCAGTAAGGGAGCAGCTTGTGTTATTTTCTTTACCGATGAGTTGCTAAACTATGCTGCAGACCAACATAACTATTTTATTTTCCATCTCGTGACTAGAGAGGGCTCGTTTTGAGGGGTTAATGTTCCAAAAGTGTATTATAATAAAGTGGTTGCAGTGCTGTCAAAATCTCAAACCAACTTTCCTTGTCATTTCCTTTACCTTTGACACCTTCACCTGCCAACAACCTTCCCTCAAATACATTATTTAAAAAATCAAAAAATTTGAGAGCTGGTTACCCTACGTAACCCATACACAGAGAACTTCAGTTCTGACAGGGTACCTCCTGAAATCACATGCTCAAACAATGGCAAGGCCCCCAGTCTAGAGAGCATGCCTCTTTAAATCTGCCTAAGACCATTTTCACTGTCAGCAAAAGTGGACAAATACATTTCCATGCTCTTATCTAGTTCTCCAAAAGACTCAAGTTTCAGACTCATTATGACTAAACCTACGCCATCAAGAGCAGGGAACTAATCACCTTTTTAAATGTGTTGAGCATTTTCTTCAAAAACATCTAAATAGTTGGAAATAGTCAAAAGTTGTGAGGTCAATCCAGTAGACCTATTCCAACATTGATTTTTAAGCATACCTATGAGCCTTAATGAATAAGCCTCTTCATCAGGGCTGGAAAAAGCAATTGGGCTCTTAAAGAGAAAACATCATATTGCATACAAATATCGAAACTTTGTGTTTATCTTTCAGTAACCAAATGACTCATTGGTATATTTCATCTAATGATACTTGTTAGTGTTTCGAATGAAACATCTACAATGGAGAGGGGGGAAGATAGGACTACAGGCATCGCTTTATAGTGCCCCTATACAGCCAGATATTTTAGGAGGACGTCCCATCCACCATGAATATAGCATTAGAGGACAAACAAGTAGCCATTACCATGCCTGTGTGTACTCCCTACCTAGGCCATACTTCAATGTGCTTCTCCAAAAATAACCTGGTCAGGCTGATGATATCAGGGCACAGACAGGTTTTACTGAATCCATTCCCTACGAGCACGCAAGCAGAGTATACAGCACATGATTCCTCTCCTATTGTGGGCCTAGAATGATGTCAGTCTCCCTCACCAATACAGAACGTCTAGAAGACAGCTCATTATCTCCAGGTCTGTGAGCGGAGTGCCTGGGGGAAAATCACATATCAGGCTTCCACATCTTCCCTCTTTTCTACCTCTTACTGCCGAGCCATGAGGCAAAGTTATTCTTTGCCATCTTGGAACAGCCCCTGCTGGCAAGGTACAACACATACTATTTGCAGCCCTGCGAAGGGAGTTAGGAGTTTAGGGGCTCTGGGTAGCAGAACATTCATAAGGTCCGATATTCAACACCACCAAGGCCTTCACTGGGATACAAGCACAATAACTGAGCTGGTCTCCATCTAGATCTCTGCAACAGCGAAATCATAAATTTCGCTCCACAACCATACTTTCAGCATGGCCAGGTCGACCGCCACACCCATATGAGGTGAAACGTTTGAGCAAAGGTATGCATGTTTCTTCGTTTTAAGGGATTATGTGAATCAATGCCCATGTCAACTTCAATGAAACCAACATGCTTCATTTTCTTCATTTCTTAAGCTTCTTTGGACCATCACCTTGACAATCACTCTTGAAGTGTAAGCAATGCCTATAGTGGCCCTTGATTCTGAGAACATATTTGACACTGAATTTAATTATCAATGTGGAGGAATATGCTATGTTTTTGCATTCAACGAAAATATTAAAACTGAAATGTTCAATAAGGCAGAAAACATGAAAACATGCAAAGGACACAAATATACTTAGAAGAATTTTGAGGATTATATGGTAATTTGCAGGGCTACAAATTACAAGAAACAATCACAATTATAACTCACTTTGTGTTCCTTCTGTAGCTGGCTGTATTTGTCCTTCTCGTGAAGAAGTTCATTCTCCAGTCTCTCAACTTGCTGCCTTAGTTGTGCAGTTTCTTTCTCCAGAACATTGGTTAACTTTAATAGCTCTTCTTTTTCTTTGAGGGTCTTCTCCATTCTTAACTAGAGTTAGTTTGGAAGTAAAAATGAGTGTTTCGAATCAACAATTCTACAATGTACAGCAAGCACAATCAGAAGAAATTCTGCATGAGAAAATAAGGTTGGTTAAAATGTACAATGTTCTCTGGCCTACTTTAAGCCATCCAAGCTAGACATGACAAGCAGTCAGAAGTACTGCCCAGTTAGTCTTCTGGAGCAAAGGATAGACTCTTCTGTGCCTCACGAGCTGGAAGTTAGGGGATTTATAGCAACCAAGAACTGCATCGTTCTCACAATAAAAGATGCAATTCAGCAGCATCAGTAATCTTGAAGGTTCAGAAAACTGTTACTGGGGTATCTTTACTCCATCTGAGCCAAACAACCTTAGCCATGCCTTTCTGCTCCTACAGAATCAACTGAGCATCAGTCTACCTCAGTCATCTGTGACCAAGGCAGTCCTCGAACCCAGACTTCTTTGTATTATAGAAAGCCCTACCCAGCTTTAGATTTGTCAGTGGTCTGTGCTCAGCTTATCTTGTAAAGAGCCATTAACTTTTTTCATAATGTGACAATACAAGAGACTATACATCTGGCTACATCCTGCTTGAAATAAGCGTATTATACCTCTCTACTCTTTATAATTAACAAAAAGCTAGTTATCTTTAGGAATAAGATTAGTGGTTGATAGATGATAAAAACAAAGATGTCTTAACATCGAGTTACGTAAACACCTTTCCATCAGAGTAGTAGGATTCAGGGGAAAAAAGCAAATAAGATATTAAGAGTTAGCATTACCAATTCGCTCTAAGGGGACAATATTCAATTCACAAGGAGATTGATTCCTAACTGGAGGGTATAGCTTCCCCAAGCCTACCAGAAAACTTTCATCACACTCATCATGAGAAAAGGTGCCTGTAAAGGAGATTCACATTAAGCAGTAATAGCAAAACAAAATGCCTTTAATGGAAGAAAACTGCTAGCATCCTAGCCAGCATATCTGATCAGTATAAAAGCCTCTTTGGTGGCTTAATGGGTATCTGAAAATGGTTGAAGTGCCACTACTGACATGGCAAGTCTGTGGCTATGGGAATAATCTTAAAATTGCTGGCATGTACTTGGCCATCAATTCTGGAAGCAGATGGATCGGCAGAAAATATATAAGAAGCATCACAATCCAGTTCTGAAAGACATTCCCCAAACATCTAGGTTCTGGGAACCTGGAGGAGTAATCGTGGCAGTTGACGATTCTTTTTGTAGAGAAAGGATCGATCCTCGATTGCCCCCAACAGAAGAAAAATGTTGATAACATTATTTTTTAAGACCAATTTGTTCTGATCTGCAATATGGAAGCCTAATTTCTTTGCCTTTGTGTTCTACAGACTTGGAACAAACAGCCAAGAGGCATGTTCCTCACCAGAAGACAAAGTACCATTACCTGAATTTGTTGGGTGTGAACTCTGAATCTCTCCGTTCCTGGTTTTTTCAGATGAACCACAGGGTTTGTGTTGTCGGTTTGCAGCATAACCATATTGAGTAATGGACATTAATGTGGAAAAAAAGATCTGAGAGCCTGATGTATTGCCCCCACATGTCTAGCATATGTAGGAATTTGTAGGAAATACCCTTTCCAATGGAGACCATGCTTCCTGGGTAGCTAGATCCCCCATAATGCCATGAAGTCAAAAATAGACAAAACTTGTCTGACTGAAAGAGACTGAACTGTTCACATTTCAGCTGGATTTCAGCTAACCAGGCACTTTTCTGTTCTCTGTCGGTAACTCCATCCCCAAGTATAGAATACGTTGCTTAGGAATCAGCGCCAACTATTGATCCCAACCTATGGTCGCCTTATATATGTCGATATCATTTGAGGAAGCCCTCCAATCGTATTTGTCTACGGTCTCACACTCCCAGCACCAATTTGTTTTAACCAGTCTGCGGTTGGGTATATTGCACTTTTTAGTTGCCTTTCCAGGTATGAAGCAACGACCTAGTGACATGATCCCATGCCCATGTGACGGCACTTTAAAGCAGAGCACTAAGCACTTTATTCTATTTTGTAGTTTTTATGATGGGTTGTGGAGGTTTTACTTGAAACCACTTTCTATCCCAAATAATATCAGGGATCACAAGGCTGCCTTAAAGTTTCTGTGCGCCCTGACAGACTCCTTTCTATGTTTTAATATTGCCTCATTTATATGGGACGCAGTTCGCATTAGGAAAAGCATTACCTTTTAGTTAACATGGATCATGTATATTTTATGCACTTTTATTGTATTTTAGAAGCACATGATGAGCTGAAGGCATGCCACCTAGAACTATCTTCCTACGGACCACAAAGCAGAGTTTTCGGTTGTCCCTTTAGTCTGTTGTATATGTAACTGAGTGTTTCTAAATCTTTGTATTGCTATATTTATTTATTATTGTGGTAGGACTAGGTCATGTATTATACCCCCTTACTGCGAACAGTGGACTGGGAATTTTCTAATAGCCACTGTTTAAAGAACGCTTATCCCATGTTTTTATCCGTCTTGAATTGTTTTTCTCTTTCTATTGAAGGTTTTTAAATTATTAATGTTGCATCCCGGTTTTTTTATGGCCAACTTGTTTGCACTGAACAAAGATTTTTTGAACTGAGAGTCCATGTGGTCCAGCCTACAGTCCTAGGCAGTTAAAGGCAAAATGGCAGGATTATGATGAGGAAGAAGAAGCCTTGCCATTTTCAGCAGAGACAGAAGACCAACAAAGAAGGACCTAGACAACTTCATCAACCGTTTCACAGCCAACTAGAACGAAGTTGATGGCCAACAATTCCTAGTGTATACATTGTCACCTAAGTACCCTATGCACCCCATTTTCAAAAAACCAAACTTCAACCAAAGAGGTGGGAGCCCAGTGAGGATCACATCCCCTAGAAGTCACAATCTTTTAGTTTTCATAGCTCAAATGTGAAGGATTGCAATGGCTGGTGAACATTATTAATGGTTTGGTAATGTTACCATAAGACTTCTAGCTCGACTGTGGTGAAGATCCAAGCATGTGAATCTATGAAAGAGCAAATGCTGGAAAAGCATTTTGCAATGGTGCCTGCCAGTGCAGGTAACTATCTGGATAGGGCAATAGAAGGCGACATGGATGTATGTTAGTCTCCACTCCTAGACCAATCACCTGCTAAAATCCCTTCAAACATAACTAGCGAGGGAGCCAGCTGAGAATGCACAAATAAATTAGCAGTACCAAGCTTTCAGCTTTGTATCAAAAAGTAAACACTTTGCAACTTTAGGTACAAGACTCGGAAACCTACTTAGTTCCAGTTCTCTTTCATCTGCACCTAGCCACATCACATTTGGAGCAAGGCTCAAAAATCCTAAGCTCAGTATATTCCTGCTTTTATGCTGCATCGGAGTCTACATCATTCCAAAACCTATAGCTGGTATACACTTTATTGTGAATTTATCCATTCACAATGCTATCAGTGACTCAACTTATATAGGCTGCAATACCCTACCATTTAAAATGCACAAGAGTCAAACAATATATATTGTTGTTTTTTTTTTTTTGTTTTTTACAAGGAGTCCAAAAGTCAGAGGGTAAACGCTTCACTAACCTAATCATCAATCCATGAGAAACAGCAGGCAATTCAGATGCAAAAAAATCCTTCATGTGACATTTACCACTCAAGTGCTAAATAGGAAAACAGAGGTGTCAAGAAACTGATCAGGAGATTAAACCAAGATCACAAATGCCAAACGTTAAAAATATTAAAACACAAACCCTTACACAAAGAAAAAAAGCTACTGAAACTGTCACAGGTAAAGAAACCAAAGGAACAGGAAAAAGAACAAAACATGAAAACGGCTCCTTTATTTGAAGAGAGAGCTCACACAACAAGGGGATCAAACAAAGTAGCAAGTCTTCAGTGGAGCGCAACATTATAAGAGTGCTTTTAAATAAACTTTGATTGTCAAAGCGACATCCTTTTTCTGCATTCAAGTAGTTCACAGAGCAGCCAGTCACTACCACATTATTTCACTGAAATGCAGATTGGTTTATGACTGAGAAAAACTTTAAAGTGATGCCACTGATTTTTTTTTAGTAATGCGCACTGTTACTCCTCTAATGTTAAAATTATATTTGTAAATCCTTCTAAATGTCCTGACTTAAATAGCAAAAGGCAAATACCGGGACTGAGGAAATAACACTTACTTCATGGCAGTGCTGATATAGCAAAAGAAACTGAATGTTTGCAGGTAGTTCAAAGGTTGTTAAAAGGTATGTGTTGGAGGTGTGCATGGCAAGTCTGACTTTAGGCCTCTGGCAATATGATAATCCCTTGAGAAAGAAACAGAAAGCTATATGCTTGTCTGAAAAGAAATGACACAATTTGCTTATTTGGGAATTAGGCAGACTGGATGACTTTTGTCAAATAAACTTACTTTATTTTGTCTGTTGCTTGAACTCCACATGTGGTTGACCTGGACCCCTAATATTAAAAAAAAACCTTGGACAAGTTGTCTTTACTCACTTTAACTGGGCACTCCTATTTAAAAAAAAAAAAAAAACTGCGCTCTACCACCACAGCAGCTCATCTGAGAAGATTTCTTAGGTTTCTGGGGTCCTCTGAAGATACATAATGCCCAAGTCTGCAACAAAGACTGTCTCACGGCAGTCTTGTTACCCTCATTCACCATGGCACAGGCAGGTCTGCCTCAAGTGATGCAGTCAAAGACAAGGAACGTTTGTATCCGACAGACCTCATAGAATCCCTGCCAGCCCCACTCCACCACTTCCCCATTCCCCACTCTCGGGACAGCACCGTGTGACATGCTCCCCTGTTCACCAGGCCTGCATAAAAGTATGGATGGAGGTGGATGCTCTGGCAGTAAAGAAGCAGTTCAGAAGAAATGCGTTACTTACCTGTAACTGCAGTTATACAGTATTGGTATCTTTCATAGATTCACATGCCTGAATCATTCCCCGTCGTCGGGATGGGAGTCCCCGGTACATAAATAAAGTAATGTCTCATTAGACATATAGAGTAATAGGCCAAGAGCCTTACATTAGTAACATATCCATGTCCTTTTGTAAAAAGGACCAAACGCTAGAAAAGAACCAATCAGCTATCACCACCCTGTGGAACCTTCCTGGAAGGAGCTCTAGTCCCTCAGATTTTCGTAAGCACAGTGCTAAGTAGGTGTATTACTGAGAGAATGAGGTGAGCCCTTCCAGGGGAGGTGGGTGGGTTGCATGTGAATCTATGAAAGATACCAATACTGGATAACTGCAGTTACAGGTAAGTAACGCATTTCTTATCCAGTATTAGGGTATCTTTCATAGATTCACATGCCTGAATCAGAGTAGTAAGCAATGATAAGCACATTTTGGATGGTACAGCATATACAAATTCACTAGATAATAACATATCAATGTGAAACATAGAAAGTACCAAACTGCAATCAAAGAAAAACCATCAAAAAACACAATAAAGAAATGTGCGTATAAAAGCAAGGATGGTGGGAAGAGAAGAAGGCTCACCTCTATTGGAATAGATGACGTAGCACCGCTTGTCCCACTGCAGCATCCTTCATGAGTTCCGTATCCAAGCAGTAATGCTTGGTAAATGTATGCAGCGTCTTCCATGTTGCCGCTCTGCAAATGTCTGTGATAGGCACACCTGCAAAGAGTGCCATGGAGGTAGAAACCGCCCTAGTGGAATGGGCTCGAACCTTGGAACGCAAGGGTTGATCCGCTTGCTGGTGACAGAAAGTAATAGCTCCAGAGATCCACCGAGAGATACTTTGTTTAGTAAGTGGAAGACCTTTCCTAGGTCGACTGTAAGCCACAAAGAGTTGGTTGGATTTGCGGAACGACTTTGTCCGGTCAAGGTAGAATTTAAGGCAGCGTTTAAGGTCTAGAGAGTGCAGAGCTCTTTCTGCCGGCGTTTGCGGATTTGGAAAAAAGGTCCGTAAGACTATGGGCTCATTGAGGTGAAAGTCTGACGGGACTTTGGGCACAAACTTAGGATTAGTTCGCAATATAACCCTGTCATGTTTGAACTGAAGGAAAGGGTCTTGAATTGAAAATGCCTGAAGCTCACTTACTCGCCTTGCAGAGGTAAGGGCTAGAAGGAGTGCCGTCTTCCAAGAAAGATATTTAAGATCAGCTCTGTGGATCGGCTCAAAAGGGTGTTTCATGATCTGAGCAAGAACTGTGTTGAGTTGCCAAGTGGGAGGCAGAGAATTGACGGGAGGAAAAGTCCTGAATAGGCCTTTGAGAAATTGTTTAATCAGTCTACTAGACCAAAGAGAAGGACCTGTAGAAGATCTCCTGAAACGGGATATAGCTGCCAGGTGAACTTTAATAGAGGCATGAGCAAGACCTGAAGTCGCCAGATGGAGAAGGTAATATTTGTTCTGGAGAAGACGAAAGAGGGTGTATGTTCGCCGACTTACACCAAATACAGAACCTCTTCCATTTTAAGGAATATGTTTTGTTAGTACTTTCGGCTTGAGCCCGAGCCAGAACTGCCCTGCAGTCCGGAGGAATGTTTAGGCCATGGAACTCTCGGAACTCAGGAGCCAAGCCGATAACCTGAGAGATGCTGGATCCGGATGTTGGACTTGTTCCCGGTTCATTGTGAGGAGAGAGGAAACGGTTTCAAAGGGATCGGCGGCTCCAGGAGAGAAGATGGAGCTCCGTGAACCAATGCTGGCGTGGCCACGCAGGAGCTATCAGGATGAGCGTGCAGGGTTCTGCCTTCAACTTCCTGAGGACCCTGGGAATTAGAGGAATCGGTGGAAAAGCGTATGCAAAGACGTTGAACCATGCGATCGAAAATGCATTGCCTAGAGATCCTCGTTGGGGATGCCAGCTTGCGAAGTTTTGGCATTTGGCGTTCTGCTTGGTAGCAAATAGGTCCAAGAGAGGAGTGCCCCATTGGAAGAATATGCGGTCGAGAGTCCGCTGGTTCAACTCCCATTCGTGGCATGTTGTTTGTTGCCTGCTTAGTGAATCGGCCAGTACGTTGTCTGTTCCTGGAACATATTCCGCCCGAAGGGAAATGTTGTGGAGAAGTAGCCAGTTCCAGATCATGTGAGATTCGTGAGAGAGTGTTAGTGAACGAGTACCTCCCTGCTTGTTCAGGTAGTGCATTGTTGTAGTATTGTCCGTCCGGACAAGCACTAAAGAACGTTTGATCCTGGGAAGGAACGCCAGGAGAGCCAGATAGACAGCTCGCAGCTCGAGGAGGTTTATGTGAAGTCTCCGTTCGGAAGGAGACCACTTTCCGCTGATTCGGAGCTCTTGGAGGAAAGCTCCCCAACCCTCCAGGGACGCATCTGTTGTGATGATTTGTGGAGAAGCTTGGAGCAAGAAGGGCAGGCCTTGAGAAAGATTCTGTGGACGAGTCCACCACTGCAGAGCAGTGACCATCTGAGGGGTCACCTGAATGACATCGTCGAAGGATCCTTCGGATTGAATCCATTGAGCCGACAGTGCTTCTTGGAGAGGGAGCCTTTTGGAGGAGACAGTAAGGAACTAGCAGAATACAGGACGACATCATTCCGAGAAGGCATTTGAAGAGGCGTACTGAGAGGGACTTCTTGGCTTTTATGTGGTTTGCCAAATGAAGTAGTTTGTTCTGTCGCTCCTGTGATGGGAAAGCTTTCTTTTGGGTTGTGTCGAGAGTAGCACCCAGAAAGGATATCCGCTGAGAAGGGTGGAGGACAGACTTGTCCTGATTGAGAGTGAGTCCCAGGCGACTGAAAAGCTGTAGACAGGCGTTGGAAGACCTGGTCGCGCCGTCTAGAGAAGGTGCCTTGACGAGCCAGTCGTCGAGATAGGGAAAGACCTGATGGTGTTGTTGCCTGAGGTATGCAGCCACTGGAGAAAGGCATTTCGTAAAAATGCGTGGAGCTGACTTGAGTCCGAAGGGCAGGACTCGAAATTGGTAATGTCTGCCTGCCACGGCGAACCTCAGAAACTTTTTGTGATTCCGGTGGATAGGGATATGGAAATAGGCGTCTTGAAGATCCAAAGACACCATGTAGTCGTTTGCGTTGAGAAGTTGCAGTTCTTCTTGGATGGTAACCATGCGAAACGACTGTTTCTTTAAAAACTTGTTGAGAGCTCTCAAGTCTAGGATTGGTCTCCATTTCTTCTCCTTTTTGCGCACCAGGAAAAAACGGGAGTAAAACCCCTTCCCCCGTTGACAAAGAGGAACTTTTTCTATAGCTCCCTTCTGGAGCATAAGTGAAAGTTCCAGGAGTAAAAGGCGTAGATGTTTGTGAATCATAGGTCGAGGAGGGGTCTGGGGAGGAATTTGAATGAACTCCAGGGAATGTCCAAATTGTATCAGTTGAAGAACCCAACGGTCCGTTGTTATTTGTTTCCAATTGTGTAAGAAATGGGAAATCCTTCCTCCTATTTTGGAGGGTGGAGAGGAAATGGAGACCGGCGGTAGAGAAAAGTCATTGCCGCCGAGTAGTGTCCTTCTGTCGTCCTCCTTTTCCTCGAAAGGCGGTCTTAGTGTAAGATGATTGCTGTTGTTGACGTTGCTGGTATTGTGGCCGATATTGGTTGGAGGAGGAATAGGAAGACCGATAGTGTTGGTAGTCTCCCTGGAGGTAGATTGACCTCTGCCCCTTGAGCCACGAAAAGGGGGTTTTTAAATTGAAGGGTACCCAGAGCCCTAGCTGTGTCGGTATCCTTTTTTATGCCCTGAAGAGCTTCATCAATATGCGTGCCAAAAAGAAGCTGACCATCGTAGGGCATGTCCAGAATTTTTGTCTGGACCTCCGGCCGGAAAGAAGTCGCCTTCAGCCAACCTTGGCGTCGTAGTACGGCAGCGCCAGCTAGTTGGCGGAAACCAGTAGAGGCGATATCCATCGCACAATCGATGATCTCGGAAGCCGAACGTTCGCCCTCTAGCAAGATCTTCTTTGCTTCTTCCTTCGATTCGTCCGGCAAGGCTCCCAAGTATGGAGCAATGTCCGCCCACATCTGCCTGTTATAGCGCCCTAATAACGCTAAGGAATTAGACGCACGCACTGTTAATGCAGACATGGAAGAAAAACGTTTCCCAATATTGTCAAGTCGTCTGCCTTCCTTGTCTGGAGGAGCAGACAGCGGAGCAGAAGGGTTTTAGATTTCCGCTGAGCAGCCTGAGTGATGACGGAATCAGGCTTGGGATGTCCGGTAAGGCAGGCCGGAGCGGTGTCCGGAGCTTTGTATTTTTTGTCTAGTCGAGGTAACACTGGGGCAACCGAAGATGGATTGTGCATTATTTTAACACCCTGATTCCAGATGTAGTCTATAATGGGCACAGATCTTACAGACTTTTTAAAAGGTTCCTTAAAGTCATAAAGGAAACAATCCTGTTGGAGAGAAGGCATAGGGATCTGGAAACGTTGTGCAGCCCTTTCCAAGACATTATGAAAACCCCGGATATCCTCAGGAGGCGAATCAGCTTGAGTAGGCACCGGGGACGCTGGACACGAGATAACGTAGTCATCCCACTCATCATGAGTCGATTTGGAATCATGGAGTTCTCCTTCCTCTTGTTGATCATCCTCCTCATCATCCGTGGAAGGTGGAGGTGGTAGCGTGCCATGCACAGACTGTGGAGGTAGAGGTGGAGGTTGTGGCCTTGGCGGTGGAGAGGCAACTGGAGCAGGAGACGTAGCAGAAGTAGGAAATCTCTGCTTGTAGTCAGTAATTAGAAATTGGAGGTCAGAAACCAAAGACGCAGGTAGACAAACCATGGGAGGTTGGGGAGGATGGCTGTCGTCAGGATAGTATGTCTGGTCTTGTGGTCCTTGTTCGTCATAGTCCGAACTCTCATGGTATTTGACATGAAGTTCAGAAGGACTTGTAGCCGTTCCGAACATACTGCCATCGTCTGAGTCTTCCTCCTCTTCCAAAAGGTGAGTCGGAGGTAATGGCTGGACCCTGCTATGAGAAGTCAGGGCAGGTGTCAACGTGCGTTTTGTTATTTTAAGATGGACATACGCACTTTCCACTTTGGACTCTGGTGTCGTCGACGAGTCCGTCGTCGGTGTAGTCGTCGACTGTGAAGCACCGACGGACACAATTGAGGCTAACATCAACGAAGCTCCCAGTGACGGAACCGCCGTCGACAGTGTTGTTGTCGTCGACGGAGCCCTCGTCAACGGTGTGGTCGTCTTCGGCGGAGCCCTCGTCGACGGTGTCGTCGTCGTCGGCGGAGCCCTCATCGTCAACGGGGTAACCGTCGACGGAACATTCCTTGTCGACGCAGGTGTCGACGCGCTCGTCGGCGATTGTAGCGTCGACGCTGGCTTGGTCGTCGACGATGATTTCTTAATTTTTATCATCGACGATACAGGTTTAACCGCCGTCGACGATGAAGTCGTCGTCGTCGACGTGGACGATGCAGAGGACGCCAAAGAGGTAGAGACAGTCGTCGTCGACGAGGTCACTCCCATGGCTGTAGATGGGCATTTTCTCGTCGTTGAAGCCACCGTCGACGAGGCAGTCGTCGACGAGGTGGAAGTAGGCTTTTTAAAGGTGTGTAGAACCTCCTGTGGAGAAACCTTCGCTGGAAAAGCCTTAAGGTGTGCCTCTGAAGACTTTTTGTGCGTCTTCTTTTGAGGGGGCTGCGACGAAGGTCCTGGAGATGTAACTCTGGGCCTTTTTTGAGAGGATTTTGAAGATTTGGAGGAGGCCTCACTCTCTTCAGAAGACAAAGCTTGGTCTTTGTCCTTAAGTCTCTGCAGCCAAATTAAAAGGCGTCCCTCCCGGTCTCTGAGGGTCTTTGAAGAAAAGGTACGACATACCTTACAGTCCTTTGAAGAGTGATCCGGGTAAAGACAGTAGAGGCAGTCCTTGTGTTGATCGTCGACATGAAGCCTCTTTTTACCACAGGAAGCACAGGGCCTAAAAAGGCCTTTCTTAGGAGAATCTGCCATGAAGATACTGAGAACTTTACACAGGAGAAAAAATCACTGGAAATCCAGAAACAAGGAAAACTGAGCAGAGCTCAGTGGAGACTCCCTTAGCACGACGTGCGATAGAAAATCTGAGGGACTAGAGCTCCTTCCAGGAAGGTTCCACAAGGTGGTGATAGCTGATTGGTTCTTTTCTAGAGTTTGGTCCTTTTTACAAAAGGACATGGATATGTTACTAATGTAAGGCTCTTGGCCTATTACTCTATATGTCTAATGAGACATTACTTTATTTATGTACCGGGGACTCCCATCCCGACGACGGGGAATGATTCAGGCATGTGAATCTATGAAAGATACCCTAATACTGGATAAGCCTGAGTTCACTCCCTATTTTCACCGCCTCTAAGAGTGAAAAAACATTTAGCAAAGGGGTGGGGAAGTAATTCACATTTTTTATCCAAATGCCAGTCTTGAAAAATCCTATTTGACTGACTCTAGGAGCTAAACATGGCAGTTTATTAGAAGGTCCTCAAAATTGAGCCTGCTAAATTGGTTTCAGGTTTTTTTAATCTCATGTTAACCTATTTTAACATTACTTCTGTTGTGTATTAAGAAAAGTGGTGCTTTTTAACCTTGCAGTCCAACCCGCTTACTAATTTTAGCTCTATACCATATAGTACTTCACACCAACCTCAAGTAATGCAGTTTTTGTGGTCACCACCAACATGTCGGATTGCCCTTCATCTTCCATCGTGAGCAGCTCTTCTACAGGCGAGGATGTACGAAACTGGAATGGTGTGCTTGCTCCACGAATTTCACCCTTGTGAGTAACGTAGCAGAACTGGTAAAATTCTCCATCGTCATTTGGAAGGTAATAGCCTTACAAACAAAAGACATTATATTAAATATTACACAGCAACTTGTAGAATTTTTTATATCATGCATGTATCACTGAATTATGCAAATTTGGTCTTCAGAAAACAAACCAATCTTCACTTGTATTCAGAAGCCTATGAAAATAATGTTATAGGATCAGATGATCTTAGCTTTCCTTGACAAGAAAATACTACCCTGTAAAAAACTGTTATAGGGTAGATACCAGGATATTTCAAAACGGAAGACTATTCATCATTGTCATGTGGAAAAATTTGTCACATCTATCAAGCTATTTTGTGTGAATTTGAATCGAAAAAATGACTATTGACAGAAACTGGTTTTATCAAAAACTGAATTCTTAGTACATCTGGATAACATTACTTGTATACAAACAAACCATTCTTGCACTAGGCAAATTACTATTCTTACTCTGAAGGTTCTTCTCACAAATGCTAGGCATAGTACTTTTCACTAAAACAATGTATAATAAAATGATTTTATGTTTAAAAAGTGGTGGCTTTACCGTTATATGACTAGATAAATGACTATGCTTACAGCAGTTCTGGAATAATTGTGGTGAGGGCCTCGTGACATATCTTAGCTGCACCATATTGTAACAAAGCTAAAGAGTAAACGTAGGTTGTTAGTAGCACAAAGATTTTAATATGTTTTAGGTAAGCAGTGATTTACCAACAATAAAGTGCAATCAGTTTTCTGCAAGCAGTGTTCTACCAAAAGATCAACTATTTACTAACATGATATCAGAAATTGCAAGAACATGAACAACGAAAAAGTTACATGCAATTCTGCTTCATCACGGGCATTTTCATTAACTTTAAGTGTGACTTTTCTTTCAAGAGCATGCCAGTATTTTTTTTTTCAAATTTAGGGCAAGCCACTTTTAAGTCTTTATACATTTTGTTCCACAAATCCAGTCCAAATGTCTGACCTTTTTCCCCCCACATATTTGTAACTATGACGATACACGTGATTTACTCTGGAGGGGTTTGAAAAAACAGCCAAGATATAGCAACATTATATTTTAGGTGTGCAAGAAAGTGAATAGAGCTTTCTTTTCCAAAGGCAGCAATTAAAAGGTTTGCAGGAACGGGCTGCGAGAGAAAAAAAAATATTTTTTCAGAATTAATTTAGCATTTTCATAGGTGGAGAGAAACCCCGAAAGCAACACATTTGTGAAAACTATTCAATTATAAACTCAGCATGTGGCCATTCGTGTGAATTAGTCCAGGTTTCAGTAAACAAAATTATCACAATGAGTACAGGCAAACGCGTCCCCTGAACCAACAAAAATACTGGAATACTTTGAGGTACCATTCAATTTATTTTATTTATTTTAGAGGTTTTATATAGCGCTGGCTGGACCCAGAGGTATCAGAGCGCTTTACATGGGAAAGAAGGTGGTCATGGTATAAAACAATAATTCAACAGCATGGAAAACCAACAAGTTAAACTAGAAACAGCTAGAGTTTACATAAATCAAATAAACAGATAGAAAGAGTGGGGGCTATATATACACAAGTAAGACATGGAAGTGGGAGATCAGATATAGTGGTAAGGGAAGGAGAAAGGCATGAAGGGCAGCAGGGAGTAGGAGGTTAGACGTGAGAAAGGGAGGAGGGAAGCAGAGGGGGAAGGTTGGTAGGAGGGGGGTAGTGGGAGGGGGGTGGGGATGACTATGAGAGGGAGCGGATGACAGCAGTGGGTAGGGAAAAAGTTGAGCTTAGTAGAGGAAGGGGGGAGAGACAGTAGGAAAGAGGGGGGGGAACAGAAAAGTGGAAGGGGAAAGGGCGAGTTCAGGGCGCTGCTTAAGACCCCCAATACTTATTGAGGAGGTGCATTTTGAGGTCTTTTTTGAAGCTTGTGTAGGAAGGGTTGCATCATAGGTCTTTGGGGAGGGCATTCCAGATGTTTGGGGCATTGCCGGAGAAGGAGCGGGATTGAGTGGATTTCTTTTTTTGCAGGGGCAGGACTAGGAGAAGAGCGTTGGTGCTTCTCATGGGTCGTGTGCTGCCCGCTTTGCAGATTTTGTTGGTGAGGTATGGCGGTGTATTTTGATGGAGGATTTTGTGTGTAATGCAGGCAGTTTTGTAGGCTGACCTACCTTCGATGGGGAGCCATTTAAGGGTTTTGAGGGCTGGGGAGATGTGGTCGAAGCGTTTGCAATCGGTGATGAGCCTTGCTGCAAGGTTGAGCACAGATTTGAGCGGAGCGACGTGAACCTTAGGGATTCCGGTGAGGATGGCGTTGCCGTAATCAACACGCGAAAGGACCAGAGATTGGACTACTAATTTAAAGTCATCAGTAGGGATAAAGGGCTTAATTTTCTTTAGATGATGGGGAGTGAAGAGGGCTCCTTTAGCTGAGTTTTTGATGTGTACATTGAGAGTTAGGCTATTATCGATGGAGATACCAAGGGATTTAACAGAGTTGGACAAGGAGAGGGAGCAGTTGAGGGCATTGAGGTCGGAGATCCAGGTTTGAA
Organism: Calotriton arnoldi; assembly: GCA_963921515.1. Classification (NCBI taxonomy): domain Eukaryota; kingdom Metazoa; phylum Chordata; class Amphibia; order Caudata; family Salamandridae; genus Calotriton; species Calotriton arnoldi. Next base: position 1,850,642 of record CAWUFW010002057.1, on the reverse strand, counting down.
TGGGGAGATGGTTGTTCTTAGGGGAGAAGAGAATGATTTCAGTTTTTGGGGGGTTAAGTTTGAGATGATTTAATTGGAACCAGGATTGAATCTTGGTGAGGGGGTTGTTAAGGTGTAGGATGTCCGCGTGGGTTTTGATCTTATAGTAGAGTTGGGTATCATCGGCATAGAGGTGGTAGTTGATTCCAGCTTGTTTAAGAATGAATGTGAGGTGTTCCATGAAGAGGTTAAAGAGAGAGGGAGAGAGAATAGATCCCTGGGGGACTCCTAGGGAGACCGGAGTGGGGGTTTGATAGGCAGTTGTGAATTTTGATTTGCTGTGTTCGGTGTTGGAGATAGGAGACGAACCATTTATGTGTCTTCCCATTGATGCCGAATCGATCTCTGAGAGCATTAAGTAGGGCAGAGTGGTTAACTGTATTGAACGCAGTGGAGAGATCAAGAAGGATAAGTAGGCAGGTCTCGCCATTGTCGAGGGAGTGGTGGATGTCATCGACTATGTTCAGCATGGCAGTTTCGGTGCTGCAACCTTTCCTGAAGCCTGATTGTAGGGGGTCCAATAGGTCGAAATTTTCAATGTGTTTATCTAATTGGAGCAGGACACATTTTTCGAGGGCTTTGGAGAGAAGGGGGAGGTTAGAGATGGGGCGGAGATTGTTAAGGTCATTGGGGTCGGCCATAGGGTTTTTGGGAGTGATTTGTCCAAGTTGAAGGGAGGTAGGGACACAACCTGTGGCAAGGGAGGTGTTGATGATAGAGGTCCAAGATGAGGTAATGATGTGTTTTAGGTCTTGGACAAGGTTGGAAGGGAGGGGGTCTTTAGTGTGGGAGGACGGTTTTAGTTTAGCAATGATGTTAAAAACTTCACGCTCAGTTACAGGGTGGAAATTATGCCAGGAGGCATTGTTTTTTAGTTGTGGGTTAGGGAGATTGGTTTCAAGAGGTGTGGTTGCGGGTAAGTGTGGGGAGTGGTTTAGGGGAGGTATTGTAGAGGGTGTGTGTGAGGAGTAGTATGGGTGAGGTAAGGTAGTATGCAAGTTCGAAGTGGGATCAGGGGGTGTGGAGAATGTGGAGTGAGTTTTTGAGGTGATGTCAGGAGTGAGTTGGGGGGTGGTTGGGATCAGAGTTGAAAGGAATGATTGCTCTATCTTTGCGATTTTATCCGAGAAGAAGTGAGCAATTTCTTCACATCTAGTAGTCAAGGCCAGTGGAATTGGAGGTGCGGAGGAAGTTTGGTTACGAACAATGTTGAACCGTTCTCTGGGTCTGTTTTTGGCCCGATCGAGTTGAGTTCGGAAGAAGGATGACTTTTCGTTAAAAATGTGTTTCTTGTATGTTGATCTAGCTAGTCTGAGGAGTGCCAGATGTGAGGGAGAGGGATGCTGTCTCCATGTTCTTTCCGTCAGTCTAAGTGTGTGTCTTTCTTTGTTGAGCTCGGAGTTAAACCATGATTTGGAAGGGATATTTCTTTGATTTTTTTGTTTCAGCGGGGACAATAGATCCAAGGTATCGGTGACTGCTTTATTAAAGTGTTCAGTAAGCTCATTTGCATTTTGTGAGGGAGGGATGAGGAGAAGTTGAGCATGAAGTTTAGACTCGAGAACAGCAGGGGGGATAAGATTTAGATTTCTGGTCCATTTCTTAGGTTTAATGATTTTAGTGGGGGGGGGGGGGTTGGTGCCGTGGTAGCTATGGTGAACAGTATAAGGTGGTGGTCAGACCAGTCGATGGGGACGATATTGGACAAGAAGGCCAGATCCTTATTGGTGATAATAGCGTCCAGGGTGGCTCCTTTGGTGTGGGTTGGGGACTGACACAGTTGTTTGAGGTCGTTAATCTCAAGAAGATTGGTGAGGAGGGTGATTGTGGGATCATCGGTATCGTTCCAATGGAGGTTGAGATCTCCAAGGAAGAGCTTTTTAGAGTTGGATATTGAGGATTGGGTTAGTAGGTTTGAGGTTGTTAATCTCAAGAAGATTGGTGAGGAGGGTGATTGTGGGATCATCGGTATCGTTCCAATGGAGGTTGAGATCTCCAAGGAAGAGCTTTTTAGAGTTGGATATTGAGGATTGGGTTAGTAGGTTGGATAACTCATCGACGAAGGGATGAGGATCTCCAGGAGGGTGGTAGATATTATGTAGGCGAATTGGGTGGGAGCCTTGTACTTTTAGTTCAGCTTCAAGGTATTCGAAGGAGGAGTGGTCGGAATTGCTAACAAGGGAGAGCTGAATTTCATCTTTGAAGATTATGGCTAAACCACCACCTATTCTGTCGGGTCTGTCTTTTCTGAGGATAGAATGTCCTGGGGGGGGAGAGTAGGTCAAGTATGCTCGTAGAATGGTCATTTAGCCAGGTTTCCGTGAAAAACGCGATGTCAATGGATTCGCTAAGCATAGTTTCAGAAATTTCAGTGGCATGTCGGACAGCGGATCGACAGTTTACAAGCATGCAGGCGAGTGGTTTGGGGTTGCATTTGGGGGTGGGCAGGAGTGGATGGTGGTGAGTTGAGGAGAGGGTCTGGGGGAGACGGGAGAGGGGGGGATTCTGTTAGTCCCTAATATAACGGGGATGTTAGAGTAGGGAGGTGGAGGCTTATTGATTGATGGACTGGGATGGTAGGAGTTGCATAGGTCAGTAAGGTCGGACGGGGAGAGATGGCAAGAAGTGCGGAGAGGTCTATGTGTACGGCATAGCTTGTAGTTGGTGGTGTTTTTCGGCCTGTGTGGGGTGAGTTTACCCGGTCATGGAGGGTTCTGGAGCTGTGGGCGTTAAAATCTATTCTAATTCGAGTGAGATCTCTCGTCAATGTGGAGAGATCGCGTTCTATGGTGCGAAGAGTCTGGTTTATTAGAGTGAGGGGGAGAGTGTTGGAGAGGGGAGGGGGATAGGGGGTGTTTTTTACTAGCTGCAGGAGGAGGTCCGATATGTGGAGGGAGTGAGAGGTCAGGGGGCGGTAAGGGGAGTGCTACGGTTGTAGGACGTGAGGGGATGTGTGAAGGGGGACAGGAGATTAGAAACCTCAAGGGAAGGGGTAGGAGATGTTAGAAGGGCGTGAAGAGTGTGGAGAGGGACAGCATCAGAGTTAGGGGGTGATGTGTATATCTGGGGGTGAGATAATGGTTCCGGAGAGGACGATGATGGGGCCGGAGGTGGCATGCAAGGGGATTCAGGGTGGAGAGGTAGGGATTCAGGTTGGAGGGGGGGGGGAGGTAGGAAGGATGGGGGTTAGAAATAGAAGTATTAGGGGAAGAAAGGGACAGGGCATTAGAGTGCGTGTGGGATTGGGAGCGGGGTGTGAAGGGGGGATATCAGGAAGAGGGAGGGTTGTTTGGGGGAGCGGATATTTGGAGGTCCGCGATTGGGAAATGGCGTTGGCTGTAGAGAGGTCAGGGGAGGGGGAGAGTGAGGTCATTGATTGGAGGATGGGGTTGTCTGTATGGGTGACATGGGAGGGGGAGGGTGGGGTAAGATGTAAGGGAGAGAACGGGAGAGCGTTGCATGGTTGGGAAGACGCAAGGTTAGAAGCGGATTTGTATAGTTGGAAGGCCAAGGTGCTGAAGTGGTGTTCAAAGGTGGTGAGGTGGGATTCAGCGGCTTGAATGAGGATGTTACCCGTTTTGAAAATGGAGATGTCAATTTCGCCCGGAAAAGCTGGGGAGGGCGTCGTAGATAATTTAAAGCCATAGGGAATTTTGATTGAGTTAGTGACTGGGAGATGTAGGAAGATGCTTTTCCATTTGGAGGGGCGTTTTGAATAAAAGATGTAGTTGGTTTTAATGGGGGAAGTGAGGCTGATGTAGTTATCAACAATAAGTGTTTCAGGGTTTCGGATGAAGAGTTTGTGTTTAAAAATTTTCTTAGCGTTTTTAGAGAGATTGGGGGGGTAGAGAATAGACCAAGAGTTAGGGCCATGTTTGGAGAGAGTAGAGTCATGAGGGGTGTGGGTCTGGTTGAGGGGGGGCATGTTGGGTCAGTGAAGTGGTGGAGAGAGTTAAGAGGAGGGCAGTGCGGGCAATTAGGGGGTAGGACGACGAGAGCGAGGTCGGCGTTAGAGGGGTGACGGGTGGGAAAGTCAGGTAGGGGCCGGGGTAAGAGAACGCAGTGACGTACGCAGTGACAGTGGGCACGGGAAGAGAAGGGGGTCAGTGCAAGAGGGGAGAGAGAGGGGACAGGTCGGTGAGTTCGTTAGGAGACGGAGAAGAATTTAACAATCATCATAGGCCTTATAAAAGTAGGGGGTTCGGTGCAAGGGGAAGAGAGGAGGGGGGAGTGATAGCGGGGAAGGAGGGATGGGAGAATAATAAGGAAGGGAGCAATAAGTGTGAGTATAGGGCAGTAAATTATAAAAGCATTACAAGCATATATGATAAGAGAAGTCACGGCATAAATATAAATAGCATTCGGAGGCCTAGATGATCAGTGGAGATTACAAAGCAATCAAAGGCATAGATAGTTGTAGAGGTTGCAGGCAACGAAAGAATATAAATAAACGTTACAGGGTCTAGTCGGTAGACAAAGGTGAGATAGAATTCTGAAAATTGGTTGAAAACAGAGCAGAGGGGCACAGTATAAACAGTGGAGAGCCGTTACAGGGTGGCTGACATATTTTAAGAGTTTTCAGTAGTCTTTCAGTTTGTGTAAATTAGTCCTTAATACTTTAGATTCTTATTTATAGATTCACCATTGTGAATGTTGCCCCATTGGAGGAGGAGTGGTCTGACAGATAATGTCAGAGGTGTTTTTCTTAAGGCACACTCCAAGGTCATGGTATGTGCCAAGCATATTTAGGGAGTTCTGTGCTGCACGATCCCAACTACATTGTTTTCCTGCACATACCATATCAGCTGGTAGTGTTGCATGAGTCGCCCAGGATTATTGGTCTGTGCTGCTGTCTTCTGGAGAAAGGATTGTGCTCCTGTTCCTGTTGGTGGACGAAGTTCACGATGTCAGAGTCAAAGTTGGCCGAGGTGATGTACTCCGGACCCTGCGTGGCCTGCTCACGTTTTGTCAAAGAGGAGGGTGAGGAGCGGGACACGTGGATGCCATAATATAAGTCAATTGTGAGAGATTCTTGCAAATCGTATTTGTGCGGCCACTCACTTAAAATGCATAGTCAATTATCAAAACTCACATAATAGCAGACGTCCTACCATCCTACATTACCACATGCTTCCCAATAGAAATGAAGCCCACATTTATAGGTGGGCATACTGTACAGGCAAATTATTGGCCCAATAATTCAGATATTGAAAGGCTTTGTCAGGTGAAAAATTCTCAGGAAATTACTACAGAGATGGTTTCGGGATTTAGGCCTATGTCGGCAAATACACAGGGATTCTAACCAACCTCAGACATTTTTGAAAGCTGGTGACCCAGGGAGGTTTGCTTTGTATCGATTCACTACTACTTTTCATTACACAGAATGCCCAGTTAATGTCAAACTAAGGCTAATCACAACTTCTTAATAGTGATATGCCAAAATTGCAGGCAACAGCAAGTGTCCTACTGTTCTGCGACCGCACACTTCTCCCAATAAAAAACAAGCATTTGTAATGCAATAGGTCTCGCATTTGTGAGCGTTAGAGCTATTGGCGTTGTAAATTACAATGTCTTTTACCCATGTGTTTTAGTTGGGAGTGGAGTGGATGTATGTGGTGTGGAGTGGAATTATGTGGGTTGCATTGGTATTGTTAGTTGTGGAATTGTGTGGTGTGGAGTGGATTTGTGTAGTGGAATTGTGTAGCATGGTGTGCATTGGAATTATGTGGATAGCAATTATGTGGTATTCAGTGTTCTGGAATTATGTGGAGTGGGATTGTGTGTCATGGAGTGTAATTATGTGGAATGGTATTTTGTGTTGTGGAGTGGTATGTAGTGGAGTTTAATTATCTGGTGTACTGTTGAATTTTGTGGCATGATGTGGAATTCTGTGGTGTGGATTGGATGTATGTGGTGTGTTGTGTAATTGTGTTGTTGAATTGAATTTTGTGGTTTGTTGTTGAATTGTGTGGTGTGGAATGGAAATGTGTAGAGTTGAATTGTGTGGTGTGGAGTGAAATGATGGTGGTTGGAATTGTGTGGCATAGTGTGGAGTGGTTTTGTGTGGAGTGTGTTACCAAGATTGCAGTCTGCACTCCGGAGATAGAGAGTAACAAGCATTTGCAATACAATAGGTCTCGCATTAGTGAAAGCTAAAGTTATTTACGTTGCAAAAGATAATGTTTTTTAGTTATGTTTTTTTGTTTGCACGTGATTGATTATTCAACCTTTCTAAAGAGATAGGAAAGAAAGGGGATGGAGAGGAAACCGTGGAAAGCAGAGGTGGTACAAGAAGTGCTTACACTGCGGTTGCACCATATTAATCCTGGGTACGACCTATCACCAATACTGGGTAAACGAAGCAATTTGGCTCACAACCATTATCCAGCACAAACATGCTGTGCTTCAATTAAAGGTGAACCAAACAGTGCGACGGCCTTAGGGATCCGCCAATGAACGAAAAATCCTTGGAAGCAGGCTAAAGAAGGGAAGCACATGAGCATGAAGTTTAGAAATGACGGTGGTGTGTATCAAGAAATGTGTCAGAGCTCACCTTTAATAATTCCAGGGCATATGATGAGTGGTGTGTGTGCTAAGTGTAGTGAATATCTGGGTCTGGTGTTTGAGATGTATTGGTAATTAGGGTGTGTGTGGAACATGTGGTAAACTTGCTGACGGTGAGGAATGTTTCAAGGCTGAGGAGCGTGGTTTGTTGCGGGGAGGGAGCGCAGTGGCTCCTTGTCCAGTAAGCATGCCACCCTTCCCCTTTAAGAAACCCCAATAGACGAATCCATTGCGATGAATAGACGGACTGCCATTGAAACAGCAAACTGATTTTTTTTTTTTCTTTTCAGAGTTTTATATAGCACAAACTTGACCCGAAGGTATCGGGTATCGGAGCGCTTTATATGAGCACCAGTTGTGTTACACAAGGACACATTCATTTTTGTTAGGCACGGGGAGATTAAGTGATTTGCCCAGAATCACAGGATGTTGAGCGTCATTGCCGAGACTCGAACCCGGTTCCCCAGATTTGAGATCAACCGCCCTAGCCGTTGGGCCACATCCTCTCCCCGAATGTTAAAGTTGTTCCCATTGCCGACGAGCTTCTAGAGTATGCTGGCTTTCATTTTTTAAATGCTCCTTTGTGTGATTCAGAAGTTTTCAAAAAGTGTAATGTGGCAAAAGGGTCCCGTCAGTCACTTGAGCCCGCGCTGTGGCCATTGTTGGTGATTAGGAGGCGCGCTGCTTACAAAAAAAGTTAGAAATAAATACAAAAGAATTGTTTGAGCCACGCGGTCGCCATTGCTTAACATTAAAGGGGGCGTGCTGCGCTATTTTAAAAAAGTAGACTATTGAAAAAAATAGAACTCGGCGAACTGCCCAGAAGAAAAGCAATGCGCAGCCGCCTATGTTGGTGATTAGAAGGCGTACCGCGCTGCCTAAAAAATTAATAATTAAAAAATAGAGGCGCGAGCAGAGCGGCAGTCATTGTTTAAGATTAAGGGCGCACACAAAAAAAAGAAAGGCGCGGACGTCATTGTTAAAGATGATGAGTCGTGTGCAGCGTTACCGTTTAGTTAAACTGCAGTGTGGGTTGCGGAAGTGGGAAAGCGTGTCCTGCCTGCAACAACAGCTAGGAGAAAGTCATTACTAAAATAGTGCTTAGAAACTGTAGATGCAACATACTGAGTAATAACATATAAAACAGGGGCAGTCCTCATGTGAGGTTACAACAAGAGGAAAGGCGGTACTAAGGAGGGACTACTAAGCCTATTAACCAATCAAAAGCCACCATTTACAAAGGACAGTAACAGGCGCCAATTAAAAAGATGGGCGGAAAGTGGGTGGAGCTTAAAGTCTATACCTGAATACAGCATGTCTTGAAGAGACAGTGCAAGCGCTGCCTAGGAGAGACCTAAAAAAGAAACCACAAGGTGAAGTATTTACCAGGTCAGGTAAACACTGCATATTCCGGGTCTTCCTGGTGAAATAGAGGAATTGCATCTTGAATTGCTGTGAGCAGGAAGGATGCAAGGGAGGGTGAGGGCACCTCAGGAGGGGGGACCTTAGGAGAGCCTCAGAGGCAGTCCTATGACCTCAGTTAGAAGGAGCAGGTCCCTTGGTGGGCACGTCCCCACCCCTTTGGGGCAGGACTGGTGGCATGGTGCTGCCGAATTGTGAGGGGCAGAGAGGATGGAGGCTGAAAGGGCACTCCCCACTCCAAGAAGATTGGTGAAAAAAACTAAATATCAACAGAGATGGGCAGGGGAACTGAAGTACCAAGCGGAGCAGCATAGACATGTTGTCAGAGCAGCACATGGAGGGGGGAGGTTTCGTAAAGGTGCACAGGACGGATCGTGCGCCTGGTGTTGAGGTAAAGCACCTGGATCACAAAAGGCCGTCAGACAGTTGTTGGACTCTGTGGTGGACAATGAAGATGGCACTAAGAAACCGGGAGGTCCATTTGTTGTTCAAAAGTTTAGAAGCGCGCGCTGGAGTCAGGACAGCACAGGTTGGAGGAGAGTTAGTCCACAGTGCCATTGGTGCAGAGAGCCACCCCGTGGGGGAGCTAGCATGGCTTCTGGGATGAAGCTGATGCAAAGGTGGGCTGGCAGGGAAGTAGGGTGGACAGAAAGAACACTCCAGAGGGGGTTGTCTGATGGAGATGAGAGAACTCAGAGCAAGCGAGCTGACATAGCAGACAAGTTGGGAGAGGAGGAGTGCATTGAAAAGGAGTTAGGAGGCAGCCCTGGGCCGGAAGCGGCTGTGCTGGTTCATGTGGAGTTGGATAAAATAACAGGAGTAAAGGGGTTTAGAGCCTCAGGGGTGGGTGAACTTATTAAGGGGAGGGGTAGGGTTGGTAATGTTAAAATGCTGCTTGAGCAGCTAAAGCAACCGATGTTGGCCTTTAATCGTATAAGCAAAACGAGACTTTTGTCTGTCCTCTGCCAAAGTGAATCTGAAGACCGGGGCCTTCTTCAAAGAAATCAGGGAACATTGTTGGGCTTGAAGTCTCATTCTACTTTTACGCCATTAAGAGCCACTTTCATTTCATTGCAAAAGGCATTTGTTTAGCTAATCCCCAGAGTAATGCCCGCCCCCATGGAAAATAAAACGGTTTCTTCAGGGTCTGAGCTAACATACAGCTTCCATGCGCCTCCAAAGCACCCAGTCCAAGTGAACTGATTTGCATAACTCTGGCTGAGTAATATTCATGCCTCTGGGCTACTATTTTCCATAATGCCCTTGTTGAACTACTGGTCTGCCGAGAAGAGCCGCCATCTTGAGTTCATGCCGTTGCATCCGTTTCACAAAGTCAACATTGTGTACCTAAAAAGAAATGCGTGCCGCGCCTTGAAGATCAAACTCGGTGTGCCGCGCTGCAAAAAAAAGTATATATATTTTTTTCAATGATTTGGCAAGCCGTGCTATAAGAAAGGCGCACGTCCGCCATTGTTCCAGCTCAAACACGACATGCAAGTGTGCTTGAAAATGTTTGTGAGCCGCGCATAACAAAACTAAAAAAAGGCACAGCCACCATTCTTAAAGGTGAAGCGGGCGTGATGTGCTGCTATGTTCAGAGATAGACAGGAAAAAAAAGAAAGGCGCACAGCCGCCATGAAAATCAAATGCAGCGTGCCACGCTGCATAAAAAAATATAATAAAAAAAGAGGATTTGGGCTAGCCGCGCTATAAGAAAGGCGCATGACCGCCATTGATCCAGCTCAAGCGGGCATGCCCGTCTGCTTCAAAAAGTTCGGCAAACTGCGTATAAGAAAACAAAAAAGAAAAGGCACGCCCGCAATTGTTAAAGGTGAAACGGGCGTGACCCGCTGCTCTGCTCGGATATAGTAATTAGCAAAATAGTGCTCACAAACTGTAAATAACAGATCCTGAGTAACAACACATGTAACAGGGGCAGTCCTTATGGGAGGGTACAACAGGAGAAAAGGAGGGACTAGTAAGGAGATTAACTAAAGAAACGAAAGCATTTGGAAAAGACAGTCACAGGGGCCAATTAAAAACTTGGGCGGGGTTTAAAGCCCATATCCAGAATACAGCATGTCTCAAGAGACCGCGCAAGCACTGCCTTGGCAAGACCTAAAAAAGACATTTACTTTTTATTTATTTTTTACTGTTTAGCACAAGCTCCCCTTCTTCTTGGGGGAGGAAGAAGGGTCACATATGAATCTAGAAGTGTTTCAGACTGTAAAACCTATTATTACAGCTAGGTAAGTACTTTGTTTGGCAGTGTCAACCTATTCTGTACTCAAAATTCACATGCTGCACATTGAATATTGATTGCAGCATCATTTTTCCCCTGTGGATAAAGGTTTGGAGATTTAGTAGCGGCAAACATATGTTTCAATACTGTCTGACCTACTGGAGTTTCCTGATATGATTGTAGAACAAGTTACTTACCTTCGGTAACGCTCTTTGTGGTTGAGACTATCTAGCAGCAGATTCCTCACCTTTTGAATATTCCCCAGGCGTCAGTCTAGATCAGGCAAATTTTTGGCAGCATCTCTCCGCACAAGAAGGTGGCGCCTTGCGGCTCTGCACAGATGCTATTTCGCTCTGGAAATGACATACAGGGCCTATATAGGTACCACTCCCGCATGCGGACGTCAGATGCCTTCGAGACTGTCCGCAGCCTCAGACCAGAGTCCCAAAAGCAAACTGGTAGACAGTGTGCAGAATCCTAGACTTGGGATCTCATTAATAGATAAAGGTCAACCACAGAACGGGGAGGATTGGAAGGTCGGTGAGGAATCTGTGGTAGATAAAGTCATACCAGAAAGAGCATTACCAAAGGTAAGTAACTTGCTTTTCTGATAAGAGACTTCTAGCCGCAGATTCCTAAACTTATGCATACATACCAAAGCAGTACCTATTTGGGAGGTGGGTCTCTGCATGGACTCTAACCAGAAAGTCCTGCAGGACCAAGCGGGCAAAACACCCCTCCCAACGAACCTGAATAGTCAGGCAATAGTGCTTCATGAACGTATGGAGGGAGGCCCACGTAACCGCTTGGCAATGTCTAGGACAGGGACTCTGCATGTCAATGTAGTGGTAGCAGCTTTGGACCTTGTAAAATGAGCACGCAGTCCTCCCAGAGGCTGCTTTTTTGTCAATGCATAGCATATCTTGATGCAGAGGTCCCATTGAGGCATGACAAAGGGAAAAGGGGGAAGATATGCTGAAGCCCTTTCAGAAATCGCATCACAACTGGTGACTTAAACAATGAGGGCTAATCTGGCAACCGTAAGAAGGCCGAAAGAGCCAAAAGATAACCCTTTACCGACCTAAAGCAAAGCCTTGTTAGGCAAGAAACAGAACAAACACCAGAATGTCAGATAACTTAGCCTAAGGGGGGGTGGGGCGGGTGGCAATCTGGCATATGCCAAACTAAGCCACAAATCTGTCAAACAACATAGATTTCGTTGAGGGATTCTTGGCTGCCAAGATGACATCAATCACCTCCGGAGGAAGGTCGAAGGTGTTTAGCTGTCGCCCCTCAATCTCCAAGCATGAAGGTGGAGATTGCGAAGACCTGGGTGCAGAACCATGCCTTATTGCTCTGACAGTAGGTCCTCTTGATCGGGCAGCCTGACTGGAGGACATATGCTCAAGCTTAGGAGTTCTGGATGCTATACTTTTTGTGCCCAATCCGCAACCACTAGGATGAATCACATCAGGCCATCGCATCCACCAACTACACCCTGCTGGGAGACCACAACTTCCACCTCGACAACCAACTGGACCCCAACACCACATCCCTCCTGGACAACCTCCACAACGTTGGACTCCGCCAGATCGTGACCGAGCCCACGCACTCAGCAGGACACACCCTCGACCCCCTCTTCACTACAGGAAACTCCATCACCTTCAGCCACACCACCGAACTCCCTTGGACCGACCATCGTTGCATCCACTTCACCTTCAGAACACCCACCATCCACAGACACCAGCACCTGCTCCCACGAAGAAACTGGACCAAAATCACCGACGACCAGCTCACCTCCTCACTCAACAACTCCACCCCAACCATAGCGGAAAACGATAACCCCAACACCGCAGCCCGAACCCTGCATAGATGGATCTCGGACAGCACCAACACCATAGCCCCCCTCAAGAAAAACAACAATACCCGCGCCAAGAAAGCCAGATGGTTTACCACCGAACTTCGAGAGTCCAGACGCACATGCCGCCGCCTCGAAAAGGCCTGGAGGACCACCAAATCCACAGAAGCCCACAACAACTTCAGAGCCGCCACCAACGCCCACCATCAACTCATCAGAGAAACGAGGAAAAAAGCGATTGAAGACAATCTCCACCCACGCGCACAACAGCAAGGAACTCTTCAGCATCATCAAGGAGTTCGCCCAACCCACCAGCGAGTCTACCGACATCCCTCCCTCACAAGACCTCTGCGACAAACTCAGCACCTTTTTCCACCACAAAATCAAGAGCATCTACAACAACCTCGACGAAGACAACCAACATACTGAACCCTCACCACCCACCCCCGACACCCGGAAACCAGCGATTGACGACTGGACAGCCCTCACCACCGAAGACACACTGAAGACAATGAAGTCAATCCACTCAGGGGCCCCCACGGACCCCTGCCCCCACCACATCTTCAACAGAGCCGCCGACACCATTGCACCCATGCTCCGCCACACCATCAACCGCTCCCTGGCGACCGCCTCGTTCCCCGACGACTGGAAACACGCTGAGGTCAACCCCCTCCTAAAGAAACCCTCAGCGGACCCCACCGACCTCAAAAACTACAGACCCATCTCCCTGCTCCCGTTCCCAGCGAAAGTCATCGAGAAAGCCATCAACAGCCAACTCGCCACATTCATTGATAAACACAACATCCTCGACTCCTCCCAATCCGGCTTCAGAAACCGCCCTCCTCGCCGCAACAGATGACATCCGCACCCTACTGGACAAAGGAGAAAGAGTAGCCCTCATCCTCCTCGACCTATCAGCGGCGTTCAACACAGTCTCCCACCGCACCCTAATACGCAGACTCTATGACGCAGGAATCCAGGACAAGGCCCTCGACTGGATCCGCTCCTTCCTCTCCGGCAGGACGCAGCGGGTCAGACTCCCCCCTTTCCTCTCGGACCCCACACCTACCACCTGCGGAGTCCCCCAGGGCTCCTCACTCAGCCCGACGCTCTTCAACGTCTACATGGCTCCACTCGCCCCCATCGTCAGAACCTACGGACTCAACATCGTGTCATACGCAGACGACACCCAACTCATCCTCTCCCTATCCAACGAGCCCAACACCGCCAGACGCAACTTTCGAGAAGGCATGGAAGCCGTCGACAAATGGATGAAAAACAGCTGCCTACAACTAAACACCAACAAAACAGAAGTACTCATCATGGGCCCAAACCCAGACGCCTGGAGCGACACCTGGTGGCCCCCCCGCCATCGGAAACCCGCCAACCCCCACGGACCATGCACGCAACCTGGGAATCATCCTGGACTCCGAGCTCAAAATGGACCGCCAGATCAACTCCGTCTCGTCCTCCTACTTCCACACCCTCCGCCTCCTTCGTAAGACCTTCAAATGGATCCCCCTCGAACACCGAAAGACCGTCACTCACACCCTGGTCACCAGCAGACTCGACTACGGCAACGCACTCTACGCCGGAATAAACAAAAACCTCACCCGCAAGCTACAGAACATCCAGAACGCCGCCGCAAGACTGGTCCTCAACCTGCCAAAACACTGCCACATCTCCCAGCACCTGCGCACACTCCACTGGCTCCCCGTCGAGGCGAGAATCACCTTCAAGATGCTCACCCACGCACACAAGGCCCTCCACGGCACCGGACCAGCATACCTGAACAGCCGACTCAAATTCCACGCACCCCAAAGGACCCTACGATCAGCCCAGCTCTCCTACGCCGTGGTCCCCCGCACCAGAAAGACCAGATCGGGAGGCCGCTCCTTCTCCTTCCTCGCGGCCAAAGCATAGAACGTCCTTCCGCTCCACCTCAGACAGACAACATTGCTCCCCATCTTCGCAAGAAACCTCAAAACCTGGCTCTTCGACAGACCCCCTCCTTGATGGAATGGAACCTGCACCCTCCCCCCCCCCACCCCTAGCGCCTTGAGACCCTTACGGGTGAGTAGTCGCGCTTTAACAAACCCCTGATTGATTGATGAATTAGGCCTGGTCTTTCTTGATCTTCTTGGAAACCCGGGGCAGGAGTGGTATTGGTAGGAAAGCATACAGGAGTCCAGAGTTCTCCGAGGCAGAATGCGTCTCAGAGGGAGAGACTCCTTGGGATCTTAATGTGCAGAAGTGCTGACATTGAGCGTTCTTGGCAGTGACAAACCGATTGAGCCATGGTTCTCCCCATTCGTGGAAGAGATCTTATGCCACCTTCGGGTTTAACTGCCATTCATGATCAACTAGGTGTCGACAGCTGAGCTTGAACACCCTGGCATTCAAAGATCCTGCCAGGTGATTCACCACCAGGAAAATTCCTCGGTGGTCGAGCCATTTCCAGAGGCGCAAGGCTTCCTGGAACAATGTCCGTGACCCCACCCCACCATGTTTATTGTAGTACCAAATGGCAGTGGTGTTGTCCGTGAGCATCTGTACCAGCCTCCCTTTGATGGATGGAAGGCTTTCAAAGCCAAAAGGATGTCCCTCAGCTCCAGAAGGTTGATGTGGATCCAGACCTCCGTTGCCACCACAGGCCGCTGATCTCCACCTCTCTCGGATGGCCGCCCCAACCCAAAAGTGATGCATCATTTACCACTGTCAGCTGTGAGTGGGAAAGGGAGAGGGGTCTGCCACTGATCCAATCGCGGTCTAGCAACCACCAAAGCAGATCTTTTGCAGTCTCCTCCAAAATCTCAACATGCTCAGAGAGGTCCTCTAAATGTTGGGCCCAGTGGGACTTCAGATCCTATAGCAGAATCCACATATGCCACCTGGGCTGCTCAACCACCAGGATGCAGGAAGCCATGAGTCCCAGCAGCCTCAGAGTAGATCTCACTGAAATCCAGGACAGAGGCTTAAAGATCGTGATCATAGCCTGAATGTCCTGGACTCTAGAATGGCTCTGATGAAGAGAAGCATCTGAGAAGGTGTAAGGTGAAACTTCGGCACGATGAAAGTGAACCCCAAAGATGACAGGAGGTTCAGCGTAGTCTGGAGATAAATGACGACTGCCTGGGGTGAGCCTGCCTTCAACAGCAAGTCGTCCATGTAGTGGAAGACTGGTATCCAAGAACCACAGAGATGAGCTGCCACCACTGCCATCATTTTCAAGAACACACGAGGGGCACTGTTGAGATCAAAAGGGAAGCACAGCGAACTAGCAATGATCCTGTTTCACAACGAAATGAAGGTGGCATCGATGAGAAGGCAGGCGTTCAGGAAGGACCTCAAGACCTGGCTCTTCGACTGACCCAGAGCCGCCGCCGCCCCCCCACCCCCTGCGCCTTGAGACCCTCACAGGTGAGTAGCGCGCTTTATAAACCCCTGATTGATTGATTGAGGATGGGAATATGAAAATAGGAACGCCACCATCCAGTCTCCAAGGTCAAGGCCAGAAACGACGTGGGCCAGGGTAAGCATCTTGAATTTCTCCTTTCGAAGAAAAGCGTTGAGAGGGCACAGGTCTAATATAGGCCGAAGGCTTTCACCCTTCATGGGCACCAGAAAGTAGCAGGAATAACAACCACTGTCATACGGATTATACTTTCTCAGTAAAACTGTGCATTTGTTGAACAACATAAATGTCAAAACTGTGCAAGACTGATTCTACGCACACCATCAGGATATGTTGGCCTTAGTTCTGCTAGCTCACAATGCACCAACTGTACCCCTAACCAAGTAAGGTAACAGGTGGAATGTGCAACCTCAGAACATGACAACCCTGACTCCCCAAGGAAATAGTGTTAACAGATCTAGAACCTTTTCGTTTGGTAACTCATGCATTACCAAAGAGATACACAAGAAATACACAACATGGCGGTTCAATATTTATTGATGCATTATGATTCTTGTGTAAAATAAGTGCACTGCAATAATCAATAGAAGGAAACAAAATGGAGTGATCAGCATTATGAGAATGGTGAGGAAGATAAACAATTCAACCATTGTGCTGTTACCGATACTATATGCTTGCAAATAAGTACTGTTATATTTTATACTTCTACCTGGCACTACCTATCCTAGTGTGCCTAGGGTGGGTGAATGTGCCAGAATCCCTGTAGGCTGATCTAACTACCCTATTACCTGTGGGTAAGTGACATCAGGGAGCCATTCTTGGTGGAGAGCTGGGCTTCATCCCTCGCAGGAGGTAAACAGGAATTAGCTGGCCTGGAATTCCGGCATGGGGCGACCTCACAGTGCCAGCAAAATGCTCCTCTAACTAAACAAAGTAGTGATGTTGTTTATATAACAAATATCACCCATGTTGCCGTGCTGAAGTCCCAGTTAGGCTGCCATTATTGATTCTACCCTGACAAAGCTGTTGCAGAGAAAACAATAATAAACAACATCATTTTGCACAGTGAACTTTAGCTTTTGTACAGAATGTTCAAGGCTCTGACAATGTGCCTACGAAGATGTGCAAATGTAAGCAAAGTTATTTCATGGAAGATTATCCATACAAGCGCGCAAGCAAAAGGGGTGTCAAGTGTCAACGTTCAATAAAAGATGTCCAGTTTAAATGTGAGCAGTAAAACGGCGGTGTTCCTGCCCGGGCCTAAATGGGACCACATGACACCACGCCCAACTTCTGACGCTGGCACCCTCTCTACAGTCCCTTTGGCCAAAAGAGCTTGCACTTTCTCCTGCAAAATGGAGAGATGGTCCACCGTCACTCGCTGAGGGGTGCGGGGGTGGAGACAGTGAAAGGTGCAGCGTGAAAGAAATGAACAGGAGAATATACCTCCTGTGATCTATCTGCAGGAACTACCTGTCCGAAGTGACTGCCTGCCAACCCTAAAAGAATCGCTGGTTTTCGCCTCCCACTGGGTGGTTGTTCTCCATCAAGGGCACCCTAAAGAGGTATAAATGGTGGGGCTGCAGGGGTGGGGGACTGGATGGCAAGCTCACCTTGGCCACGTGGGCACCTTCGTCACAACAGTGAAATTGCTGGGTCGACTGGGGGGAGGATGGACAGTCTGGTGGGAAGAGGTGCCTTGTCCAAAACCGTGAAAGGAGCATTGAAACTGGTGCTGTTGACGAGGAGGGGCGGAGAGGCCCAGAGAGCGAGTGGAACCCTACTCTTTTTAAATCATTCAAGAGCATTATTAGCCTTGTCCCCGAACAGTCACTTCCCATCAAAGGGTATGGCAATCAGGTAGAACTGGACATTGCAGCCACGCATTGCAGCGAATGGCATCACTGGTGCCAATAGCTCACCGATTGAATCGGCGGTGTCCAAGACACAACAAACCATCCCGAATTGCTTGAACCAGGACAGGGCGAAGGTCGTCAGGCACATCAGGTGGGATTTGCTCTATACCACATGGCATGGGAGTAGCACCCCAACAAGCAGCTAATGCTGAAAGAGTGGGTTGCTATGCTGGTGGAGGAAAAGACCCTCTTGCAGAATGTTTCCACTTGCTGAGATTCCCTATCAGGGAAAGTGGCAGCAAACGTGTTCCGATTGGAATGACTCGTGGAGGCCTAAACCACATGGCTGTCGGGTAAATGGTGCTCTAACAGAAAGGAGGGTCGCCCAGAGCAGGACGATGGCGCCTGGCAATTTGTTGATTGACAGGGGGACCAGAGCAAGGTTTGGCCCAGACCTCTAATAAAGTGTCCGTCAGTGCCTTATAAAAGAGGAGAAGAGGCTCAGCAGAAGTATGTCCTGGCTGCAGGACCTCAGTATGAACATTGGTTTTCACCTTAATGGTGGGGAGCTGAAGGTCAAGTACTTCGACTGCTCTACGCATAACAAAGCGTAGGAAGCAGATTCGTCTGTGGCAGGCCCAAAAGGAGGGGAAAAAAAAAAAGAGCAGGCTCTGGAGAAGTATTGAGGCCACTAGCCTCCTGCAAATTCTCGCACCAACTGTCATCATTGTAAGGCTGAGCGAGCTCATCACCCTAGTCATAGTCGTCAGAATCGGTGCCAAAGAGGCAGTGCAAAACGGACTCCCTCCCCCGAGGGGCTGGAATGTACAATGGAGGAAGAGGAACCTCTGGTAGATTCAGGTGCGACTTCGGATTGGTGCCGCTCCTCCAACAGTGTGAATAGAGTCGGCATAGGCATTCAGGAACCGGGGGCTGGCACAGGTCTCTGGGCCAGAAGCGGGGTCAACAGTAGAGCCAGAGGCAAGACAGGCTGAGAGGGTCTTAGATCTGAAGATGTGACATTCAGTCCCAGAAGCTCAGGTTGTGCCAGCACGAGTTATAGAATCGTCTGCGAAGTCACCCGACTTCGGGAGCGAGATCGAGAAGAGTGCTGCCACTCCTGCAAGCGGCTTGAGGAAGCAGAATCCCACATCGAATTCTTGTGTTTCTTTTTTGATTTACCTGAAGACTTGGAGCACGAAGAAGACTGATCTCTTGAGTGGCTCAGATGACACAGGAAACAAGACCGGGAATGAACCTTGGAAGCAGACTACGTCTTGGAACGGCCTCGACGTGGAGTCTTCTTATACTTTTCGATGTAGAGTATTGCCTCGTGTTCCCTGATGGCCTTCCAGTTCATCGATGCACAATGGGTGCAGGCCTTGGAGTCGCGGCTCGACCCAGGCACCACAAGCCTACCTGGTGGGGATATTTGTTTGCAACAGTCCTTACAGGCTTGAAACCCAGTTTTTGGGGGTCAAATCCCTTGCACACTGGAAACATTTGAGGTACAGTGTCTCTCAAAAACATGAATCTGCACCTGGTGGTGCTGAAAAAAAGTAACTAACGTTAGCATGAGGGAGTTGCGCCTATATAGGCCCTGCACGGCCCCAGTGTGGAGCTGCAAGGTGCCACCTTCTGGCGGGCAGAGGTACTACTGAAAAATGCACAGATCCAGTCTGGCACCTTAGGAACATTCAAAAGGTGAGGAATCTGCAGCTAGAAGACTATCAGAATAGCGACTCTAAGTACTGTTTTGTAAACCTAAGTCTTGAAGACCAGGACATGGCTATACATGTGACATTCAAGGAAACATTTCTCATAAAAGCTAATGTAGCTTCTTTCTTCAATGTGGAGTGAGGTCTTGGTTTTAGAATCAAGTAACCTTTTAGCTAAGGCCAAACACAAATGAACTGTACGTACAATCCCACTCGCTCAGCAAGCTATAGGTTCCCAAGGAACTGGGAACTAGAGCATGTGCAACAAAACTGTTTTAATGTTCATATAGTCGTGGTCTCTCGTGTTGTCTCTTGCATACAGTACATGATTGCTGTTCTTGCATCTAATGTATGTAAAGCTCTTTCTGCTGAATTAGATGGATTTTGGAGAGGAAAAAACAGTTAACTATAAGTTTAAATTAACATGAAAAGGACAACAGTAGCCACAAAACATGAATTGGTTCTCATGACTATTTTATAACTACATATAGAGTTCTTGAATAGTTAAAGCATGTATGTAACTCACCAACTCTTCTTAATGATGGGATTGCAATTAAGAAGGTGGTTTTAAAGGTTTAATGCTTAAACAACATGTCTATATGTCTGGGCATCACAGGTAATGTTTTACGACCTGTTAGGCCAAAATTTGAACTCCTTTTTGAGGCTGTGAAAAGGGTCCCCGTGGAAGACCACAAGGCAAGACAGCCACTTAAGACTGAGCTCTCACCTGCTCAGTGGGAAATATCTTGAAACATCCTCTGGCCACGAACATTAAAGTGGTTGACTGCAACAAAGCCTCCTGAATTAACGAAGCAAAGTACATTGGGATAAGCTTGATACTTAATGGCACTACTAATGAAACATTAAAATGGCCCTACCACTACTCTTCTGCCAGCAGCTAGCAAGAATCAATACGAGCCAGATCATACTAAAGAGAAGTGCTGCAGGGCGGGACACACTCCCGTTAAGGAGCTGCTCCAAAAAACACATCAGAGCTGCGCGATTGGATTCTAGATGTACAAGACTTGAGGAACTCAGCATACTCGTGGTAACAACAGTGACATGGCCTGATTGATCGCCACCAGTGTAGACTGGAAAATGCAACTGCAGCTTGTTTATCAGACCAGAACAGTGCAGGAGACCCGGTCTAGGTAACAACAGTGGTGGTAGTGCCCTCCTTATTTCTTATATTGCCGACTATAACGGTCAAGCTGAGGGAAAACAAGTGAAATGATAAAGAGTGCATGACATTTACATATCCTTTCAGTGCTGGATGTAACACCTTACAATGGACTTAAAACGATTGTCTTAACAAGTGGAAGGACACATGTTTTTAGGCCCTATACATACAAGAGAAACGTTGTGCCGTTCCATAACATGAAAATGCCAGCAGGAGTGGAGTGCTCTTTACACAGCTTTCACTGGATAAATACGCATGCACCTGATGCAACATAACATTCAGTCTTTACAATTAAAATTCAGAATTATCCCACCCATCAACTGTTAGAACACAATCCCCAGCTCCCAAACCTGTTGAATTGGACAATGTAGAGAGAGAGAGTCGGTCTTTGAATACCAACTAACTTCACTAAATGCCTACAAACCGTAACAAGCTGCAATTTGGGAAAAGAAAAAGGGGCAGAACAACAACCATCTCATGGCTTACATAAATACACATTCACTGTAGACTCTCAATGTTTTGGTAACACAGAACACAACTACACAGGAGCATGGACGGAACATTGCTCACAATACACTGCAGAACCAGAAGCTACTTTCAAGGTCAGTCAGTCATTCACTTTATGCGGTTACTAAAAACCATAAAAGTACACAACAAACATCTTATACAGCAAAATTAAAACATGTACAAAAATCATATTAGAATAATATTAGGCACCATAAAAATTCAGCAAGAAAACGGCCCTCAGCCTTTTGATTGTTTTAAAATAAGCATATGCAAAAATTCATTAATAAATTACTCTAGAACACAAAAGACAACCAATTAAAAAACATTTCATTACAAAATTCATAAAAAGGTACTCTTCAATAAAAAAGATGTCCAATTTAAAACACATTTCATCGCAGTTATAGAGGAACTAAAACATTACATGACATGGAGGCTCTTCTTTTCCTTTCCCTAACGGCCGCAACTAAAAAACTAGCAATATTAAAACTTTCCCATGTATTGCTCAACATCTGTAAGTATACTAATGCAGGCCTTACCTGCATAAAACCTTTATCCTTTAAAATAGGCACTAAAAAACGTTTGCGAATGTGATAGAAGTGGTTGCAAAACATGGTAAAGTGCAAAGTGTCTTGGGTAGAGAAATTATCACACGAACAAGGGCCCACATTTTTTACCTTTCTCCATCCTTGAGGTTCAGCCAGTATAAAGTGCAAAAGGTTGAATCTAAATCTGATTAAAAGAAAGCAGTGATAAGGCTTTGTTATGAACTTTAGATACGGTTCTATCGTTGGAGCTGTTTTCAGTAAAAGATAGGCTCGTACCATTGGTTTCAGAAGCTCTTTAGCCTCTCTTTCAGTTTGCATCACATTTTACAAACATTTTTTAACCCAAGGTATGTCCTCTTTCCGAAGATTGTTTGGAGACTCAAAATGTTCGGGGTGCCCTAATTTCTTTGTTAAGCTGTTCGCACAAGTTACTAACTTGTGTAACGATATATCTGTAAGAGACAGTAGTTAGTGACAGATTCCTTACCTTAGAATATCCCCAGGCGTCAGGCTGGATCCGGAAAGTTTTTGCGTAGCAGTACCCTTGCGCGTCGGTAGGCGGCGTCGTGCGGCTCCGCGTCCGTCGTCGGTGTTGTGATCGCCGGGATGACGTCGCGGGCAGTACTTAGACGCCGCCCCTGCGCGCTGACGTCAGTTCTGTACACGACTTTCCGCGCCAGGAACGCAGAGCCATGCAAGAAGCTGACATAGGTGTCTGAAAAATACTAGGGCCCTGAAAGGGATGTCCTTAACCCTAGAAATCAGTTCGCAGAACGGGGAGGATGGGTGGGGCGATAAGGAATCTGTCACTAACTACTGTCTCTTACAGATATATCGTTACACAAGTTAGTAACTTGTGCATCTGAAAGAGACACGTTAGTGACAGATTCCTTACCTTAGAATAGATACCCCAGCAATACCAACCCCGGTGGTGGGTCTGCGAACAAAGATCAGACAAGGAAGTCCTGGAGGACAGAACGGCCAAAGAAGCCGTCCCTCCGGACCTGACTGTCAAGGCAGTAATGCTTTGTAAACATGTGCAGCGAGGCCCACGTAGCTGCCTGACAGATAACCGGCAGCGGAACACCGCGGCCCAAGGCCGTGGTAGCAGCCGTTGCCCTGGTGGAATGGGCACGCAGCCCAACAGGAGGCTCCTTCTTAGCCAAAGAATAGCAGGTCTTGATGCACAAGGTAACCCAGCGGGAGATGGTTCGTTTGTGCACCGCCCGACCTTTTTGGCGCCCACGTAGCCAACAAAGAGCTGGTCATCCACCCGGAAGTGTTTTGTGCGATCGATATAGAAGGAGAGCGCACGTTTTGGGTCCAGACGGTGGAGCCTCTCTTCCTCTCTGGAAGGATGCGGAGGCGGAAAGAAGGTAGGCAAAGTGATGGTCTGCCCAATTTGGAAGGCAGTAACCACCTTTGGCAAGAAGGACGGACGCGTCCGAAGAACAACATTGTCTGGATGAACAGACAGAAAGGGAGGTTTGCAAGATAGAGCCTGGAGCTCACTCACCCGCTGAGCGGAGGTGATGGCCACCAGAAAGGCTGTCTTCAGAGTCAGAAGACGAAGAGGACAGTTATGTAGAAGCTCAAAGGAGCGCACATTAAAAAGGTAAGAACCAAGTTCAAGTCCCACTGAGGCATTACAAACGGAACAGGAGGGAAGAGGTGTGTAATGCCTTTTAAGAACCTGTTAACAACAGGGGACTTGAAAAGGGAGGGCTGATCAGGGAGCCGGAGGAAGGCCGAGATAGCACAAAGATAACCCTTGATGGTACCCAGGGCAGAACCCTGTTGGGCCAGAGAAAGAAGGAACAGAAGGACCTCAGAAAGAGGGGCAGAAAGGGGATTCACAGCCTTTGCTGTGCACCATGCCACAAATTTGTTCCACCTGCAGGCGTATACCACCTTAGTGGAGGGACGCCTGGCTGCCAGAATCACATCACAAACTTCGGGAGGCAAGTCGAAAGGAATCAACTGCCGCCGCTCAATCTCCACGCAAGCAGGTGTAGACTGGACAGGTTCGGGTGGAGGACCGTCCCCTGCTGCTGCGACAGAAGATCCTCCCGAAGAGGCAGACGGATCGGGGATCTACGCTCATACTGAGTAGCTCGGGATACCAAACTCTTCGAGCCCAGTCCGGAGCCACAAGAATGACTTGGGCCCGGTCGTGCCGAATCTTCTTCAACACTCTGGGTAGAAGTGGTATAGGCGGAAAGGCGTACAATAGACCGCAACTCCACTCGTGACGAAAAGCGTCGCCGAGCGAGTGCCGCCTTGGAAATTCCAACGCGCAGAACTGATGACATTGCGCGTTCTCTTCGGTGGCGAATAGATCTAACCAAGGCTCTCCCCACTGTAGAAAGAGTCCTTGCGCCACTTCCGAGTGAAGACGCCATTCGTGATCCATCATGCACCTGCGGCTGCAGGTTCGTCCGCCCTGGCGTTCAGGGAACCTGCCAGGTGTTGAACCATCAGGAACATGCCCTGATGTTCCAGCCATGTCCAGAGGCGCAGAGCCTCCTGACAAAGGGTCCACGACCCCACCCCGCCTTGTTTGTTGCAGTACCACATGGCGGTGGTGTTGTCTATGAACACCTGCACTACCTTCCCTTTGACAGAGGGAAGGAATGCCTTGAGTGCAAGTCGGATCGCCCGGAGCTCCAGAAGGTTGATATGGAGCCGGGACTCCGCCGGAGACCAGAGGCCTCTGATCTCCGCCTCTCCCATGTGACCGCCCCATCCCAGAAGGGACGCGTCCGTCACAACTGTGTGCTCTGGCTGGGGAAGGGAGAGGGATCTGCCCATGACCCATTGCCGGTTCGAGAGCCACCACTGCAACTGTTTTGCAGTCCCCTCCGAGATCTGGACGTGATCGGACAGGTTGCCCTGGTGCTGCGCCCACTGGAACTTCAGGTCCCACTGCAGAGCCCGCATATGCCATCTGGCATGATTGACCAGCAGGAGGCCATGAGGCCCAGCAGCCTCAGGGTCATCCGTGCCGAAACCCAGGATAAAGGCTGAAAGATCGGAATCATAGCCTGAATATCCCGGACTCGCCGTTCGGGAGGATAGGCCCGAAACTGCGTCGTTTCCAGAACTGCTCCGATGAAAAGGAGCTGTGGAGAAGGAATCAGATGCGACTTCGGCACATTGATGGAGAACCCCAGCGAGTGCAGGAGTTCGGCCGTAGTCTGGAGGTGGGAGACGACTGCCTGGGGCAGAGCCCGCCTTCAGCAGCCAGTCGTCGAGGTAGGGGAAGACTGAAACCCCTGCCCGGCGCAGATGAGCTGCGACCACCGCCATCACTTTCGTGAACACCCGAGGGGCACTGCTAAGGCCAAAGGGAGCACGGTGAACTGAAAATGCTCGGGGCCTACCGTGAACCGAAGGTAACGCCGGTGGGCCGGCAGGACGGGGATGTGGAAATAGGCGTCCTGCAAGTCCAACGCTACCAACCAGTCTCCAGGGTCGAGGGCAGTCAAGACCTGAGCTAGGGTGAGCATCTTGAACTTCTCCTTCCGGAGGAAGCGATTGACGTTCCGGAGGTCCAAGATAGGACGCATGTCCTCCTTGTCCTTTTGGGCTCCAGGAAGTAGTGGGAGTAGCAACCACGTCCTACTTCTGGGGTCGGAACATGCTCGATGGCCCTCTTGGCCAAGAGGGCCGTGACTTCCTTCTGCAGAAGTACCAAGTGATCCCCGGACATGCGGTGGAATTGAGGTGGCATGGCTGGGGGGTGGTCTCGAAGGGGAGGGAGTAGCCCCTTCGGACAATGTCCAAGACCCACCTGTCCGAGGTGATGGGACGCCAGTGGTGAAGGTGATGGCGGACCCTGCCCCCTACTGGCGTGCTGTGCACCTGAAAGGAGGGACTAGGAGGGCTTGGAGGCCGCGGACGGGTTGGAGGTGGTGGCCTGACCCGCACGCTGGTTGCCCGAACCGCCACGGCGGTATCCACGTCCTCGGCCACGCGAAGACGCCTGCTGCGCGGGCCTGTGGCTGGGCTGCTGACGTGACTGGGCGCCCCTTCCGTGGCCACGATAGGGGCGAAAAGCAGAAGGTAGCGGAGGGCGTGTAGCAGAAAGGCCCAGGGACTTGGCAGTAGCCCGTGAGTCCTTAAAGCGCTCCAACGCATGGTCTGCTTTGGAACCAAAAAGACCGACTCCATCAAAGGGCATGTCCATGAGAGTATTCTGGACATCCCCTGAAAAACCAGTGGTTCTCAGCCAGGCGTGGCGACGCAGCGCCACCGTCGTTGCAATAGATCTGCCCAGCGAGTCGGCGGTATCAAGGCCACATCGTATGGTGTATTTGGCCGCATCCCTTCCTTCCGCAATGGTGCGGGTAAGCAGTGTCTGGACCTCCTCAGAACACTGGGGCAAAACAGTCGCCACCGAATCCCACAAGGAGTGGGTATATCGGCCCAAAAGACAAGCGGTGTTGATGGACCGCAAGCCAGCACTGGAGGAAGAAAAACCCTTCTTCCCAAATTGATCCAGGCGTTTGGATTCCCTATCCGGAGGGCGGTAGGGAAGGCGGTTTGGGAAGCGGAGGCTTGGACAACCAAGCTCTCAGGAGTGGGGTGGACAGAGAGAAACAAGGGGTCGCCTGGAGCTGGGCGATGGCGTCGGGACACGTTTCTATCCACAGGAGCCCCTGTGTTGGGCTTGGACCAGGCGCCCAAAGAACGTCAGTTAGTGCATCGTTAAACGGCAGCACAGTCTCCAAGGAGGAGGCTGCCGGCTGAAGCACTTCTGTCAAGAGATTAGTCTTGACCGTCACCGTAGGGAGTCGGAGATGTAAGGCTCCAGCTGCCCTACGCAACACCGTTGCAAAATTGGCTCCCTCCTCCGTAGCCACGGGAGGAGACAGCATGCCAGTGTCAGGGGAAGTATCTAGACCACTGGCATCCCCTAGTTCCTCTGCCCAGTCCTCATCATACTGACACTGCTGTGCCAGAGGGTCCTCAGACCCCTCCCAGTCCTCATGGTCCTCCTCCGGTTCAAAATAAGGAGGAGGAGGGACATTGGGGACCCAAGGTCCCATTGGCGCCGGAACCGGCGTCGAGGCGGCGTCGGTCCGGCTCCATGTCCGGAGCCGGAGAGTACATGGGGACGACGCCGCCCGGAGCCCCGGGCGGCGTCAGTAACGGCACCGGAGACATCGACGCCGGCGGAGGCGTGGTCAGGTCGACCGGCGTCGATGGGGGTTGCGGTACCACCGGAGCCGGGATCGGGGCCGAAGCCGGAGCCGGGACCGAGGCTGGAGGCACAAGCGACGCCGGGACCGGAGTCGGCGGCGACGCCGGAGCAACCCCATCAGGGCCCGCGGGGCCCGAAGGCGCACCGGAGGGACCTTGAGGCCCGAAGAGGCGGGCCATGGCCGACAGGAATTCCTGTACTTGGGCCGGATCCGCCCCCGAACCCGGGAAGGACGGGTATTGCGGGGGCGACTCCACAGGCATGTCCGGGGCCGCGGGGACGGTGCCGGGAGGGGCCTCAACCGAGTCGCGAGACCGGCGAGGCGAAGTCCTAGAGCGATGATGCTTTTGGACTTCTTGTGCTTAGACTTACCGGACGGCGAAGACTTGGATCCCGACGACCGGTGAGGACTCCGCGACCGACCCCTCGACCTCTCACGCGACCGGGGCTTGGTGTGGCGCGGAGTCGACTGCCGGGCCTCGAGGAGCTTTCGAGACCGCTCTCGCAAAGCTTTCGGGTTGAGGGCCCGGCAGTCGGAACACGACTTCGTGTCGTGGCCTCGGCCGAGGCAGAAGAGACACTCCAGATGCGGGTCTGTGATGGACATCATCCGAGCACAGGCGTCGCAACGTTTAAAGCCGGGCATCCCTACGACACCTTGGAGTCGATTCGAAAGAAACAGTGAAAAAATTCACCCAAAAGTTAGTCAAAAAATGACTAGGGCACTGCTCTTCCCGGATCTGCGCTTGCTGGCGCGGAAAAAGAAGAACTGACGTCAGCGCGCAGGGGCGGCGTCTAAGTACTGCCCGCGACGTCATCCCGGCGATCACGACGCCGACGACGGACGCGGAGCCGCACGACGCCGCCTACCGACGCGCAAGGGTACTGCTACGCAAAAACTTTCCGGATCCAGCCTGACGCCTGGGGATATTCTAAGGTAAGGAATCTGTCACTAACGTGTCTCTTTCAGATACATTACTTAACCAAGGGATGCTACTTGCTCTGTCCAAGGATAAGCAATCTCGGGCTATTTCATGGTTCACCACCAATTCTGGGTTAATCCAGATCGTTACCCAGCATAGGAACAGTGCCAATCTTATCAGGTCTGAAACGAAGCCTATACCTAGTTCTTGATGAATAATAAAAGAGGGAGTGGATTGCGGGACCAAGAGCAGATTTCTGAGAAACTTGTTTTCCACTATTTGTAATTCCTCAGCCTCCTTGTAGCCCCAGATTTCAGACCCATACTTAGAGATGGCAATACATTTAGCTTTGTAAATATTGAGCATGGCTTCAATTGGCTTGGCCCCGAGCCTGCGCGCAAAATCAAGAACCGTTACTGTTGATCTTACCATAGCGTTCCTTTTTGCTTTCTTTTGCGGTGCCCAAAAGCCCCTCTCGTCAAACAGTACCCCAAGTACATGAATTTGGTCACCCTTGTTATTTCAGTTCCTTCGCAGAGATACTTTTTGACTTTTTCGGTCTAAGGCCCATAGTCATAGTATCGGATTTGGGGAAGTTACACTTAGGTCCAAGGATCTCATAAATTCCGCAAAGGAATTTAGGAGACTCTGGAGCCCAACCGCTGTGCGCGCTAGTAAGACCGCAACGTCTGCGTATAAGAGAGCGGGGATTGACCGGTCCCCCGCTTGAGGGATATCTTTACAGGCTGTACACAGAGAGGAGTCAAGATTATTTATACATAGAGTAAATAAAAGGGGAGCTAGAATACAGTCTTGTCTAACTCCTCTTCCAATGCAAATGTGCTGGGTATGGTTACCCCTCTGGTCATATCTCACAGTGGCAGAGAGATCCCTGTCCAGATCTGACAGAAAATGTACTATGCACTGGTCCATTCCCAATTCGATTAATAAGACCCATAATTTCGATCTGTTTACTCGGTCAAAGGCCAAGGACAGGTCCATAAAGGCCAGATGCAGTGTCCCAGTCTTAGCAGCTGTGTATTTCCCGACTAACAGCTGCAGATTTAAACACTGGTCCGTTGTACTCCTACCCTTCCTGAAACCGTACTGCAAATTTGATAGTACACGACTCTCTTCTAGCCATTCTGTTAATTTACTAAGGATCACTCTCCCCAATACTTTAACAACTGAATCGATCTGTGATATGGGCCTGTAACATCACAGATCTCCTCTCTGCCCCTTCTTAAAAACAGGTATAATTATAGATTGGGACCAAGACCTCGGCAGACCATGCTGACATGCCACATTGAATACCTGAGTTAAGATTTTAGACCAAAGTGCCATGTTCAGCTTATAAAGGTCAGCCGGAATGCCGTCCGGACCGGGAGCTTTATTAATAGTCATCTGCATTATTGCCTCCCCTACTTCCTCTCCGGTAAAAACCAGGCTGTATGTACCCGTATTCAATATAAGGGGACATGGGGTTCCAACATCGTCCTGATCATCATATACATGTTCAAAATGAGTGAACCATTGATCCTCAGGTATGTTACATTCAAGCGGGGAGTTACTGATCCCAGTTAAAAAGGTTTATTTACAATCTCCCAGAACCTAGCACTGTTCTTAAGGACGTCCACAGAGAGTAAATCATTCCAGGCTTCTTGTTTGATATCGGCTTTACACTTTTCTATCACAAGCTTGTATGTTTTTCTAAGAACAGCTATTTGGAGTTTATCTTGGGGTGCTTGCTTTAGGGCATTAAAAAGCTTTTGGTGGGCTTCAGTGCATTAGTGATCAAACCAGCTCTCACCTCCTTCCTTAAAATCCCTCCATGGGTGTGTTAGAGCTCTAGCCACCTGTTTGCAGATCCTTTCAAAGGCTGTAAGGGTTTCTGCCCCCTTCTTAGTATTTTCAAGACAAAGACCAATATCCTCCCTTGAGATTTCGTATAGATCATTAAGAAAAAGGTCCGGGACTACCTTGCTCCATTTCAGCCTGCGGCCCTGGTCTTTTAGCTTTAGAGATTTGCTAGTATTGGCCTCCCCAGATTTTCCAACTACACCGGTACCCCCACCCAATATAAGGTGTATAGGATTATGATCGCTAAAATGTGACCACTGTGCGGTGTAGGATACCACCTGGGATAACAGGCCTGAGGTAATAAAGATTTCAAGGTTTCAATGGAGTCCTGTGGGAACCAAGTACCAAACTGATGTTGGAACATAAAATTGACTGCATGAGCACGAATCTTCCCATTCTACAAACCGATACGAGGAAAACTTCTTAAAGACTGAGGGCGACCGAGCATGGATTTAAAGAATTGACCTCCAATATTAATCAATAAAAGAAAAGCCCCTAGCTGAAGATGCATACTACTTAACACAAAGTTACAAAGTTGCAGAAGGATGCTTTTGAAGGAACAATGTAAGCTTTTTTGGAAATATCAAAATGGGCTCAAGGCCCCACACAGAACTGTTAATTGAGGTCTGATTTCAAACTGTACTGAAGCTGAAGGGTCACTCTATATTCTTTTCAGTCAAAAGGATGGACAGGTTTCTTGGTCATCCACTCTCTCTTGATGCCCCATCAAGAACAATAATTGCTAGACTAATAAACTATAGAGATGCCATCTTACAACCTGCTAGACAAGTGGATCAAACTTCATAAAAGGTACCACAATCTTACTGTTTAATAATTTAAATCAAGCAGGTCAACATACAAAGAAGAAGTTTGATAATGGTAAAAAAGAATCTGCTTCTATTAGAGTTGAAATATATGAAGTTGTTTACAGCAAAACCCTAGATTATTGTGGGTGGTAAACATGGCACTGCCAGATAGCCGACTGAGTTTGGGACTCGCTAGACAGATGGCAGAGACAGGGGTGGTAGAGAAGTGACTGCATTAATCACATTATCAAACACAGAAAACACTGAAAATACAGAAAAATTTACTGAATTTGCCAAACTGTTGCTCAGCAAAGAACTACATGATGGGATTTCTCAAAATCACACAATACAAATGACAATGCCAGATGATGGCGCTCTTGAACAACCAGCATGTGTAACCGCAGCAAGTTTCCTTAACTCTGCTGGCACGCCAACTGCATAAAGAATGGAATTATCATTGTCAGATTTCACTGAACTTGTTCATTCAAGTTCAAAAAGTGAATCCGTGAGTTGCAGAATTCTGATTTATATCACTGTTTGTGAACATTGATGGGGGAGGGGCAAAAAGCACTGGATACACAGGGCCTGTGCTGTTGGATTGTGCAATGACTATCCATCAGTGTGTCAACAAAAGGATACATTTCTGACTTATCTCAAGACTCTTGAAGATACCACTGAGAAGTACGCACACCCCTTCTTACAATCCGTAACCAATTTGAGGTTTAACTGAGATGAAGTTTTAAGACTATTACTTGTTGATTACTTAAAATTAGGCACATGGACTTTGTGAATTTGGAACCTACTGAGCTTAGTGTATGAGAAGGTGATGGGCATTGGAAAGATTGTTTTTATTTTTAGATTTCAAACATCTGATTTTAAAGACTGATACCTCAAACTCTTAGTATAGGGCTCTCTGGAATGTAAACAATGTAAGACTAACTAAAGTGGGGAAAAGTCATCTAGTTCTTATTGAGACACAAACCAGATTTACCGTTGCTTCAGCAAACACACTTGATGGGTACAGAACGCCAATTTGCAGGTACGCGTAAATATACCTTATTGGCACTAAAGTGGGAAAAAGTCATCTAGTTCTTATTGAGACACAAACCAGATTTACCGTTGCTTCAGCAAACACACTTGATGGGTACAGAACGCCAATTTGCAGGTACGCGTAAATATACCTTATTGGCACATGCCGATTTTACGCCCACGAGGGGTTGCTATATGTGAGGATCACTGGCTTCTGTAATGTCAAAAAAGTGGATAGGCAGGAAAGGAGGTTATCAGGGAGCCATGCTATGATAGCAGGTACATGTGGAAATCTAGACATGGCATTAATGTGCATCTATGCCCCCAAGCTGCAGACTAAAACACTACCACATTATAACACACTTAAATGACTTGAATGATCCTAGCATAGAAGGATCAGAAAAACAGAACAGGTCAAAGTAACGTGTCTACAAATTTAGCAAAATCTGTAAGGTCAACGGGTCTTATAGAAGTTGATCGTTCAGTTCCATATACTTTCTGGCCCATAGAGTCTGACCACTCCTGAATGAGTCAACCCTAGGACCTCTTTACAGAGACAGGAGAACAATGTGGAGACTAGATGCGTGGGATTTGAAAGATAAATCTTTAATCCAGCTTCTAACTACAGTAACAACCAGTTCTTTGGAGAAAATAGGAGTTCACCACAACCTGGGGTAACATTAGGGGAAACTTACAAGAGAGTGATATGATGACAATCTATATCTAATATTCCAAATAAAAAGCTCCTATACTTTCAGTAAGTCATAAACTTAGAATCTCAAGTTTGTGAAGTTGAACAAATAATGCTTGCAACCCATAATATAGGAAATCATAATACACTGACTTACCTACAGGATCATTAAGGAAAACTGTTACTGAGGCTGCCATATCCCACGGCGGGGGGGGGTTACAGAAATTGATTTATGAGACCAGGAAAAAAGCAGGTAAATTATTAGCCTGGCTTAGTAGATGGGATGATGGCACTATCAGATTGGTAGGAGATATTAGCAGCACATAGGGAAAGAAAACAATGACAGATGAAGAGAAATCTAGTGTATTCAAACCATACTATGCGAAACTGCACAGTTTTAAATTAGGTGGTCTGGAGCTATTTAAATTATTTGTGGATGTGAAGGATGAGAGGACAATGTCTCCTGACTTGCGTCACATGACTATCACACTAACACACAAAATAGGGTAACCAAATCAGGTTTGTTCATCCTATAGACTGATCTCTCTACTGAATATTAAACAAAAATCCTAGTGAAAGTCCTGGCAAATCACCTTCTTCCACTCCTTTCCATTTTACTACATCTTGATCAGTCTGGCTTTCTGATTTTAATCTCCAAAGATCCACAAGAGTAAACTTCAGGTGTCTCCATAACTGCATAGCTCTTTGAGGGACACTTGTGAATCAGCTTGCAATACGGTTGTTAGATGCTGAGAATTCATTTGACTCAAATGTACTGCACATCTTGTTGCTGGTCCAATACATCGTCAGATGTAAAAGGATATAGGCTGTGTCTTCCCCTCGTGCATCACCCTAATGGATACAATCGAAACTGCTGCAGTTAAGTTAATAAACACCTATCTGGGAAATATGCATTGAATACAAGAACCTGAGAAGAGAGCCCTCTATCCCAACTTCCACTCAACTTAGGGACAGATCTGCTGTCAAACTGTATTAGGCAAATCAAGCAGTGTTCGATGGCAGAACACAGATTATATCCTTCGGTTTTGCTGGTATGCCAGATTCCTCATTGCCCAATTTCCTGAACATGTTTGAAGAGTGTTGCATGTACTTGGACTTAGCCATACTGGAAAAAAACAAGCCTTTTACTAACTGCAGCAATGGAAAGAGATTCCCAAACTAGTTAATCGTTTAACATTCCAAAAAGCACACTCTCAATGTGTTCAGGCAACGGTTTAAAAATGATGTGGCACATTGAAATGCCATCGCCACGCCGTTATTGGACAACGCAGCACTATTTAAATGGACCTTCTTATCTGGAATGTCTATGTAATGCAGAACACGCTGTTCTGGAACACTGAATTCTTTTTCCACATTAGAGTGGACAAACTTTGTTATAAATTACACACCTTATATTACAGTTATAGAGGAACAATGGTTGATACTTTACCAAGAGTAAGGGCTGTAGTAAACATTTGCCAGCCAACTACGAGAGCTAGATTATTGGCATGGAATGCAGCAAAAGAGACACCACTATGTTAAGGTGAGAACCAGAGTCTAGTAATGTCATCGGGGTGTTGTAGAAATTGGAACCCAACATGCTTTTCTAAATTGGGAGATGAATGAGGAAACATTGGGATTAAAAGATTGAGAACCTACACGGAAAATTTGATCTAGTCTCACCAGAATACTACCAATATTTGCAACAGAGGCATTCTCTAACAGGACAATGATTAGAGTTGGGAAAACTACAAGATCATCCACCATTAGAAGGAAGAGATCGTGATTAATAACCTGCCTCATATACTTTTTCTCTTAGAGAAAAATGGGTGGTGGCCCTAAGCAAATTTGAGGATGTGGATTGGGACGAGACCGTAGCATACCCTAGGGATGTAACTGTCAAGTCTACCTTTAAGTCAATTCAACTCAAAGTTCAACATAGAAATTATAATCACAGAGATCGGCTCCACTGCGTGGACTTACTAACGGAACCAACATACATTAGGTGCCACGCCACACTGGTGTTGCTCCATACAATCTGAGGATGCCACCTATACAAAGCTTTTGGTTAAATGTAAACTGGCCAAGGTTCTGGAGGAGCAGTTAAAGTTGTGACTTACAATAGTGATACTGGGAATGAATGGGGAACTGGCACTGACTGAGCAGGTGCCCACGCTCCCCACTTACCTGCACTGGCCCTACAACCAGTCAATGCTCTTTCGGACCTAGCGCTCCGCTGCACCAGCAACCGCTGCCTCCTCTCTTGTCCTCTGCTCCTCTTCACCTCTTTGCACGCTTCCCACCTTTTCTCTTTTTGCCACCTTTTCCGGCTCACTTTGCCATCTTTTTCTGCCATTTTTGCCTCCTTTTCTCTGCTACTTTTGCCACCTTTTTTCAGATACTTTTGCAACCTTTTTTCTGGTACTATTGCAACCTTTTTTCTGGTACTATTGCAACCTCTGTTGCTCTCTTGACTACCCCTCACCACCGAGCCCCCTCCGCATTCCACAAGTCCCCCCCCCCCCTGCCTCCCCCTTTCCTTACCAGCTCTTCTGCTCGTCTTCCTGCCTCCAGAAACCCCACCCACCATGCCCCTCCCACCCACTGGAACCTACTTAATGGCAGCCGCAAGAAGTCCAAGCTTGTGGCATGGTTAGATCAAAAGGGATATCTTTTTTGATTATGTCTTGAAAAAGCAAAATTCTGACTTGTCCAATTTGGGTTATGCCTGGAAAAGAACCATGGTAGATAAACTTGAAGAGGCACTTTCAAATAAGTTATAGATATTCAGATTTTATCTTTATATTTTGAGAGTTGGAACTGAGAGAAAGTGGACATGTTAGTCCTTCTTAAACATTTTACCCCTGAATGTCCAAGAACATCAGCAGCCTGGTCCTCAGAGGAGCATGCCAAAGCCAAATGTTTTTGTAAAAAGTTAGAAAGCGATTTAAGTATGGAGTACAAAACTGAAAAAAGATCTATTCTGCAGCATGTCACAATTATAAAGATCTGCTGAGGGCTAAAGCAGACTACTACAAAAGTAAATTAACAAATGCTTCGAACTCAGTCAGAGATTTGTTTAGAATTTTTGACTCCTTCATTAATCCAACCTGTGTTAAGTCTTCACATCAGTCTTTGAAGGAGCAGTGCGCCTTAATAGTAGACTTCTTTCTGAATAAACGTTCATCCATTCTTTTAATGTCATCCTGTCTTTTAAAGTCAAGGCCTCCTTCAGTTTATATCTGAGGACTTGGGACTCAACAAACTGAACCAGGCCCTCTCACTCTGACTCATGGCTGGCCAAGCTTTATCAGTTTACATCGGAGAATTCAAAATCTTTGCTCTCAGTAGTAAAATCAGGAGTACTTATGGAAAATTGCTCGGCCCGAATTATGGATTTAGCCCCAGATAAACTGGCTACCATTAAATGTTCTTTATGCAATGCTTCTATATCATCCGCAAAAGTTCCACAGTTCTGAAAGTAAGCAGTAGTTACCCCTGTACAGTAGACCCAAGGTTCAGAGTAATAGAATAATTATCGCCCAGTTTTACTGTTCCCACTCCCCATCAAAGTACTTGAAAAAAATATGAATGGGAAATTATCAGACTTTATCAACCAAAAGAATTGTTAGAGCCAACTCATTCTAACACTTAAATAGCACAACTCTTTATGACTGAAAATATACGATGGATGCTGGACAAAGGCAGCAGAGCAGCTCTGATTTTACTGACTCTCTCTGCAGCCTTCAATACTATCTCCCATGACATCCTGTTTTGGGACACTGCATGAAGCAGGCATTAAGGAAATACCCTGGCCTGGATAAGATCATACCTGGAGGACAGCTGCCAAGCTGTGTGAATGTTTCAATGTCAGTCCTCATTCAGGATGTGAAGCGGGATTCACAATTAGTTCTATTTTATTTAATATCTATTTTTCACCACCTAGCCCACCTCTGCGGATCATGTGGCTTCACAATTATGACCTGTGCAGTTGACACCCAGCTTGCCCTCC
Organism: Calotriton arnoldi; assembly: GCA_963921515.1. Classification (NCBI taxonomy): domain Eukaryota; kingdom Metazoa; phylum Chordata; class Amphibia; order Caudata; family Salamandridae; genus Calotriton; species Calotriton arnoldi. The sequence goes on along the minus strand of CAWUFW010002057.1, from coordinate 1,814,769 downwards.
AGCTTGAGGATCCAAAGAACAAGTTACTCACCCTTTGGTAACGCATTATCTGGTAGAGACTATCTAGCCGCAGATTCCTTACTTTAGAATAATCCCCAGTCATCAAACTGAATCTGGAAATTTTTCATGAGCAATACCAGTGTGCGACGGTAGATGGCGTTGTTCGGCTCCACGTGGCATCATTGGCGTTGTCCGCACCAGAAGTGATGTGCGCGGTGATTATTTAGGTGTCGCCCCAGCGCACTGACGTCAATTTCTTTTCGTGACATTCCACACAAAAAGCGCGGAGCCACTAAGAACAATGACCACTGGTGCATTCACTAGGGCCCTTAAAAGGGGAAACAATCCTTAACTTCGAAATCCGTCCGCAGAGCGGGGAGGATGGGTGGGTCGGTAAGGAATCTGCAGCTAGACAGAATCTCTACCAGATATGGTATTACTGAAACTAACTTGATCATCTGATAGAGACTTCTAGCCGCAGATTCCCTATTTTAGAATAGGGACCCAAGCAATACTTCCAGGAAGTGGGACTGCGGTACGGATTAGACTAGAAAGCCCTTAGGACCGAATAGGCAAAGTGACCATCACGCCAGACTGCTCTACTCGCCGCCACAGACGACATCCGCACCCTCCTCGTCCAAGGACACACTGCGGCCCTGATCCTACTCGACCTCTCGGCAGAATTCGACACCGTCTCCCACCGCACACTCACTGACAGACTCCACAACGCCAGCATACAAGGAACTGCCCTCGACTGGATCCGCTCGATCCTCACCGGCAGAATTCAAAGAATCAGACGACCACCCTTCCTCTCCGAACTCACGGAAATCAACTGCGGAGTACCCCAAGGATCATCGCTCAGCCCCACGCTCTTCAACATCTACATGCCCCCCCTCGCCGCCATCGTCAGACAGCATGGACTCAGCATAGTATCCTACGCCGACGACACCCAGCTCATCCTCTCCCTCACCAAGGACCCCATCACCACCAGACTCAACTTCCAGGAAGGAATGAAGGAAGTCACATCCTAGATGAGCAGCAGCTGCCTGAAGTTCAACTCGGAGAAGACAGAGGTCCTCGTCCTCGGACCCTCCCCCTCTGCATGGGACAACACCTGGTGGCCCACCGCCCTCGCCAGCCCTCCCATCCCCACTGACCACGCCCGGAACCTCGGCATCGTACTAGACTCCTCCCTCTCCATGACCCGACAGGTCAACGCCGTCGCCTCCTGCTGCTTCAACTCCCTCCGCATCCTCCGAAAGACCTTCAAATGGATCCCCCCAGAATCAAGAAAGACAGTCACCCATGCACTCATAACCAGCAGACTCGACTACGGAAACACCCTCTACGCTGGGATCAACAAACCTCTGCTCCGCAAGCTCTAGACCATACAGAACAGCGCAGCCAGACTCATACTCGGCATCCCCCGACACGAACACATCACCCAACACCTACGGAACCTCCACTGGCTCCCCGTTGAGAAGAGAGCTACTTTCAAGATACTCACCCACGCCTACAAATGCCTCCACAACACAGGACCCCAATACCTCAACGAAAGAATCTCCTTCCACCTACCCAAGAGAAACCTCCGATCCGCCGACCTCGCCGAAACCCCAATCATCCGCAGAGCCAGAACAGGTGGAAGAACCTTCTCCTACATCGCGGCCAAGACCTGGAACGAGCTCCCGATCGACATCAGACGCGCCCCCTCCCTGAACATCTTCAGGAAGACACTCAAAACCTGTTTCTTCAACTGAACGGAGCTGCTTACCCCCCCCCCCCAGCGCCTTGAGACCCTCACGGGTGAGTAGTGCGCTTACAATTCCCTGATTGATTGATCGATTGACTGTCCAGGCAGTAGTGCTTCATAAACATGTGCAATTAAGTCTACGTTGCTGCCTGACCGATATCCAGGGCAGGAACTCCGCAAGATAAGGCAGTGGTCGCATCCGTGGCTCTGGTAGAATGAGCTCACAAGCCTTCAGGAGGTTGCTTCTTAGTCAATGCGTAGCAAATCTTGATGCAGAGCACTATCCATCGTGAGAAGGTCCACTTCTACACCGCATTCCCTTTCTTGGCTTCGACCTATCCTACGAAGAGTTAATCGTCCACCCGGAACTCTCTTGTGCGGTAAAGGTAGAACGACAATGCTCTTTTTGGATCCAGCCAATGGAGTCTCATCTTTAGAGGGGTGAGGCAGAGCATAAAAGTAGGCAGAGTGATGGACTGACCTACATGAAAGGGAGTGACCACCTGCGGTAGGAAGGATGCTCTAGTGCGAAGGACCAGTTTTCCTGGATAGATGGTAAAGTACGGAGGATGTGCTGATATTGCCTGTAGCTTACTGACCCTCCAGGCAGATGTTATCGCCACTGAGAAAGTTGTTTTTATTGTGAGAAGCCCGAGTGGCCAGTTATGTAGAGGCTGGAAAGGAGCAAACATCAGAAATGTGAGAACTAAATTAAGGTCCCACTGTGGCACAATGAAGGGTGCAGGTGGGAACATGTGTTGGAGACCTTTCAAAAACCTATGTACAATAGGGGATTTGAACAGGGATGGCTGATCTGGCAACCGCAGAAATGCAGAGATGGTTGAAAGATAGCCCTCCAACATGGCCAAAGCAGAGTCCTGCTGGGATAATGTAAGAATGAATAACAGAGCCTGAGAAAGGGGTGCAGAAAGAGGGTCAACGTGTCTGTCTGGACACCATGCCGTAAATTTGCTCCAACCAGAGGTGTTTACCATTTTGGTGGAAGGACGCTCGGCTGCAAAGATAACATTACAGACTTCAGGCAGAAGCTCGAAAGCTGTCAACTGTAGCTGTTCAATCTCCATGCATGAAGACGTATTGTTTTCAGGTTCTGATGCAGAACCCTGCCCTGCTGCTGAAACAGAAGATCCTCCCAAAAAGGCAGCCTGATCGGAGGAGCCATGCTCAACAGCTTGGAATACCAGACTCTCCGTGACCTCTATGGAGCCACAAGAATGACTTGGGCCTAATCGTTCCTGATCTTCTTGAGAACTCTGGGCAGGAGTGGTTGTTGCACAAGTTACGACTTTGGCGTAACTCTAAAAGGGGTGCTTTCCCACCCACGGGTGACAAGTGTGAACTTGGTTCACTACACCACAATGAATGAGAAAGACAAGTTATTGAAGCTCCGCAAACACTACTCAATGGGAAATTGATATATAGGTATTGCTTTTGGGTTACTAACAATCCCATTAAAGGGATCAGGTGCACCGTGAAAACAGCAAAAACCTTGTTTTGTTATTCACAGTATCACACACATTGTACTGAGAAGAATGAACACATTTATGATAAAAGTATTTATTACTACAGGAACAATTTGTTTCTCAGTACATCTAAAACAACTGCACAGAATATTATAAAACCAGCAACTAGGCACGTTCTAAATACCGAGAACAAGATGGACATTTCCAACATTGTTAAAATGTAATTCAAAATGTTATCGAGAACCTAACACCCTAATGCCTACTTCTAAGCGCTATACTATGAGACGATGAAAGGCAGAGCAACTTGCGGTCTATAGATTCTCAGTGGAAAAGGTGCACTGCATACCTTGTTGATAGTGATGCAGCGCGTACAATAAAACTATTCTCCTCCTAGGTCACTTATTGGTAAATCCAGGGGCAAACTATATTTTCTCACATCCACATGACGATGGGGCCCATAAACATCGCCTATCACACACGCACACACCTGGATTTCCTTTACACTTTTACGAAAATCTGTACTCCTAGGAGAAGCATGAGAACTAAATGGAAAACACCATTTATGTACCGCTGGAAGGAGCCGGGATATCTTATTACCTAAACTATCATTTTCTTTTCAGTTATTTCTCAAGATATTCCTGCTCATTGTTTTGTCGATGAATCATTCATGTAAGAAATTAGTTCATAGTGATTAAGACCAGCTAAATCACAATAACCAATTACTGGTGTCACAATCATTTAGTAAAATAACCACTGAGTCATTTGATTTAAAGAATCTTAAATTTTATATAATTTTAAAAGCATGAGAAAGAATTTAAACTTTTATTCAATTATTCATTCATTATTAATTCAAATATTTATTAAGCATAATCAATTTTATTGCAGAAAGGAAATTTTTGTCATGAAGCAAAACCCTAATTACCTGCCTACCTTCCTAATTTAGCCTAATGATTTCTAACCTAAATTAAGAATTAGAAATAACCTGATTCTCATACTCAACTGGAAAATTAAGACAGCAACAGAACTTCAGCTCGTCAGCATCAGCTACCTGCAACCCGTCTCATCTAACAGTCTTTCAGCATCTCCCGCTCAGTAATGGATCGATCAGGACCACCAAGCACTGGAAGCCACCAACGCGACTCTCCAACTCCGATCGTGACTGTGACCCCCTCCCACTAAGAGTAGGCCCTCTTATACCCTAATTCTAACTTTGCTAACTAATTGTTGCAACATTAATAACACGCTTTTCTTTCATTGGTTCATACATTTCATCTATTCATTCTTTAATCAAGTTCTCTTGGATCCAACGGGTCCTTGGATCATTTCCTTTCTCACAGTTCAAGACATGTTTCCATCCGCTTCGATCAGTACATTTGTAACTTCTTTCGATACATTCGAGAACTCTGCAGGCATTGTCCTTTCTCTTAAAATGGTTTCCCACGGTTCCTTGCTGAACACCACGACACACTATCAGTTCAATTAGGTCACATCAGCCTTGACCATTCTCGCATCCTAGCCTCTCAGCAACATCACGAGGTTAGCTTTTTCTCCAACTTTTCTCCCTTGTCACGTGTTTCCCCGCACTTGCACACTTCATTAACTGGCAGCCATTTTATATCGCCACTCGTTTATACTTAGAAGCACTAATTTGAAATAAACAAAACATAATTAAAATAGAGAAACATAGCCTTCTCGTTTCCCTCCCGTCATCTACGTACCCCAATTAATTATTACCTAGCAGAAAGCAACATTTAAGCTGTTCCTTACTTACCATCACTATTGTTTTTGAAACGACACGTTTATTTTCTATGAAGCACAAATCATGCATTTATTATAAATTAGTACGCATTTATTTTTATATTATAATTAGACACACAGACATTCATTAATAGATTATTCAGCACATACACTTGTGTATTACCCTTCCCCACGTACAGTGTTGATTAATACATTTAAACGAACATTTTATTAATTATTTATAAAATTTGTTAGGGGTTAAATTTTTTATTTTCTCTGCTCCATCAATAGCAAAGGCTATCTTTATCAGCGGAGGCGTGAAGACAGTGTTCCCCGCGAAGGGCAAACAGCCACTGCGGTAGCAGTCAGTCGGTCTTCCTCTGGGACATGGTTTTTTCAGCTTCAGGCGAGATGCATCAACCAAAAAGTGTGAAGTGTACTGGCAGTAGGCGAGACAGTCTATGGCAGAATCTCATGCGATCATCTGGGCGAAGGTCCTCTTCTGACAAGCGGTCAAGTGACAGTTCTTATATCCTAAATCTTAGAGATTATAATTTCGGACATAAATTTAGGAATGTCTGAAAGATTATGTGCATCAGAGTATGCGTTTCATACGTCTCCTTATGGAATTAGAAGGTAAAAGGATGTGAATTCAGACTACATTATTTTGGTTATATGTCTGTATGTCTTCTTAGTAAACTTGACATGATTATGAGGGGACATATGACCCAGATAAATGATGCATCTATGTCATTAATCAAAGAACTTGACGATATCACAGTTCTTAGAAAGATATGATCTGGGGACATCTGCGTTGAAAGGCAGCCATGACTGATTCTGCATTAATCATAGAATATGGCGGTGTCCATTGTCTAAGTTGAGGAAGATGTTGACTTCCATGGACTAAGAGAGTCAGGGCCTACATAAGATGGAGTCTAATCTTAGGTACTTTATGTCATGGTATTGGCGGAAAGGCATACAGGAGGCCTGAGCTCCGCTCCAGACAAAAAGCGTCTCAGAACAAGAGCAGCATTGGAAACTCCAGCGTGCAAAACTGCTGACATTGCGCATTCGACGGAGGTGAACAGATCTAACCAAGGCTCTCCCCATTCTTGGAAGAGACCTTGTGTCACCTCTGGATGAAGACACCATTCGTGATCCGCTAGGGATCAACGGCTGAGTTTGTCCACCCTGGTTTTCAGAGAGCATGCCAGGTGTTGAACCACAAGGGATCTGCCCTGATGTTCCAGCCATGTCCAGAGGCGACGTGCCTCTTGACAAAGGGCCCACAACTCCACCCCACCCGGTTTGTTGCTATACTACATGGTGGTGGTGGTGTTGTCCGTGAACATCTGAACCAGCCTTTCCCTGATTGAAGAAAGAAAGGCCTTCAATGCCAACTGAATCGATCGGAGCTCCAACAGGTTGATCTGGAGTCTGGATGCCGCCGAAGACCAGAGTACTCTTATCTGCATGTCTCCCAGATGGCCTCCCCAGCCCAGAAGAGACGCACCTGTAACTATAGTCGGCTTTGGTTGGGGAAGGGAGAGGGGCCTGCCACTGACCAATTCACAGTTTATTAGCCACCACTGCAGGTCTTTTAAAGTTTGCTGCTAGATCTGGACCATGTTGGAGAGATTCCCGATGCTATGCCCACTGGAACTTTAGGGTCCTACTACAGAGCACTCATATGCCAAAATCCATGCGACATAAGAAGGATGTAGTAGGTACATATAATTTTGTATTAAATCATTGAGAAAATATATAAATAACAAAGTATGAATAAAAAATAAAAAAGATCTTTTGGAACAACAAATAGGATTTTTCAGTTGTGTATATGTATGTTTGATTTTGTATTTTCATTGATAATTGTGTTGTCTGAATCTATAGCCTGTATTGAAACACCAAGTATAAATGTGTAGCTTGTATCTAGCTATATCTTTACCCTTTATGTAGGTCATGAGGCCCAACAACCTCAGAGTTGGTCTCACCAAAATCCAGCATTAGGGCCAAAACATCTGATCATAGACTGAATATCCTGGACTCGTTGCTCTGGACGAAAGGCCTGAAACTGCACTGTCTCCAGAACAGCTCAGAAGAAAGGGAGCGTCTGAGAAGAAGTCAGGTGTGATTTAGAGACGTTGATAGTGAACCTGGGTGAGTGCTGGAGGTCACCGTAGTCGGAAGGTGGAGATGACTGCCTGGGGCGAGCGCTCCTTCAACAGCCAATCGTCGTGGAAGGGAAAGACTGGAATTCCTGACCTCCACAGATGAACTGCAACCACCGCCATCAATTTTGTGAACACCCGAGCGGAGCTGGTAAGGGGGAAGGGAAGCACGGCAAACTGAAAGTGCTCTTGGGTTACCGTGAACCGTAGATACCAACTGTCACATAAATCCCCTCACTTTGAAGTCAATGAAAGAATATAAACACCAAGCTCCCTGGAAGACAATTGACCTCTGTATTTGAATGCACAGCAAATGTGACAAGATAAGAACAACATTTAAACGCGTTTACAGAAAGCGAGTTCATGGAAGAATACAATAAACAAGGTTTGGGCAACGGGAAAGACTAACTCAAGCTGGAGAGCCTAATACAAATAAAGTCAACAAACAAAGTCAGAAAATGTGAGTTATAAACCACATATCCAATGGTAAGAAATGGGCAGAGTGCATTCTTAGGTCAACTTTCTGAATGTCCCCAAGATGTCTTTAGCAAACCAGACAGCTGCGCTGTCTGGCAGACTGCGACCAAATAAAGCCAGCAAATAGGAAGCAAGCAAATGTAAGTTACAAACCACAAAGTCAATGGTAAGCAATGGGTGGAATGCATTTCCAGGGAATCTTTCAGAATGTCCCCAACAAGGCTTGCAGTGCTGCAATGTCTGGCAGGTAGTCTTCGACATAAAAAGGAGGAATGATGATCCAGGGTGCAATTGTTCTTTCAGGTGGCTCAAGTAGGCCTTCCTAAAGAACTTGCAGATAAGGCACTTTCCGCCCTCCTCTCAGGCTGATGTGAAGTAACACTCTGCAGTCCCACTGCTAATCTCTCCAGAGGGCAAGCACCCCAACAAGAGAACAGATTATATAGGCACTTCGGATGAGTAGGATGTTGAGCGGAGTCCCAGATGCCCTGTATTGGTCGACCAGTGTCGGACCATAAAACACCATATAGGGATGATCCCAACCTGGGAAGCGAGGGCAAGGCTAGGGAGTTAGGTATGCTGGAGCCCGAAGACATCTACTTCCCCCACTCTTCAGATGGGACCTGGCAGGAAAAGTGGCCTTTTATGTTAAGTTCCAGAATAAGGAAACCCCTGGACAGAAAGTCCTGTCATAGAATATAAACATTCCTGAAATTTGTGAAAGAAAATTTCAGTTCCCTTAAGGATTGACAGATGAAAATTAGTCCACCTGAAAATAATGGGCCTTACTGAACACTCATCCGTGGATGTCACAATTCGTAAGGGATAAACATTAAATGTTTATCTTCAGCATTATTCTAAAATAGGGTATGATGCATCAAGTAAAATATATGTGATATTGATATATTTATGACTATAAGTTAAATTGGTGGTGTATATTAGAACAACAAAACATCTTAATACAGGGACTGAGTCTTACCATATAATCAGTAAATGTTGGTCTGTTTGGCTGTCTCACAATACTGCATCTAAACTCCTAAACTTAGAGAGTTGTAGATGTTGTCAGTAACTTAGAACATTACTCTCAGATTCCCATGGAAATCGTGGAAAAAATCTACCCTTACATTTGTCACTCATGCATGCCCAAAGTGTCACAAAGAAAAGATATAGGATTACATTTTCAAACATTTATTGAAATGCTCTAATCTTTGAAAAAATAACATGAACTGAGATTATGAAACAGATGAGACATCATTGCAATAAGGATAATTAGAATGGTGAAAAACACAAACAATTCAACCATGTTAATTGTTCATGATGTTGCTAACATTACTCCTATCTAGTCCTCACATCTCTATGCTAAAGATAGCATGTCGGGAGTACCCTTTCTGCCTGCCAGCCTATTGGAATGACCTAACCCCATACCTTGGTTTTGTATGTCAGGAAGCCGGCCTTAGTACATCAAGGAATGCATCCTGTCTCAAGTGTGCAAGCCTGCACACGTCTTATGCACGGCTATCTTCCTGCTCAGGACGAAAGTCGGGGACAGTTGAACTGCATATCTGTTGCAGATCTCCACAATGTTCCATGACGAGTCTGGCAAGAAGTGAACCTCTTACCAACTACAGCATGAACTTTTTTTATAATAAGGCGGCAAACTTATCACTCAGTGCCAGAGGTGCAGTACAACGTGTTAATTAGATTGCAGCAGAAAAGTCATCTCCTACAAGCACAAAAAATAAATCAAATATTCTGAAATGTACAACCCTGGAACGGTATGTGCCGACCACGGGGCGACAATGCCCATCTAAAAGAAAAGCGTGCAAAGGACTTTTTTGTAAGACGGAAAAGCATGTGCAAACCACCACTAGAAAATAATGCGAAGTTGAAAATGAAAAGCTAAAATGGAGACTAAACATAGGCCACATAACTTGAGGAGGAGTAGAGTAACAGATGTTTTGTTTTGACAGGAAAAGATAACAAGCATTTGCAATGCAATGGGTCTCGCATTTTTGCGAGTTAGAGCTATTGGCCTTGTAAATGACAATGTCTTTTACTCATCTGTTTTGGTTTGGAATGTAGTGGATGTATGAACAGAGACAGAGCTGCACAAGTGTGTAGAGGACTAAGAATGGGGAATTACCACTGGGAACACAGAGACAGCAGCAGCACTGCCTAGAGGACTTAGAATGGAGGAGTTGCCGACGTGACCAGAGAAGCAGCTGCAGCAGGGTTAAGGGGACTCAGAATGAGGAATTACTACTGGGAACAGAGACGCAGCTGCAGCACTGCCTAGAGGACTTAGAATGGGGGGGTTACTGACAGGACCAGAGAAGCAGCTAGCAGCACTGGCTAGAGGACTTAGAATGAGGAATTACCACTGGGAGCAGATACGCAGCTGCAGCACTGTCTTGAGGACTTAGAACAAGGAATTACCACTGAGACAAAAGAAGCAGCTAGTAGCACTGTCTAGAGGACTTAGAATGGGAGAATTAGCGATGAGACCAGTGAAACAGCAACAGCACAGTCTGGAGGACTTAGAATGATGAATTACAACTGGGAACAGAGACACAGCTGCTGCACTGTGTAGAAGACTTAGAATGGGGGGAGTTACTGACGGGACCAGAGAAGCAGCTAGCAGCACTGGCTAGAGGACTTAGAATGAGGAATTACCACTTGGAGCAGAGACGCAGCTGCAGCACTGTCTGGAGGACTTGGAACAAGGAATTACCACTGAGACAAAAGAAGCAGCTAGTAGCACTGTCTAGAGGTCTTAGAATGGGAGAATTACCGATGAGACCAGAGAAACAGCAAGCAGCACAGTCTGGAGGATTTAGAATGATGAATTACAACTGGGAACAGAGACACAGCTGCTGCACTGTGTAGAACACCTAGAATTGGGGAGTAACTGACGGGACCAGAGAAGCAGCTAGCAACACTGTGTAGAAGACTAATAATGAGGAATTACCGACGGGACCAGAGTAGCAGCTAGCAGTACTGTCTAGAGGTCGAAGACTGAGGAATTACCACTGGGACCAGAGAAGCAGCTAGCAGCATTGTCTACAGGACTAAGAATGAGGAATTACCACTGAGAACCGAGACGCAGCTGCAGCACTGCCTAGAGGACCAAGAATATGGCATTAACACTGGGAACAATCTGTTTGGAAGCAAAAGAAACACATGACACCATTAAACCAATGTCCTGCCTAGAAGCCTTGGCAACCACAACCCTTTAGACAGCTCGAACCGTTTGTCCTGGCAAAGCACACACCTATATAAAGAGAACAAAAAAATATGATGGAAATCCTTGAGATACCGCTGTGCTAAGCGTCCACAAGATACCGAGGTCTGTATGATTAAGCAAGTCATGTGTCAAACGATCAACTATACAGAACCTACTTGGAAACGAAATTATATATTTTGTATGATTTATAGGTAAAACTTGTCAGGAACTAGTAGAGCACAGGTAAAGCTTGAGTGCTCTGACTAACGTACAACATGAAAACTAAAGATTTGGGGGGCTGTGCTATGCTTTCAAGAACAAGTTGGTGAGATTAAATAGGAAACCGATAGGATTTAAAGACGAATACCACATGCATGAATAAGCATATTCCATTAAATGAAAACAGCCATTAAATTGTTACCCAAGAAACAATTTCATAAATTAACACACACACTACAAGTTAATGACATCTCACACGGCTCGTATTTCTGTCACTGATGGTAAATGCTTTGAATCTCCCTTCTTAGTTACATCAACACAACAAAATACATACCTTAAAACGGAATAAACTGAGCCACGTACAGCAGAAATTATGCATTCCTTATTTCACCCCACACTTGCTAGTGAACTCCTGTGCCTCCTACTGTATGACATTAGCCCTAAATGAATGCACGTGCAGGAGGCGTGTCTGCTAACCAGGAAACGCCCACCTTTTAGATGTATTGCTCCTACGAGAGAGCACGGAATAACTTCACAACCTCATAGGTGCGCAACCTCACACAAAAAGATAAACGTATCTCAAAGATAGCCAACAATCACAGACACTTTGTCTAGTTTTAAAGTTTGTATTTTTTATTTTATTCAATGGCAAAGTACGCAAGTTACACCTGTCAGCCGAAGACAGAGCCAAAGACGTATGATTGTATTCTATTACATTACAGTGCGTTTTGGTGTCTTGTAATATCGTATATGCTTTTGTTTTACAATATACTGTTTCGACCTAAAACTGGTGCAAATATCGTTCTGCTCTAGTACAAAGTTTCAGTAACACAGTGATCGAACCTTAAAACTGAATAAACTGAGCCACGTACTGCAGAAATGATGCATTCCTTATTTCACCCCATACACCCTCATACAGAGACTACATAGCAAAAACAGAATCCTGCAGAGTAGATACATTGTACTTCTTTACAAGTTACAATAAGCTGCCCAAAATAAAGAATTTTGAGCAAGGTACAAAAAAAGGAAGGCGATATGAAGGGATGTTAGCATTGTGTTCAGACATGCTGAAGACGTTTATTGGGTAATCACACCTGCTGATGCAACAATAAAACTAAATTACACTTTATTCACCTGAGAATGGAGTCAACATATTCAAGAGCTATATGAAGTACATAGATAGGATTCATTGCCTTAGTCAGGATCTGGGCACCCTGGGTGTATACTCCTAATGGTATTGTAGTGAAGATCCGGATTTAGAAGATTTGCGAAATAATCTAGACAGAGTATTAAGTGGGATGAAAAAACTGGGGGGGCTCTCAAAGGGGTGTGGTCGATGTAATTAAGGGCGTGGCTTAAAAACACATAAGCTAAAAATCTGTGCTTAGCATAGTGTGCCACCCGGATGGTATTTTGCTGTTTCTGTCATTGCATCCAGATATATAATACAACAAGCAACATACACCTACAACAAGCCAGTACTATTGGCTTTGTCAATGGTTGTTGGTTGCATATGATAAATAAGCACCAACTACGGCTTCGTTGTATGGAATATTCCAAACGCTTCAGTTCTGAAATGATGAGACGGTGAAATAACTATAACGAGTCTCTTTGAAGTTACCTCAAAGGCAGTGAAGAGTGGCACTACTGCAGAGTTAAGATTTCTTTTTCTACCGTGAGGGTGAGTGCAAAAACGGAGAGCCCGATAGGGACCAGTCTCAGCACCTACTTTTTAGAACTGCCGGGGCTGAGCCCCTGCAGGACCCGGCCCACTTAAAGCCCTGAATCTAGGAGGTAATCATGTCAAGCTTTCAACAAGTAAACTACATTGAGTTACTAGGAGCATCCGTGGCTGAAAATAGGCTACACGAACTCCAGCAATCACCAATCGATCCGCAAGTACACGCCACTGACTCGTAGCCGGAATACAAATATTCACAAATGTATTCTAACTCTGCCGTTTGTACTTCAACAACACAGTGATGCATTACAATAAAAAAATATACAATGCTACATTGTACCACTCAACCATATTCACAATTGACAAACTTTATACTCGGTTAATGATTTTTGTTTTCACCAATTTCTTTTTACAGTGCCAAAAATAAATTTAGGCTATCTTTATAAAGTGAACAGATACAGTCAGAGTATCGTGGCTTTATCCAAGCAGCTGAACAGACTATGAGGCTGCATGTACTCCGCATACAAAACGGCCATCAGTCTACTAAATGGCAAACAAGCTGGGGGCGAACACTGAGAGGACAGTATGCAAACAAAACCACCCGCCTAGGTGACTATGCACCTAAAGCACAATCGACTTACAAAGAAAATGTATATACTTAAAAATATTATCCCAATTCTGCTCTTGGTATGGGTGCATTTATAGGAATAAAACATACAAAATACAAAGTAAACAAAAACGATCAGTGATGGTTGTATTTCATACATGCTGTTGGCTATGGCAACAGGAATTATGTGAAATCTTCAATGTACAGAACGATGTTGAGGGCTTGGGCCAAGGAAATGGCACTAACCGGCCTCGATATTAGAAGAGAAGAAAGCAAAATAACACTTTACTTAAGGAAGCAAAAATTAGCCTCAGGCCCTTGTGACAGTGCCGATATCGGCAACCCCCCCGCTTAGCAGTAATTGGTCGAGCTGCACAAATAATCAGTCCACACAGATATTGTTGGAAAACAGTTTTGCTGTAGGTTTATTTCATACAAGAAGTATGCCAACGTGGTGGGTTAACTTACGGGCGATCCAAGGACAGGCAGCGGTGACTAACCTAATCTGCCCTGCCCGCCTGATGAGCCAAACTGCACAGTGGCCAACCCAATCGGTGCGCCCATTTATGTGGGGATTATCCCCCTTACATACCATGGACCACCAGTCCATAACTTTACTCACACCCTTTAGGGGCGGAGCGTTGCAAGGCCAGCCCCGGTTGCCCAGGCTTACAACCACCCGAAGGACCAGCGTGTCCAGCGGGGAACAAAGAGACTGGGCAATGGGTGGGGGCAGGTATAAATACCTGTCCCAGCCCACTGCGCACCGGAAATGACGCCGCAGAGGTGCCGGACATGGGCGGGACTCCTGTGGGAAGGGGGTCCCGGCAGCTCGTCCGTGGGGATGTGCCCGATGGGGCATTAAGGGGACCGCCCTCTTACAGGGCCCACTGCGTGCGCCGCAGGCAGCCGCAACTTCGTCAGTCAATGGGAGATTAATTGAGCGTTGTGCTACATTCCAGTTTGAGACTCTTGGGACCCAAGCTGGAGTGGCCTTACGTGCACGAATGATCACCAAACATCCAGTGGGAAACATCAGATGTTGGTTGATATATTTGTATATCAACTCAGAAAAGCAGTAAGGGTTGGAGCCCATTCCAGGCATGTAACACGTGTCACTCTGTCCAAAAGGGTGGCTCCTTCAAACTGTACTTGTGCACACATCGCTCAGCCAGTGCATTTGCCTGGCCTTTTAAGCTCCTTCCCTGTAGTTTAATTATATCTGTGGTGGATGAGATGAGTGGTATTAGGAGAGACTACGCAATTAGTTTATCGGATGTGGGAAAGAGATTGAAAGCAGCGTCAAGATCCCCCACCCCCTCTCCCACGCCCCAATGTGCTGAGAGGAGCTTGACAGAGTCCTGCCAGTATCCCGGAACTGGCCCAATGGTGAGCGAGAAAGGACCAGACCGAGGACTGATGGGTAGATCCAGTGAGAGCCACCTGCCCCTGTTAGTGTTGTTCAAGTGTACGCGACTGCACACTATCAGCAACAAGTGAAAGACCAGGGGAGGGAGGGGCACGGGGCGGCACCGATGTGGTAGGGGCGGGCAAAGGGCAAGGAGGGGAAACCTCCCCCCCCCCCCATAAAAACCGACATGCAGCAGAAACTGAAACAACTGAAAACCATTGTTTAGAAAGCGGGCGCCTTGCATGTAAAAGTTAAGCGCATGACGCTTGTGAAGTGACTTGTGTGTTTTACAATGTATATACGGTGAGCCGTGCATAAACAAAGGCGATTGGCCGCCATAGTTAAAGTGAAAGTAAATTAAACAAAAAAAGCTTTCCTCTGGATTATCTTAATGTTATATTATATCCATTTTATAAAGCGCAACGAGTCCGCAAATAACCTGCCTTGCACCACCGAATATAAACAAACCCCACTGACGTAGGTTGCATGGAGTTAACCCCCTCTGCCCACAGAAAAGAAAATGGGTAGACATCCAAAGCAGCCTGTGACGCTGATCTTGTGAGCCTGGTCAGTGGCAATGCTTGGCTCCTGCCATTTAACACGAGTGGGTATATGAAAGATGTGAAGGCGAAGTGATAAAATGGCGGTAGTTTACGCCCCGGCACGCAGCATTTACTATTGAGGCCCACGAAGGAAAAAGTAAACAGGCATTCGGTGAAAATCCCTCGCTCTCCTGTTGTTAATTACATCACATAGATAAAATCTATCAGACCGAGTTTGCCGTGCCAAAATAATTCAACAAGTGTGTCTGCCTCTGACACAGCTAAAGGACCAGAGGCGGGCTGCCAATTTGCAGCATGAAAAATAGAATTAAAAAAAAAACTAAAAGGATTTGGGCGAGCTGCGCTAGAAGGAAGTTGTGCGGCCGCCATTATTGAAGGTCAAACGCAAGTAAAAAGAAAGGGGCACGGCCGCCATGAATATCAAGCTTGCAGTGCCACGCTGCATAAAAAATTTAATTTAAAAAAATAGGATTTTTTGCAAGCCTTGGCCCGCCATTATTGAAGCTGAGGGAGAAGCAGCTGAAGCCGAAGAGAGGGAGCGAACGGGGAGGAGGAGGAGGCAGCTGCTGCCCGGGAGAGGGAGCAAGCGTGGTTGCCTGCAGTTCCTAAGGTTAAAAAAGCAAAAAAGGAGAAAAGAGTCCCAGAACTAATTAATAACATAAGGAGTAACAGGACATGTAAAAGGGCCAGTCCTTATGGGAGGTTACAATGAGAGAAAAGGCGGTAATAAGGAGGGACTACTAAGCCTATTAACCAATGAAAAGTCACCATTTACAAAGGGTAGTGACCGGATCCAATTAAAAAAATTGGCGGAGCTTAATGCACATAGCCTGAATACAGTATGTTTCGAAGAGACAGCGCAAGCGCTGCCTAGGCGAGACCTAAAAAGAAGAAGTAGATTTCTGGCTCCTTTAAAAGCTTGGTTGACTTTGCATGAAGAAGAGGAAGTGCTCGGCTCAAACACATTATGAGATGGACTTATTTGACTGTGACTGGCTGTAAGAAGTGCAAAAACAACAGTTGATGGACAGAATGCAGAACAATGTCATACATTCACCCCAGTACAGAGATCTGGGCCTAAATCCATCGTTTTTTTGCTCACCATGCCATTCCAGTTTGAACCCAGCCATATGCAAATCAGTCTTGACCCTGTGCCTCATGGGAACAAAAATGAGGGTGATGCAACATCAGTCAAGAATACGTTGTAGGACACAGGGAGCGCCGTTGGTTCAACATTTTACGGAGTGTAACCATAATGAGAATGAGATCAGGTGGTCAGTCCTGTTGGTGAAATCGTGGAATAAAATTAGTTTACAGACAACTCTGAATAAGCTTGAAGCTCGTATGATTGAGAAATACCATACTGCAATTGTTGGTCTAAATGACCGTGATGAGATCTGGGCATTGATTTAAAGTCATGCTCTGACATTCATTTATAATGAGCTACAGATTTACCTACAGTACCAATGTGACAGAGAATTTCTTGTGAATATGTATATATTGCATAGTTTCTGGATACACACCTCACTAGTTTTTTGTCTTAATTTGTGTATTTATATATATATATATTTTTTTTTTTCATTTATGCTTTTTTTATGTGTCTGTTATAAATATGTCTTTTTCACACATTGCAATGTAAGAATCACCTGTATATTACGCATCTTATATTTGAAGTGTTTGTATAGTAATATCAGAATGTAAGCTTGTCTCTGTGCTGGCCATTGCTGACTTGCGCATCACTCGGGTAGGTATAGATTATTAGTTATTTTTATTAGACAGGGGGACCGATCATTTGGTTTTGGTTTTTTAAGATGGCGCCCAGGTCTCTAGGCGATAGTGAGGTTTTTCATATAACTATAGCTGTAACCGGTGTCCATGGAATGAGAGTAAGATTGAGGGCGAGTCCCTCGTCAGTTTTTAAGTAGTAGGTCCCCACTAGTAGTCCATTGTTTTTGTTTACAGCTGGGTCCCGATCACGTGGGACGCCGAGTCGCGTTTTTAACATCAACGCGCCGGATTCATAGTGCCCAGTGCCGACAGAACGGAAGGAGGTCACGACCATGTATGCTTTTTAGCAGAAAGAGGTACTTATTAGTGGACAATGTATTTGTTTGCAGTTGCGGGGATAATGAGGGAGGCATATAAGCGCTATAGTAAAGTTCTCCCAGATTTCCAGCGGGAAGCGGTGTAGAGGCCCCGGAGTGGGTTCTAATAATTTGACTATTGATGTGCAAGCTACTAGTAGTAGAGGTAAGCCCCAGTTAAAAAATGGGGATTTTGCTTCTTACGTTTGATCTATTGAGAGAGATTTGCCTTGCTCTAAAGCCACATTAATATAATTATTTGTGCATTGCAGTGACGTACTCTGGATGTTTACGCAATTTATAATCGGGTCTTGAACGTATGGCATCTGGATTCGTTTTCATTAAGTGAGTGTGTCTTTAAGGCAAGCACGCTCACATTGGGATCAGTTGATTGAAGTGCACCCGGGACTATGGTCCAGTGGTTCTCTCTGTTTCCTTTCTTTCTTGTTTTTTGGCACTTTGATAAGACACCCATAGCCTTGGACTTATGATTGGGACATCCTCTGGCTATCTGCACGGTGTATGAGGGGGTTCTTATTTTCTTCCCCCTTCATTATTAATTTTTTATTAAGTGATGGTTTCCCCGGTGGCACGTTTGTTTGTGGTGGTCAGCACAGAGATAAAGATAGCTTTTGGATAGGTACTACATGTTAATTTGTATTTATATAGGTTTGTTTCCTCACCCTTGTCCTGAGGAGGCCAAGACGTATATGAAGGCCGAAACGCGTCCACGTCGACAGGTTTTGACAAGAGGAGTCTGACGATAATTGATTAATCTTTTGACGATTGAATGCACAGTTTTGTGATTAAGGTTTTTAGAAATGAGAACTTGGTGTGCATATAAGACGACCTCTGAGTGTATTCCCTTTATGTAATAGGTGAACACTGTTTTTTCCATCAAGCGGGTAGAAGGAATCTGAATTTCGTGTGATTTGTATATATTGGTTGTGTACATATATGTGTGTTGTTTGATAAAATAATTTCAAAAATTATGATGAACTATATCAAGATTGCGATAATTAAATTACGTAATCATGTGTCCTTGGTATGTGATTTTTTTGTTGAAAATAAGAAACGTGAATCAATAACAGGACTATGTACTGTTAATAGGGTAATATGCAGTTCCCTATGTTAGTAGAGATATATCCTTTCCTCCTTGCCACCTTTTCTTCTCTATCTTCATGGGAACAGTCCAGCCCGAACTGCCAAGCCAGGTCCTCCCTGGACTGGAAACAAGCATCCTAGGACCGGTTTCGGGGTTTCACCCCTCTTCAGCCAGGATAGCTTGATTCCAGTGGCATGGAGAGCACGGGACCCACGTCTGGGCATACCCGTCCCACTCGGGGTGACAAATGCAAAAACAACAGTTGATGGACAGAATGCAGAACAATGTCATACATTCACCCCAGTACAGAGATCTGGGCCATCAATTGTGTGTCTTTTGCTTGGCTGTAAGAAGTGGCAATGGAATCTGCTGGTAGATATACTCATTTGCTACAAATTTTTCTCTTTTGGCTTTCAAATGTTGCTGAGTATTAAAAGGAAGGTTAAGGTATAATCCTAGCCTCTGTGCCCGAATCAGAATTAAAATTTTGCTTCACAAAGGCTAGGAAATGTATACTTTCTATGATTTCATACCCACAGTTGTACTCTGAGGGTTATTGTAAATCACTTACTCTTCCTTCTTAGAGGATATAATCCGTTATCCCATACATCATAAGCAAACTGAAAATCTTGGAATTACTAGAATGTTGCAGACGTTTCTTAGAATATCCACCAATTAATATCCTGTATGAATAACACACATTTTATGTAGACCAGGTGAAAATAAATGTGGGAGAAGAATGAATTTAGGAGTGCTAGAGTGTTGATGTTTTCGGATGGATGAGTATCTGAGCAGGCAGGATCCTGGACTAGATTTTACAAAAAATAAAGTATGCCATTTGTTGATGTGTTGAATACAATTAAATTGTATTTTTGAAACTTTGTTATGCCGTTTCCTTTTCTCTCTGAAGTTTTGCTAATTAAATTAAATTAATTGGTGGGAGATGGTGATGCTCAGAACTTGGGTAAGAATGAATAAAGTTTTCCTCTTACTTTCCTCATGTTCAGACCATAGAGAGGGCCAGGTGTTGAACTAAAAGATATTTTGTAACCTTTGTGAAGCTGTGTTGAATGCTAAGGAACAAAGGATGCTTGGTATCTATAGAACAATGTAGAAAAGGTTAAACGTTGAAATTAGTCAATACCTGCACTATTTCATACAACCTGCTCTTTAAGAACCAAGTCACATAAGGAGTGTATTATGTTGACCTTTAACTCTGTCCAATGTCTTCAATTAAAAATCCCAGTTAAGCTACCTGAAATAAAGCTAATGAAAGAAAAATTCAGTCTGCGGATGCATGTGCATTAAGGATGAAGGATGACACAGCCGAAACCCTAAAGTATTCTCATTACATTAGCATATATTGTTTATATTCAACAGTTTTTTGGGCTTTGTGGGGAAAACTGAAAATGATGTACCCATGTACTAAACCGCACAATCATGTAAAATATGTGAATTTATACAAAAATTCATGCTGCAAAACCACTTGACATAATAGTTCAAAGGTCAGACCCCATAAATGGTCTGTTAAAAGGAGTAAGCAAAATAGAACTTCTAGCACCAGTCGTATTAACACTGATGAGTTCGGGAAAAAAATGAAACTAGGCTTAAATATCAATTCCAGAAAAATGATTCAGCCTATTCGTATTGAGGCTAACCCCAAGACTTTTGTCAATGATTTACAAAGTATAGGCAAGCCTAGTTTATGAATCATCGTAATAAAGTTGTTGATGATGATAATACCTTTTAAACTGTTTAGACTAAATCATCAGAAAACTGAGCATTTGTACCGTAAACGTATACTCACATGCCCTATAAACCTATTCTAAAAAAATTTGTCAAAAAACGACTACGGTAAGGCTTATTAATGCTGAGGGCATGTGCAAAGGTCAGGTGTGTGTTGTTTTTTTTTTTATATAGAAACCTCAAATTTACTAGGTCTTCACACAGGTTTGTGTTTCTAACATTCCGTACCACAAAGGTCTCTGTTCATGAGCCATAATCGAGGAAAACATCTGGGGAGTCATAAAAGCAAACAAGTAAAAAAAAATGTGCGTCATATAACAGTCATCATATTGTCAAGAAAACGTGTTTTTCGACTTTAACGTAGACCCTTCACTTGGTAGAAGTAAGGGTGACGATCTTTCACAGGTGCTAGCTAAATGGTTGGCAGGCAACTGATAAATCTGCCACCTACCACCTGATCTTCGTACAAATATACTAGAATTACCCCTTAGTTATTCCCTTGAACTCACCACACATGGGTCAATGTGGAGTGAGAAATAAATCTCACTTTAAACCCGCTCAGCATCACACAATTGACAATTATATGAATAGCTAGAAATACGTGAAGATTCCTGGCTTCGGGGAATGACGAAAACAAAGTTTGCAATTAAAAAATGTGAACTCGAATTATTATGGTATCTTCCTTTATGCACACAATCACAAATATTATGTTCTTACCTTGAAAAGACAGCACACAGTTCACTGTGGATTCTGCTATGTAGTTTTCAGGCAGAGGCGACCATAAAAAAGTGTAGTAATCCCGAGCAGTACTCCACCCAACCTGTAAAAAAAAACACGAGTTTATCAGACGAGAACTATGTACCTTTTAAGAAGCAGACGCAGGCATGTTGCGTCCACGGTCAGAATTACAACATCGCTTTTTGAGAGTCAAAGGGGTGCACGACAAAATGCAAGCTTTCGTTTAGGCGCATATAGGAAGTCAGACACTTAGCTACTTTCATTTCCTCCGTCAGAGAAGGACAGGCAAGCTGTGATTGGATACCGACATGGACATAGACTTCGCAATCACCAACAAGGGATTTTCTGGTCTTTTCTCAGACAAACCTTTATAAGTACACACCAAGCACGACACGTGTCATCAACAACTGCAACCCCAGACTCATTTCCTGATCGTTAGGTTCCCACGTTTAAACTGCTGATAATTAACACTACTCGGCCGAATACTTCTACTAGCACTGGCAACATACATCCTTCAAAAATTAGCAGTCACCTTGCTACGTCATACAACATAAATAAGGCTCCCTGTTTACCATGTTTACTGATTTTTACAGATAAATACATAGACAGAAAACATTAATTTTCTTGTCTGTATTTATTTTTAAATGTGTATAAAAACGGTAATTGGGTTGCTTTTTGAGTAATTCTAAATACTGTCTGCCATGACTGCCAGGCCAATAGATGTGTGGATTGATAGATAAGGGGTTAAAAAGAAAGGAATTTTAGTAAAGAAGCTTTAACAGCAGTAGATATGCACAAGGTTGATAGTGAAATTTGCATATTTTCATGTTAGTGCACTGATTTATCTTCTGCGGGTGTTCACAGCACTGAAACCTGAGACATTCAAGCATGAGTGCATATTTATCGGTTAAATACATGTGGAAATATACTAATTTCAGCTTAATTTTTCCACAAAACCCAAAATAAATATGGATAAATACAGATAAATTTAGCAAAAAATAAATATGGATAAATACAGACGGAAATGGCAACAAAAAAAATACCATAAAACAGGGAGCCCTAAACATAAACAAACAAGCACGATGTCTGAATTTGTGCCATTGTCAGCTTTTATTAAAAATTAGAGTAGCACGTGTGCGTGAGGGCAACAAGTCAGTAGAGATAAACAGTGGTCAGTGGAGGGACAGCTCAGGTTCAACTCAGCATAGTGCAAAGCCACACATAGCATACGAGACAGTGACAACAAAGGGGGGGGGGGATTTCAAAAGACATCCGAGGAGCCCCCGGTGTAATAACTGGAACCAGTGTGGGCTTACCTTTGTGGGAACCTGGCTCATGTAACATGGTCCGATCATAAACCTTACGCTGGTTACAACTTGCCCCGAAGGTCGTAGAGTAGATGTGCCGCAATACTTGAAACTTGCCAGGCGTCGTCCGGTTCTCCCAGTGGACAGATCATGCGACTGTGCGGTGTCCATTTCTGAGTGCCGTTGGGTGTGGAAGCTTCGACAACCACGGTCCGCTGTAGTCGACGAGTGGGTCTTCCACACCCAACGGCACTCGGAAATTGACGCCGCACAGTCGCATGATCTGTCCACTGGAAGAACCGGATGACGCCTGGCAAGTTTTGAGTACTGCAACGCATCTACTCTACGACCTTCAGGGCAAGTTGTAACCAGCGCAAGGTTTATGATCGGGCTGTGTTACATGAACCAGGCTCCCACAAAGGTACGCCGGCACTGGTTCCAGTTATTTCACTGGGGGGCTCCTCGGATGTCTTTTGAACTTGAACCACCATTATTAACACTACGGAACAGATCTTTAAAGCGCATTGGTCTGCCTTATCTTTCCCTGACGTGGGGGGGACAAGTAATGATCGCATCAGTTTATCATGGAGTGGGAAGTAGGCTATACGGGTACAAGCAATAACATACCTTGTATTTATCTACATATCCGGCACGGATGTGGAGTGCATGACTTTTTTCACATTCTAAGAAAATCTCTCTGCTCACTGCTACAACGCCATGTTAGATTCTGCTCTTAAAGTATTGTGCTGCACTAAACACATTTTTTGCTCTACTTAACGGAATTCTTAGCTCTACATAACGGTGTTTTCCTGTTCTGTGCCATTAGAACTGTCATTGGCTAACACGGAGTGCTTTCTTACACAGCAGGAAGAACCTGGCATTTCTGTCAGGGGGAGCAACACATAGGAACCACTATTGGCAAAGGGGAAACTGTAATTGCAGTATGGAGGAAGAGGCGGAGAGAAGAGCAGCTGCTCTTTTCTGCGCGAACACCAGGGATGGGGGCACCCAAGACAGCCAAAAGCAATCTAGTTCTACCCCTGGAGGACAAATTAAAGAAACTTGAGAAACTAAGTAGGACCGATATTTCCAAATGGTGGGAAGCGATCTCATTACAGAACTATATTGACAACAAAATGGTCCTTAGAGGATTTTCACCTCTCCCTCTTACGACTTACCTAATCCAAAAATGCTTGAGGAATGGTCCGAAAATTCCTCCGCCAGCTCCAAACGCATGCTTGAGATACTGGTCAAGTATGCATGGATTGACCGTGAGGTACTACTAGCGGAGATCAAACAGATTGAGGAAGATCTTGAGGCTAATATGGAGCAGAACTACCTGAAGAGACTAATGGAGAGCATGAAGGACCGTCTCAAGAATCACTAGAATGACATCAAAGCCCGCAAACAGCGGAAACTTCACAGAGACTACGGCGACTACGACAGTGGGAGGATTCTCACTTTTAGTAGAAAGTATGACCACCTGTACACAGACAAGCTACCTACATACGACACACGGCAGACTACAGCGGAGATCTCACAGTCGGATCAATCAAACGCTAGTGACATTGAGTCTGAAACGTCAGGGAGTAGTGCATCGGGAAACGAAAGAATCACCAGAGCGGTGACTTTTTTGGACAAGTGTCGTCTGCTGCGTCGGGGGAGGCAGACGACAAGAGACACCCCAACCCCGAAGCCCAGAGGACAGAGGGGACGGGGAAGAGGAAAAGGCCGAGGAAGAGCCGTAAAAGAAAATTACGCATCCAACAAAGATGGCGGAAGAGGCAGAGGATGGGGGCGCATGGGAAACAACACCGCGAGCTCCAAGAAAACACTGTAATGGATCCCGAGATGGTTAATAAAACCATTATTAATCTATCCAAGAGACCTCGTAATGACATTGAGAAACGCACTCTCTGCTTAGGTCTTTCTTTCTGTCCATCTTCTTCGTTTAACTATACTGACACAAGGCTAGATCTGTACAAGTACATCCGCAAACTCAAGCTTAGAAAATGGCACAAACTGAGGTCAGTGGGACCTGAAAGAAGCAGCACATCCCATGCACAGGGCAATGAGATTGATCTAGACATCAGAGACATGGACACCCTAGTCACATTGTTGCAGCTTCAACAGGAACCCAACCTTATGGGGACAGATATCACTGAGACCTCAGTACTTGATGAGTTGGGCATAACCCACAATGCAGCAGCCAGCACTAGCTTTAAGCCACGTTCCACCTTTTTCACGACACTTCCACATGACAATATTGACACGTTCCACGAACTTGTCACTAAATCTCTCACTGAACTTCGATACAAATCTGACCATAGGAACAGGGCACCCAATAACCTTACCTTTGTACAAAGACAGGCACTCCTCTCCTTCGCTGAGGACAGTGCAATTGTGATACATACAGCAGACAAGGGGGGCAATGTTGTTTTACTAGATCGAGACATGTACATAACTGAGGCATTGAGACAACTTAGTGACACTAGGTTTTACATTCCCATCTCCAGGGAAGATTACACCAGGAATATCATTACATTTTGGGTCAAGCTTAACGAATGGAGAGACAAGGGGATTCTTGAGTGGGAGGAGTACTGTTTTCTCAAGAAAGACCACCCCAAACTCCCAGTCTTGTATCTTCTTCTCAAGATACACAAGGATCCTCTTGTCCCACCTGGACGTCCCATAGTGTCCTCTAGGGGCAGTGCCTTGGAACATGTGTCCAAATACGTGGATCATTTCCTGAGAGATCACATATTCAAACTTGACTCTTACATTTGGGACACGAAGGACTTTTTGGGCACACTACAGGACATCGAGTGGGAGGATGATTACCTGTTGATCACCCTCGATGTCAATTCGCTGTACACGATCATGGATCACTAACAAGGACTGGAAGCATGTCGCTATTTCTTACGCAGAAGACCGGTCCGGTACAGGGAACACACTCTGATGATTTTAGAAATGATAGCACATTGTCTTAGGAATAACATCTTCCTATTCAATGGTGTCATTTACAGACAAACTATCGGGACTTCCATGGGTTCATGCTTCGCTCCCAGTTTTGCTAATCTGTTCATGGGCCTATGGGAGGAGTAAATGTATCGGTGCCCCGAGCTTGCACAGGACTTTGGTCGAGTGGTGGTGTGGCTCAGGTACATAGATGACCTCTTTATCATGTGGAGGGGCTCCAAAGATCTAGTAACTGACTTCATTAGGAAACTCAACGACAACAACTGTAACATACTACTTACTGGTAAGATCAGTAGCACCACAGTTGAGTATCTGGACATCAAGATAGACATCAGGCAGAAAACCATACACACCGAGCTCTTTCTCAAAAGCACGGCGGGCAACAGCTTGCTACATGCACTCAGTAGCCATCCAGAGACCCTCAAGTGGAGCATTCCGTATGGGGGGTTACTAAGAGCCAAACGGAACTGCAACACTGAGGCAGCATATCAACACGAGCGTGAGATCATGATGAACAGATTCAAGGAGAGAGGCTACCCGACCTGGGTCCTCAATAGGGCTAGTGACAGAGCCGAGAGCATCAGGAGACTCTCTCGGACAAGATCAATCCTGAGATGGAACGAACTGAGGACGGCACAAGGATCATCCTGACATACAATGGCGATGCCAGAGATGTCAGGCGGATCCTTGTGAAGAATTGGAACATTCTCAAATGCGACAGCACTATAGGCAACAGCATAGAGGATAGACCCCGCATCACCTATAGGAAAGGACCCAGCCTCAGGGACATGTTGGTCTATAGTGACATAACTGAAGTTACAGGTGGCAACACACAACCTTCAAGGTTTCTTCCCCTGTGGCCACTTTAAGGCGTGCAAGAATAGCCTGATGCGCAAGGAGGTGACACGGGGTCCAACCAAGAGGGTCATCTCCCAATTCCTTACAAGCAGTACCACCTTTATCATTTATATTATTGAGTGCCCGTGTAGATTATGGTACATAGGAAGTACAACTCTGATGGCCAAAAAAAGAATCTTAAAACATATGAGAGCCGTCAACAACAGAGACCCCAAGTATCCAGTAGCCCGACATTTTCAGGACAAACATTTTTCAGACTCATCCCAGCTCTCATACTGTGCCATCGAACAGATCACCAACGATCATAGAGGTGGAGATAGAGTCCTGAAGCTTAGGAAGAGGTAGTTTAAGTACATCATTGACTTCCAGACCAGAATCCCGGGTGGGTTGAACCAGGATGAGAAACTTGCTGTCCACCTTAAAGAGGAATGATTCCATTTGCCTTTATTCCCTGACTCTTCCTTCATCTGCATGAAAAAAGCAAACTGCTCATTTATATGTGATGACATGCATAATGTGTTTTTAACTTTATCTCTCTGATGCTGACACTTTCTTTGTTTTCTTCTTTGTAGGAGGAAAGGAAGGGACCCATCACCAGACACTAACGAGCTCGGGCTTCCCTACCCTTTTCTTCGTCTTCACTTCTGGGATACCATCACAGATAAGATACCTCATGCATGATTACATTTAATTTCGTTATTTGTGGATCATTGTGCAATTTTAGTCAGTAGGGGCCTGGACACTGGTCCTAAACCCGTGGTGTAGTCACTTTGAGTTTTTTCCTCGAAGTCAGGCAATTAACATTCCAGCCTGGACTGACCCACACTAGGTGGGAAGGGATTCAGCAACACGTCTGCATAAGGTACTATGCCTTCATGTCTAACGGCCTGCCGTGGTTTGCTATCTTTGGTCTGGTTTCGGCACTATGCCAGTACTGCCACACACACTTTACCACTTTGGTGTTAATATACATTTTGAGTTACACATGTGGCCCATATGCCTTGAATTTGTTTAATATATTCCTCATTTGATGAGTACACACACTCACCATGGCAGGTTTATGCTCTTTCTGACATCCTGTTCACCATTCCAATCTTGTCGCAGTACACAACTTCCATTGCTTTTAACAGCCGCCTAAAAGAGGCACTATAAGAGGAGTCTTGAATAAGTGCTGAAGGGCACAAAATTGAGATGGGGCAGCGATGGTGCCTCAGGAACTGAGAGGTCACTACCTAACTGCTGCTACCAGATAAGATGCGAGCATTCGGTGTCATAAGCCTTCACCAAGACATTGATTATGATCTGTTAGGCACAGAAGAGTGGATGGAGAACACCCAAGACACTCATCAATTAAGCGTCAAGCCAATAGCCTGTTTCATGTTGAATAAAGGCAGGCAGTGTGAGAAGAAGCCTGAATGGGGAGAGCGAGGAACACCAAGGATTCGGCAATAGAGCTAAATACCAACATAGCTAACTTAAAAGCTACTTAAAAGCCCCCAAACAATGTGTGGCCCCCACAAAAATGACAATGGAGAGGAAGATCGATAAAATGGATGTCATTATAGCCGCAATAATAAATACAAGAGATGCCCCAGAGCACAAAATCAATACGGTGGCCATTGACCTGTGTCTTTTTTTAATTTATTTTTATCGGTTTTTATTATATTTTCATGGGTTGTACAATTATTCGGACTTTTTGCATTTTGTAGTTGCATATTACAGAGAGCATTTGAAGAATGTGTCAACAATATTCATACAGCTACCAATATTACAAATAATTGATCATTGAGCTCTCAGCAATAATGTATGAAGTACCACATCTCTAGATAACGACAAATTACATCATTGGTTGTTGGCTAATGCAAGTATTCAGTATTGTCCAGGTGTGCGCTGTGTGTCAATAGTGAGGCTGTGTAGTATCTAGTTTCTTACTATCTATGGAGGCGGTTTATAACGAAACAGGGACAACCTAAAATATAACAGGTTGTGTATCATAACAACAGAACTTGCTCCTGGTTCCTTCAAGTGATATATACATTATGTCGGCGTGGCTGGCAAGTGTTTTGGCGTTAGTTCATAACATGTTGTGGATCAGATTGTGGGTTTACACACTGTTTGCTATCTTGACTCCAAGTCTTTCCCTGTGTTCCCTGTCTCCTTTAGTGTGTGCCTTTAGGGTGTAGTGTTGGCTGGGTTTAGGGACGGCGTGCTAATATTGTGAATGTGTGTTAGTGCAGCCAGTATTGCGTCCCAGCTGGTGGCGAGAGGGACCTTGCAGACACCTAAAGTGTCTTCACGGTGGAGTGCGACACTCTCCGCTTTGGCACATGTGAGCAGCGGGTGTTTCCACGTTATTATGCGAGGGGGGTCAGGCCTTCCACCTCTTGGTGATCAGCCTTTTCACCACTGCCAAACCCAAGTCTAAGAACCTGGAGGTTACTATGTTGCTTCGGTTTCTACGGTGCAGGATGTATGTGTGCCATTCGGCTGGGAGGGCTTGATCCGTACATTGAGACAGTGTGTCTGCCACCTTCTTCCATTATTCAAGCAGGACAGGGCATCCCAATAGCATAAGTAGCAGGTCTGCATCAATAAGTAAACATCTGGGACCTACGGCGTCTCAGCGCTTGAAGTACTGATTGGCCTTTGCAGGCCTGACGTACACTCTGTGTGTGATATAACATTGAATTTGACGCAGGCGTGCATTCCTGGGGATTTGTACCGGGCTTGATAGGACTGGGACCATTCGGAGTTTGTAAATTGGCAGCCCATATCTTCTTCCCAGTGATGCCTGAGCGGTGTTAGGTTAATTGCTGTGTGGCTTAGCGAGGCGGCAAACCATTTAATTAAGTGCCCCCCAGCCCCATAACATGTATATATTGTATGGTAAGGTGGGTTACTGGTTCAATGGTTAAATCGCCCCATCTGGCGGAGAGAGCAGCCAGTAGTGGGCGATGAAGTAGAAACCGAACCGGGGGCAAGTCCTCTTCCTGTACTAATGTTGTGTATGGGATCAGCGCGCCCTCTCGGTACAGATCTCCCACATCCTGTAGTCCTGCTTCCCACCAGCTCTGTAATTCAGCAGCTGTGGTAACTGCGCTGCCTCTGGACGTTCCCTCCAGTGGCAAAGCAGGTGCGTATGGAGTGATTTTACGGGTAAAATAGAGCTTTCTGCGGTAGCTTCTGTACGCTACGCTGAGCAGCAGCAAATCAGATGGTTTCGTTTTTGCACAGGGGTGAAATAATCCTGTCAATTCTGAAAGGGATAGGGCGGTTGTGTGGTCGCAGTGTCTCCACTATGGCGGTCAGCCAACCATCTAGCCACCCACTGTAGTTGTGAAGCCAAGTAGTATTGCTTTAAATTTGGGGCCGCCAGGCCTCCTTGATCTGTGGGTAGATAAAGTTTATCGCCACTCGATGCCTGGAGTTTCCCCATATGAAGTCTTTAATCAGTTTTTCCAGTGGGCGGAAGAAGGGAGGGATATATAGCGGCAGGTTCATGAAGTAATATAAGAACCGAGGCAAGATCACCATTTTTGTGAGGGACACCCTGTTACCGAAAGTGGGAGCGTGCTCCATAATATCATCCTAGAGCGGCCAGGGCTCTGACGAGGTTGCCATCTAGTAGATCCACTGGGCTCTTGTATATCCGAATTCCGAGGTAGCGGAATGTATCTGCACTCCAACGCACACACACCTCATTAAGGGCGTAGCCCGGGTCCCCACGTTGTTCACTGAAAGAGTAGAGACAGGACTTGGGGGAGTTAACCTTCAGCCCCAATATAGAGGCAAAGTCTCCCAGTGTGCGTTCTAGCTGTTGGGGGATTTGGCTGATGTCTCTTATGTACAATAATAAATCATCTGCATACAGGGATATTGTGTGTGTGCCATCCCCTAGTGCGATGTTATCCCTCATCTCCGTGCGGATTGCCTCCGCCAACGGTTCTATAGCTAGTTAGAAGAGTAAGGGAGATAGTGGGCATCCCTGCCTGGTTCCTCTCTTCACCTGGACTGGGTCGGATATGCAGGGGCCCGTTTTTACTCGAACCAATGGCGC
This sequence comes from Calotriton arnoldi, assembly GCA_963921515.1. Taxonomy (NCBI): domain Eukaryota; kingdom Metazoa; phylum Chordata; class Amphibia; order Caudata; family Salamandridae; genus Calotriton; species Calotriton arnoldi. The sequence goes on along the minus strand of CAWUFW010002057.1, from coordinate 1,784,575 downwards.
GGTATATAGTTATCGTACCATGCGTATGAATTAGTCTCCCAGGTTATATCTCACCAATGTGGCGAATAGAAATCCCCACTTCAGAGAGTTGAAAGCTTTCTCAAGATCCAATATTAAGCATCCTGAATGTGGCCAATGAATTACTGAGCAAGTTGCAACTCTGAAGAAACACCTCAGATTTAATGAGGTGCTCCGGGAGGGCACAAATCCATTCTGGTCTGTGTGGATCAGGGTGGGGACCAACTGTGCAAGCCTGTCAGCCAGAATCTTTGCCAATATATTTTAGTCAACATTGAGAAGGGCTAGAGGCCTGTATGACCCCATTCATGAGGGATCTTTGTCAGGCTTGGGCAGTGACATCAGGTTCACCTCTCGCATGGACAGGGGGAGCCTCTGCTCGCTCAGAGCCGTGGCATGCAATGCATGCAATTGAGGGATCAGTGATGCGGCGTATGCCTTACAGAATTCCACTGGGAACCCGTCTGGGCCGGGCGTTTTCCCATTTGGTAGTGCTGTTATCGCACTTTGGATTTCCTCAGGTGTTATAGGTTCATTTAGCAGCTCCCTCTACTGCAGCGTTGTTTCTGGTAGGTGCACAGAGTCGAAGAACGTAGCTAGAGGTCCTTCCTCGTGGTTCCCCACAGAATGATAAAGTGTAGTGACGTGTCATTGCTGTGTGTATTTCATGTTGCGTGTATATAACCTGCCCTGTGTCTGTTCTTAGGGCTCCTATGGGTTGGCGAGCTTGTTCTTGGCGCAGGAGCCACGCTAGTGTTTTGCCCGCCCGATCTGCAGTTGCATGTATGCATGCAGAGTGTGCTGCGTAGTTGTGACAACGGAGCCGTTCTAGTAGATCCGCATGTTCAGCCTGTAATTCGTCCAGGAGCCTGGTGTCCCTACTACCTACCAACTCATTAGTCTCCTGGCTTAGAAGCTGTCGCTCTACTTTACTAAGCACAACATTCAGTTGTTTGCATATGTTCCTTGCAGCTCCCAGGCAGTGTCCTCTTAAGGTCACTTTAAAGGCTTCCCATTCGAAAAGGGTGTCTCCTGTGGATTTGTCATTTGTCTCGAAGTGTTCTAGTATTGCAGTCCCTAGGGAGGAGCGAACCGCTTGATCTTCCAGCACTGCTGGTTGAAGCCGCCATGTGGGGATCGGGGGTGGTCCTACATCCCATGTGAGCTGCAAAAGCTGGGGGTTCTAGTCCGAGTGTGTCTGCCCTAGGTATTCAGTGTGTTTGATGAGTGGGAAGAGGGCAGGCAACCCGACCATCCGGAGGTACAGCCGTGTACTGGGGAGTAAAACGAATAGATTCGCGCATTAGGGTTAAGGGCACACCATATATCTGTCAACGACCAGTGTGTCAGCCACTCCAACAGGGCCGGTGCGTTGGATGCTGCTGTGGTTCGCGGCGGGTATGACCTATCTAGATCTACGACTAATACAGAGTTGAAATCCCACCCTAGAAGCCATTTATTAAAAAAAAAAAAATTTACAGAGTTTTATATAGCGCGAACTTGACCCGAATCGGGTATCAGAGCACTTTACATAGCACCAATTGCATTCCTTGAGGACACATTCATTTTTGTTAGGCACGGGGAAATTAAGTGATTTGCCCAGAATCACAGGATATTCAGCGTCATTGCCGAGACTCAAACCCAATTCCCCAGATTCGAGGTCGACAGCCCTAGCCGTTAGACCAACTCCTCTCCCCCATGGGAGCCTACTCCATCTGACCAGCACTCCGGAGAGCTTTCTAAGGAAAGAAGCTTGCTCCTCATTCAGAGTGTATATGGAGCCCATGAGGATTGTTTGCCTGTTCAGTTTGCCTTTTAAAAATACATATCTACCCTCCGGGTCTATGTCCACCTGCTCTCCCACGTATGGAACCTTTATCCATATTAATGCCCCTCGTGCCTGGGAGGTGTAGTTAGTGCTATACACTTGTCCCTGGATGTGAAATATGCACTGATCGTTCCTGCCTAATTAAAGGTGATCGTGGATCATGATATGCACTTTTTCACTAAACCACAAGAGGCCTGGACCGAAATGTTTGATGCTGCTAGTCATCAGCGGCAACGATGACCAAACAGACCCAAGAACAAGAGGTCTCAGGCAAGGAAACAGTTGAAACAAACAGATCAAAAGAAAGGGAACTGGTGGTGGCAACTGCGGCAGGACTATGAGAAAAAACTGCATTGAAGGGCACGATAGACATCTGGAGAAGTCTCAAATACAGAACAGGACTCAACAATATTTACAGAAAGGGAGGGGCACTGACGACAATGACCCTAAGATCGGCGGATGGCCTAATTTGATGATCAACAACCTGAGCTTGGGCTGCTGATGATGGCAAATGCTAACATTCTTTCAACCGGAGGCTGTGACCGGGAGATGGAGGTGGCATCAATCTTTCCCGGATACTTGGGTGAAACCAGCAGACCCCGTGTGTAGAATAACTTACAAAAGAACCCTTCCACCCTTAAAACACATTGCACCTAAATAGAGGGGTAAGTTTGGACTCAAAGACTATCTATAATATGTATTTTAAGTCAGACTGAAGGCTGTTGCCTTTTAGACCTGGATGGGGTTGTTGGAGGGATTTGCTTTTATAATGTTAAACAGGTCTCTGAAGACCAGGCAAGTTGACACATGGGCAAACGCACAGCGTCACGCTTTATGCAGACAACATATTTTTTTTAAAAGATGTGCAAGCTGACTTTGACCATACTATGAAGGCACAAGAAGACATTGGTGAGACATCAGGCCACAGACTGTAGTGGAATAAATCTTATATATTCCTCATAAACGGGGGTATGAACAGAATGGCATTCACAATGGTATACCAAAGATTGAAGTTTAAACCCAACACATTTTGTTACCTGGGAGTGCAAATCTATAACTCTGAGTCACACTTAATTGATGGGAATATCAAAATAGAGCTGGCAGCCTCGAGAGGCAGTATCGTTTTCTTGAGGACAATGCCACTATCTGTGACAGGGAGGATTGCCTTATTCAAAATGGTCATGCTCCCTAGGAAATTCTATTACTTTTCGGCCCTACAGTTACGGTTTCCATGGGGGGCCCTTTCTGGAACTGGATCTAGTGTTAGTTGACCTCATATAGGGCTGAGGAAAACAAAGGGTGGCATGGAGTAAACTCGGACTGCTGCCATTGGAAGGAGAAGGCGGTTTCCCGGACTAGAAGTTGTACTATTCAATTGCGTAGCTGAATTGGAAGTTAGGTGGTGTTGTGTAGTTTTCACTAATCAGTAGGAATTGTACGTTTGTGGACGTCATAAACCTAAGATGGTGCTAGACTAATTCCATGCACCTCCGCAGGGTATGTCGTCCCTTGGACCAGCTAGCTCTCAGTGCCACCATTAGCCGCCCCCTAACCTAGACAAGGAACGAACAGTCCTGGCAACTACTGAACATGACAACCCTGTTCCCTCAAGAACCGTGGTGACAGATCTAGAACCTTTTGCTCAGACACATGTGCTCTCTTTCACTCAGAGAAATATACAAAGAATACACGAAGGGACGTTTTTCTATATTTATTGAACCACAGTGATTATTGTATAGAAAATATGTGCTGCCATGATCAATAGACAGAAGCAGACAAAAGTTACAATAAATGTCAAGACAGTGAAAAAAAACGAAGAGTTCCACGATCGTGTTGAGACAAGCTATATATGCATTCATATACAGTATTATAACAGTCTAGCGTACTCCTATGATGCAAACTCTAACCTACGTGACTAGGGTGTAAATGTATGGTCTGCCAAGAAACCGCCATCTGGATGATCTAACCCCTTTACCTGATGGGTAAGAATATAGGACCCCATCTTAATCACGAACTGGACGCCCTCACGGAGATGTCAGTCAGCTGCTGGGTGAAAGCTTCAGCATGCAGGGACCCCTCAAAGTCAGCAGAAGTGTCTCCTCTGATTATACTTGGGAAAGAAAAGATTAAATATAGAAAAAGGAATCCTTGCCTTGGGCCTAGATAGTGATCAGGCTGCCAATGTTTGTATTCCACAGATAGCTGTGTTGCCATATGGACGTAATAACAAACATTTGTATAACGCATGCGAGGGCCTTGTACACAATGCCAAGGCAGTGTGATAGTGTTCCTACGAGGTTCTCACTGTTAGCTAGGCCAATGTTTCCAAGAAACCAACCCAAGTATCACTAATGCAAATGTGTGTCATAAGTCGATGTCACAAAATTAAGGCAACTTTAGGAAAGAACAGTGCACATGTAAAAATCGCCCTATTTTCTACGAGGCCGAACTCAAGCACATGGCAGTGGGGGAACAGAATAGAATGATGTTGGATAGGTACCTGGACCTCAAAGGTAAGGAAAACAATGCAAATCCTCCTTGGGCCTGAGGTAGAACGGAAGCAATGCCTTGACAGGCTGGGGTCCTATGGCATTGCTGGGTGGGAGAGCTTTAACGAACCAACACACTGACACCATCTACACCTGAAATTCCAAATAGGGAAGACTGTGGCCCCAATCCAAGGAGGGCACAGGACTGTGGAAAAACTCTGTGATAGCTCTAGATGGAGATCTATACAAAAGGAGGACACTCATGGGGGACAGTTTCTGTTACAGTTATCTAGATGCGACAGTGAGAAGAATGTGGAAGTGATCAAAATTAGAGGCTCCTACATACAAAACAGCAGCTACATTGCACATGGAAGGAGAGGAGAACAGTGTCACTAATGTTCTTAGCACTCCAGGAGCAATCAAAATGCATACTACATGACCTAGGAGACAAATGGGCAACTGGCACTGGAAATCCAATGGCAGACAAATAGACTGAGGTAGGAGCTTAAATGGTCCCCCCCCAGGAATCTAGGAATGCTCGTTTCAAACAGTTCAACACTGTGCAAAGGCCATACTTCATGCCTAGCAAAATTTACAAGTTCGACACTGCAGTTCCAGTAATATGTCCTAGATGTAGGGATGATAGTGCAGGGTTTTCCACAACATCTGGGATTTTCCTAGCTTTGAACCATAATGGAGGGAAGTGATCCAGACTCTAAAGAAACCCACAGGTAGAAAAATAGGGCAAATACCAGCAGACTGTTTACTGAGTCCATTTCCTCTCCCAAAAAACAAGAAAGCCACTAATAAGGTTGCAGACCTCGCCACCATGTTAGCAAAAAGGAAAACATCGATGAGTTGGAAAGCAGGGAAGGGACCTTGCCAAAGTAATTGAAAATCAGAAACTAGGAAGTTGGAGGTGTGTGAAAGCACACTGCTATATAAGACAATAAAGGGCTGTGAAATCTTTAACTAACTCGAGCTTGAGATACAATACAAGAATACGGTGACACATGGACTGCCCATAACAGCACACACAATAACGGTAGGCATACTGTAGGACTGCTGAAACTCCAGGGGAATATTAAAATAGACTTAACAATGGGCTGAACCAAAGGAGGAGAGCCTTAGCTAGGAGTCACTTCTTAATGCAATGTCATGTTCTCACTGGAGCATTATTGCCCATCTGTTCAGCATAACCAAATCCAGTCAGTTTTATCTTTTAAACTCAGGTCTCCAATTGGGCTTACAATTCATACGCTAAGGTGAATGTTAGTGGTGTCCTGCATCCGGGAGGTCCATTTTTCAGACATGTGACCTGTTCTTAATTGTAAAATAATAAGTGCTAGTGTCCAAGTTTTTCTCAGAAGCCCGCAGCTGTCGCTGACTAATATCTGGATTGCAGAATATAAAGACTATATACTCCATGCCTCTTTTTTTATCACCACGATACACTCTCTGCCCCTTTATTTCACTCCTGCAGGTTCTTTTTAATCTCTGCTTTCTCCCTTCGTCACTGCTTATCCGTTTTTCTCTTCCTCCTCCTTTTGTGATCTTTCTTTCTCTTAATCTGGGTCAAAATCTGATGAGAAAAAGTAAGTGCTGTACCCAAAAACGAGTGCCTGTGGACCCCACCTGCAGCCACTGGCTCAAATTAAGCACTCTTAATGCTTAATTTGAGCCGGTGGTTTCCGGTGCTCTGCCCCGGCACTTAATTGTCAACACCAGCACTTATGACAGTCTGCGACAAAATGGCGCTGTTTGAAGTGCACAACAACAGTTCCTTATCAAACCAATATACATTAAAAATGAATAATACCCTCAGTCCAAGCCATTATTATAGCTTTGGGGACCTTGAATAGACCATACTGTCACATTTAGAGGAATGTGATGCTTAGTAGTTGTATTTGTACTGTCATTGGCAGCCCTGCCAGGGGCATTGGGTGGTGCAAGATGAAGTGGCCCAACGAGGGCCCTTGCACTTATTTTTTACAAATTAAGCATTGGAAATAACTGTACTGATGATGTATGCATTGTGATACAATGCCACACAGTGGCTTTCACTATCCACAGTATTATCTACTCTAAGAAGAAGAAAAAAATATATATATATATATATATATATATATATATTTGAGAAAAAAACGAAACTTGCAAATACAAAACAGTTTTAGGATGCACCAAGTTAGGAAAGGTTTGCAATCCAAAAAAACAACGTTCAAGAAAAAATCGTAGGAAAACCTTTGTCATTAATTGTGAAGTAAGTTGGATTTTGTTAACAAGAAAAACAATTGTGGGTTGGTAACACGTTCTACACAGTCAAAATAAAACATAAAGGAACGTTGAGTAGTTGAGATTTAGCTAGTTGGAATTTCTGCTGCCTTCGGTTTTAATGAAGTGAGTGCCTGTAAATACTCGCTCTACAAGTAGGGGGTCCAGATGCAGACATGCCACCCATGAAGATGTTCGCAGTTGGTGTCCAGCGCTAGCGAGGAAGCGCCAAAAGATATCTTCTATTTACAATGGGCTAAGACAAGAACAGGCTCTATTAAAGACATGAAACCATGCCACAGGACCAGTAACTCATACCATCTTTGTTTGTGCTTACATTAAGCACAATGATAAGACGTATTTTTTTCAAGAAACCCTTTTCTTTTGCACCATAACCAAACTAGTGCATGCAAACAATACGTTTCAAACTAACACCACTCATAAGAGATGTTTTCTTATTGCCTACCAATTATCAGGCAGAGAAAAAAAAAAGGAAAGATTCCCCATTAACACTACCCAGTGAGAAGTGTTGATCCCCTTTCCCTTCACAATAGTTCCACAATTTATGGCTTAATAGTAAAAGGCTACTTTCGAATGATTGTTTTAAATCACAAAGACCACATTCCTCTCACGTGAAAATCGCACGACCCTTTTAAATGTTACCCGACATCAAAGGCAGACTCACTTCTTTTCTACTGGTTTACACACTTGACAACCTAAACACATACATACCCTTTTAATCTTCTCTTAAACCATTAAAAACATAAAAGAAGCTTTAATGTGGGTGTTAGCTTTTGCAATGTCACCCTGCTTCTTTCTCTGCTCAAACACCCCAACGAAAAGGCCACATAATACCCTGCAAAGAGCCACGCTAACGAATGGAAATAACTCACAACCGTCCAATGTCCACATTACAAAATAGCCACTCGAGAATCTCTCATTGGTATCTCTTATTAAATCTTTAAAAAGCCAACTGTAACACAATTTAAACATTTTAGGAATGTGAGATAGTACAGGCCTAAACACAAGGAACAGCGGTAAACGTCCCAGATTGTTTTTAATAAAGGCAAAAGCATCTCAACCATGAAACAGATGTGGAGAAGATGTGGCATTACGTCCAGAGCTGCCGAATCTGGATCTGGGAACCCAGGTTCGAGTCCCGGCACGGGTTCAACGACCCTTGATTCTGAGCAAATCACTTAACTTCTCTGTGCCTTAAGACCCTGTGTAATGTAACTGGTACTCAAGTAAAGTGGGCCAATTTCACACTACAGAAAACTGCAAAAATCAAAACAAAAAAACAAGCATTTGCAATGCAATAGGTCTCGCATTTGCGAGAGTTTGAGCTATTGGCATTGTAAATGATAATGCCTTTTATTTATGTGTTTTGAAAACCTGCAAGCGGTGCGTAAATACCACTTGCAGGTTTTCTAAACACATAAATAAAAGGCATCGTCATTTACAATGCCAATAGGTCATACTTTTGCAAATGCAAGACCTTTGTGGCACTCGTGCTTTAGCTGTAAACATCATAAGCTAAAGCGCGGGTGCAGCGATTGCTTCAAACGTAAAGCAATAGAATTTTTCTTTTTTCTATTTCTTTACTTTTGAAGCAATGGCGGCACCCGCGCTTTAGCTTAAGAGGTTTAAAGCTAAAGCGCAGGTGCCGCATTTGTAACCAAAGTAAGCAAATAGGGGAAAAAATGGCAGCCACATGCTTTTTTTTTCTCTTCTATTTGTTTACTTTTGTTACAATGGCGGCACCCGGGCTTAGGCTTTGAACATCTTCAGCTAAAGCGCGGGTGCCGCGATTGCTTCAAAAGTAAAGATATATAAAACGAAATGCACATTTTTTTTCTACGTTTTAGCTTAAAATGTTTAAAGCGAAAGCGTGGGTGCCATCATTGTAAAAAAAAGTTAATACATTTTAAAAAAAAGACATGCAGCCGCATTCAGCGATCACAAGGAACAAAAGGTGGCTGGTCGACATGTTTCAGCCCAGGTGTGCCCAGTAGGGTCTGGGGGCTTTCTTCAGGACCAATAGAGAGCACGTTATCTTGTCGTAACGTGCACTTACCCTTCTTCTCAAGTGCGCCTGTTCGCACACTTGCAAGTTGTAGATGTGATTGTGTCTACAACTGAAATAGAAAAAGACCATCAAGACAAAAGATAGCAGTACATAACAGCATCATTAGGGCTATTGTGTTCGCAGTTTTTTGTCAAAAAGTGTTGCTAGGGGTTCAGATTATGAATTTACTGAGTGTTACTGGGAAAGAAAATTCTATGTTACTGGGAAAGAAAATACAAAGAGAAACACAACAATTATAGCTCTGGTGGACAGATTCGTCTTTGAGCTGAGCTTGTAAATGATGATAAAACATAGTAGAGTGATTATATTTGGAAAGTAGAGCAAAAAGAGTGGCGCACAATAACATAGCAATTGGTCATGCTTTATCATGCAAAGCGTGCGCCAGGAGTATTGAGCAATGTAGCGCCTGCCTTGTGCCAGAATATGCTAATCAACCTCGCAGTACATAATTCAGTGCGCTGGTGTGGTATTGTAGGAGCGCATTAGTAAATGTTGTCAAAACAATGAGATTTCGGCACAGCAATATCACAATTGGTCATATGCTTGTTTGAACAAAGTATGTGTGCGGTGTCATGCCAGGCAGAGAGTACCTGGGGCCAGAGCGGTCTGGTCAGTGCGGTGGCACTTAAAATGTGCCGTTAAGAAATTCTTATGTGCGCGCGCTTTAGCCCAAAATTACTGAGGTAACCAGATAATTTACCGTTTAGAGAGAAGTGGTCGTTGCTTTTCCGATAAGATCGGGACGGTAACTGTTAGTCTGCCGCACGTGTCAAGTTTAATTGTCCGTGGGCCAGGTCTGTGGCGAATACACTTATGAGACACACCCCAACACGAAACTATCACAAAAACCTAGTTTGACTTGTTCCACATAGGCATATTCACATAAGATTCTGAATAAGGGACACACCAGTCAGTGGATTATAATATTTAGACGATCACACGTAATAAATATGCAAATCTATTGTTCAAACGGATAGTCTTTCCACTATGAAAACTACTGTGCACACCGTGCGGACACAATCAACTCAACACACCAGTGCACAGAGGCGCTAGAATGGATTATCAGTGTGGAACTCTATACAATGCAACATGGATATTTGTAAACCAACATACCCGGTATCAATATAGTGAAGCACACTTATGAGACACACTCCAACACGAGACTATTACAAAAATCTAGTTTGATTTGTTCCACATATGCTAATTGTATAAGATTCTGATTAGGGACACAATAGTCAGTAGATCATAAGAAATAATATTTATACTATTACACGGAATCAATATGCAAATCAATTGTTGAAACGGATAGTCTTTCAACTATGCAAACTATCCTCTGCTCAACATAAAAAGTGCCTCTCTACCGGCCCCATCACCGGGGCACGGTAGACGGCGCCAGCACAAGTTGCTAACAGGACCGCGTGGCCCTTTTATCTGCCAGGCAACCACGTGGGATTAAGAATAACCTCTGTCATGCTCTCCCTTTCATGGAGAGTCTGTCCGCCCGTCCCCCGATGGAGGCCAGCTACCCTCCGCCAGGGTAAAAGACAAACATTTGACTATCTTGACACCAGCTCGAGACAGCGCGTAAGCGTTAATCGCACCGCACCGTTTGGCTCTTAACCGTAACCAAATCTCCCCGAGAGACAATGGAACCAACCTAAATTAAAGTGCGCTTATATTAATACACAGACCTGGCCCACGGACAATTAAACTTGACACGTGTGGCAGACAACCAATTACCGTACCGATCTTATCGGAAAAGCAACAACCACTTCTCTCTGAACGGTTAATTATCTGGAGCTGGGTAATTTTGGGCTATAGCGTGCACACACAAGAATTTCCCCAGGTACGCTCTGGCTGGCATGACACACTGCACACATACTTTGTGTAAACAAGCATATGACCAATTGTGATACTGCTGTGCCGAAATCTCATTGTTTTGACAACATTTACTAATGCGCTCATACAATACCACACCAGCGCGCTGAATTACATACCGCAAGGTTGATTAGCATATTCTGGCACAAGGCAGGCGCTACATTGCCCAATACTCTTGGCGCACGCTTTGCATGAAAAAGCATGACCAATTGCTATGTTCTTGTGCGCCACTCTTTTTGCTTTACTTTCCAAGTATAATCACTCTACTATGTTTTATCATCATTTACAAGCTCAGCTCAAAGACGAATCTGTCCACCAGAGCTATAATTGTTGTATGTTTCTCTTTGTATTTTCTTTCCCAGTAACATTGAATTTTCTTTCCCAGAAACACTCAGTAAATTCATAATCTGAACCCCTAGCATCTCTTTTTGACAACAAACTGCGAACACAATAGCCCTAATGATGCTGTTATGTCCTGCTATCTTTAGTCTTGATGGTCTTTTTCTATTTCAGTTGTAGACACAATCACATCTACAACTCACAAGTGTGCGAACAGGTGCACTTAAAAAGAAGGGTAAGTGCACTACTTACCTCTGCACGTTCCGAAAAGATAACGTGCTCTCTATTGGCCCTGAAGAAAGCCCCCAGACCCTACTGGGCACACCTGGGCTGAAACATGTTGATCAGCCACGTTTTCAAACAGGTGCGATAGAACAGTAGCCTTCTATCACCGCACCATCACCTTGTTTTTACCTTTACCCCATCTTCGACATAATAAAACCAAGATCGACAGATGGAGATAATTTTAATGACACCACACCCTTACCGTAACTTTCTCTAATCACTACTGTAAAAACCAGTTGGTCTTCCTCCATGTGGAGGAAAGCATAACCAAGACCCTATAATTATGCTTTTCACATAACCATTTCTGCGGAGAACCAAGATATACAGCACTCACGGTTAGTTCCGTGAATGAGGGCTTTTTAAAAGCGACCAGAACCCCTGACCCTGGTAACACACAGGACAAGTGATTCATTCCCCTCGGATTATACCTCTATTGGCCAGAAGCCTAATGAATCGCAGCTTCTCTGTCCCTCATTTCTGATTACGAGCTTATCGTGAATACAGCATGTCTCAAAGACACCTCACAAGCACTGCCTAGGCAAGACCTAATAAAGTTCAGAACAGAATGGTATGTGGGGCCAATTGAATAAGTTACTTGCCTTCAGTAACGCCTTATCTGGTAGAGACTATCTAGCCGCAGACTCCTTAACTTAGAAACATCCCCAGGCGTCAGACTGGACCCGGATTTTATTTCGTGAGCAGTACTCCTGCGCGCCAGTAGGTGGTGTCGTTCGGCTCTGTGTGGCATCGTCTGCGCCGGAAGTGATATGCACCACCCCAGCACTCTGACGTCAGTTTAATTTTCGCACCTTTCCACGCCAGGAGCATGGAGCCACGAAGAACACTGACCAGTGGTGTGGAAAAACTAGGGCACTGAAAGAATAACAGCCCTGTTCCTAGAAATCAGTTTGCAGAGTGGGGAGGATAGGTGGGTAGGTAAGGAATCTGAGGCTAGACAGATTATCTAACAGATAAGGAGTTACCGAAGGTAAGTAACTTGTTCATCTGATAGACTTCTAGACGCAGTTTCTTTACCTTAGAATAGATACCCAAGCAATACCATCCTCAGAGGTGGGTCTGCAAACCAATTTCATAGGAGGAAATCCTGCAGGACCGAATGGGCAAAATGCCCATCTCGCTGGCCCGGACTGTCCAGGCAGTAGTGCTTTGTGGACGTGTGCAAGGAGGCCCACAGTGCTGCCTGGCAGATGCCCAGGACCGGAACTCCCCCTGCTAAAGCAGTGGTTGCAGCTTTCGCTCTAGTGGAGTAAGCACGCAAACCCTCAGCAGGTGGTTTCTTAGCCAATGCACGGCAGATCTTGATACAGAGCATTATCTATCTGGAGATGGTCCACTGCTTCACAGCCTGCCCTTTCTTCGCTCCGACATTCCCCACGAAGAGCTGGTCATCCACCCGGGCCGCTCGTTTGCAAGCAAAGTAGAACAACAACACTCTTTTTGGGTCCAGCCGGTTGAGTCACCCCTCTTCCTTGGAGAGATGCGGCAGAGCATTAAAAGTAGGCAGAGTGATGGATTGGCCTATGTGAAAGGGATTGACCACTTTCAGTAGAAAGGAAGCTATTGTACGAAGCACCAGTTTGTCTAGGTAGATGTTCAAGAATGGTGGCTTGGATGATAAAGCCTGAAGCATGCCCACGCTTCGGGCAGATGTTATGGCGACATGAAAGACCATCTTGATGTAGAGCCTGAGAGGAAAATTGTGCAAAGGCTCCAACGGAGCACACAAGGAAAGTGAGGACAAGATTGAGATCCCATTGAGGCATAATGAAAGGGAAAGGTGGAAACACATTTTGCAAACCTTTCAAAAATCTATTTACAATAGGGGATTTGAAGAGAGCTGGCTGGTCAGGCAACTGCAGAAAAACTGAAAAAGCAGAAAGATAGCCCTGGAGAGTGTGCAGAGCCCAAACGGGCAAGAAAAAGAATGAAGAGAAGGACTTGTGAAAGGGGGGCAGAAAGGGGATCGATCTGCCTTTCTGTACTCAATGCCACAAATTTTCCCTAATACTGTCTTGGTGGAGGGATGCCTGGATGTCAAGATAAGGTTACAAACTTCAGGAGGAAGGTCGTAAGCTGTCAACTGTTGCCGCTCATTCTCAACGCAAGAAGGTGAAGAGTTGACAGGTTTGTGTGGAGGACCGTCCCCTTCTACAGTGACAGAAGATCTTCCCGAAGGGGCAGCCTGGTCGAAGGATTGATGGCCATGCTCAACAGCTCAGGATATCAAACTCTCTGTGCCCAGTACAGAGCCACAAGGATGACTTGGGCCCGGTGGTTCCAGATCTTCTTAAGAACTCTGGGCAGGAGTGGTATAGGCAGAAAGACATATAGGAGGCCTAAGCTCCACTCAAGACGAAAAGAGTCTTTGAGTGATATAGCCGCCTAGGAAACTCCAGTGCGCAGAACTGCTGACATTGTGCGTTCTCTGCAGTGGCGAACAGATCTAACCAAGGCTCTCCCCATTGCTGAAAGAGACCTTGCACCACCTCCCGATGGAGATGCCATTCGTGATCCACTAGTTATCTTCAGCTTTTAACGCCAGGGCGGATAAACTGAGATCCCACCAGGTGTTGAACCACCAGGGATATGCCCTGCTGTTCCAGCCATGTCCAGAGATGCAGAGCCTCTTGACAGTTCCACAACTCCACTTCGCCCTGTTTGTTGCAGTACCACATGGCGGCGGTGTTGTCCATGAACACTTGCACTAGTCTTCCCTTGATGGAGGGTAGAAAAGATTTCAATGCCAATCAGATCGCTCAGCGCTCCAACAGGTTGATGTGGAGTCCAGATTCCGCCGGAGACCAGAGACCTCTGATCTCTACAACTCCCAGATGGCCTCCCCATCCCTGAAGTGACGCATCTGTCACTACTGTCAGATCTAGTTAGGGAAGTGAGAGGGATCTTCCGCTGACCCAATCGCGGTTAGAAAGCCACCACTGCAGGTCTTTTGCAGTTCCCTCCGAGATCTGCACCATGTTGGAGAGATTCCCCTGATGCTGTTCCCACTGGAACTTCAGGTCCCACTGCAGAGCCCGCATATGCCAGCAGGCATGCGTCACTAGTAGGATGCAGGAGGTCATGAGGCCCAGCAGTCGCAGAGTCAGTCCCATCGAAATACAGGATAGAGGTTGAACCATAGGTATCATAGCCTGAATATCCTGGACTCACCATTCAGGGGGATAAGCCAGAAACTGCAGTGTCCAGAATGACTGCGATGAAAGGGGGCGTTTGAGAGGGAGTCAGGTGTGACTTCGGTATGTTGATAGTGAACTCCAGCGAGTGCAGGCGGTCCGCCGTAGTCTGGAGGTGGGAATCAACAGCCTGTGGTGTGCCCACTTTCAACAACGAGTCATCAAAATAGGGGAAGACTAGCACCCTGATCTCAGCAAATGAGCCACAACCACCGCCATCACCTTGGTGAACACCCGAGGGGCACTGGTGAGGCCAAAGGAGTGCACGGTGAACTGAAAATGTTCGTGGCCCACTGTGAGCTGCAGATAACGCCTGTGGACAGACAGGATGGGGATATGAAAGAATGTGTCCTGCAAATCCAACACTCCCAATCCAGTCGCCCAGGTCGAGGGCAGACGAGACCTGAGCAAGCGTGAGCATTTTGAACTTCTCCTTCTTGCGGTAGAAATTGAGAGGGTGCAAGTCTAGGATAGGAAGAACTACTCCGTCCTTTCTGGGCACCAGAAAGTAGCGGGAATAGCATCCACAACCTACGTCTGGCATCTGCACCCTCTCTATGGCATCCTAGGCCAAGAGAGCCGTCACTTCCTGACAGAGAAGAGATAGGTGATCCTTCGTCCAGTGTTATGGACCGCCAGTGGGACATGTGATGGTGAATCCTGCTTCCCACTAGGCGCCCATGATGGTAAGAGGGCAGATTAGGAGGGTTTGGAAACTGCGACTGCCGGCGGGTGGGTGGACTGACCTGACATCTGGCTGCCCGACCCACGGGACCTGCATGTACTGCATCCACGGCCCCGCAGAGGCTGAGAAGTTTGGGCAGTGCAGTGGCTGGGGGGATACAGAAGCGGCTGGAAACCCCTACCATGGCCACAAAAGCAGCAAAAGGCAGATTGGGGTGGTGAGGGGCCATGGAAGGGCCTAAGGAACTGGCCGTAGCCCTGCTGTTCTTCAAGTGCTCCAGCACTGAATTTGCCTGGTCTCCAAAGAGACGGTTGGGCGCGGGGCCGGCCCAGGCACTGGCTCAACCACGGAGCCAGGCCTCGAATGTGGATACTCTCTCGTCTCTACAGCAGATGGACATGGAGAAGTCGAAGAGGTCTTCGATGGCTTCTTCTTGTGGTGGTGTGATTTACCTGAATGACCGACAACTTTTGAGTGCAACAAGCATCTTGGCCTACGCAACTACTCCCAGGACCTTCCTCTCGACTGAGACCTCGATTGCTGTGGTGTCGCACGTCGAGCCGCCAGGAGCTTGAGGGATCCCTCCCTCAAGGCCTTCGGGTTCATGGTGCTGCAATTGGTTCAGGCCTTCGGTTCGTGGTCATGCTCTAGGTACCAGAGGCGGGTCAGACATCGATCGGTGAAGGGCGCCACAGGGCTTGTAGGCGGCCTTCCTAGATGACATCCTGCCACACCATGAGCAAAAACCTAAAAAAAACTTCGTCAAAAGTCGAAAAAAGTTTAGTCAAAAAATTACTAAGGGGTAGCTCTTCCCCAGATCTGCGGTGACCAGAGCGGAAAGAAAATAACTGACATCAGCGTGCTGGGGTGGCACCTATACAGCCGCTGCACACGTCACTTTCATTCCGGTGAGTCCTAAGACGCTACTTGGAGGCGAATGCAGCCACCTACCCGTGTGCAGGGGTACTGCTCACTAAAACATTTCTGGATCAGGTCTGATGCCTGGGGATAATTCTAAGGTAAGAAACCTGTGGCTAGAAGTCTCTATCAGATAAGAAAAGACAACAGAAACCAGGATGCGTGGAGGAGTCACGATGGGATGTGCAGTTGGGACAGTCCTGAAGCACAAAACTATTATCTAGTCAAGTGCTAAATTTGGCCTTGTAATTAAGGTCTGCAGCTTGCAAGTAATATACCCACTAGACATCATTGCCCCCCTGACAAGACACGTAATTACATCATTTAATTAATAAAAATGACAACAAAAAAACACTAGAATTTTCGAAAAAGTGTTTTCACTTGTAAGCAGATTTCTTGGGTTGTTTACTGCCATCTATTTGTAGATCACCGCAGCACAAGTAAATAACTACCAGTATATCTGGATGCCCTCAAACCAACAGGGCAATGATGTTGAATCCAATTTTTTCTGATATTACACCTTTTGCAAGCTGTAGTAGGGCCCGCAATTCCTTGCTAGGTAAAACTCAAGTGACAACTAGGGGTGTGCAACACTTGTGTAATTTGCTGTAGCGTAATTACACAAAATTACCGCAAAATGACACAAAATTACTCAAAATATTACCCAAAAATTCAGTTCGGGTAAAGATTTTACTCAAAAAAGTAATTTCAAGTTGATTTCTGGTTGCTAATGTTCAAAACACTGCCACTTGCGTCAAGATTTGTAGTTTTGCGTTAAAAATTACCTGAAATATCAGCTCAGATAAAAAGTCTACCTGAAATGTCTGTTGACGACCCACGTTAAATGAACTGCTGTACACATTCAAAAAATTGTCGTTCGCATTCAGATTTGTAGTTTTGTGCTTTAAATGTATCCGAATGGCTCACAAGGGTAAAGAGAATATACCTGAAATGTCACTCACATTAAAAAATTACCTGAACGGTACATCTTGCATAAAAATTTCTTCCCGTAATTTTTCTTATGTGAAATTATCAAAAAACACCAACTACGCCAACATAATTAAAATTCAACCGGACTAGTCACAAGACATCATTAGGGAAAGTAAGTAAACTGTAGCAAAATGTTCACACACAAATCAATTTTCATACAAAGGAAGTTGGTGGAATGTAAAAATAGATATGCTCCCTAAAATCCTTTCCACAAAAACTATAAACACACAGTATCCTATTCGTAGAACAGTCTAAACCAATGGTATTAAACAAGCCCAAAGATGCCTTTCCCCTTCCACTCCAATTGGGCATAATCGCGATTTGGAATACTGTGCAAACACTGAAGTGTTTTACAAAAGAGAAATCTGTTGAGATGAGCACGGTGAAACTCACATTGACAGCAGATATGGAATAGGATTGAGCATAACAGTGGATTGTATTTTAAGCCTGATAATGAGCAACAAAGCCTCAACTGAGGCTCACACAGAAAATATAGGAAAAGGAACTAACGAAGCTGCCATGCACGTCTAACAGACATGTTTCACTGCACAATGACTTGGACAGGATGCATTTAGAATTACTTCAGAAAGCCTTTTGTATAGTGTTGGCTTCACAATCCCATATGCATAGTTTCTGAGACAGCTAGAAAACGTGCCACATACCACTGATCAAACAAAAACAAGAATTGACAAAGCCAGTAGGTCTTGCTTTTGGGATCTATTGGCTTTGCTAATGTTTAGCCAGCAGTAGTAGCGCGTTCCCGACGCTTTGCTGCATGGCAAAAGAAAAGAAACCAAAGAAAAGCTGCTATGGTGCGGCAGTTGCAGCATTTTGTTGGCATGCACACCATGATGATGCATGATGGGAGTGCTTTCTTTTTCTTTATTATTATTTAATAAGTTGGATCGGTAAATAAAAAAAGTGCAAAGTGTTTTTCTTTTTGAAACGCAGGTGGGGAGGAGCAACACAGCAGGCACAGGTGGTGGAAGCCTTATCAAGGACGTGGGTGGGTAGAAACATCATGGATAACACAGGTGAGGGGAAAAAACATGAGGGCATGGGAGCTGAAGCAACACTGAGGGAGGGGATTGCTGGAAGCAACAATGAGAGTTGGGAAGGGTGGAGAAGCAAAGGGGCTAGAAAGCAATGCGGGGAGAGAGAAGTACATGAGGAGGAGCGCAACATGGAGGGGGCAGAAAAGAAGCACATGGGCATCAGAGAGCAACACTGAGTGTGAGAGTGGAGAAGTATATGAGTGAGACAGCACGAAAACACACACAGTATCTCAGAGTGCTTATTCCAAAAGGAACAAGCATTTGCAATGCAATAGGTCTCGCATTTGCGAGAGGTTAAGCTATTGG
This sequence comes from Calotriton arnoldi, assembly GCA_963921515.1. Lineage (NCBI taxonomy): Eukaryota > Metazoa > Chordata > Amphibia > Caudata > Salamandridae > Calotriton > Calotriton arnoldi. Next base: position 1,766,212 of record CAWUFW010002057.1, on the reverse strand, counting down.
CGTTGTAAATGATAATGTCTTTTACCTATGTGTTTTGGTTTTGAGTGTAGTGGATGTATGTGGTGTGGAGGGGAATTATGTGGGTTGTATTGGAATTGTTAGTTGTGGAATTCTGTGGGGCGGAGTACATTTGTGTAGTGGAATTATGTGGCATGGTGAATACATAGGGGTGAGAGCTGAACAGAATAGATAGAAAGGAAGATAGAGAGGGATAGATAGTTTGTGCAGGAAGTGGTGAATGAGCTTGAGATTGAGGAGCGGAAAGAGTGTGTGAGTAAGAGAGAAAGAAGGGTAGTTGAGAGGGGGTAGTAACAGTGTGAAATGAGAGGGGCAGTGGGTGTGTGTGCCTTTTGATGGCCAGTGGCTTTAGTATTGGCAATTTATTATATTCCAATTCCAAGCATGGCGTCTGTGAGCTGCACACACGTCTGCAGCAAGCACGGTGTCTACATGTGGGGCTAGCTACAATGCAACATGGCGCTGTACACGGGTGGAGGCGGGAGGGTACACAGCAGTGAAAGTTAGGGAGATCGCAAGGAACATAGGAAAAGGGGAAAGTATTAATCCATGAAGCACTGTTTCAACAGCTCAGCTTACGGTGCAAGAAATCCACTCGGTCAACTGTGGAGCCTGCATGTCAGAGGGAGCACCAAACAAGGAACTGCAAGTGGTGAGATCCCTGCCTCCACCAGCCTCCAAAGAGTTGAAGCTGGCTGGAAGGAGCGAGGTACAAGTTTCTCACATTGAAGGGCGAGCCGCGCACAACAAAAGAAAGGCGCTCGGCCGCCATTATTCAATATGAAGCAGCATTGTTAAAGTTAAAGCGCACCATGGCGCGCTGTTGAGAAAAAAAAACAATGTTGTAAAAGTTGATGTAGGCGAGCCGAGCAGCACAAAAGAAATGCGTGCGGCCGCCCTGTTAAATATGCAGCGCGGTGCGGCGCATTGTAAAAAAATATCATGATTAAAGTTGAACTGGGACATCGCAAGCGCTTTTTGTAAATATAAATCGCCCACACAAGAGGTGCAGCCACCATATTTTATGTTAAAGAGGGGTGTGCTGCAAGCGCTTTTTATAAATATAAAGCGGACGATAAAGCGCAACCTCCACAGCAGCTGTAGCCAAGGACGGGGAGAGAGCGTTAAACGAAAAAAAAGAGTGGTCAGACACTAATAAATAACATAAAGAGTAACACCACATGTTAGAGGGGCAGTCCTCATGGGAGGTTACAAAGGTAAAATAGGAGGGACTAGTGACCATATCAACCAATGAAAAGCAGCCATTTACAAACGTCAGTAAAAGGAGCCAATTAGAAAGATGGGTGTTGCTTAATGCCCGTATCCTGAATACAGCATGTCTCAAAGAGACAGCGCAAGCGCTACCTAGGCGAGACCTAAAAAGTAGTGTTTGAAAAGCAGGCAGTAAAGGACACAAGTAATGCTTCCATGCTCCAGGGGAGGGACAAACACGAGAAGAGGAAGGAAAGCCCACTCAAGCTAACTTATATAAAGCAAGAAAATGAGAGTGACAGTAAAGTCAACAAATGGTAAGCAATGGGCGGGCTCGAAGGCCAACGTAAGCGCGCACTGTCTGGTAGGAGAGACCTAATGAGCACATCACATTGTATGTCCTTTATACAGGGTGATAAAATAAGTTCATTATAGTAAGTGAACTCCAAACTAATGCCCTCTTGAAGTAAAGTCACATTATGAATCCTGCCTCTAGATGCCAGCACATTATGGAACAGCAATAAATTTCCTGACCTGGTGTCTGTCGCAGTGTGCCGGGAGAACTGGTATGCCTGAAAGCACTGTAAACCAACAAGAATAAAGGGAGGAACATCTGGGGGTCATTATAGCGACCAGAGGTCAAATGAAGCCAGTGGTGACCCTTTTGGTGATTGTTGATGTGACCTATGTGATTGGTCGTAGGTGGCTTCATGGAGCACTGAGTGAGACCCTGAACATCAGGGACTGTCTGGTAGTTTGTTAGGCATTTTGAACTCAGGTACGAAACTGGAAAAGGCGACTCACACATTAATTATTTTCCTTTGTCTATCCAGAAAGCAAATCCCTATTTTACTAAGGACCATGGTTCTTGAAAGGAAGGCTTCTGCTGTTAGAAATAACAATTTATTATGAATTAAGTTAATACAAAACCGTACACATTACTCATTGTAGTAACTATTCTACTGTGTCCTACAGCCTCTTCTAGTCTCCTGAGACATTCTGCCCAACAGGACTGAAGCACTTTTCAGTAGAATACATTAAACACATTGGGAGCCCACGTGCATGTACAGCAACATGTGAAGGAGAGACCCTCAGCTATTCACAAAAGCACTACATTTCCTCTTTATCTACACCAATGTAAAAAGAAAGAAATGGGGTTGTGGGTGAGCCATCTGAAGGAAGAGAGGCTTGAGAGCTAGGAGTGCAATAGTCACTACAATATACAGCTCATTCTTATTCCTATGTCCTGGCTACACCCTCCTTTTATCCATTACATTGGAAAAATTACAAACGTCCCAACACACAAGGGCAGGAGAATTCTAGCGACAAAACAGTTTGAAGTTTTCACCAAATAAATTTTAAAGAATGGCTTGACCAGAATGACTACTGGCTCTGAAGTGGATTTCAACACTAAGTGCATAAAAAGCACAGCCAAAAGCCCACATGACTGCTTTGCAGATGAACTGCAATGTAACAGCCGGCTGAAAAATGAACAATGCTATATATGCCTAGACTGCAGAAATGCCATCAGTGAGGGGAAGACAGTGGGATGAGTAACATTAGCGTACAGAATCCCACCCACTAAGTAACAAATGGAAGCCAACCCAGTGAGCAATGTAACCGTGAGCCTGAACACATGGTCAAGTTTGGCACACTAGAATATGCGGAGGCAACTAGATATTGGTCATATTCATAGACTGTTATTCCAATGCACCATGGCTACCACGTGTTTGAGTCATTTTTGGCTAATGCATACCCCTGCACTTGTTTAAAAAGACCAAGTAGAGGCATTCAATATGTAGCAATGTTTCAAATCCATTTTCTCAGGTTTGGTGTGTTTGGTCAATGTCTTCTGTAAATTTTCCTCTACCATATATACTTCTTTTCCCCCATCTGTGCCCATCTGCTGCTCCTGATGTCAGGTAAACTTTAATTGTTCTAGCTCCCAGACTGAATTTGTTTGTTAGAAAGCATTTATTAGTGAATCCTTTCATTTCCGTCACTAGTGACTACGGTGGTGGTCTGCAATGGTGCTTCAGTGAACGCTGCTGATGGTGCAGGGCAGATCAAAAATTCAAAGACCTCCCCAAAGGGAGATCCGTTTTTGAAAGAAAGCAAACAAGCATTGGCATAGCCAATAGGTCTCGCCTTTGGGACCGTATAAGTGTTTAGCCATGCAACAGTTGATGTTGTTGCACCAAGGATATTATGCTGCATAACTAAATATTTTTAAGGTCCCAAAGGCGAGACCTACTGGCTATGCCAATGCTTGTTTTAAACATCGTATTTACAAACCCAACACTCATCTGTAATGTGTACATCTTTACACCCACTAAAATGTGAAGAGTTCAAAACTGGATGTCAATACATTAGTAGATACCATTCTCAAGCATTTCTTCTGATCCTTCAGCAGATGTGCTTAATGATATAGTTACAGCCAACTTACCGGTACTGGAGAGAATAATATGACAACTACAGGATGTGTGCTTAGGGACAGGGTCGAACATTAAACCAAATTTTATCTCAATTAATAAAGGCAGCTCATTTTCAGAAAGATGGATTGGTTAAAGGGGTTTAAGAAGGTTGAGCAATCCCTGAAAATAAATTAACTGTCCTCTGTATGTAAATGTATTATTAATTCAGCAGTTCTAAAAATATCTCCATCGATAAGAAACAGGTCATAATTCAGTTTAAAATCCTTTAGGAAAAGGAGGAAAGTTAGAAAGAAGTCCAGCGTTTAAAGTTATTGATCGCTTTCTCTACAAACCTACAAAGGATCAGGGACTGCACTTCAAATATATATGAAATTACTATGAAATGAAGCCATTATCATCTACCTTACCATTGTAATAAACAGGCAACTGTAAAATGCAAACGTTTCATGTCCGTTTCTCTTAAGTACCTTTTAGGAATATGCATAGTATGTTGTTGTAGCAAGGCCACGGCTCTTTTCCAGACTCTTGTTCTAAGGCGACAGCTTATGCACTACAACAGAATAAGGAAATACCTGCATTTTGCCCACAATAAGAAAGTATCCCTTGTTAAACAACTGGACAAGTAAATAGACCAGCTCCCAAAAGCCAAACGTCAGCAGATCTATGTAAACCCTTCAGAAATGCGCAGATGTCTGATATGACATGAGAAACGTATGCACCGACTCTGGTGCCAGCAGCTTCGAAAGTGTGATGCAGACAGGACATGCTTAACTAGACCGAAGTTACGGCCATGAGCAAAAGCTAGTGATTATCCAATGGAATTAATGGAGCAATGGTTTACAATGACAGACGAGTGATGAAAGTCAAATCAATTATAATGTCACCAATGAATGAACTGTTTCTCTAGGTGCTGCATAATAACGAGAAATGTTAGGGGCATATCTAAGGCTGTAGGGGCAGCAGACCTGGCGCAATAGACTTCTTTTAAGGAGGATTTTAAAAAACTGCATGGCTTTCTGAAAATCATTAGGTGCAACAACAGTTTTCTTTTTTATTTTTTATTTCACTCCAGCTGCCACCGGGAGCAAGTTAAACTGTCTTATAGATGTGGGGCAGGTCTTGCTTACTGAGCCCTCCAAATGTGTTTAATGCTGTATTATGTGCTATATCAGAGTGTACTGGCACAGGCAACTACAGCTAATGATTCAGAAGTCGGCTGGACTTAAATAATACTAACTTTATGTTATCCTCATCTCATTGCTAATCTACTCGTGTGTACCATAGATGCACTAGCTTAGCCCAAGCATTTAATGGATTCTCCAGATAATCAATTCTCAGTACCTAAAAACAATTAGAACAAGGGAGGTTGCGGGAAAGGTTGGCCAGTAACCAGATTAACAAGCAATGGCCGCGCGCGGCCGTGAAACTGACACGGCCGCGCGGCCGCGAAAGTGAAAGTAATCGCGAGCAGATGGCGAGGGAAGCCATATGGCGACTGATCGCGCGTGCAGGCTCGCGTGAACGCAAGCTGGTCGCCAGCAAACTGCTGTTTGCACTTCCAAAACCCGCTTACTAAAACTCTCGCCAGAGCAGCGCATGCGCTGGCTCAGGCGAGACCTAAAAAGACAAATGACACGTTCGTAGAAAATCGCTAAGAACATCCAAGATAAACTACCAGCATACGGTACATAAGATGAAAAACTACAGTTCGCGCATCTTCCTTGCTTTTGAAAACACAAAATGCAGCCTTCCATTTCCTCTGTTTAGCTGCTGGTAGATGATACGGATTCAAGCAGCGTGTAACCCAGAATGCGATAACACAACATTAAAAGTGCAAAAAGTACCAGTCTTTCGTATTTGATGGTACACGTGGGGGAGACCTCAAAATGATAATTATTGACTTAAGTTTGAAGTAAAACGCGCTTTGTCTGTATTTCTAAACATAAAAGGCAGCTGCCAAATAGGGTTTGTGACTTCACCTGGACGCTCTGTGAAAGATAATAAATGGTGTAATGTACAAGAAACCAGACAGACCTTGCTCTTTCCTATGTAGCTCAGTGTCAAACTTTAGCGGTTTGCTAAACACACTAATCGGAACATTAATCGGATTGTTACACCAGGTTTGTTAACGAGCGCTGAAATGTGAGGAAAAGTGATGGACCGGAACAAATTAGCTCACTTCCTTTGTATTACTTTCCAGCACCCGCTCTGCAGGAATAACCAAAACAAATCTATACATGTATGCTGTGCCAGTGTAAACATATCTAGCAGAATAAAACATGTTTATTTAAAAAAAAAAGTTCATAAACATATAATCACACACTTATCATAGTGCACAAATCAACTTTGATATTATTACCTCAATACAGCTTAACTAGCATGAAAAGAAATTACTCTTTAATCACTTCTAAATCCAACGTTTTGTCCACTTTAAAGATGAAGGCAACAGGCCCTTTACTTGCAAGGTATATTTCGTGTTATTCTATCCCATTGCATTGATTCAACCCCTTGTGTTTGTGGTTTTGTTCAATGCCTCTGTTTATAACTATATTCATGAAACATAGCATAATCCACCCCCAATGGATCGGATGATGTGTTGAAAAGTGGAGCAAAAAAAAAAAAACCCTCCAGCCCCTTGATAAGATAGGGGAAGAGTGTATAAATCCCTCTGCCCTACAGCCCGTGGCCACTGTAGGTAGAAGGCAAGGTTGGGCACCAAACATCCCTACTGGCCCATAAGCAAGCTCATAAAGTGAAGAGAGAAAAAAATCCCGCCCTTGGCCAGGGTAGACCAAAATACGATGAGCCAACACAATCCGACGGTTGCTCTGCAAAAATGGGATGCTTATGTTTTACACACCACGACTTTGCAAAATCTGGAGTATGTCTTGAACGTCCTCTGGTCTCAGCCAAGCTAGGAGGGTGGGGGTAAAGGGCCTTATCTGTTTTTCAGAATTTTTCCCAGGTTAGAAATGCCTCTAAGGCACACCTACCGTCCCACGGAGTTTCTTTTCACAGAACACAAGGCAGTGGTCACTATAACCTACAAACAAATGATCAGGCAAGCCCTTATGTGGGCCGCTCTGGTAGGAAACCCTGTGTGTTTCCCCTAGACAAGGAAATCAAGAAAGTGAGGCTCAAGATATTTGAGAGGGGGGCGTGGGAGGGGGAGGACGTGGAATTGTCCTCTGTACCATTTTCGCAACAGACATTCTTTGAAAAATATATCTGCAATTAACCCTAACTAGAGTATACAAGAAACCTACGGACTGCAAGAACACTCTAATTTTCAGCAGTTTCCACCCTCCATCATTAAAAACATTTACCACTTTCACAGCTTATACGTATTAAAAGAATCAACGCAGAAAAATAAGTTTGCACCCAGACCATGTTGGCTTAAAAAACCCGTTCAGTCAGCCAGGTTATCCTGAACATGTATTGAACTCTGCGTTACGAGTGCAAACTATGGATCGTTCAATTTTGTTGCAGCACAAAACCAAAGAGAAATCATCGTGTGAAATCTTTGTACCTAAATTTTCCACAAAATCTTTATTAATAAAACGTATCAGTCAATGCTGGGAATTACTTCAGTTTGAGCCAGAGTTCAAAGGTCTTTTTCACAACAAACCCATTTTTACACACTTGCTTACCAAAAACAAGAAAGATATTGTCTTCCACCAAACTACTCAGTTCCACGTCTCACAAACGAATCAAAACATTTCAAAACTGTATTCACTGCAGCAATGTAATTGTGGGCAGCACTATCTCATCCTTAAACAGGACAACTTATCAAATTGAGACCCGTCGGATTGCAACACACAAAATGTAATATACGCCATCAAATGCCCCTGTGACTTGATGTATGTGGGGAAAACAGAAAGGAAAATAAAAGTGGGAATTATAGAACACAAAAGCATGATCAGGAACAAAAATAAGAACTCTTGCTCGGCTGCACATAGGTTGGATCATAATCACAATATCGCACAGCTATGTTTTAGGGTTCTGGAAGTTATTACAACCAACCCTGCAAACAACACACACAAAGGGACAGATTACGATCTTGTTAGGAAACTCTTCTGACCGAATTGGGTTCGCTCGTTAGGAAACTCTTCCGACCAAATTGGTTTCGGATTAGTTTCCGAACGAATCTGGTTCTGCGAGTCCGACCGAAAGATTATGATGCTTCTGTACATCATTCGGTCGGACTCCCATTGACTTCAATGGGAGCCTGTGTTCCGAACGAGAACACAGGCTCCTATTGAAAAAAAGGGTTGTTGGGGAAAAACCATGCACCCTGAGACGGGCACCCCATGGTGCCTGCCACACTGTGCATGGTTGGAAAGGGGGGTCCCTTAGGTACCCCCACGGGACCAATTCGGAAGGCCCCGGGTGAAGGGCGGCCTGCTACGGGCCCCCAAAGTCAGATTCCGACTGCCGATCCGAATCGGAACAACTGATTTGGAAAGGCTATCCGAATCGGACATCGTAATCGCTCGGTGGGAAACGCGGTCCGTAGACCTGTATGAGTCAGCTCCGAACGACTCGTTTCCTCCGAATGCCATCCAGAACCGAATCGGAAAGTCTGAACGTTTTACAAACATCGTAATCGGTCGTTAGGAAACCTTTCCGAATAGGTCGGAAAGACTGATTCCAAATCGGATTCCAAAGAGTCAAATCTGATTCGGAGTCTTTCCGAACATCATCGTATTCGACCCCATAGTGTTGTTCCAAAGGGAAACATTTTGGATAAAACACTTTGATAGTCTTTTACATAATGGCCTTAACGATAAACTTGAGATGGCTTGTATCTTATAGCATTTACTGTTTCTCGTAGCTTTTATTGTTGGAGTCATCAGACATGAATCACGCACATCCATCTGCATCAATTACACTTCTTGATACCCGATTTGTAATTTTCTTTTTTTAAGACTGTGTCTTACGTTGATTGTTAATAACCTTGGTTTCAACAGGGAGCACTCAGAATGTCTAACAGTTGCACATGATTGAATTATTTAATTTCTGGTGACATACATGACAAAGTGGTATGCAATCCTCAACAAAAGCACGCTTAATTTAATTCTACTCATTATTGAAGAATTATCACAGGCACTAAAGGATTTGAAAGAGGAAATACATGACATCAAGAGTGCATTAGATACACGGTTGGAAGAGGACACTTGGTGCATTTCATTAGAAGAGATTAACAAAAAATTGGATCTTTATGCCAAAGAAATATATGAGAGGAAATCGCGCAAATTCAAAAGAGACACAATTGACTATAAATTTGATGACGTTTTTACCTGGGTGAAAGTTTATGCCCAGAAACGGGACTTCAGGAAACTGAATATATCAGAGGAAAGCACAGCTACTGATGAAGATACTTTGAATACTCATCCACCAGTTGACACTGGAGCACTTTCCATTGAAAAGCAACCTATATCTTCTACTGATTCAGCTCAAGCTAGGATTTCTTTTTTGTTGACCAGCCCTGCAGCGAAGCTTCAACCAGAAGTCACCACCAGCTACAGCACTACACGGTTAGAAAAATCCATAGAGGACAAAGAAAAAGAGAAGGAGCAACGCATGAATCGGAGGAGTCATTAATATCTCTTCCACAGTCTTGACTCCCTCACAGAAGGCAGAACTAAACAAAGGGACATCTTTTCTACAGACATACTGGACCAACCTTTTAGAAGCGAGATTGCCTTATTCAAATTCATGCGCAAGTAAAAACTATGTTACTTTTTTGACTACTTACCACCAAATACCAGCATACAAGAGGAAACTATTTATCAAGAATTCAAACCTAAAAGAGTCTTTTTGGCACTAACATCACACAAACCTTTAGACATGTTTGAGGCATTAGTCAAAAAAGATCTTCAACATATTAACTATCAGTCACCACAACCCAAGAATATAACCCAAAAAGAACAAGGCATTTTGTTGGCATTGGCTCATAACAAGAATCTGGCATTTCAGCCGGCTGACAAATGGGGAGCTCTGGTTGCAATGACCCCGGCATACTATGAGGAGAAAGTCACATTACATGTGCCGGATGACAATACATACATTCCTCTTGACCAAAATCCTACCACGGAATTCGTCATAACCTTGAAACTAATTTTGAATAAAGCACTTTCATATGGTTGGATCAACAACAACACAAAATGCTTTTTATTTACAGAATTCCCTCGTAGACCCAGGCTCTACATGCTACATAAGACGCACAAAAATGCCTTGGGTCCTCCATTCAGAACAATCGTTTTGGGGTATGGTTCTCTACATGAACCCTTAGACAAGTATCTGGACACATTTTTACAATCAGTGGTCCAAAATTGGAAATTGTACATTCAAGACAACTGATTTCTTGAAATGATTGACATCTTTCGATTACAGATCCCAATTCCTGGTGGTTATGCACAGCACTTTATATACATGATGAGGGAATAGAATAGAGTCTGTAGAATGGGCCCTGCTACAACAAGACGAGATTCATGCCAATAAGGTTCTCAGTTTGGAACTTCTTCACTTTTGCTTATTCCACAGTTATTTTGTTTGGAAGGACACCTTTTTCAATACTTTTTATTTACAGAAGAATGGCACTTCGATGGGCTTTTCCCAGGCCCCAAGCTGTGCCAATATTTTTATGGCCAGATTTGTGTATCAATACATCTATGCTTCCAAAACCTGGCAGGAGAATTCTGTTATTTACCTCAGATACATTGATGACATCTTTCTGATGTGGAAGGGCTCAAAAGATCTTTTGGAGCAGCAAATCATGGAACTAAACCAGAAAAATCCCAGGATTCAATTTACGCACATAATCACATACTTGAATGTTCAACTTGATCTAACGGCAAAAGGCTTGTCAACGATAGTATACAGGAAGCCTACGGACCGGAATAACATCAACATTTCATCACTTTCCACCCTCCATCATTAAAACAACTTCTGTTTTCACAGTTTATACGTATTAAAAGAATCACCCCAGATCAAGAAGCTTGCACTAAGACCATGCCAGCATAAAAAAATCCAGTGCAGTCACCAAGGTAATCCTGAACATGTATTGAACTCTCTGTTACAACGAGTACAAACTATGGATCGTTCAATTTTATTGCAGCACAAAAGCAAAGACAAATCATTGAATAAAGTCTTTGTATCAAACGTTTCCACAAAATCTTCATTATTAAAAAGTATCATCAGTCAACGCTGGGAATTACTTCAGTCTAAGCCAGATTTCAAATGTCTTTTTCACAATAAACCTATCTTTGCACACTCGCATACCAAACACCAGAAAGAGATATGGTCTTCCACCAAGCCAGTCAGTTCCACATCTCACAAAGGAATGAAAACATTTCTAAACTGTATTCACTGTAGCAATGTCATTGTGGACAGGACTGCACCGCATCCTAAAACAAGACAACTTATCAAATTGAGACACACGTCTGATTGCAACACACAAAATGTAATATACGCAATCAAATGCCCGTGTGGCTTAATGTACGTTTGGAAAACAGAAAGGAAAATAAAAGTGCGAATTACGGAACACAAAAACAGGATTAGTAACAAAAATAAAAGATCTCTTGCTTGGGTGCACATTGGTTGGATCATAATCAGATTATCGCACAGCTACTTTTTACGATTCTGTAAGTCATTACAGCCAGCTCCGAAACCAACACAGTCTTGTCCCAAAGGGAAACATTTTGGATAAAAAAACTTTGATAGTATTTTATCGAATGGCCTTAATGATAAACTTGAGAGGGCTTGCTTCTTATAGCATGTACTGTTCCTCGTAGCTTTTATTGTTTGAGTTATGAGACATGAATCACACACATCCATCCGCATCAGTTACTCTTATTGATACCGGATTTGTCATTTTCTTTTTTTAAGATTGTGTCTTACGTTGTTTGTGATTTAAGTTGGTTTCACCAGGGAGCACTCAGATTTTCTAACAGTTGCACGTGGTTAGATTCTTTTATTTCTGGTGACATACATGAACATTGTATCTCGCATTAGCACTTTTTGCAAAATGGTGTTAATATATGTGTTACCGTTTGAGTTCCTCATAACCAGTGGTTAATTTGTAAAAAAAAAATAAGCGCTGGGGCCCTCGTCAGGAGGCGCTTGCACCAGCCCATTTCTCCTGTTAGCGCTGCCTAAAACAGAACCAACTTCTAACCATGAAAGTGCTGATATAATGTGGCGTAACGACCAGAGCTGCAGACTTCGGTGCTGGGGAACCAGGTTAGAGTCTTGGCGTCGGATCAACATCCTGTGATTCTGGACAGACCACTTAATCTCCCCATAAATTAATGTGTCCCTAACTGGTCTCATGAAAAGCGCTGGTGTTGATGATTAAGTGCCGGTGCTGAGATTCGGAAACCACCGGCTGAAATTAAGCACTGCTCATAACCTTGAACAGTAAACGTTTTAATGCCTTGTTTTGATATATAAACATTAATTAAAATTGATGGCATACTTGACACCCTTCTGAGAAACCTGCAACTTTCATGTGATCAGAACACCTTTAAAAGTGATCTCACAATGTAACGAGATAAAATGTTTTGCTGGATCAGGTTACAGGTCCTGTAATTTTTCCAAGGGCCCCATCAGTGGAAATAACCCATGAAAAGGATCTTCCAAAATGTGTGAATATATAAGATTGTCTACTTTCGCTATTGGATGAGAGCAGAAAAAAATATATATTTTTTGGGACGTAATGTAGACTCCACAAACGGTTTCTTTTAGTTTCTAATACCAAGCATACTTTCAATGGAGGCCTTATTGACCGAGTAGTAGTACCGAAATTATACAAAACATTTTAAAAAGGTAATAGAAAAATATCTCAGTGGCACAATAAATTAACTTAATTCCAAATATATAATTGTTACTAGGAGCACCTATACCTCCACTATGCTGCAGCACCAAATAGTCACCAAACACCCACTAACACATCTGGCATTTTTAAACAAGTTTAATGACGTGTTTTACAAAATCATTATCAGGATTCAACACAATTAAAATACCTTAGTTTTAGTACCAAACGCTTACATCCTTTTATCTTACTTTAACACTACTAAGCTTTAGAAACGTCTGTCACCCCTCTATTAACAACACTCAGAAGAAAAGCTCTTAATTGGAAGCAAGAACTACAGGGGTGCAATTAACGTTAGTCATTTACACCAATGATCACGCCAAACATCAGACCAGAGAGCATGGTACATTAACGTAACCCCCAGCTCGTGAATTCACATCCAGTGGCGTAGCTGGGGAGGGGGGGGGGGGGACGATTCGCCCCAGGCGGCACTATTTTGGGGGCGGCGGCGGCACAGTGCAGACGTTACGTGCAGTTATGTAAGTGCACTGTGCAAGCGCACCTGCTTGCAAATGCTGCAGGGCACGCCACGCACGCACCACCTAGCATAGTGGTGGTGGTGCAGTGCGCGGCGTACCGTGTACGTGGGTCCCAGGGCCGTCAATCTTGTAGCGGGCGAAAGCGCTACCAATGACGGCCCTGACCATCATTTTTAGCCAGCCCCCGCGCTGTGCTCCTGTGACACGCGCCACCACCACGCGCTATTGACTAAGTGGAGAGACAGTCTCGGCAGGGGAGTGCTGGGCGATTTGCAGAACACCTACGGTAGGGGCCCTCGGCCCTGCCACCACTGTGGAGTCTACAGGAGAGGTAAGGGGTGATCATGATACACGATGTCACTGTGAGAAATATTTGTGCCCGTCGGAATATGACCATGAGGGCTTAGCAGTTTTACCCCTTCTGGAATATTCTTGAGAGACCTGATTCTGCTCGGTTTTGTGATGCGCTTCTTCCCCAGCTTGTTTTTTCTTCAGATTCAAATCAAATGATTATGTTGATTGCATCTGGTAAAGTGCTGTCCTGTTGTTGTAGTTAAGTGATGGCGTTGTTTGGTCTTGCTACTATAAATAAAATAAAAAACGGAACACAATACATGATGTGAGAAATATTTGTGCCCGAAATTTGACCATGAGGGTAGTGGTAATTATATTTGGAGCAGGCCGCCGAGGTGATTGCTGGTGACGGGGGAGGGGGAAGTAAGACCTGAGGAGCGAGTAAATGTGAGAGCGATGAGAAAGTTAAAAGATAAAAGTTAAAAGACTGGTACATTTATGATCGGGTGATCATACATGATGTGAGAAATATTTGTGCCCGAAATATGACCATGAGGGTAGTGGTAATTTGGAGCAGGCCGCTGAAGTGATTGCTGGTGACGGGGGAGAGGCTGAGCGATGAGAAATTTAAAAGACGGGTACATTTATGATTTTAGTTGAAATGGGGAAGGTACTGTATGTGGAGATGAGAAATAAGGTTTATACATGATATCGGGATCTAGAATGATGGAGTATGTAACTTTATGACGTAAAGTTATGCTGTACTATTCGTGCCTGCCTGTGTCAATAAGTAGCTGTACTTTATTATTGTGTGCGTTGTTTACAGTAAAGCACACTGCAATCATTATTAGCACCTACACATGACAAAATAATTTCAGTTTTTTTTTCATTCTTATTATGACCGGGTTGGCATTTGGCGTTAAAAATAATTTGCCCTGCAAGTTAAAAGCTGCTTTTGTTTCCAATTATATTGTGTAAAATAAGCATGCCAAGAATGTCAGAGCACAAAAGCAGTGTGGGATTTCTCTAAGTCACTAGGCCATGTATGAAATGAATTTCTATATATCAATAATCAGCTGGACTCTGTTTTTGGCGCGATAGAGCCAAGCTACACTGTTGACTCCATTGGGCTCCAGTCTGTTGGTATCAATGCAAAGTCTCTGACCTCTCACCTGCCTCTCTGCACTATTTACAACAGGTTGGTCTCCCTACCATGACTCATCTGTTTCTGTGTTCTGTCTCCCTGTTGGTCTCTGTACTAGGACTCCCCTGTTTCAGTGCTACACCTTCCTGTTGGTTTTAGTGCTATGAGGGAAGGAAACTAGGTCTACTGACCGAGAGGAAAGACATCCAAAGTTCCAGTCGGAACCCTCTCACCCCCTAAAAAGACCATGAGGCACATTGTTGCTTCTAATACAATACAACGTGACTATTAAGTACAACGTGACAATTTTGTATCGTATGTATTACTAACGTCTGCTTATTTTCGCAGCGTATTTGTCTAGTTTTTTTATCACATCTCACTGTAGGTCTCTTTGGAGTGGTACACACAGGGCGGGACCCTGTGTTGTCCTGAAGAAGAGCTCTGGGGAAGCTCGAAACATGTTGACGTCTGCTAGGGACTCCTAACGCATTTGGATAGGCCCACTAGAGACTCACCCCGGTTTTAATAGACTAACTAGGAGCCCGAATAAAGTTTTTTCTGCCCACTAGTTAGGTACTTTTTAATACACTCCACTCCACCACACCACTGCACTACACTTAGCTCCTCACGATTAGTGCTCCAACGTCTCATCGCAAGTCGTAGCACGCCTCAACCCGCAGCGGGTTGAGATGGCCCCTATGATGAAGCATGTCACCGTGGGAAAACCCTGGTGAGTGAGGGGACTCAAGAAAGGAAAGCCTTCCTTCCTTAAGATTCTTTAGCTCAAACTGAGCGAAAATCCATATCCCGGCTAGGTCCCTATCCGGTCATACCGGATTTGTAGGTTCACTATTGTTTCAGGAGGGTGGACCAGCTTTTTTTCCCTCTCCCTCCCTCGTATTTTTTGATTTATCTCGAGAATAACCAGCAAAAATTATTCCTACAACGTGTACTGGAAATAAAACTATGAAAACAGCAGTGTCCTTTTTAAGAGTCTGGAAAACAGATTTTCAAAAATATAAGAAAGAACTTTGGTTCAACAAAATTAGAATTACAGTTACGCAAAATTAATCCGAGCATGTCCATGGCTATCAGGGGAACCAAAAAGCATTACCATTTACAAAACCTGCGTTTACAAACCCAATAGGTTTTGCCTTGTCCGAACCTCTCCCCAAAATCCATGAACTGACAGACATCTGCACAAGATTTTGGAGAGCGAATGGCTAAGCATGTACACAAGCTTACATTGCATAAACTCACTTGCAGTGGTTCCTTTCTTCTCCGAGTCTTCTCAATGGTGCAACGAAACTTGAGGGGACCCCCTTGCAAAGTATATGGAGAGTCTCCCCCCCCCCCACTCAGTCAGGAGGTTTGAGGCCAGGGGTCAGCCGCCCGTGCCGAAAGGGGTCCCCTGGAGCTCTAGGGCCCCCCGCACCAAGGGGACTGCGGGAGCTAATGTTACGCCACTTGAACCTTGATGTATTTATAACCTGGCTGGTCACAATTAGCCAGGTATTAGCACTACTAAGCCATGACCAGTGTTATGCTATGGTGGGCATTATCAAGCCATGCATGCCCACAATATATCATGAATGACCACTATAGTGATTGATCCAACATTATGGCAGTGGTGAATGCCCTGTCAAGAATTAACACCAATGCGCAAAGTTGACTGTTTGACACACTTGTGCACTATCTGCAAAGGATGTCTACAATAAGCCAAGAACTACCACAATACTGCCAGGATCTCCATTACGATACTGGTTGGCACTACAGTGCATGTAATGCGCACAATATGTCAACAATTAATACTGTTCGGTCAGGGCCAGTGTTGAGCCGAGATGGGCACCATCATTGAATGGTTGCCCACAATATGGCAATACTACCTATATACAAGGGCCAGCACTTTAACAGGATGGGAATGGGGAACAGGCCCTAGATACCCAAATGTTGCCAAGAATAACCACCATTATGCCAGGACAAGAATTTTACTAGCGTTGGGCATCATGTCATGGATGCTCACAAGTTGCCAAGAAATGTTACAACTATATTATGCAAGGGACAAATGTTTTTGTTTTTCAAATCAGAGGTGGGCAAAGAGTATCCTCTCTGGGATGTCTACAAAGTGCCAAGAATTACTACCACCGTGCTAGGGCCACCATTTTACCAGGATGGTCAATGAACAGCATCACATGAGTGCCCACCTGTTGGACTTGGCCCTTATTGTCCTAAAATTTTTCGCTTTTCCCCCCTAGCCTTTTTGACCATGTGTGAAATGATACCTGCTGCGCAATGGCGTGCGCAGATTTATGTGTACTGTTGTAAAGAAATGTTACTTTTAAAATGGACGCCATGGCTGTGTGTTTGTGCCTGCCGGCCAGAGGTGGGTTACCAGTCTAGTCGTTTGTTTCCCAGCACCCCCAGCTTTTGGAGGGAAACCTGGCAGCCAGGGTGCTCTACACCTCCCCCTAAACCAGTTGGGACCGGTTCCCCAGGGAACCTTCCAGAAGCTTCCAGCCCTTTCTGGTAGGTGGGGTGAGGGGTGTATAAATAACGGAGCTGGGATGCCATGTGCTCAGACTGTGCGTGGACTTGATTGCGAGGGGACACTCTGCCAGGAGGTACCGCCGCATGGGCCTCTGTGTTGGCCCCTGAGCCCATCTGTACCCCTCCGCTGTCCACAGGGCTAGTGAGAGCCCGCTTCTGGAGTGAAGACTGCTGACCCAGGAGGAGTGCCACTTTATGGGGGATAACTGTTCCTAGGAACTGCGGCCCTGTACTGATGAGTGCCCACTGACCACTGATCTTGCCCAGTAGTGCCTCATGCTCTCCTGCCCTAGCGCTTTGTGAGCGCTACCACTGTGCCCTGCCTGCTGGCTAGCGCCTGGAGAAGAAGAGCGCTTTATCTTACTGCCCAGGAGGTGAGGAGCTGACACCTGCAGCGCTGTGCTGCGAGAGCGCTATATTTCCAGTGACTGTACCTTCCTGCCTGCTCCCTAGCGCCTCGGGAGGGCTATATTTCATTGCCAGTGAAGGGGAGCACTACCGCTTTATTGTGTGGGACCTAGCGCTTTGTGGGCGCTACAACTTCATTCTAGCCAAGGACTTTCCTGCCTTCTAGCGCCTCCTGAGCGCTACCATCCTAGGTTGCCTGCTCTCCTACTTCAAGTGCCTCGTAGGCGCTACATTTAAGGTGCCAGAAAGAAGGAGAGCTGCGTATTTTCGCTCGCGGGTGCCCACCCCGCGTTTATGCATTTAAAAATAGCGGGAGCCCACCCCGCATTTGTGGTCCTTCGCGGGTGCCCACCCCGCGTTATTACTTATAAAATACAGCGGGAGCCTACCCCGCGGTTGCCTGCCGTGTGGGACTACTGGCGGGTGCCCACCCCGCGTGTGTGCTTATACTAGGAGGGAGCCTACCCCTCCGTGAGGAAAAGAGGAACTGCCCCGGAATCACCGCCGCGGTCCGGGGAGAAGAGGCGCCGCCGACGCGACGAGGACGCCCTGAAGCCCGCCTAGAGGTGGGCGGGGGCCGCCCGACGGAAGCCGCTGCCGGCCGGAGCCAGGAAGTGGGAGCAGAAAGGAGGACGGGAGCCTACCCCGCCTCCAAACAGTGGAACCAGAAGTCCCGGGCCCCACGAGGGTTGGCCCGGGTGAAGAGAGCCCCGTGGTGCGGGGAAACCGGAGCGGGAGCCTACCCCGCCGGTCCGTGCTCCTGCGTGCCGCCGCATCAGCAGCCCCGAGTGAAGTCAGGGGCTGGCGCCGGAGAGGTCCTGAGGGAGCCTGCTGGAGCCTCGCGGGCTCCGAGTTGAAGCCCCGGGTCCCAGGAGGGGGTTCGGGTGAAGTCCAGGAGGGCGCTGTTGCTGGCGGGGCTCCCGTGTTGGAGAGGGAAGCCCCGCGCCTGCCGCCCAGCGAGCCCGGCCGAGACCACACCGGCCCAGCCCCGAGAAGTGGTGAGTGGGGCTGGGCTCTGGCTGTCGGGAGGTGGGGGCCTCCTGCCACGTGTTGCGGTGCCAGGACTTTCGGGACTTCACAGCAGCGCCGCCGCTGCGGGCCGCTGCACCGTGTTGGGGGCGATTTTACTTCCAAGCCCGGTGAGTGAGGGCTCAGTTGCATGGGGGTTGGGGAGAGGTGTCGGGGCACATTGTCGGTGCCCGCCCCCTGGACCAGTGCATGTTAACTCTTCCAGCGGCCCCGCCGGACAGTGGGCAGTTGCACCTTATGGGCACTGGTGGTTTTGGAGTCCAAGGTGGGCTCCAGCAGCCCGTGTAGTGCCAGTGCTTGATTGGGGGCATTGGATTACCCAGGAGAACAGAGAGGGGAGAGAGAGACCCCCCCCGCCCCCCGGCCCTAGCGCTTTGCGCAGCTTTGTTTTCGCTGCCCTTGCAGCCAGCCCTGACTTGGCGGGACATAGGGCATTTGAGCCCTGGTGTAAGGCCAGTTGGCCTGGGGTCATTTTTGGGGTGTTGTTAGGGCGCAAGGCGCTTACCAGTGCTACTATGGGGCACTGCTGCTTTCATGCCTAAGATGTGTCCTGCCTAATGACATGCCTCCTCCGATTCAGGCCCCATGATTATTGCGTAATGTGTTTTATGCTGATGAGCTTGGGCCTACTATGATTTATACCTAATGTGATTTATGCGTTTATGCCTAATGCTTACACTGAGGGTTTTGTGCAGAATGTGCTTTTATGCCTAAGGTTACGCACAAGGTTATGCTCCTGCCTAGTGATGTTGCATTTTATGCCCACGGGTTCAATGCCTAATGGTTTCATTCCAGGCCTACTGCCTAAAGTGATTTATACAGATGTGTTCATACCTAGGGTTATGCTAATGTGCCTAATGCTTTTTCCTAGGGTGTACATTGCTGAGGTTTATGCCCCGCCTAAGGTGGCCTACCCCTGATGAGTGTCTCCTATGTTTCCATGCCTAATTGTTGCCCACAATGTGTTTTTATGCATGTTGAGATGCCTCATGCAAGTTTGCCTAATGTCATGCTATAATGGGTTATGTTTAGGCCTAATGCCCTGACGGTGCCAAGTGCATGAGGTAGCCAGTAGGCACGGGCTGTTGCACCTATATTCCTATTGACTTCCATTTATCTTTGGGTACTGTTGTGATGGTTCTGGCAGCGGCCCGATTGGCCCTGCCCTGTATATAATCCCCGTGTCAATTGCCATCCCGTGCCGGTTGGCACAAGATCTATGCACCTGGGAGGGTTCTACAACGTGTTTTTGCATAATACACATGCTGTTTTCACCTAACTCGGTGTGGGGTCTCTTTTTGTAGTGTGCCTGGTGTGTCGCCTGTGAGTGCTGCGCGTATGCTTTACACATTTCCTCCGGAGTTTGGCCCGCCCGCTCTGCACCACGCTACCCGTTTCTAACACCACCATTTTACCGGGGCTAGCACTTTAGCATAGTGTGCAGTGAGCACAACACACACACTCCTCCTGTATGCAACCACAGACTAAATCCACGCACACAAACATTTGCGTGCCCACCCACATACACAGCATGAACTTTTTTTCATAGCACACTTACCTTTTGTTTAAGTCGCCTATCCTAACTCTTGCTTTGCTGCTGCTCCAGGATGCCATCCCCCGCCCTCACATGACTAGCTCTTGCTAACCACCAGTGCTTCCAAGTGGATGGTGGTGTAGACAGGAGCACTTCTGGTGGTCATGGGGAGAAGAGCAGACCTAAGTGTCTGGCGGAAGCAAGCAGGAGTGGTGAATGAGATGGGGAAAGGGGATAAGGAGGGGGAAGCGGATAGCCAGGCCAAGCAGGAAAGTCGCTGAGAGGGAGGAGGGTAGGTGGCCATCAGGTGTGTGTTGACAGCTTGGGATAAGGCAGCACTCATAGTTCCCACTGGGGGGAGAAGGTCAGTGTAGCTTCCTCTTCTGCAATAGATATTTCGTTTTTTGTTCCCCCATCCCTAGAAAGGGTAACACTGAAAACGATTTTTTTTGTTTCGTTTACTTTTTACTATGCAGGTGGAAGGTTTTCTTTCACATGCATAATCCCAAGATAGTGTGGATTTTCCTTGAAAAGTTAGGATAGGATAGAATTTATAGAGCACACTAAAACTCAAAGATGCAAAAGCGCTATAGCGGGACAGACGAGTCAGTAAGAGCAGCGCGCTAAGAATCAAGGTTTCAAAAATGAAAAGAGCCAGGTTTTCAGATGTTTTTTAAAGGACATAGGAGAATCTGCTTCAGAGATATAGGTAGGCAGAGTGTTCCATAGTTTAGCGGCGGCTACCGAAAAGGAGCGCCCATCCCATCTACTCTTCTGAAATCTGGGGATCCTGAGTTTTTTACAACATGAGGATCTAAGTGGTCTGCAAGGAGTGTACCAATGAAAAAGAGCACTCATTTGAATGGGGCCCTTGTGATGAAGAGCATTAAAAATTAAGCATAGGGCATTGAAAGAAATTTTCCTCCTGAAAGGGAGCCAATGAAGGGAACGCGCCGTTTGGAGATGTTCAGAATAAGGCGAGCTGCCGCATTCTGTATGACCTGAAGTTTGTTCAGAGAGGATCTATTGATGTTAGGGTAAAGTGCATTGCAGTACTCCAACGGTGAAGTAACAAGGTGCGATAATGACTGTCTGGTGCAGTTCCAATGGAAAGTAAGAAAATATCTTTTTCAGGGTCCTAATGATGTAAAAACAAGTGCTAATAATATGACTGATCTATGCAGTTGACTGACAAAAAAACCACAGCCAAGAAAAGGCACAGAAGTGACAAGGTTTTGTTCCTCTGTAAATTTTCAGCCACCAGAGAAAAGGCGAGAATGTATTCCTTCAAGTTTTTTAATTACATACTACTTTTATGATATCAACAGAAAGTTTCGAATGTCACTGTTTAGTGAGGTCTCAGGAGTGAAAGGCCTGCCCAACAAAGGTCCAGATTCATGCCAGATTTTCAGAATAACCACTGGCAAGTTTAAATGTGTCTATTTAGATCCGGATGACTAGACTCAAAGTTATTTGCACCAGAAAAACTGAACTTAAACACACAAATGTCTTGAGTGCACGGAATTCACCAAAAGTGAACTTGCACTCAGTTCGATTCACTCATGCACAATGTCACTCCACAATAGTGTAATAATGCACATGCGTATCTCCAGCTCCAGAGGCATTTGTGGGTGTTCCAGGGTAAGGATAACCCTTTGAATGTTTGGGGACAACCACAATTGTGCAAGTTTGTGTGTATTTATAAACCTTTTCCAACATTAACTCACCCTTGAAACGGTTGTATATGTTCTCCTGTGTGTGGAAAGCATTTCTGAAAGCTGCAACTGCAAATTCATTTTATAGCAGTACAGAAGGAAGGAATCAGTGGGGCAACAGATTACAAACATTTGATTTTATATGCGCCCCTTAAGGAACGGCCATCGATCGAGAACAAGTGGTGTATCCTGTTGCCCTATTAGCCCTAGTCACGTTTCTTTGAGAAGAACAATCAGCCAGGGAAGTAACTGGACTGTCAAAACTAACCCTTGGAATCCCCTGTAATTAATGTCGAGGCATATAGATGAAATGACCAATGGATGAGCGTATTTTAATGAATTGTAAATATGTGTAATGTATTTTAATGTGTTTTGTACTTTTATGGTCTTGTAGGCCGAAATAAAGTATATTGATGATGAACAAGTCAGTTTTACCAATGACAATGGTACATGGAAAAACATTTAAAAAATAATATAATGGCCCAAGGGCCATCTCACCTTTGCAAATTAAAAATTAATGATCTTTAATGATCGGGCACCGCAATGCAGCCAACGTCAAAAGAAGTATCTCCATGAACTCTTATAGGAAGGCTGAATGGTGCAAAAATACACAAAGGTGCTTTAAAGGTTGAAACTAGCTCAGCGGTTGATGCTTGTGAGGGATGTGGATGTTCACTCACATTAGACATGGATCTAGAGTTTTTTGGCCAGCATCCGCTCAATCCTATACAGATGAACCATACAACATTGCTCCAGCGGTTAGCCTGAGTGCCCTCTAAGTGGAATGCTGGATTGCGATAGTACTGCCCAGAAAATGATTTGAGATGTGGGATTCACAAGCTTTGAACATTTTTGCCTTTGATGACAAGAGGGATCATTGCCCTCCACATGATCCCTCCACACCAGGGGCCACCATCCCTGCCCAATCATCATCACTAGGTATTCAACACCTCACAAGTATTTATTTCAAGGGTGTCATGATGGTCGGGGGAGCTCTCGCAACTGAATACATGTATGACCCTAGTATGGTTGATGTGCCCCCAATTCCCCACACCGTTACCTAAAGCACATGGTGTAGATACAGAACTTCAGGCATGTTCATGCTGGAATACAATAATGATGCAGCAAATAATCATACCAGAGGGTGCCCCAAATGAAATTTCAACTCGGAGTGGTTGAACTGTGATGAGACTCTATTGCTCATAAGCCTCCAGACAACTCTCCCAAGTAAGGAAGCTGCACCTTGAAGAACATTTGAATGAAGTTGCAGGCCTGGTGGGCGATCAACCACGTGAGTGAAGCAGAGGGACAAACAGAACACCCACAACAAAATTAATAAATACCCATCTGTAACCAACATCATTAACAAAAGAACGATCCACTTGGCACCACCAAGCTCAAGAACATGAAAACAAAGAAGCTCGACTCTACACTTAATAGAGATGATCAGAAAGCATCCTATACCGGAGGTCCAGGCAAAATGGAAAAAGACATTCAAGTTAGAACTAGAGGTAGTGAAACACAGCATGGAAGCAACAACAAACTAAAAGCAAGATGCAGCTAGAAAATACAATCTACAGTGGAAGCAGGCTCTTTCCAAATGGCATCTGACCAAGCAGAAGCCTGCCTGCTGTACACAAATTTGAAATACTTGGACTTGTAAAACAGGACCAAGTGTCACATCATAATGATGAGGAATTTAGTGGAGGCAGAAGTTCTAATAATGAATTATCACCACTATCAGTCCAAGTGTATGCCATCAAGGGGGTCGATGACGTGGGAGTAGAGGAACCACTGTGAACCCCAAAAGAAACAAGGACCTGTGACCGAAGTTTGTCGTAATTAAAAAAAAAATCTGTACCAATAGAGAGAATTTCTGACAAGATAGGCTAGGAAAGAGTAATAGCTGTTCTTTCAGAATAGAATGGCCACTGCACTATAAGACCTCGCTCAGATTACATTACTGAAAAGAACAGCCCTAAAGCATATTACTGACAGTTTAGACCGGAAACTCCAGCACTGCTGGTGAAGGGAGGACGATGAGAGATATCACCTACTGGTTTTTGGCATCTCACCAGGAAGTTAAACAATATGCAACTAAGTGAGATATTTGAGGAATGAACAGTGGGTTCCATTTTCTTCCAGACTGGTCAATGTTAAGAAATGAAGGTAAGATAAAGAACAGGGATGAAAACAGTTTCCTCTTCGGAAGTGGCTTGGGTAGATCCTAGTGTTTCAACATTCCATCATTCCATATAAAATGGTGCCATAACAGGAGTTTAAGCACACTCAGAAGGGATCAGGGAGTAGCCTGGTTAGAATTTGGGAGGTGGGTGTGGGGGGTTGGTGGAGATTAACTAGATCCTGGAGGTGACGGTGACAGAGAACACAAAATGCCACCTGAACACCCAATTAAATAGGGTAGGTGTTCTGATGGCTAACCTCCGACAGCCTGTAATCCACTGGCCTGTAGTAGGAGTAGGTCAGTAACAAAGCCGGAGCAGGCTCCATGGTCGACATGCTTTTGGTCTGCCTGCTTCTAAATGAGATGGGCGGACCAACAGCTTGGTAGCAAGGGTACTATGTCAACATTGTGACAGAGTACACTCTCTGCCAAACTTTAAATCAGCCCCATTGTTTTGGAGTTGGTGCGACCCATAAAAGGTAGTAAAGTTGGAAATCAATGGCCCTTAGCTCTTATTTGCTACAATTTTTAGTGTTGTATGCATTTCTTTCTAGGCAGGACGGAAGCGTCCACAATGCATATTCACTTTACCGTCTAGTACAATGGGCCAATATTAAATTCTTGAAGTAACAAATATTCAGTTACAAAAAGCTGAACTTCAAAGATGTAAATTCCTGGGCAAAACAGAGCAGGATGATATCTTCTTTAATAAGGTAGAACATACCTGGTGTTACTCTAGGGGAGACAGCTTCTCCAACAGGATGTATCCAGAAGGAAATCAAGAATCTATCTATCTGTTGTGAATAGATGAGAGGGTAAGAACATCCACTAGGGGATTGGGCATGATGGTACACAGGAACTCTCAATTTCAGATGTTCTGGATAGGGAGGGCAAATTCTTCTCACTGAAGGAGAGACTTGGGGAGGTGACGGTGGCAAAGCACAAGTTACTAACTTGTGTAACGATATATCTGTAAGAGACAGTAGTTAGTGACAGATTCCTTACCTTAGAATATCCCCAGGCGTCAGGCTGGATCCGGAAAGTTTTCTGCGTAGCAGTACCCTTGCGCGTCGGTAGGCGGCGTCGTGCGGCTCCGCGTCCGTCGTCGGCGTCATGATCGCCGGGATGACGTCGCGGGCAGTACTTAGACGCCGCCCCTGCGCGCTGACGTCAGTTCTGTACACGACTTTCCGCGCCAGGAACGCAGAGCCATGCAAGAAGCTGACATAGGTGTCTGAAAAATACTAGGGGCCTGACAGGGATGTCCGTAACCCTAGAAATCAGTTCGCAGAACGGGGAGGATGGGTGGGCGGTAGGAATCTGTCACTAACTACTGTCTCTTACAGATATATCGTTACACAAGTTAGTAACTTGTGCATCTGAAAGAGACACGTTAGTGACAGATTCCTTACCTTAGAATAGATACCCCAGCAATACCAACCCCGGTGGTGGGTCTGCGAACAAAGATCAGACAAGGAAGTCCTGGAGGACAGAACGGCCAAAGAAGCCGTCCCTCCGGACCTGACTGTCAAGGCAGTAATGCTTTGTAAACGTGTGCAGCGAGGCCCACGTAGCTGCCTGACAGATATCCTGCAGCGGAACTCCGCGGCCCAAAGCCGTGGTAGCAGCCGTTGCCCTGGTGGAATGGGCACGCAGCCCAACAGGAGGCTCCTTCTTAGCCAAAGAATAGCAGGCCTTGATGCACAAGGTAACCCAGCGGGAGATGGTTCGTTTGTGCACCGCCCGACCTTTTTTGGCGCCCACGTAGCCAACAAAGAGCTGGTCATCCACCCGGAATTGTTTTGTGCAGTCGATATAGAAGGAGAGCGCACGTTTTGGGTCCAGACGGTGGAGCCTCTCTTCCTCTCTGGAAGGATGCGGAGGCGGAAAGAAGGTAGGCAAAGTGATGGTCTGCCCAATGTGGAAGGCAGTAACCACCTTTGGCAAGAAGGACGGACGCGTCCTAAGAACAACCTTGTCTGGATGGACAGACAGAAAAGGAGGTTTGCATGATAGAGCCTGGAGCTCACTCACCCGCCGAGCGGAGGTGATGGCCACCAGAAAGGCTGTCTTCAGAGTCAGAAGACGAAGAGGACAGTTATGTAGAGGCTCAAAGGGAGCGCACATTAGAAAGGTAAGAACCAAGTTCAAGTCCCACTGAGGCATCACAAACGGAACAGGAGGGAAGAGGTGTGTAATGCCTTTTAAGAACCTGTTAACAACAGGGGACTTGAAAAGGGAGGGCTGATCAGGGAGCCTGAGGAAGGCCGAGATAGCACAGAGATAACCCTTGATGGTACCCAGGGCAGAACCCTGTTGGGCCAGAGAAAGAAGGAACAGAAGGACCTCAGAAAGAGGGGCAGAAAGGGGGTTCACAGCCTTTGCTGTGCACCATGCCACAAATTTGTTCCACCTGCAGGCGTATACCACCTTAGTGGAGGGACGCCTGGCTGCGAGAATCACATCACAAACTTCGGGAGGCAAGTCGAAAGGAATCAACTGCCGCCGCTCAATCTCCACGCAAGCAGGTGGAGGCTGGACAGGTTCGGGTGGAGGACCGTCCCCTGCTGCTGCGACAGAAGATCCTCCCGAAGAGGCAGACGGATCGGGGGATCTACGCTCATACTGAGTAACTCGGGATACCAAACTCTTCGAGCCCAGTCCGGAGCCACAAGAATGACTTGGGCCCGGTCGTGCCGAATCTTCTTCAACACTCTGGGTAGAAGTGGTATAGGCGGAAAGGCGTACAACAGACCGCAACTCCACTCGCGACGAAAAGCGTCGCCGAGCGAGTGCCGCCTTGGAAATTCCAACACGCAGAACTGATGACATTGCGCGTTCTCTTCGGTGGCGAATAGATCTAACCAAGGCTCTCCCCACTGTAGAAAGAGTCCTTGCGCCACCTCCGAGTGAAGACGCCATTCGTGATCCATCATGCACCTGCGGCTGCGTTCGTCCGCCCTGGCGTTCAGGGAACTTGCCAGGTGTTGAACCATCAGGAACATGCCCTGATGTTCCAGCCATGTCCAGAGGCGCAGAGCCTCCTGACAAAGGGTCCACGACCCCACCCCGCCTTGTTTGTTGCAGTACCACATGGCGGTGGTGTTGTCTGTGAACACCTGCACTACCTTCCCTTTGACAGAGGGAAGGAATGCCTTGAGTGCAAGTCGGATCGCCCGGAGCTCCAGAAGGTTGATATGGAGCCGGGACTCCGCCGGAGACCAGAGGCCTCTGATCTCCGCCTCTCCCATGTGACCGCCCCATCCCAGAAGGGACGCGTCCGTCACAACTGTGTGCTCTGGCTGGGGAAGGGAGAGGGATCTGCCCATGACCCATTGCCGGTCCGTGAGCCACCACTGCAAATGTTTTGCAGTCCCCTCCGAGATCTGGACGTGATCGGACAGGTTGCCCTGGTGCTGCGCCCACTGGAACTTCAGGTCCCACTGCAGAGCCCGCATATGCCACCTGGCATGATTGACCAGCAGGATGCAGGAGGCCATGAGTCCCAGCAGCCTCAGGGTCATCCGTACCGAAACCCAGGATAAAGGCTGAAAGATCGGAATCATAGCCTGAATATCCCGGACTCGCCGTTCGGGAGGATAGGCCCGAAACTGCGTCGTGTCCAGAACTGCTCCGATGAAAAGGAGCTGTGGAGAAGGAATCAGATGCGACTTCGGCACATTGATGGAGAATCCCAGCGAGTGCAGGAGTTCGCCATAGTCTGGAGGTGGGAGACGACTGCCTGGGACGAGCCCGCCTTCAGCAGCCAGTCGTCGAGGTAGGAAAGACTGAAACCCCAGCTCGGCGCAGATGAACTGCGACCACCGCCATCACTTTCGTGAACACCCGAGGGGCACTGGTAAGGCCAAAGGGGAGCACGGTGAACTGAAAATGCTCGAAGCCTACCGTGAACCGTAGGTAACGCCGTTGGGCCGGCAGGACGGGGGTGTGGAAATAAGCGTCCTGCAAGTCCAACGCTACCAACCAGTCTCCAGGGTCGAGGGCAGTCAAGACCTGAGCTAGGGTGAGCATCTTGAACTTCTCCTTCCGGAGGAAGCGATTGACGTTCCGGAGGTCCAAGATAGGACGCATGTCCTCCTTGTCCTTTTTGGGCACCAGAAAGTAGTGGGAGTAGCAACCACGTCCTACTTCTGGGGTCGGAACATGTTAGACGGCCCTCTTGACGAAGAGGGCCGTGACTTCCTTCTGTAGAAGCACCAAGTGATCCCCTGACATGCGGTGGAATTGAGGTGGCATGGCTGGGGGGGTGGTCTCGAAGGGGAGGGAGTAGCCCCTTCGGACAATGTCCAAGACCCACCTGTCCGAGGTGATGGGACGCCAGTGGTGAAGGTGATGGCGGACCCTGCCCCCTACTGGCGTGCTGTGCACCTGAAAGGAGGGACTAGGAGGGCTTGGAGGCCGCGGACGGGTTGGAGGTGGTGGCCTGACCCGCACGCTGGTTGCCCGAACCGCCACATTGGTATCCACGTCCTTGGCCACGCGAAGGCGCTTGCTGTGCGGGCCGTTGGCCGGGCTGCTGACGTGACTGGGCGCCCCTCCCGTGGCCACGAAAGGGGCGAAAAGCAGATGTGAGCGGAGGGCGCACAACAGCAAGGCCCAGGGACTTTGCAGTAGCCCGCGAGTCCTTGAAACGCTCCAGCGCATGGTCTGCTTTTGATCCAAAAAGACCGACTCCATCAAAGGGCATGTCCATGAGTGTATTCTGGACATCACCCGAAAAACCAGTGGTCCTCAGCCAGGCGTGGCGACGCAGCGCCACCGTCGTTGCAAGCGATCTGCCCAGCGAGTCGGCGGTATCAAGGCCACAACGTATGGTGTATTTAGCCGCATCTCGCCCTTCCGCAATGGCGCGGGTAAGCAGTGTCTGGACCTCCTCAGAACACTGCGGCAAAACAGTCGCCACCGAATCCCACAGGGAATGGGTATATCGGCCCAAGAGGCAAGCGGTGTTAACGGACCGCAAGCCAGCACTGGAGGAAGAGAAAGCCTTCTTCCCAAAGTGATCCAGGCGCTTGGATTCCCTATCCGGAGGGGCGGTAGGGAAGGCGGTTTGGGAGGCAGAGGCTTGGACAACCAAGCTCTCAGGGGTGGGGTGTTGGGAGAGAAACAGGGGTCGCCCGGAGCAGGGCGATGGCGTCGGGCCACGTTCCTATCCACAGGAGCCCCTGTGGTGGGCTTGGACCAGGCACCCAAAAGAACGTCAGTGAGTGCATCATTGAACGGCAGCACAGTCTCCGAAGAGGAGGCCGCCGGCTGAAGCACTTCTGTCAGGAGGTTAGTCCTGACGGCCACCGTAGGCAACTGGAGATTCAAGGCTCCAGCAGCTCTACGCAACACCGTTGCAAAATTAGCCCCCTCCTCCGTAGCCATGGGAGGAGACAGCATGCCAGAGTCAGGGGAGGTGTCCAGACCACTGGCATCCCCAAGTTCCTCAACCCAGTCCGGGTCAAACTCGCACTGTTGTGTGAGAGGGTCCTCAGACCCCTCCCAGCTCTCCTGGTCCTCCCCAGGTTCATAATATGGAGGAGGAGGGACATTAGGGACCCAAGGTCTCATCGGCGCCGGAACCGGCGTCGGGCGACGTCGGTCCGGCTCCATGTCCGGAGCCGGAGAGAGCCGGGGAACGACGCCGTCCGGAGCCCCGGACGGCGTCAGGAACGGCACCGGGGACATCGGCGTCGGCGGAGGCGTGGTTAGGTCAACCGGCGTCGATGGGGGTCGCGGCACCACCGGAGCCGGGATCGAGGCCGGGGCCGAGGCTGGGTTGAAGGCTGGTGGGACAGGCGATGCCGGGACCGGAGTCGACGGCGACGCCGGAGCAACTCCATCAGGGCCCGCGGGGCCCGAAGGCGCACCGGAGGGACCTTGAGGCCCGAAGAGGCGGGCCATGGCCGACAGGAACTCCTGTATTTGGGCCGGAGTCGCCCCCGAACCCGGGAAGGACGGGTAATGCAGGGGTAACTCGACAGGCACGTCCGGGGCCGCGGGGACGGTGCCGACAGGGACCTCAGCCGAGTCGCGAGACCGGCGAGGCGAAGTCTTAGAGCGATGATGCCGCTTAGACTTCTTGTGCTTCGACTTACCGGAGGAGCGCGAAGACTTGGATTTCGACGAACGGCGGGGACTCCGCGTCCGGCCCCTCGACCTCTCCCGGGACCGGGGCTTGGTGCGGCGCGGAGCCGACTGCCGGACCTCGAGGAGCTTTCGAGACCGCTCTCGCAAAGCCTTCGGATGAAGTTTCCGGCAGTCAGGGCACGACTTCGTGTCGTGGTCTCGGCCGAGACAGAAGAGACACTCGAGATGCGGGTCCGTGATCGACATCATGCGACCACATTCCTCGCAGGGCTTAAAGCCGGGCATCCCTACGACACCTTAGGAGTCGTGAAGACTCGTTGAAGAAACAGTGAAAAAATTCACAAAAAAAGGTAGTCAAAAAGTGACTAGGGCACTGCTCTTCCCGGATCTGCGCTTACTGGCGCGGAAAAAGAAGAACTGACGTCAGCGCGCAGGGGCGGCGTCTAAGTACTGCCCGCGACATCATCCCGGCGATCACGACGCCGACAACGGACGCTGAGCCGCACAACGCCGCCTACCGACGCGCAAGGGTACTGCTACGCAGAAAACTTTCCGGATCCAGCCTGACGCCTGGGGATATTCTAAGGTAAGGAATCTGTCACTAACGTGTCTCTTTCAGATCATGTATGCACCCAATCAGAATCAACATCAGTTTGTCTAGAAGATTAGAAGGACTTTTGTTGGGACTTGTTGAATAACAGTTAGTTCTGACTGGACATTTCTGTCAAGTGCCAGGCACCTAACAAGGCAGATCATGAAACTAAGTAACATTTAAGGAAATTGTAAAAGAGGACTTAAAAAAACTCCAGAAGTATGGGGCCTGATTTATAGTTTGGTGGCAGGTATTCTGCCTAAAAGGTGATGGATATCCTGTCTGAATTATTAAAAGTGCTTTAGGATACAAAGCACTTGTAATAAGTAGGATGAGATACCTCTCACTTTTGTGACAGAGTACGCATCTGCCAAACTAAGTCAGGCCCATGGATTGGTAGATGTTTGGAAGACATACCATACTAACCATTATAGCTTCACATTTTTCTTTGCGTTTATGGGTCATATAAGAGGAGAGAAAAGATGGATTTCCTGAATAGCTTGATGAGGACTGCCCATCATTGCGACAATGAAGTGATAGTTGTATCCAGATTAAGTCCCAGTGGAAGCTTATTACAAGCACAGCTGGAAACGAAAAGCATGAAGGTTAGATAACTATGTACTTAAATACTTTGTCAACAGGGCATATACATGGGAAGCCATAGGCAAGTATCTGTGATGATGACACCTCCCATGACATGGAACAATCTCCAGGCAATGGTAGTAGGTAAACTGATTGCCTCCAAACTAAGGAAAATAAGAATGCCAATGCAGGCTGCACTAGAAAAGTAACCCTGTTCCCCAGAGGAGACTACAGAGAGTTTATGAAGGTCAAAGTCAATCTAATGTGCAGTTAGACAGGGTATCAATGGTGCTCAATCAAGGAAGATCATTAGTGGGGGGAAAACAATGCACCAATCACTGGAGAAAAAAGTAAAGCAGACTTTTGAAGGGGGTTCTATGCGGATCCTTACTCATCAGATGGAGAAAGCCGGGAGCGGAAATGTGGTTACTTGGACAGGCTAGAATTCCCAAGTTATCCCTAAACAACCGACTTCCCTGGTGATAGACTGACCTGGATAAGGAGGTGGAGGCGATTCAGGTACTTAAGTCCAGCAAGGCCCCAGAACAGACAGCTTCACTAGTGGCTTTGCAAAACCTTTGTGAATATACTGGTAGACCTGTTGATATCCTTATTTAATTTGTTTAGACATACAAAGGTTGTTAAGCCATCAGTATTTAGTGCTGAAGCAGTGGCAAATGCAAAACCTGAGACAGACCAGAAGCTAGCCTTTTAAATAAAGCTCACTGTGCTCCTCAATATGGATGCCAACATCTTTATAAAGAATCTGGTTTCCAGTCTTTAGCTGCTCCTTTCTATGCCGATTGATGATCAGGCTAAATTGACAGATGAAAGCAGGCATTAGACAGCATACAAAATCTGGTACATCTGGTTCAACAGATCAACAAACAACCTTGAAGATTCCAAGAAGGCTTTTCAGAAGATAAGCCTCAGGATGTTAGGAAAAAACCTGCATCGGTTCAATCTGAGCTTTCAATTCATTGACAGGATCATGCACGTTAAGAATCACCAACAGCAAGGTAACAATAAATGGCTACCAATCAGAGGAGATTTATTTGTGAATGGGAACTAGACAGGGTTGTCTGCTCTCGCTCATGCCTCCTATCCTGAGCATAGAGCTTTTAGTGATTAAAATCAGGATAAACAAAGATGGAGAAGAAAACTGTGATGATTTGGCTATTGTTATTGAGAGGCAAAAGCTCCAAGTTAAGAGGTGGGTTTTTAATAAGCGATATGTACAAGAGGAGGACTGGGTCAGAGTATGTAAGGATGATATTCAAGAGTTCTTAATTAGAAACCCTTGGTCGGCTCCATCAAATATAGTTTGGGATGCATTAAAGGCTTATCTACGGGGACAGTTGAAAGCTAGACGTGGAAGCCAGTAGGAAAGCTAAAGAGCAAAAATGGGCTTTGGAAAAACTTGTGAAAGAAGCACCTCTATCTTGAGGTTCAATCCGACTCAGATACTATCACACTGGAGCAAGTGATGGAGGCAGGTGAACTGAAGCAGCTGGTTGGAGTACCAACACATAGCAAAGGGCACACGTTGGATGGGATTTACTCCAACAATCCAAATCTGGCGTACACCTCGGTACTCCCATTGGTGTGGTCCGATCATAGCGCCATTCTCTTCGAGCTGAGAGTCAAAGGGCCAACCTAGATCAGAACCCAGAAGGAAGATTGGAAATAGAGCTTGGAAAAATGTAGACTGCGAAGAGTTAGAGGAGGCATTAAAGAATACCAAGCGCCCTCTTCCTGTAAAGGTAGACGAAGCTACCTCTGCATACATGGAATGGATAGAAGCAGCATGTAATAAACTTGCCCCGGTTAAAAAGTGGACCCCTAAACGGGCTCAACCGTCAGCCCCTTGGTTTTCGGACGAATTAAAAAACCAAAAACAGGCCTGCAAGCGTTTAGAAAGGGTATGGAGGAGAGGCTATAAAAGCGTGGATAAAGAAAGCTATAAGCAAAGTCTTAGACAGTATAAGGAAATACTGTTGGAAACCAAAAAAAAGTTCTTTGTAGAACAAATCTCTCAGGCCAAATCTAATCCCAAAGAACTCTTCAAAACCATCACTAAACTAGCGGCCCCAACGGCCCCCAAGAGCCACAGTAGCCCAGAACTCTGTGAAAAATTGGCCAATTTCTTCCAACAAAAAGTGGAATCTATCTTTTCCTCATTTAGTCTAGCTCATAGGGGGCTAAGGGTGATGCCACAAACAATGGAACCAAATACACCGGTTTTAGATAAATTCTCTCTGCTAGAGACACCAGATGCAATTACATTTCTGAGTTCTATTCGATCCGGATCCCCGATGGATCCATGTCCGGCATCGGTATTGAAACAAATCCCAGAAGTAATAGGGTCGGCCCTCACACCATTGTTTAACGCCATACTTACAACAGGCAAATTCCCCAGCAACTGGAAGAAGGCCTCTATTCTTCACCTATTAAAAAAACCAACCCTTGACCCCAAAGATCCAAACAATTATAGGCCAATTTCAAGACTTCCGCTTCCTGCTAAGATTATTGAAAAGGCCATGAATGCCCAGCTCAGCACATTTCTTCGAACTAATAATCTACTCGACCCGTCGCAATATGGGTTTAGAGCAGAACACAGCACCGAGCTGGCTCTAATCAAATCAACAGAGGATGTGAGGGAGGCCTTGGATAGGGGAGGAAAGGCAATTCTGATTATGTTAAACTTGTCAACAGCCTTTGACACGGTCCATCATAAAGTTCTGATGGACCGGTTGTCTGAAGCAGGGGTACAACGAGCTGCCTGGAATCTTCTGCAGACCTTCCTCTCTGAAAGAACGCAAACAGTGGAACTGGACAACCACAGGTCAAAGCAGTTTTCTCTACCGTGTGGGGTGCCACAGGGCTCATCGTTAAGCCTGACGCTCTTCAACGTGTATGTGATTTCTTTGGCAGGCTTGATCAGATCCTATGGCTTCAAACTTCCCTCCATTGCAGACGACACTCAAATAGTGTTGTCACTTAGAGACGGGGAAAAGAAGGAAACAGGGGCTCGTTTTCATTATTGCATGAAGGCCATCTCAGGGTGGATGTCGTCTAATTGCCTAAAATTAAATTCAGGCAAAACAGAGGTCATCATGTTTGGGAATAACCCTAACCTGTGGATGCCAGACTGGTGGCCAGAAGAGCTGGGTGTCTGGCCCGCACCCACCAGGAAAGCAAAAAACCTGGGGGTGATCGTGGACAATAAGCTCACGTTTTGCGATCACATAAGCTCGGTGGTCTCAGCATGTTTCCTAATCCTCAGAATTATAAGGAAAATAAAGTTCTTTCTCCCTGAGGGCAGTCTTAGGACAGTGATCACGGCTCTCATTATGGCGCGGCTAGACTACTGTAACAGTCTATATTTGAATGCCCAAAAACAGCACATTAATAGGCTTCAAATCGCACAGAATGCAGCGGCCAGACTGCTTAAAGGGACTCCAAAATTTGTCTCTGTAAAGAAGAAGCTAAAACAACTACACTGGCTCCCCGTGAAGCAAAGGGTACGTTTTAAGGCCCTCTGCATGGCTTTTAAACCCCCGACCATATGAGACAAAAATTTAAATGGTATGTTCCCGGAAGGACTCTCCGATCCACAGGAGCGAAACAAGTCCTAGTTCCCCCGATTAAAAAGGCCAGCTGGGGGGTGCAGAAGTTTCATCACCTGTGCCTCTAAGGCCTGGAATGAGCTCCCGTTCCACTTGAGGAACTCAGCAGATCTCCTCTCCTTCAGAAAGGGGCTGAAAACTTGGCTTTTCTCACAGTAATACCCCCACTACTGATAACCAGCAGGTATGCTCAGCGCCAGGACACCCCACGGTAACCGTGGGCTTTAAAAGTTCAAATAACATAACACATGATCAACTTTTCCAGCAATATACGGAAGAGAACAGAATGGTGCTCAAGAAAGCCAAACATGCGCTGAGCGATTCTTATTATGCCAAGTGATATGTAAACAACACAGCTTATATGTAGAAGATCTATGAAGAAAATAATTATGCCTGAAGTTTATGGCTTGGCAAGCCCAAGAAAAAGCAGTTAAAAATGCTATACACTCCTTGAAAATGTCCTGTAACAGGGTTACACAGTAAGGAACTGGGAAAGATAAATGAAATCTTTCTTGAACATTATAATTGGATCTACAGTGATATTCAGGTAGTTGATAAAGATGCATTGGAGGCATTCCTGGGGGGCTAAATATGCCCACACTTTCAGAAGGAGAGGCAAAAAATTCAAATCAGCACCTTTTCTAAGGAAGAGTTGCTAGAGGTGGTTCGCAGTTTGCCAAACAGTATAAGGTCTGTGGCCCTAATGGTTTTCCACCAGATTTTTATAAAGACATTTTTAGATGTTTTAATAGAATATATGCTTTTAGTAGCCAATTTTATTTTAGAGGGAGGCCCTATCCCACCCTCTTTTAATTTAGGTAATGTGGTCGGCTTTATAAAAAAATTAAAAAAATGGGAAAGATGTGAAGGATCCAAATTCATATCGACCGATAACCTAATTGAATTCGGACGATAAAATAATGTACCTGTTGGCAAACAGATTTGATGGCATAGCCTCTAAATTGGTACATTACGATTAGATTGGCTTTATCACAAGGCGACAGTACGGGACAAACACGCACTATCTGGCAGAAACGCTTGATTATTAATCTGTAAAATAAATACTTGCTGCAATTTTTCTATTGGACACCAAGAAGGCTTTCGATCTCATGATCTGGGAGACTCTTTTTAGCATCTAAGAGACATTTAAGATACCCTTCCAGATCGCAAGATTGATACAGAAAATGGATAAGAGTGCAGAGGCAAAGATAATTATTAATGCGTCAGGAATGGTGAGAGTATTACGAGGAACTAGACAGGGTTGTCCTGTCCTCTTTGCCTTTTTCATCGAACCACTGGTGACCACACTACGGAAAGATGCTAAGGTCTGCCCCCTTATAGCGCAGATGGATACAATAAAGCTCTATGTGGACGATATAATGCTGTTCTTGGATACTAGGAAGATTAGGCAGGAAAGAGTGTTTGAGATTTTTCCTATCTTTCAGAGGCTTGGAGGTTACAGAATTAATACATTGAAAACCGAAGTCTTTTAATGTAATAGTAGGGCGGATATTTTGCTCCCAGACTTTTCCGGTTGCATGCCCAATCAACCAGAGTGCTATTTGGGTATTAGCTATACATGCAAAACTGAAGATTTGTTTGAGTTAAATTTCTCTCCATTGCTATTGAAAGCTAAAGTGCTGTTTGTGTAATGGAATAAGGGTGGCATTGATAAAAATTGTGATTTTACCTCTGTTTAGTTTTCTTTTTTCTGCAATACAGTGTGCTCTGAAGGCTGTCTTTTTTAAAGGTGTTGAATCTATGTTTTCATCTTCTATCTGGCAGACTAAAAGTGCCAGATTACCACTTAGAACTTTATATAGAGGTGTGGAGGAAGGTGGCCTAGCATTTCCCAATCTGCGGGAATATTATTTTGCACAATATATGTTTAGATTTCATACAAAATTTGAGTTGTCAGGAATTTATAAGAATGACCTAATGAACTTGATTATAAGGGAATATAACATAAGTGATGTTTTAAGGCTGACTAAATCCCACCAGAAAGTTCGTTATAAGAGCTTACATTGTTTAAAAAAATGGATTTCTATGGGTATTATTCAATCCCTTATATTTATGTGAAACATGATTGTGACTATGAGAGATCCTGAAAGATCCATTCATACCTAGACTACACTAGGGTAATGGGCCTACATTATGAAGTTAGAATCCTTTGCTCTCAAAAGTACAGGTGAGAAATAAATTAATCTGAATGAAATGTCTCAGTGCTAACAGGACACCTCCTTAGTGAAATAATTTAGGATTATATTTTACGGTGTGCTTCAACAGAATTGAAAATGTGAAAATACCTGTAATTCTGAAGCAAATAAGGTAAGACTTAAGGGAGCAGCTTGATCGGTTTGCCTTGTGGTTGGGGACAATAGTCATCCTAAGGAGGAACATGGCACTCCACAATGCTTTCCAAGTTCTCCAAGTTAGAATTTACACAATAGTGTTGAAGGGCCTCAAGGCAGATTTGATTAAGTCAGCCTGGCAGGGCAAAGGGCCAAGACTAGTACTCAATGGGAATATGGCACAGAGATGATCAGCTAAACAATGGGGCTCAAACTGAACAGGCCTTAGTGGTGAGAGCCCTGTGTGACATGACATGTATACACAAAAAGGCAAACTGCTGAATTATTTACCTTGTATTAGACACAAAGGATCACCTTGCACTGAAGAGGGGACTTCCTACTTACCCCTCTATGTCCAAATGACGCTGAATAACTTTACCCAGAATCCTCTGTGGTGAAAGAAAGGGCAGTGTTACCCAGTAGAAAAAGACTGATTGCAGGACTCTGGGATGCAGATTCATAATAGGTGTTCAAGTAGTTCAACACACGCAGGAGACAAGTTGGCAAGGACCAAAGCGTGGACTACCTTAGGTAGTACCAAATTAAACTGCTCTCTCCAAACCTCAGTTAATACAGCCACAACTCGATCTAAGACACCTTTTGAGATTTTTGTGACATTAGCCCAGGGCAGAATGTATTTGGTGTTGAAATTAAATAGCAAAAGATGGCAAAATGGGAAACAGAACTATGCAACACCGGAGTAATCTCTGGGGAGGACGTACCAAAACATAATTCATTCATGCAATACGGGGATAGGCCATAGGATTACGGTGAGAGAGTACACTAATCCCAAACTACACTACACTGTTTCAGAAGATTACTAAAAACTCAATTCTTCTGACTGTCCCAGCTCTAGACTGAGATACCAAATCCAGCAAAAACCACAGACTGAACCACTTCACTCTAGGTCCCATTGCATACCCACCTCCGTTAATGTAACTTATTTTTTTTGTTTCAAATCTATTTTTAAGCAGTTGTTCCATTGTTCACATATAAAGCGTATTATACCTTTGGTGCAGGAGCACTACATGAAAAACGTAAATAAATTAAAGTAACTGGGGACCTCATGTTGGTTGTGAGGTGAGGAGAGAGTGGAATTTCCACAAACAGTGGGGTCTTTGGAAAAATGTGCTGGTAGTTAAAAAAAAAAAAAGGGAGTGGCACATTTACCGGATTTCTAGAATTGACCAGATCTGGGCATAAAACCAAACTCTTTTAAGGCACAGGAGACAAACTGCTCCCTGCAGTCCCGAAAGCTTGTGACTGCTAAGAAGGTGGAGGGTTCCACTTTCGGGGTTAGAAATGAAGGGAGGGGCTGTCCCAGTGGAGGAATTTGAATTCTATGTCAGGACCGGAGGCTCCGATTATGCTTCTCATTTCTTTGCTTTTTATTTCAGCAGCCAATCAAAATACTTTATTCACAAAAAACTACAAATCCCATGAGCACTTCGTGCACACACAACAACCATAGAGTATATCATATAAAGGTCCCAACAGAGGTAACCACTTCCTCTTTCTTTGCTGCTCCGCAGCCAGTTAAGTGCCTCTTACTCTTATTACTTGTAAGCTTTTAGTGCGCAAGTTTTATCTGTGTTGGCTTCTTTGCGTTAAGTAACGCGTTGAAGGTATTGTCCTAAGGCTGTTATTGACTCTGCCATAGTGCTTATTCAGGTATTTCTTACTGTTTTAGCTTGTGCAGAACTGGTTAATCAGCGCAGCGGCGGCCGGCCGCTTTCCATCGCGCTCCTTGTGCTCCGTGATTTCGCTGGTAGCGCATGCGACTGGGAGCGCTTCGGCCTCCCCTGCCGGGCGCGCTCCGCGCCCGTTGCTGTTGCCTGTGGAGAGGGAGTCAGGGGGCGAGGACTGCGCGTCGCTCGCTCAGTCCTCTTTCTTTCTTTTGCTACGGGCGGCCGCAGCCGCGCATGCGCGGCGGCCATTTTGGGGCATATTTTTCACTGCATCGCGAAACGGAGATCGCACGGCGGGAAAAAGGCTGCCAATTTGAATTCAGCTTCGGCTTGAGTGCGAAAAGTGCCCGTTCTCAGCCCCCAACTGACGCCTGCTGTTGCACGCTCGCAGCGGGCCGCTAAACTTGCATAGGCCTTGCCTAGAGAGGTGTGTTGGCAAGCCCTCCCTCCACATCTGAAAGTAAGGTTTTGGTTGATACCGGCTTGCCTGAGGTTCACCTCTCCCCCGTGACTGTCCAGGCCCTGGACTTTGGTTAGAGGAGTACCCCTCCTTTGCATAGACTGTCAGTTACTGGCTTGCTGACTGTGCACCGATATGGCAGACTACATGTATGAAGAGGAGTACTGTTATGAGGCTGAGCCTGGGGGTTCCTTAGAACAAGACCTGGTGGACGCACTCGATGTGGGGGTCCAGAAATCAGTTAACACGGCTCTAGTCAGGGCTGTTGCTCCCTTGAAGAGGCATCTTAACAAATATGCGCTGCAGCAGGGTTAGGATTCCCGCTGCGCCTAATCCCCCTAAGTCTAGCGCTGCGCACAACGCTAACCCGCATAAGGCTGATTTTGCTAAGCTCGCGGATTCCTTGGCTAACGATCAGGATTCAGCCACTCAGGCCGGCCCCTTGGACTCTCCCGATGAGGAGTCTGGCGATACATCCCCAGACCAGGAATCTGATGACCAAGAAGCGGCCAAACCAGCCAAGAAAAAGAGGAAGGAACACCATCTAGAGGTCCCCTCTCAACCCAAGGTCCTAAATTTTGAACTGGCTGATATTATCCATCCCAATTCGACGGCATGGCTCCCGGCGCAAGAGGTGGCAGACTATGTGCAAGCGCACCTCCGTCGGCCCTATGACAAGGACGTCAGGGCTCGACTGCGGTCCGAATGTCCTCGACCGGATCTGGTGGCGAAGGTGGCTGATACCCCCGAGGTGGACCCCACCATGTTAACTTATTTAAAGAGTCATGGAAACGGGCCTTCCGTCCGGTTTTCAATAGGGCCGGACGAAATAGAGGGCGGTCGTTCGGCCGAGGACACCATGGCGCCCCAAGAGGCCAATATCAACAACAGCGGGGAGGATATCAGGACACCAACCCCTCCTTCTATCCCTCCAGACGCGCGCGGAATAGGTTCCGCAGGGGCAGATTCAACGGCAATCAGGCCAACCAGCACGACTCCGGGAATGCAGGTGAGACTGATTTTGCATTCAGAGGTTGTTTTGGGAGGACGCATTCAGTATTTTCTTCAGGTTTGGCAAACGATCTCACAAGATGCTTGGATCTTGGAGACCGTTCAGGGCTACAAGCTGGAGATGTACGGCACCCCCATTCAGGGTCCGGCACCCCCTCCGATATATTTTTCCCAACGCGATCAGAGTTTTATCACCGACGAGATCAATTCTCTGGTGCGGAAAGGAGCCGTTGCTCCAGCCCACCTCCATCCGCGGGGTTTTGTCAGCAACGTGTTTCTGGTTGAGAAAAAAGGGGGCGGGTCCAGGTTAGTCCTAAATTTGAAAGAGTTCAATGGCTGGATAGTAGATCGCCACTTCAAGATGGAGGGCATCCATCTTTTACGAGATCTGTTGCAGGAAGGGGATTGGATGGTGCGTCTGGATCTCAAAGACGCGTATCTATCCGTCCCTATTTACGCCCCTCATCGTCGATTCCTCCAATTTGTCTGGCAAGGCGTGTGCTAGGAGTACAAGGTCCTTCCCTTCGGGCTATCTTCGGCACCATGGTGCTTCACAAAGCTTCTCCGCCCGGTGGTGGAATCCTTGAGAACGCGCGTACGGCTGATCGTCTACTTAGACGACATCATTATCATGGCGAGTTGTCCTCGACTGGTAGTCACTCATCTGGAATGGTCCATATCTCTTCTTCAGAGCTTGGGCTTTGTGGTGAATCCTCAGAAATCCATCTGGTCTCCCATGCAATCAATAGAATTTCTGGGATTTGAGATCGATTCACGGAGCTGCCAGCTGTTGCTTCCATCACAGAAAATCAGAACCATCAAGAAGGAGTTGCGGGTTATATTGAACAAACAAGTTGTGTCGTTGAGGTCAGTGGCACGGATTGTGGGCCTATTGGCCTCCTCGATACAAGCCATTTTCCCAGGCCCTCTTCACTATCGGGCGCTCCAGCGTCTAAAAAGCCAACATCTCCGCAAAGGCCTCGGTTATGCAGAAAAGGTTCCTCTCTCCGAAGAGGCGAGGTGGGAGATGCTATGGTGGCTCGAGCACATGGAGTCATGGAACGGCAGAGCCATATTCGGGTCCAGTCCCGAGATTGTGATCGAATCTGACTCCAGCCGCTGGAGCTGGGGAGCGCGTTGCGGCTCGATATCTACTGGGGGTCGATGGTCACATCAGGAGCTCTCCTTGCACATCAACTGCTTGGAGCTGCTGGCAGGCTCTTTCGCGATCCGCAGTCTTTCACCCCAGAGGACAGATTGTTGCATCCTCTTACGAATGGACAATATTTCAGCGGTTCGCTATGTCAACAAGCTGGGAGGAACGAAATCCAGGATTCTGGCAGAAATAGCCAAAGATTTTTGGCATTATTGCCTACTTCACAGAATCTCAGTGGTGGCGGAGTATCTCCCAGGAAGAAACAACGAAGTGGCAGATTGGCACTCCCGCTACCTTCGGGACTTCAGCGACTGGAGGCTCCATCCTCGAGTCATTCGTGCTCTGAACCTCGTATGGGGTCCTTGTCATCTAGACCTTTTTGCCTCTCGCCTCAACTGGCAATTACCGGAGTTTTACAGTTGGCGCCCCGACCCGGAGGCGATAGCCTCGGACGCATTTCTTCAGAGTTGGCCACAGACTCTGAATTACTCGTTTCCGCCATTCATGATGATTCCCGGAGTCTTGGCCCAAACCAAGTTCATCCGTTTCATGTCTGGGTCGTGAAAGACTCTTTTGCCAGAAGAGAAGTTTCAGGCTAATGTTGAGACTAAGTTCGTTTTAAATATGCTGAGATCAAGCAAAGAAAGAGGAAGTGGTTACCTCTGTTGGGACCTTTTTATGATATACTCTATGGTTGTTGTGTGTGCACTAAGTGCTCATGGGATTTGTAGTTTTTTGTGAATAAAGTATTTTGATTGGCTGCTGAAATAAAAAGCAAAGAAATGAGAAGCATAATCCTCGCCTCCGTTGTCCTTAATAGAATTGAAAATTCTTGTCAACAAGCGGAGTTAGTGCTTATCACCCCGTTGTGGAGGGCTCAAGCCTGGTTCCCGACGGTTCTGGATCTGTCCTGTGCTGTACCCTTTCTTCTTCCACAGAGATGGAATCTGTTGTTAGATTCTCAGAAGGCTCCTGATCCATTGATAAGAGTCAGGACAGCTTCCTCTGGTGGCTTGGCGAGTTTCAGGGATCGCTGGGAGATCCCAGGACTTTCGAGCGACGCTCACAAGTTCATTAATGAGGCATGGTCGTCCAACACACAAACGATACTCATCTGCATGGAACAGATGGTGTAGCTGGTGTTCTCAACGAAACGCCGATCCCACTGCAACGACTGTCTCCATGGTAGTGAATTTCCTGGCCTCACTGGCGTCATCTGGTTTAACTTACAGAACGGTTAACAATTTTCGATCCGCCATTTCGGCAGGACACGTTCTAATAGACGGTAAATCTGTTGGAGAGCATCCTTTGGTATGCAAGTTACTTAAAGGTATTAGGA
Organism: Calotriton arnoldi; assembly: GCA_963921515.1. Lineage (NCBI taxonomy): Eukaryota > Metazoa > Chordata > Amphibia > Caudata > Salamandridae > Calotriton > Calotriton arnoldi. Next base: position 1,723,433 of record CAWUFW010002057.1, on the reverse strand, counting down.
TGGTGAAACCCCCGCATCCTAAATACTCAGTCCTTTGGGACGTTTCTGTGGTTTTACGGTTTTTAGAGTCTTGGCCTGCCAATAAATACCTGTCTCGAAAGCAACTTTCAGCGAAATTAGCCATGCTATTGTGTCTGGTTTCCTGCAAGAGAGTTTCAGACATTCGCGCCCTCGATCTCGCGGGACGTCGGTTTTCTCCTGAAGGAGTAACCTTTTTTATATCTAGACGGACCAAAGGTAATTCTACATCTGTATCTTATCCGGCGTTTCTGGATAACTCGAAGCTGTGTGTGGTTCAATGTTTGAAAGCGTACGAGGTAAGTACTGCTGAATTCAGATCTGATATGAATGGTCAATTGTTCATTGCTTTACAAAAGCCTTTTCGACCAGTGACCCCGGCCACCTTATCCAGGTGGGTGCGTTGGCTCATGGAAGAAGCAGGCATTGATGTCTCAAAATTTGGCGCCCATTCAGTTCGGGGTGCGATGGCATCTAAATCTTTCTCCATGGGAGTAAGTCTTGCTGATATAATGAATGTGGCTGATTGGTCAGCAGAATCTACGTTTAAGACATTTTATTATAAACCTATTTTGGATGTGGCGTCAATAGTGGTGGCTCAGCTTTGAACAAGCATAATCGGAGCCTCCGGTCCTGACATAGAATTAAAAATTTGCGAACATACGTGACAAGAATTTTCAATTCCATTAAGGACAACGGAGGCGAGGATTATCCCACCCAGAGTTATGGTACTGTTGTCATGCATTACTGTTGATAATTTCATGCATGTGAGAGTTCTTATACTGTATAAGATTTATTTCCCCCCCTCGTGTTTGACTGGCATGATTACGATCTCCATGGGTTTTTTCCAATATTACGAACATTTTTCTCTGTTTCAGGTACAGATGGCAAATGAAAGATACAATGCTTCTACGTTGGTTGTGTTCAAGGGTTGATCCCTCTGGATCCATGTTGCGGTTGCCCGTCGAATGCTGGAAGTTCAAGGAATCGTTTCACGTTCTGAGGATTCAAAGGTCATCCGTTTCATGTCTGGGTCGTGAAAGACTCTTTTGCCAGAAGAGAAGTTTCAGGCTAATGTTGAGACTAAGTTAGTTTTAAATATGCTGAGATCAAGCAAAGAAAGAGGAAGTGGTTACCTCTGTTGGGACCTTTATATGATATACTCTATGGTTGTTGTGTGTGCACTAAGTGCTCATGGGATTTGTAGTTTTTTGTGAAGTATTTTGATTGGCTGCTGAAATAAAAAGCAAAGAAATGAGAAGCATAATCCTCGCCTCCGTTGTCCTTAATAGAATTGAAAATTCTTGTCACGTATGTTCGCAAATTTTTAATTGCTATGCATGTCAAAGAAGCAGCCCAAGGAGTATAGAAGCCACAGGCCACTCTCCATGGAGGTAGAGGCTGGCCCTGGAGCGAAGTGAGCACTAAGCCTCCCAGTTCCAGCTCCAAAGGTGCTTGGCGCTCTACATTTAAATAAGCAGGTCTGCAGGTAGCGGAGAAGACTATGAATTCTCTGAATGGCGAGAGGGGTTGACTAAGAAGCCAAGCACAACCAGTTATACATAGTAAATAAACAAAAAATACTCTTCATCATCTAAGACTGCTACGTCATCACATTCGAGTAGCAGCAATTTTAGAACAGGGACATAACCTTTTTCATTCAACGAGAGTTCTGAATGACCATGAAAGGTATTTTTTCCACTGTGACTTGGTATGATGGGACTTTAAAGTTGCAGCTTCAAACACTAAAAATATTTTTGTTCTTCCAAAAACACATCATACAACGAGCACCCAAAGCAGTACGCCAACAACGTTTTACAAAACAGCTCTTTAACAACAACAAAGTAAGGTACTTTTTACACTATCAGCAATTTAACCTATAAATAACTACAGGAAATGTACATGTCCCTTTTGTGCTGTGGGTAATCCAAAACACGAAGGGCACAGCCCATCGAGCCTATTCCTGAAGGTGGCTCACTCAGGCAAGCCAATGTCTGAAGACGCCTGCCTAGAGGCTTCCTTCATTATCATGTGTGTTTTGGAAGTGTTGTGTGCTTTTCTGACATGAGGTCTTCCAAAAATTAAAGCGGTGTGTAGCCACATATAAAAAGGCATGTGGATGGCCTGCATCGAACAGAATTCGTCCAGACCCTGCCTATTACATACTCCACGGACCCTGAAGACACAGGGAGAAGCATGCACACCGATACGCTTTAAGTGTGCAGAGTGAGGGGAACAAAATCTATATTGGCAGGGCTGCATAAAGGGGAACAAAGCGCCAGTGGTATGCACATTATTTTAAATAAACTAAGTATCGGAAAAGCCAAAATAAATCACTTTTTTCTAAACTGCAACTCAATTAATATTCAATTGCCTGAAATCCTTCAATCATGAGCATAGTAAATTGTTTCATGGAGATAATTTTTTTTATTTTATCTTTTGCAGTTTTATATAGTGGGAACTGGAGTAGAGAGCTTTACATGAGCATCAGTTAACATTACACAAGATCACATACATTTTTTAGGCACGGGGGGGATTAAATGATTTGCCCTGAATCACATGATGTTGGGCCAACGCTGAGACTCGAACCTGGTTCCCCAGTTCCAAGGTCGGCAGTTCTGGCCTCTCCCCAGAATACCACAGCTTTGCAATTTCCCTAAACACATTTCTTGGTATCAACAACCTAAGTAGGATGAAAGGTTTTCTTTGGCCTGCAAGGATTTTAACTCAGGACATTCACATCACACCAGATATCAGCAGCGATCAATTAATTCTAAGGGGTCGCTCTAATAAATTAGTGCAAATTGTTCTCGAGTTCACTTTTCTAAGAGGAGTGATCCTCCTTAAAAAATATTCATGCCATTTCAAGGTAAAAAGAACTGCGGGCTTCAATAATAAAATATTTTCCAAAGTGGTGTTTTTCTTTTTGAATACACAATTAAAGTGGTGTGGTACGTTTTAGTGGGCTCCAAGCTCCTTCTATACAAGCTGTGCGTGCCTTTGATCCATATTTGATCACAGATGATAGTTGCTTTCTGAAAAGTGCAAATTAAATAATCTGCAGCTTGACATTTTCTTTTTTAGGTTTTATACTATTCTCTCTAAATGTATTCTGGCAAAATGAAAGGACCAAGCACCATGGAAACATTTTGGCAACTGGAAGCTGAGCGGGCTTACTCCAGACTCGCAAAATGCGTTCTTGGGCAGACTTTAGATCCAATTCATAAACCTTTCTTTCTCCGAGTCTTACATCAGCAAATCTAGGAGTAAGCATAGTTGCTGCTACACCGAGGCCACTGCAGGCAGCTCTGCCTTACACCATAATTAACCACATGAGGGCGACAAACTTCGATAAATGGATTTGAAAAGTCTTTGCAGGTAGTGGAAAGGTGGACACCTGCACAGTAATCTGAAATTATGCCTAGGCCTTCGAAATTCCTTTCACTGAGACTGGGGGCAAGTCACACACAACTTAAGGGAGGAGTAAGATGCAACAAGAAATTGAAAATGCTCAATGTAATAGGCCTTTTGAAGGGAAGACATGCTGTAAAACAGAACTATACTTTAATTACACTATCTACTGCAATTGGGTTGTGAAGAGAATGCAAAGCCAATAGGTCTCACCTATGTGAAACCTATTGACTTTGTGAATGATTTGTAGCCAACAACAAAGAACACGGGACGGCCGGGTTAAGCAAGAATTACCACAGGATGGGGGTGCAAGCAATCAAACGTGTGGGGGACAAACAACAAACAGCACAAAATGCAGGGGGGAGGGGCAAGCAACAAACCCTGTGGGACTGAGAGGCAAGAAAAACAAAATGAGGGGAGGGGGATCAAGCAACAACGGATTAAGCCAACAACAGGAAGCATCAAAGACGAGAAGCATCGACGAATGGGCAAGAACAGAAAAAAGTAACTCAATACATGCTTGAGCAGCGGAAGGACACCAATAAAGACATTCATTTGTACTTAGTCCATGCTCCATCAAAGTGACGGACATATGAAGAGGAATGAACGCCTGCAGGAGCTGACCAATGAGGATCAAGGAAATGAGTGATAAGAAGCCAATGTACAGGCTAAAAGCCACTTTTTTTTTCTTTAAAGGAACAATATACTGCCGCCAAGGGACAGCGCACGCACGGTCTGCAGGCGAGACCTAAAAAATTTGATTACATAGCAATAACATTCACCATAGCAAAAAAAACAAGTGTCTTTCACTTACAGCAAAGAGCACTGCAACAATCAAACACATTCTATAGCAATCTATTTTGTGAAAGCATGAGTTGGCATGAGAAGAATGTGGCTTATCTGCCCTCTCTCCAACCTACCCTTCTTTATATTATAAGGCAATACTTTGCCCATAGTGGCGCATTTGCAACTGCATGCAGAAAAAAAGTAAAAATGTCTCTCAAGAACCAGGCAAAACATTATTTACATAGAAATACTGAAAGTGCACTTTAGACGGACAATTACACACAATGGCCCTGATTATGAGTTAATCAAAGGAGCAGGTGCTATTTATTCCACCCAATAAATTCTGACTCCCTAGGGTTCGGAAGATAATCTGGAGCAGTAAAAAGAAAAAACCAGGTTAAGGTAAATACCGGACTGTTTTCACCTGCTAAATTCTGTTGGGTTTAACCCACGAAAATGTCATGAAGGGTGAGTTATTTAATGCACCTGGTAATTACAGAATGCATTAAATAGCACACAACTTGGAATTTCGACCCCTGCGCAAAGAACACTGACCAACTCATAATCTGGGTCAGCTGCCACAAGCAATGTACTGTAGTCTGTTGGTAAAGAAAATGTATAATGTTCACATGAACGGAACACTGCTCCACTTCAGCTGGCTGAAGTTACTGTACCACCTCTCTCACATACAACTCCTATCCTACATGCAACTCCGTATTTGAGCTCTGCAAGAATGGTGCAATGAACTAGTAGTATTAACTTGATGCTGTTCATCTCAAGGTACCAACAGGTGATGCGTGTCTACCTTTAGGAGCATGAGACTGAAATGGGGCACAAATCCTTGCTCAAAAGTTTGACCTCTTGCAGCTTAGGAGTACATGAAAACAATGTATGGTTTAGTTCAAGGTGCCACGCTTGATCCCCCTTTCATTTCTGTGCTTATTCATGAGGTATATTTGTGCAACAGCACCCCCAACTTAAAAAAAAGGTGTATGGCTACTGCTCATGTCACCAACTCTCATTCTTGCCTATTTGGCATGATGAATATTGCTGACTGGATGAAGGACAACTGCCTAAAACTCAACACGGACAAGACAGAAGTACTCATCTTTGGGACCAACACCTCGCCATGGAAAGACGCATGGTGGCCCGCAGAACTTGGCCCGCCCCAACAGAGAATGCCCACAACCTCGGCATCATCTTGGACAGCAAGCTATCTATGAAGGAACAAACCAACACAGTCTCATCCGCCTGCTTCCACACCCTTCGCAGGCTCCACAAGATCTTCAGGTAGCTTCCAGTCAACACCAGAAGGACCGTCACGCAGGCCCTCATCACCAGCAGACTGGATTGCAGATACACACTCTAATTTGGAATCACAGCACACCTCCTGAATAGACTCCAGACAATATAAAACTCAGCAGCTAGACTCATCCTCGACCACCCTAGAAGGACCCATTTCACACAGCATCTCAAGAAACTACACTGGCTCCCAATCCAGAAGAGATGCCAGTTCAATACGCTGACCCACACTTAAAAGGCCCTGAACAATGAGGGACCAGCATATATCAACAAATGCCTCACCTTCCACAAACCCATTAGACGCCTTCGATCTGGTTTCCTCTCCCCCACCGACACCCCACGGATCTGCTGAACAAACAGAGGACGACGCTCCTTCTCGCACCTGGCAGCCAAGGCATGGAAAAACCTTCCTCTGCACCTCAGGACCGCACAGTCACTCTAACAATTCAGGAGAGAACTCAAGATCTGGATGTTTGAATGAACAACCCACTTCGCAGCAGGCAACATCTCCAGCGTCTTGAGACTCTCACGGGTGATTTACTGCGCTTTACAAATGTTTGATTGAGTGATTGATTGGCATCATGGCTTCTATGCCTTGCACATGTGCAATGTAGATTACTAGGTTTTGTCAGATTACCCCCTGCCCCCTTTTTAGGTCTCGGCTAGACAGCGCATGTTGTTTACACACAGTGGGCTTACAGCCCGCCCATAGCTTATCATTGGTTTACTTCAACGTCATTCTTATTTCCTTTGTTCTGGTTTGTCAAGGCAGGCCTGTGTCATGTCCTCTTATTGTGTTTGGCCCTCCCCTAGAGCATGGACCAAGTACTTGTGTCCTTCCATTGTTCCCTTTTTTGGAGCTACTTTTTTGGGTGGGTTTCAGCACTCTATATGAATGCTTGTGTTTTCCCCTCTGCCCCAGTCAATTACTTCCAAACCGCCAACCGCCGAATCCCTGTTTCATTAACTTGCCCCCACCCACGTATCTGTGAACACTACAGTTTCTGGCATTTTTTTCTTTTTAATATAGCGCAAACTTGACCAGATAACTGAAACCAAGAATGGACTTGTCACCTCCGGGCCCTCTCCACACAAGCTCCTCCTCCGCCTTAAGAAATCTTTCCTGCATGTCTGTTTTTAGCCTCACTCCCTCATCTCAGCACTTTTACTGCATTTTTTTGTAAGAACAGTAAGAACAGCACAGTAAAATTGCTTTAAGCTTCTGTTCCAGCGCAATATTAGCCAACAACATTCATACACCATATACTCACTTGGGCCCATACATTCACACTACACTAATACTTACGCTGGGTGTCAGATGTACTCTTTTATCAAAGTCCCTGCTACCAATTACCTTCTGATTGAAGAGTAATAACTTACCAATGGATCCTTTGCTAATTGGGAAGTTTAAAATGAGTGACATTCATTATAGTACATAATCCTGAAATAACCACTTAGTCAGGAAGTTTTAAAATGTTTATCTAAAGTTTTAGCAGAGTAAAATACAGAAAACACGGTACTTGATTGAAATACCCAAGAAAAAGCATAGAAATGATTTTGCTAATAAATGATGGTGTTTAAGGAAGAGGAGAAGATAGAGACAGCAGCGCAACTAAAGGTTGCAGTATAGTTACCTAAATGCGAGAACCAAGCCCCATGGCCAAGGAGTTGGAAAAGATAGGACCCAGGAAGGATGAAGAGCAAAGACTTCTTCCAGGATCAGGACAGGACCGGTGACCTCTCTACGACGACGCCTGCGCCGTTCCCCTCTCTGATACTAGACTTCTCTCGATTCTCCCGTGCCTTCCTTCTAATGGACTCCACCACCCCCTCCTCAGGACCTCTTCTGGACAGGGATTCAGTCAGCAACCGATCAGCATGTCAATCTGGAGCTAAGAGCTCTCTCGCAGCATGGACGCCTGTTCTTCGTGAAAGCCTGCTCTGACTAATTTACTAATGCTATATTCTATTATACCCTTCTACGCCCATGTACCTCCCCTTAATGTTGCTAACATTATGGGACCACTACTTCTGATTGGACAGGGACAGGGGGTGGATTCTCGCACCATATCAATTTTGGCCTAAATTGTGAAGCCTATTGTTTTTAGCTTCCCGCCCCTTCAAATTAATACATTCACTTTATTTCCCACGACAAATGTTATACATTTTACAGGAGAAAAGTAACAATTTGTCCGCCGGAAACATTGAGTACATCATCTTCGGCCAATAGGTCGTGGCCTTGGGAGACGTCCAAGTTGACTTCACTTGGCAGGCATACAGGACACATGCGCAGAACCCTCTGTCTCTCGAGTTTCAAGACACCAACCCAGGCCCAAGTTTACGAATTACTAAAAGTGTAAGAAGAAAATATTAAAATCACAAATAAAAAGTTTCACTGTATACCCACTTTCCCTACTCTATTCCCATTTAATCATAATACTATCCTGCATTAGTAGCGTTAAGAAAACGACAATTTAATAATGACATGAGAGCAAGCTTAAGCATGTGAAAACATTTAGCGGCCATTTTAATGCACACTGCGCAGAAGCAGAAGTTTCCCACCAAGCAAAGAAAGACGTCACACCATGTGATCAGGTTGCGACATGCGCAATGAAGTTCCCGCGCTTTAGCGGCCATCTTGGTTTATAGACAAGCGTTATTCATTAGTAAACCACATAGGCAAGCGTCTATCCCTTTTGTGTTTGTGAATGCAAAGATTAGTATTGACAGTACAAGTTTAATAAATTAATACTATGAGGAGGATTGCATACAAGCAAGTTTCATTTTTGAAACCTTGCTCCATCACTTCAATGTTCACACAGGTGGTAATGCTGCAAAAAAAGTAAACAAGTCAGCAATCGTCTCAAAGGTTTGTGTTTATACGGAAAGTACATTGTTTGTAAGTGTACTGCCCCAACTAACTTTGAAGTTCAAAACACACTGAGGCTTCAAGAATTATGCACACGCTGCTTTCTCCTTTTTAGGTCTCGGGCCTAGCGTTGCAGTGCGCAGCCCTGCTCGCGCAGCCCGAGACCTCTTGTATGGGCTTTTGGAAGCTGACCACACGCTCGTGCAGTTTTTTTTCTCCGGCTGCCATTGGCTGTAGCGTTTTAAAAATAAAAAATAAAATAAAAAATGCACGCAATTGGGCAAAGGTGGGCGCATGTCCCGCCTTTGCTCCGCCCATTCCCATCGGTGGCTAGCACGCGCAGCAGCGCGCGTTCGCCTCTCTTTCGCGCTCCCTTTCCCCCCGCTCCTCTGTGGTGCGCGCGCACCACTGGTTTCGATTCCCGCCCCCGCTCCTCTGAGGTGCGCGCGCACCACTGGTTTTTTTTTCGTTCCTGCGTCACATTCCACTTTGTGGCTTATTTACACCTGCACACACCACGTATTCAGTCCTCACTTGACTTTCCCGCCTTTACGTGTGGTATGAGGCATTCGATTCTATTAAGCGCCAGAGCAGACAACGCTCTGCGAACTTCAACTCACCTCCACCCCCCGGAAAGCAAGAGCAAAACAAACCTCCAAATCCCTGGAGCAGTAATCGCTGCAATGCACAGGTGGACTGTGTAAACAACGCCATTTCCACGTCTGACCTCAAGCCTGTCAACAAGGTTCATTCAATACCAGGTTCTGTGTTGACTGAAAAGGCACTAACTTGTAAACTCCTCTCCGAGGATTGTTTTTATGTTGCTCGGGAAAAGAAGTCTGTGTAAAATTCAAAAGGAAACTTAAAACAACGACATGGTTTTACAGTTCGAAACAGACCACAAACTGGATACTCCTAAAATAAACGGTTTGTTTTCAGTACTGCACAGTCTTGCCCTAATATTTATTATCTCTTCGTCCTTTCCCTTACATCATGAACCACTTGGAATAACATCAATATATTTGACATTCCAGTAAAGCCTATAATACAATTAATGCGCATCCATCGCAGAAGACAGCCTTGGAATGCGTTTTTAAACACTTGTTTGCAAAAAAATATGCATACTTTTAACACTTTTTAATAATTGACAAGAAAAGCGAGTTCCAGGGGCATGCTTCCAACATAAGCAGCACGCGATCCATGCAGCGCGGGATGACGAACGCCACAATAGTCAAGGTTGTGTGTCACTCAGGGGTGCAACACAGGCCCCTGCAGCGCGGGGGTTCAACCTTCCAGGGACCCCCACCCCTAACCCTTCAAGGGAGGCCCTATGCAGCCGAAGACCAATCAATATCTGTCAGATATGGGAGACTTGGGGGCAGTCATCACATTCTGGGTGGGGGGAGGGGGGGCATCAAATCCAAATGAGCATTTCTGACACCGTCAGCTCTCCGCATCCACCTCGACGGGCTCACGTGAGCATTGCGCCTAATCATTGGCTGCATCACATGCTCCAGGGTGCAGTCAGGACAGGAGTCTAAATGCGCATCTCGATCAATAGAACAAAATGGCCTCGGGCGGTGCCAGCAAGCATTACCTCACCCTTCCAGATTCCAGGAGACTCGTAAAAAATATTTCTCGTAAGTAAAGGACCCGGCTTGCGGCTTCCTTCTCCCGAGCAAATACAGTCTGACCTCGGAGAAATCAGGGGCCACCCGAATTTCTCAGAGAAAGAAATCACATTTATTTTTTCCGGTTTAAAGCCTGAATTGCAGGAGTGCCTTTGAAGCGCAGCATTGGACAACACTATTTCTAGAAGACACAGATTCGTTAGAAAAGATGCAAACAGTGTGTCTAGCAGTTAAACTGTCTGACACTTCCATTATAGTGTTACTGTTGTGAAACAAAAGCAATGAGGTTTTAGAGACGGTGCACGCATTTTAGACAGGTGCTCCTAAGGAAGCGTGAACTCCCATTACTTAACAAGCATTGGCATAGCCAATAGGTCTCGCCTTTGGGACCTTATAAGTGTTTAGCCATGCAACACTTGATGTTGTTGCACCAAGGATATTGTGCTGGATAACTAAACACTTATAAGGTCCCAAAGGCAAGACCTATTGGCTATGCCAATGCTTGTTTACTTTGATTCTCTCAAGAAGGCATTCAGATGTGTCACACATTTGCCATAAATTCAGAATGTTAGCACTCTAGTTGCTCATTAAATCACTGTAGTAAAGCAACCCAATAGCGTGCAATAAGCGTGAACAGTGCAGATTGCAGGTGGTAGCGTTCATTGAAGAGGTGATGTAGGGAGCAGCGTGAGAACAGTTCTGCTATCAATGGGTGTGGCTGGGGATTTCTGGTCTTTTCCTTCTTGCTTTTCTTCATCTCCAGTTTCTCAGTGCTGTCTAGTTTTTGATCACCTTATGGATGATGCACCTGGCAATAAAGAAGATGATGCTGGCTGGAAGAGGGGGCATTGCAGTTCCTTCTGTGTAGGGGTGATGTATTTCTACTTTTTAATCTCCCTGATGAGAAGAGCCACACCATATAGGCTGGTTTTCAGATTAGTCAGTGTTGTGTCAGGGAGGCTGTTGAGCAGAGTGTTGCCTCCGTCCAGGGGGGTGAGGATCTGGGCTTGCACTGCTGTTATGAAGTCAGATTCCAGTAGGAAGGGTTTTATTTTTCTCAAGAGGAGACAGCTGGAACCATGCTGTGGTGGTTCCCTTGATGTTGTATTCTTTGAAAGAGAGGTGTGTGTCGAGGGAAACAGTACTTGGAATAATTTATTACCGGTATCACCTACACATGTAGGAATCTTCTCACTTAGGAGTGAGGCAGGCTCCTAACATGTTTAAGGTCGGACCCAAATTACGGCATGCATATAAAGACGCAAATGACCAACACCTGATATAAGGAAGGAGCTTTGATAAAAATTAGCTGATTCCTGCCCTAAAGTAACTGAGCCCAGTAAACAGCCACGGTTTGAACTACCTCTGGAAGGCCTGTGGATTTCCTGCCATCTTACTCTTAAGGGGTGGGAGCATCCTCAATGCGGGGCCAACAGCAAAAAGAAAGACCCCGTGTATATGCCCTTTCAAGCACGAGAGTTATCGGCTTGTCAAGGTGGCATTGGTTGTAGAAATTTGTCAAATTTACAAATGACACACCGGTGTCAGTGGGCCTTATGTTCTTTTAAGAGAAGAAGCCACAAGGTCTCAAAGACAATGAAATAAAATAAGTCATTGTGGTGTTTTGAACGTACCAATGCCACTACAAACATGAAACTTAGCTTCTGGAAACTAATGAAGGTAACTTCAGTCGCCCTGAAACCTTCGACTAGACTTATTTTGAAGTAGAAATGCCGGGCTAATCCTACAGTTGATTACAAGATAATCGGTTTAATTTTTCATGCAGGAGTGCTTTTGCCTACAACTGGTGTAACCTGAGAAAAGGAAGACGAAGCCGACTAAACAGCTTTCACAAGCTCACCTCTGATCGGCTGTCACCGAGCTCTCCTTGAGGGTTTGCAAGACACAATAATTGTCTCTGTGCTATAATTTAGGAAATTAAACAGCAACGGAGTTTTGGTTGGGAGCATGTGGTGACTGTTGCCATGTTTCCACCGTGCCCTTGTTTATCCTCCTACCACGTTTGCCCAGGAGTTTCGTTGGCTTTGCAATTTAAGGACATCCCTGCCTTTCTTGCTCCCCGGTAGTAGGGAGGGGAGCACGCTGGTCTGGTCGCGTGGCCCTGCTATGGACCCCCTTGTTATTCTTCGAGAGCAGCGCTGCTGATTGCCTCAGCAGACGGTCGGGTAATTATCTGCAGGTGGCGGTTGCCTGAAGAGGCTGCAAGCTGAGATGGAATTAGCCGCCAGCACCATTCGTAAACTACGGCAGGTCAGGGCGAGGAGCAGGCTGTACTCGCTCACATCACAGCCACATTATCCTATTAGTGCGCGCTCCGTGTCCAGTCAAATCCCCGTCTGCAACATGATGGAGGCCCCCCCTTCGCAGCCGCCCGGTAAGTTTATCCTTCCACATTATTCACATCTTTTCCTCTTTGGCGACTGGTTAGTGAAAGAAGCAACAGGGTTTTTTTTTTTTTTTTTACTTAATTGGGGGCGCGGTGTGTAGGAGCTTGGTACTTTACCTGCAATAATCCGGGTCCTGGGAGATGCGCCAAGCGCAAAAATACACTTGTGTAATAACTCCTGTTGGATTATTGTGGGGGCACCTTCCTGTCTGGTAGTGTGTACACCACCCACGCACACACAGACGTGCACGGGTGCCACTGCACATTGGGCTTGCCCCCTTCGAATACGGATTTTTAAAATAAATTTCTCGTAAAAGAAAGGCAAGATCACAGTACACGTATATTACACGCCTAACAGGCAAATTCACGAACTTAATATTTTTATGTAATAGCTTGAGAATTATCTGCCTGCATTTATAAGAGAGAACACACTAATAGTTTGTAATACGCTTCCACGGAGATGCACCATGACAAGTTAAATACAGCATGTAAGGGTTCTGGCCGAATGTATCTTCAAGGAGTGATGTGATGTTGTATGCTGCCGCTCATAGATACGAATTATAATGAAAAAGGAGATGACCGGACAGCGAGTTGCGCATGGTGATGGCATACACGTTTACCCTCTGAATATTTGCTAGAAGCCGTGTATGTTTTTTACGCTATTTTTGACTATCCGACTACTCTAATACGACTGCTAAATATATATACACCCCACACGCACGCACACACACATATATTTGTTTATTGACGTTGTGGATTCAACAGCTTTTACGTCATTGTTTATCTTTGCTGAAGTCTGTTAGGTAGATTTACATTTCTTGCTGCGTGTTATAAGTATGTTCTTATTTCATCATAAACCGGAAAGTGATGGATACTATTGTAAAGGGAGTCCTCATCAATGAGAAGATTGGTCCTCGTGATGCGCTGGTTGAAATGGAACCCCTGGGTGATTTACTGCTTTAAGTGGCAGTGTAGAAACATTTCAGACCTCAACAGCAGGGTCTGGTAAGTGTCACCTCGTGAGCACACATACCACGAGCCATGAAGAAATCACAACATGGCCATACCAAACCCGATCAAACCTCAGCTTGAACAGACCCAGCATAAGTAAAACATAACGTGAGCAACGGCGGCATGAACTCACTCCTGCACGAACAACAAGCATTGGCCGCGCGGCTCACTGAGAACATCAAAGCGGCCGAAAGGGGAGAAAGGAGGGGTGAGTGCAAGCCGAGGTGACAAGAAGGGCTGGGCGAGAAGGGAGGGGGAGAAGGGAGGAGGGAGTGCGAGCAGCAGCTGTGCACGTGCACGGCTACAAGGCAAAAGTGAAAGCAGGCTGGCAAATGGTGTGCGATGTGGGCGCACCATGACGAGAGAGGAAAGCCTCTGCTCGTCATTGTGCGCGTACTCGCACGCTCTAGGCAAGCCAAAAAAGATGTGGTCGCATTTCTGAAAGCCCACTGACTAAATGTCTCGCCCAGACCAGCGCAAGCGCTGGCTCAGGGCGAGACCTAAAAACATGTGACTGTGGTACAGCACAATACAATGCATTTTCTGTGGATTACGTGGCAGTTGTACACGCTGTTGTATTCAAGGTAGTCACCAATGGTATACGGACCAGTTTTTGAAATATTACATATATGACTGGCTTATATCGGGGTGGTATGGGAGTAGTTTAATGGCAAAAAATTGTAGATTTGTTGGGCCTATAAACATTTGCTAGATGTGTGGATATTGGAATCTGCGTTCTTTTATTGGAATAGGTCTCGCATTTGCAAGAGTTTAAGCTATTGCCATCGTAAATAACAATGCCTTTTATTTATGTTTTTAAAATCAACACATAAATAAAAGGCAATGTCATTTACAATGGCAATAGCTCAAACTTGCGTAAATCCGAGACCTATTGCATTGCAAATGCTTGTTTAATAATGACACAAGCTGCTGCAAGCAGCTCTGGTAGAACTCTTTGTCATGTGGGACTATTGTAATGTGTGCAAAGCAACTCCTAGGCAATAGATCAGAAAACTGTAAAACAATATTTACACATCTGTGTCAAAGAATTATCTTCGAAGCATCTCAAGCCTTGGCGAAATGAGGCTTCCCATCTCTTTCTTCTGCCTCTAAGATAAGGTGTTGCCAAGGATCCGCTTTCAATTGCAGAGCCCAGTTTATAGAGATAACCATCATTAACAGGCTGCTGGGAACAAACAGGCTGTACTGGAGGTTAAATCCATAGCAAATGGCTGTACGTGGTAACATGGCTTTCATACCAAATGCAAGGAATGCTGCTTTACTAGAGAAAGGAAAGGGCAAGAAGGACGATGGACATAAATCAAAAATATATCTGAGTACAGTGTTAAATATATATACTGCTTAACGTGTGAATATATAAATAAGTACATACAGAAATAAAATAATAATTTGAGGGGCACATTTTTTTTCTTCTTCTCAGAAGGCCATTGCTGCCCCTGCAGAATTCTGGGGTACTGGATACCAAGAATGCCTACTTTTAATCTCATTTTATACCTTTCTTCCACCTGCACATTTCCTACCCTTTTATCTTACTCTCTAGGTTCTTTTTCATCGCAGCTTTCTCATTTAGTCACGGTTTTTCTATCTTTCTCCTTTTTTCCTATTCCGGCTTTCTCGCTCCTGCTCTGGGTCAATGTCTGATGATGAAGAATAAGCCCCAGTCCTCAACAAACATTGGCAAAGCCAATAGGCCTTACTTATGAGAGCTACTGGCTTTGGCAATGTTTTGTAGCTATGCTGTACAGCAGCGCAGATGCTTTGCAATGTGGCTAAAACAGATCTAAAAAGTGCAAGCGAGGGCAATTAGCTTTGACAATATCGGTTAGCATGGCTGCTGTTCAACATGGCTGAAAGTCAGGCAAAGAAGCGCTATGACGCTGCTGTACAACATGGCTGAAAGACAATAAAAAAAGCCAATAGCTCTCGCATTACCGAGACCTATTAGCTTTGCCAGTGCTTGTTTGGTGCATACACACACATACATATTCTCTCTCTCTCTCTCTCTCTCTCTCTCTCTATCTGACTGTATAGCTATGTAAAGGTTTTAGCCCAACAATAATTATAATGTACATGCCCGTCACTCACACAACCTCCTCAATCATACTGATAGGCCCTCAGCCCCAGACAAGAGCACCACAGTTGTCACTCAGGCACAACACAAAAACGTTTCACAATTTAATGTTGCAATTTAGAAAAAAATTATTAAGAAAAAAGTGCAAAGACTAAATATAACAAATAAAAAAACTTGTGGTCATCCCAGAGTGAAGAACCATGAAAGAAATTCATAGATCTCACAAGGCTACTGCAGCTCTAAATAAAGTACAGATTTAAAAATCGACAAGGTCAATGCAGGGGTGTAAGTGGCATCAATCATACACATTTTCAGTGACCCCCAGCGACGCAGTTCTGATATTAAACAATCGCCAGCCCCTTTGTCGGTCCTATGCTTAGACTCAATACGATATTCGACCACCAACCCCTCTCCAGAACTAAATTATTGCTCTTATTGTTCCAGTATCTTTAACACACCAGGATTCTATCACCTTTCTGCTCTCTCGAACATTCAACCGTCATGTGCGTTTTTCAATTCGTTTATTTATGCATGCCATTTTTTACTACACACTTTAAAAGAAAACCAGAACAGTTTTCTTACAGGCGTCAAAAAATCATTATTTGGAAATATGTATTCTACAAACATAACATTCGTATAAAATCATATTGCTCAAAAACGGTTATCACGCAACACTTTTGACTTCAAATCACAAATGACATGAATACACAATCGCCTTACCTTGAAAATACCAACCCAATCTTTTTGGTTTGGTTGGATATTAGGAGTCAAAGTGTAGTGGCATTCAAGCTGAGTGTGAGGAAGATAACTTTTTGCAACGTTCTGAAAAATCACATGTGCGAAATTGGAGGTCTGCATTGCGTCATCTGGAGATGGAATTTCTTGCAACTCTGCCATAACAGATCTGTAATTGAAAAAAAGATATACATCTGTAATTCAGATACAACTGCATAGCAAGTCATGCACAAATACAGCAAGCACGGCACTTGTACATAATTATCTTCGTATATGTATATATACACAGACACATTTATTTCTTTATTTCGGATACTACTGCATAGCAAGTCGTCAACTCATGCACAAAGACAGATACACCTGTGCATATGTCAAAGCACACTCCTAACAACCAGAGAAATACCCAAGCAATTTGGTACAGATCTCTAGTCTCATACACCAAAACCTCACAACTCAAAGCAGTCCTACTGACTGCACACCTTTAAAAAGACAAATCAACATAATAGCTGCCAAATGGTGGGCCTTGAGGAGGTCGGAACAGCTGAAGGGGATTAGGGAGTGGCTTTCCCTCTGAAGAGATTTCTAGATGGATAAAACACTTCTAGGCACAAGTGTCCAAGTAGAGAAGCCCAGGTTATGAGCTACTGGAGCAAGCACAGAGTACTGTCCAAGAGTAACAAGACAACATTCAGAAGTCCAGATATCTTCTCATCTCCATCAAGTGTTAACCCAGAACACTAACATTTTTATTTTGTTACCATTCAATTCTTAACATCTTCAAAAACAACTAGCCACAACTTCACGTGAGCGGAAAGGAGATGAAGTGACCTCTAAATCTAATTTCAACCCAAGGAGAATTCCTCATCAACACGTGCAAACATCTGAAAATAAATGTGGCAATCTGGCAGCATGCAGGTAAATGTTCAAATGAAGTGAATGACAAAGGTAAGCCTTGAGAGACCCCGCTGTGACTCGACTTTCTTTAAATCTTTCCAATGCTGAATCGGGCTTCTCACCAAACGTGAGAGACTCAGAAAAGAGTAGGTCCATTAAAAAGGCTTGAACATCACCAATGAAGCCCGTGGATCTTATCCAAGCACCCTGCTGAAGCATCACTTTACGGCCAACTGATTTGCCTAAGCAGTCAGTAGTGGCCAGAGCAGATGATGTACTTTGTGGTGTCCTGACTTTACTGAATAGTTTGCGCTAAATTGTCCAGAAATTCTTCAAGGACTGCAGGCACGGTCTCGCCAATCATGTTACATAAAGGTTGGTTATAGCAAGACCACACTGGTGGAGCAAAACATCCACATTTCAAAAGCCTCGACATATCGATTCTCTGTCAGGGTGGTGTTGTGGGGAAAGAATTAGGGTTCACCCTATTGGTTGAAGCGCCAAACTCTCTGGTGTAGAATGTTATCTCTAAAAGAAAATCAGGGTCACCTGGCACCGGCCTGTGGAGTCTTGGAAACAACCTGCTAACCGGAGAACAGGAAAAGGGCTTTAGATCGAGTGCCCATGAGGGTGTCAGTCGACATAATGAATAGGGAGTAGTGATTCTGATGAAGTTCATCTCAGTTGCAAAACCTCTATTAGGATTCTGGTTTTGACATCCACGCCGATTAACTTTAAGTCCAAAAGCTCTGCCATGCACCTTATCTCTACGAAGGAGGAGGCATTCACTTCTGTTGGTGGTCCGGGAAAGAACACAACCAAGTGTTGAGGGAAGTGTCCAACCGACAGGCTTCCAGCAAATCCAAATTGTTAACATCATACTGCTGGGTAAAATACTCCCCCTTCCTCACCATGGTGATTCCCAAAGACTGTTAGTTATAATCAGAATCTGAACCAAAAAGTTGCTAGAGTTCTGTAGCGCAGCTCTGAGATAAAAAGCATGGTTCTGCCGGAGTCTGAATGAACTGGGGCCGGGTGTGCCAGTACGTTGTTGAGGCACTACCTCGGTCGAGGCTGACATGGATTCGGTTTGGCTTTAGAGAGGATGATAGAAACGGGGTCCTCCTCTGGCATCGGCAGCATCGGTGCAGGAGTAAATGATGCATGGACCGTGCGGATTTTGGTGCGTAATGGAAGTCAGCTCCAGTGTCAGAACAGAACCCGAGGCAGGCTCTGGAAGCACAGCTGGCTCTGAGGTCAGCCCCACCTGCGACATCCTGACTGGAGGCCTATGCGGATCCTCGGGTCCCAAAGGAGCACAAGAGGGAGCTGGAGGGCTGCTAAAATCTGCAACATGGCGTCTTTAAAGACCTCAATCTGTTGTGATGTCAGCAATATACAAATAAACACGTGGTGCCCTAGAATCAGTTGCGGAATCAGCTCTTTAGCAGGAGATGGAAACTTCTCGGAAAAGGTAAACCTCGATGACGACCTGTCACAAGAACATCCTTGAGAGCGGAAACAAGTCCGCACCCCTAACTTCAAACTGAACTTCAGGGGCTTCTTTGGCTGTATGGAGACATATAGTTTGGCTTTGCTTCCAGAATTGCCTTCAGGTTCATAAGGGTGCATTCCTTGCAGGACTTGGAGTCATGCACTGAACTCAAACACCAGAGGTGGACCTTGTGGGGATCTGTTTGCTACAGTCCTTACAATGCTTTAAACCCTGTATTTTTAGGAGAGGACATAGTTACCGCGTACATTGGAAAAAATAATTTTGAAGCAAAAAAATTGACAACTGATGAAGAAAAACTTGGCAGGTACCTGCGGCTATGAATGCGAATGTGCAGAAAGAAAGTAAGGGACCTCACCATGCAGGGGTGGTGCTTATATGAAGCTCTGTCATGACTTCTGGAGTGGAACGAAGTGAGAGCGAAAGTGCATGGTGCCACCCACTGGCGCACAGGAGCAATGGTGCTAAATATTCCGGATCCAGTCTGGCATCTGGGGATATTCTAAAGCTGAGGAATCTGGGGTTAGAAGTATCCATCAGATTCACTAGATTAAACAGCAAGCTAGAAGAATATAAAAACATTTTTCAATTGAGTAAAATAAGAAAATGAAGTCTCAAATCTGCTCTTAGTAAAGGGGGTGCCGTACAGCAGCAATTACCGAATAAATACATCTCACTCTGGTTTTATTGGCTATTATAAATTTAGGAATATGTAAACTAGGTTACCATTGGGAAATTGCCTGTGTAAACCTGGCTATAGAGATCAGCAAACCTTTCACAGTACAGTGAAATCACGCTCTCTCTCAATAGAAACACACTGGCCATCAAGGTCCAAAGTTCATAGGCTACCACTGCTTTTTTCCGTTTCTGATGTCAATAAATTATAAAATAAAAATGTGACAGCTGTTACGGTTCGTGTTTGTATTGGTTATGAAACCGCTGCACCCACGCTTTGGTCAAACATGACAGAAGGTGGAATCTGAGCTGGCAACACTAATCATGTATTTTTATGCAGATGATACATTGGTCTGTTTCTAGACGATCAATATCACTCCTGCTGAGGGATCTAAATACATTTTTGGACTTATTGGGCTCATGTATGAGCAGGCACAAATTTCAGCCCTTTCCTATGGGATAAAGGATGATGCTAGATGAAATGCAACTTCCAGATCCAAGACTCCTGTGGCAGACGAGGGAATTTCCATATGCACTCAAGTCCTACATATCATTTAGGACATGGGAGTATGTAGTGTTGTTCTTGAGCTCACTGCCACTCTCTGCGATCAGTTGTGCAGCCTTAACCAAAATGATGATGTTCTCCAGATGCATTTATGTACTGCATGTTTCTCTGTGCCTTTTCTAAAACTACATGGTTGAGGAACTGGATGGTTTGATGCCCTCCTTACAGAGGGCTGTAGTCCGCCCTAGAGTTTAATTTGGAACATAAAACAATCCTTCTGAGCAGGGCAGTTTTGACCTCCACGACTTTGGATCCCTACCATCTCGCCTCCGATACAGAAGGGTATCGTTAGCATGCACCCATGGTGGTGTCGAAATTAATTATCTTTCAATGCCCCCTGTGAAAGTCGGTCCCACTTTGTTGTACCAGACCTCCCAACTGTAACAAAAATGGGATTGGAGAAAGCATGGTGAGACGGATTCCTTATCTCTTGATGCACCACTGTAAGGCCCGCTTCATTTCTGAAAGTTGAACTGAAAGGTACATTGACAAGGTAGATGGAGGGACGATGCATAGCTAGGGGTCACCTGCTAGGATATACTCGATTTGTTAAATTTCAAGACTAAGAGACACAGTGTGGACTACAGAGGGCGTCATTTGTGATGTATTAAATACGGACTTTGCCAGCCCGACTGACTTTGGGAAAGCCCCTGAACTGGCTGCCTGACTCTTTACAGCAATTCTACCACAAACCAACGGGGGGAGGGGGTGCAGTTGCACCACAATAATGAGGATATCCTCAAAATAACCCTACACATTACAGAGACACAGGACCTGTGGGACACAGTTATATAAAAAGGAGTGGAAAAGAGAATTTGCCTATGTTAAAAAATGTACACAGTTTAACTTACTCCATACAACCTAACTCATACTGACACTTGCCAGAAATTTGGAGAGGAGTCTTCTGGATTTTTCACACAGTCTAGCCCTGCCCAAGTATCACAGATATTAGGAAGATGTCGTTTTCTAAGATATGTGACTCTATAAACCCTACTGCTTGAGGGATCCTCCAAACACTAACTACTGCACCCCAATTATGACAATGAGAGAATTATCATAACTGTGTCTCCTTCGCTCTTTTATTGGCACTTCATTACATAGTGAAACATTGGTAGCAACCTACGGGACCCAACTGATAATTTACAAGAATGGACAATGGTGCAGTAGCTCCACATGATACAACCCACAGTGACATAAACCTTGATGATGATGGCTCCCTTTTTTAGTCACACAACTGCACTTAAACCTGCTTTTGAACTTCTGCCTGAAGAACTAATCTTTCTACCTTCTCAATACCCACAATATTTATGGATATCGAAGAATGCCAAGTTGGTGGCTTGAGAGAAGCACATTACCTCCTATTTCAGTGTCTCTTAAATTGGAATATATATATATATATAAATATAAATATAAATATAAATATAAATATAAATATAAATATAAATATATAATATATATATATATATATATATATATATATATATATATATATATATATATATATAGCTTTATGGTCATTAACTCACAGCTCCAAAACTGGGAGCTGTTGAGTTAAATTAAGATCGCAACTCAGAAGTGTGTGGCCACCTTCTCTGGCCCCCTTCGTCTAGCCTTCTTCAAGCTAACATCTATCACAGGGCCAACCTTGGATCTTGATCATCACAGCTAAGGAACTTAATGGCCACTGGTATTCTGGTTGCTGACAGGTAATACTAGAGCTTGAGAGGGT
This sequence comes from Calotriton arnoldi, assembly GCA_963921515.1. NCBI lineage: Eukaryota > Metazoa > Chordata > Amphibia > Caudata > Salamandridae > Calotriton > Calotriton arnoldi. The sequence goes on along the minus strand of CAWUFW010002057.1, from coordinate 1,701,795 downwards.
TTGTATCTTGTTATGTTACTGGGGATTTATAGAGCGCACGTACACCAAATAGGTTCCTTGGCGCTAAAGTAACAGGATGCGGGATCTTGGCTACTCGCCATCCTCTAGAGGGAGCATCCCAATTGTCTCTCAACCCAAGGAAAGCTCTCTTGGGTGCCTTCAGTTCCTGCTCCAGACGCCAGCCTTTGTGGAGCACCCTCAAGTAGGGCCCAAAAAAGTGACACAGCCTTTAGCTTTAATCTCTTCCAATCCACTTCTTCACTTCTGGCCCGCACAACACACCTGCCCGCACATTAAAAACATAGCATATTCATGAAGGACCACTGTGGGTATTATAACACCAAGTTATCACATCCCTCTAATACACTCCACCAAGAAACATCCACATCATAGGTTCAAAATAAACTGAGGCATCTACTCCAAAAACTAATCAAGACTACCCCAAATCAAACTCAAACCCCCAAACAAATCATCCTGAAATTTATGTTAATAAATGCAAGGTCGGCCAAGATCAAACATTTGAAATTGCTTTCTTGATCACATTTCACTCCTTAGATCAGCTATTCATTACTGAAAGATGGTCTCCCTACCATCCTTTTGATATTTTGGTCCCCGATTTATGTTCTCTCACATAGTCAACCCCATAAAGAATGGAGCTGGGTTAGCCATCATCCACAAAAACAATCTGGGTTAGCCATCATCCACAAAAACAATCTGCCTTGTATCACTGCAGACTCCCCCTCACACACCTCTTTTGAACTTGTATCAATATCTATGAGACCAAACCAAATAAAAACCTTCTGCTTGCACAGCATTTAGAGCACATCATGATACAATTCCAAATTCCTAGAATACTTCAATGATCTCATAACCGTGATGCTAACACAACACAGCATAACATCTTCCTAGGCGACTTTAATATTCCCTGAAACATCAGTAGGAACTCAGTCTCATCCAAATAAAAAGAAATAGTCTCTCCACATGATATATCGCAGCTGATCTCACACCAAACACAAAACAAAGGCAACACCCCAGACCTCATAATCTCTCCCCCTAACATCAGGAATCATAAGTACCCATTCAAATTGGATTGGTTTGACCATCTTGCACTAACATTCTTCATCACAACACCAGTTCCTCTAAACAAGAGTCAAGCGAAAGCATCCAAAATCCTGAAAAGACCTCTAAAGAACATTACTGTGCAATAACTCTCTGAATAACAAAAAAACATATCAACAGCCTCACCCACTCACAATTCCACCGATGTTCACTAATATATCCAAGCCACATCAAACGCAATCGTCAAGCTAGCCCCCCCCAGCTCCAATCCCAAAATCCATCAAAGTAAAACTGAGAGCTCCATGGTACAACTCAGATCCAAATGCCACCAAGAGAACCAAAAAATAGAAATCTTTAAAAAACAATTGAAAATTGACAAAGACCTAATCTTCCACTTTAAGGTCAAATTCTTAAGGTCAAAAAACAGATATAAGAGGCTTTGAATTGACCCAGATCGCTATTGCAAATCAAATCATATTGCTCTAATCCAACCAAAGAAAAGAGTATACCAAGATTAGCCAAGATGCTAACAACATTGTAATCTTCTTCAATGAAAGATCACAACAATATCAAGTATACCCACTTAACTACATACCAGTACAGTAAAATACCAGTACAGGACACTACAAAATGGTCCTCATTTAACCAATAAGACTTGGAATCTATCCTAGTCATCTCAACTTCATCCACATCATCTTCTTATGTAGACAACCCCCACCCCAGCAAACCTGCTAAAACCTCACGCTGAAAAAGTCACCTTACTCTTCCTGAAGACCATCAACTTATCTCTTAAGGAAAGTGTATAAGCAAACATCTGCCCTCGAAGTTTGCTAGATCACCCCACTCTTGAAAAGACCTCATCAGGACTCCATTGCCTTTCAGAAGATGAGACCAGTATCCGCATTGTCTATGCTGGGAAAGGTTTTACAACAAGCATTTGCAATGCAATCGGTCTCGCCTTTGGGACCTTATATGTATTTAGCTATGCAGCACATTAGCCTGGGTGCTGAAACATCGACTGTTCTTTAACATGGAGGGAAAGTAAGCACCAAACTGCGTGACACGCCAGGTATGGGAACAAATGGAGAGAAATATTGCCTTTCAGCGGGAAATGGTATAGTCCAAAGCTCTGTTTTTAATATAAAATCAGGGCCTTCGGTGGTCATATCACTGAAAATACAAGATATGAAAAAATTATTATTGTCTACGGGTGCTTGTGGAAGACAATTTCTATGGACTGGAATCTAGAGAATGCTAAAGTGATTCTGGTATTTTACTGACCTCTGCTGGTCGTTTTCTATCAAGACAGTTAAATAGAGGCAGTTGAACAGAAAAAAAAGTCCCTAAGCGGAGGCAGACAAGTTCTAGGGCTGATCTCCAGAGCCCACAAAGTACATACACTTATAAGTATATACTAAAGTATGTATATATAAGAGGTCTCGAATGCTCGACCTAAAAAGCTGTAGCCAGTCAACTCCTCAATCATACCTCGAACAACAACCTCTTAAATGCCTGCCAATCTGAGCTCCACTGTAATGCTTTACAGAAACTGCCACCCTTCAATTTGTTGGTGATGTCCTATGGATGATGGATGAAGGAATAGCCCATGTGTTAGTGCTGCTCGACTTGTCAGTAGCAATAAACCACAGAACCCCCTACAAATACTTCTATCAAGAACGGAAGTAAAGGACACAGTCCTGCAATAGATCCAATCCTTGATCACTTCCGTATCATAGCCGGTGAAAATTGACACATTCAGATCACGTTCTCTCCCAGTTTTTTCCAGTGTACATCAAGGATATATCCTATGATCTCTTCTAATTGACCTCTACATGGAAAACCTTGGTACTATGCTTCACACGGAGAGAATTTCTATTCAATACACCAACTCCTCCCAAATGTACTTTATTAACTAGATTATCGAACCCTTCAGACATCTCCACTCTCAAACGGTTCATAGAAAACCTAACAAAATGGATGAGCACTTTGTCACTTAAACCTAACCACCTCTTCAACTGAATTCCTCCTGCTACACATGGAACACTCCTTCCCGAGTCCATCACTGGCTTCAGAACCAAACTGAGCTGGTTTCACACCAACACCAGTACTCTGCGCTAAATCTTTAGGATTCACTCTTAACCATAGCAGTTCCATGGCAAAACACATACCCAATCCAACTTCACTACTTCAGGCAAAATAAACACTCCATCCCTCCGAATATCTAAGAACCATGGCTCATGCCCCAGTATCATCTCATCTTGATTATGGCAATGACCTACTTGCAGACATCCAAAAGGCTATTCTCACCCCTCTCTGGAACATCCTATACATTGCTGCTCGCCTCGTGAGCGGTGCAAACAAATCTAGACACATCACTTAAATTCTGAAAGACCGCCATTGGTGGTCCTTAGATGCTGGAATTCACTTTAAAATTGTGTGCATCACCTATAAAGTCCTGCACCTAAAGCCACACACCTACATGAATAACAAACTCAGGCCTCCAGGGGTAAGAGAAATACCAGGAACCAAGTTCAAATGATTGTGGAAATTCTGAAACAAAAAAAAAAATCCAAGACTATGAACCAGGCCCTCTCATGTTGGCCACTAGACTTTGGAACAACCCGTTTGAAGACCGGAGGACCTTCTCCACTTCAGGTGGAAAATCACCTATACAGAGATTATCTATACTTTCTTGGTCTTGGACTCTTTTCTCTCTAAACCCATGCTGACCATGTTTTCCCCGTTAATCTACCTTCTTCGTTCAATGTACGGGTACCAGGTATTCTGTAAAGCACCCCACTGCCCATGCGGCCAGGTGCTTGCGATATAAATAAATAAGTAAATAAATAAGATTTGAATGAATGCTGTGTACTGTCCCACACCTCATTATACCTATCCACGATGTTGCTATTTTAAATCTGTTATTGGAAGTACGTTGGAGGCTGTGCTTTCGATGTTGTAGGATTTAGTTATACATTGTTTCTGCCAGGTGTAATAATCGACATGTTACACAGTCACCTGGCCTGATTTGTGTGCTCCAAACTCACCCACTCTGCCACTGTAGTGAATATACTGCAACCCGTTTTGTCATTGTTGGATCAATAAATATGTTTACAAAATAATAAATACATTTAAAATTCAGACTACGGTGACCTTCTAATCAAGACGGTTTCTCTACGATAAATGTTGTGAAGTACACAGACATCTCACCGTACCAATCATACCTCAATGAGTCAAATAGTAAGACGTTTCTAAAGAAATACAGAGCAATAGATCATCTGGTACAGGAGTGTGGAGATCATGCGTGCGAAACGTCTCTAAAAACATATGCACGAACACTAGGCTGAGAGGAGTCTCATTATCTTGGGTTTAACAGAAGGGTGCGCCCAAGTAGGAGTGCAAAGTTCAGGGAAGGAGCGGGATGGGCACTTCTGCTGTTAGAGTTGGCAGGGTTTGCACAGTCAGGCTTCAGCAGCGCACAGTAACATACACTTAAGAATCCCTTGTCTGCGTCCTCCCCTTACAGGTCTGCCGATAAGACACTGCAAAGTGATTGCTCCTTCTAAAGGACGCACTGTCTATGCATGCCTGTTACTAGCAATCGGAAAAGGTAATCATTAAAAGTAGGCATAATACACAAACACTGTAAACCGTTGTTTCCTTATCACCTTCTGCCGCTGCTATTACAAGCATTCTAATGTAATCCCGATCAATGCTCAAGTCGCAGTGTTCCAACTACACGCTTTGCTGATATGGGTTTCTTCATTTGTGGGATTTCTTACTTCCCTCGACAGGATGTTTTTATCTTTTCAGCCTAACGAACGTTGTTGCGTGCTTCAATTATCTCTGCACTGTCTGTTTATGGCTTTAAAATTGCTAAACTACCTTCCTTCTTCTAAAAATAGTTTTTTTTTTTTTTTTTTTAAATAACCACACCTTGCTCTTTGAGCAATATGCATTGCATCAGTTTGCTGGAGTCATCTATAACTAACAAGCATTGGCAAAGCCAATAGATCTCACATATGTGAGAACTATTGCCTTTGCCAAGGCCTTTTAACCATATTGTCTTGCAGCATGGCTAAAAGTTGGCGCAGCATGGCTAAAAGTTAGTGGTGTGTGGCAGAGAAGAGTTGCGTAACAGAGTGGCGTGATGTAGAGTGGAGTAGAGTGGTGGAGGGTGGAGTGACAGAGTGGAGAGGTATAGAGTAGAGTGGCATACAGTGGAGTAGAGTGCACAAGAGTGGAGTGGCGTAGAGTAGAGCGTTGTACAGTGGAGTGGGGCAGAGTGGTGTGGATTAAAGTGGAGTGGCGTCAAGTGACAGAGTGGCGTGGAGTGGCATGGCACAGAGTGCTGTGGAGCATCGTAGAGTTGAGAGGCGTGGAGTAGCGTAGGGTAGTACAGTTGGCGGTGTAAGTAACTAAAGCGTGAATAGAGACAGAAGATAGGGTGAAAACAACATAAATAAGAAGCATAATACATCTGAAAATGTAAAATTGCTGGAAAGACGTGCAATACATGCAGTGTACATGAATTGATTAATTGTAAAGCAATAAACCCAATGTAAAATATAAGTGCATTTTTCAAAGAAAGAAAACCCAATGTAAAATAAAAGCGCATCTTTTAAAAGCATTCTTCGAAATAAAAGCACAATTTTTTTTTAAAAGCATTTGTCAACCTTGTTTTTCAATTACAGAGCATAATTTCATGTGCCAGAGTGGTGTTTCAATATCACTAAAGCATTGACAGAGATGGCACGTAGAGTGAAAGCAACATAAATAAGAAGCTGTATGCCAGTGTTAAAAGTAGGAAAGCACATTGTTTGTCCAGGAATAATACCAAAACGCTTATAAAATTAAAAAAATATATATTGTGTTGGAAAAAGATGAGAAAGAATAAAGACTAGGAAGAACACATGTACCTGTCCATGCTCCAGGAAGGGGCGAACACAAGAAAGAAAGGGAATCCTACAACCAATGGTATGCTGTGGGCTTGTTGTAAGCCACTGTGGGCAGGTTGTAAGCCTTGCAGCACAGCACATGCACTGTGTAGGCGAGAACTGAAAACTGGGGTGGAAGGCAGGAAAAGAACAAGTTCATCCCGCGTTCCGCAGGTAATCTGAAAATTGGACACAATCTGTGTTCGATCCTGATTTCAGATCAGGTGCAAATTCTGCATGGAACAGTTGTTTCTTTCCCAGGCAAATCTCTCCAGGTACTACTTAGAGGAATCTGTATGCGGAAAACAGGTCGGGAATGTTAACTGCAAGCCATTTTGTACAAGCACAACCACATGTTATTCCTGAATCCAACCTGATTAGGAATGTAAAACCACCGGGAGTAATACTAAGGGGGCATGCATCAAAGAAATTTCCCTGTGATGTTTTATCCCCTGATCATTTCTGACACGTTCGACATGAGGCCCAAAAACGCAAAAAAGGTTTCACCAAAAGCACACATTTCAGAAACAGCTGATTCTAAGAACCTATGTCATACATCGTTAATATATACTTGCATGTACTTTAACACCAACTCTATAACTTAACACAGTCACTGCTTTTATAGTGACCTCCCCTAAATCCAACCTAAACTCCTACCCACAATCCTAATTTCAACCACCAGCCCCTACATGCCAAAGCAAAATGCTCAATGACAACATAAATATGGATACGTAAAAGGAAGATGATGTAATTCCTACGATGTAAGTACCTTCCGAACCTTGACTACAACACTCTTTTACTGGTCAATAACAATAAGTCCAAGTGGTTCCAATGTATGGCTAGATAAATAATTCCACTCACAACAAACAGCTTCATCATTCCTTCTTAGGTGCAAATGGCATTTAAGAGTCGTACTTTTACCAGTTCTCGATTTCACACAAGAGGAGAGCGAATGTTAATTTAGACATTTGAATCTTCATGGTCCAAAGATTTTTATTGGCATTTAAAAAATCATAAGATAGTTAGTTCAAGGATACATAGACCTTGCAACATACAGGATGCAAATTTGGGTCACTTTAGACAAGTTTGCTGCTCCTGAGGGGAAATGATAAACATTTGATTCTTCAAATCGTCAGCAAAATAGAAAAAGTTCAGGGTTTTTAGGTTTTCTAACAAACGTCAATCCATACTGGTTCCCATTACGATGTTGGTTGGTAAGCCTCCGACCGCTCGTCGGAGGCTTACCGACCGACATGGTAGGTTTACAGTCCGACCGCCCAATTATAATGTAGGCGGTCGGAGTGTAAACCAGCCAGTCTTTCAGACTGGCTTCCGACGGGCTCAAGGAACCCCTCGGCCAGTTGGAAACCTTTCATAATCCCATATGGACAGCGTTTCCACCGTCTGGATTATGATGTCGCTTTCCAACAGGCTTTTCATGTCGGGCTTTCGGACATAAAAAGCCTGTCGCAAAGCGATTTTGAGGGCCTCTATCCCTCAGTGGCCTCCGGTTGGGGACCGGGGGGGTGAAACCTATAGTGCCCTCCTGTTAATCCTTGCACCTTGTGGCAGGCACCATTAGGTGCCTGCCACACGGTGCAGGGATTAACAGAAGCTCCCATTTCTCCATGGGAGCTTGTGCTGCGGCCGGGTTCCGACCGCAGCATATGCTCCCATAGAAAAATGGGAGCTTGCGACTGCACCACGTGCGGTCGCGTTGTAATTGCAGTGTCGGGACCGCCGACCGGAGGTCGGTTATTTCCGAGACCGCAACGGTGTCCGCCTGACATCGTAATGATGCACATAGCATTTTAAGCAGCTTTGAGGTGCAGGGCTTTGTATTATCACGGCAATTCTAGTCACTCAATATTTTGCGCAGTTTCTCATACCACAAGTTTAAAATGCAATTAAAATGTTTTTTTTAATAACTAAAGAAAAAACAAATGAGGTAAAACTTCAATAACTTTGATAAGAATTTCTCATCAAGAATCTACACAAATTCAAAAGAACATAATTTAACATATAAAATTATCACGGTTTTAATAAGTCTTCTGAAAGAGCTCCAAAACCTTCTAGGATTCAGATTTAAAGCTTGACAAAAACTTAAGATGCGTTTGTCAGATCTTACAGGATGGACACAAGGACGACTAAAGAAAGGTCTAAACTAGGGTCTTTCCACCTGCAAAGATATAAGATGGCCTAACATTAAATTTTGACAATTGATTCAAAGTAAAAACATGTTGGCATTTATTTAAATATCATTGCGATGAAATACTTCACATTAAATTAACCACTTTATTATAAGTTGATCTAAGCAGGACTTTTGCCAATTCACAGTTTCTGCTCCATAACCCAAGACAAAACCCTGCCAACCCTATGAACTCGTTAAGTTCAAGGTCAATAACAGACAGAAGTTATCCACATAGAAAACAATGCAACGATACCCACTAGAAAGTATTTTTGCTATAATCAAACAGACGTAGTAATGACTGAGTTAAAGTAAGAAGTTGTGCCTGAGTCCGTTTCCAAGTGAAGTATTTTCTTAAAAGAAGTTCTTTCTGTGGGGCGAATAAGTGCAGAAGGGGTAAACACCTGACTGGAGTGGCTTTCTCTCTGCATTAATATGCAGAATGCCTTTTCGTAAGGGCATCATACAGGTAGAGGAGGCAGAGAAGAGGAGGCAGAGAAGAGGAAGCACATCGAGGAGGTGCACCTCCGAGACCATGCACCATCCAAGAGCTCTTCTCGTCTGCAGTTCTGATTATTGTCTCCACCTTCCCCAGTGTTCGGTTCACATTTCCATGCTTGGTACCTTGACTTGCTTTACCGTTCTGCCTCCCAATCTCTGTGCTTCATCCTGCTGTTTCCTCTTCTTATTGCTGCCTCTACACGTTGCTGCCTCATCTGTAGGTCACTCCACCTATTTGGTGAACAAATTGACCATTCCGATAGGTCACTTCCTGCCGCTCCTGGACACACCCAATGGTTAACTTTACAATTATCTATTCATATGGGTTGCTCCATGTAGCTCCTAGGACAATCGGACTGCTAACAGTTGGCTGAATTCATATGCTCATTCCTAATTGCCCGTTCTATTCCTAATTTCACATTCCTATCGGTTGCTCCCTACACCCCCTAAGTGGATGTTGCAGAGCAGTGGTTCTTAACCTTTTAACATCTGAGGACCCATCACTAAATCACTACTGGAAGCCAGGAGGCCAGGAACCCCCCCCCCCCCTATAACCCCCCTCCACCCCGAGTCATTTTTCTCCATACATCATTCTGAAACCCTCCATTTTTTGTTTCGCACCTCATTGCTTTCTCCTGCACTCTTTTCACTCCTGGACATAATTGCATCTCACGCACTTCACCACCTCCCCACACAGACAATACATCCATTCAAATGTAAACGCTTGGGATCTGTCAATATTTCAGCAGATTTATACCTCCTTCACACACTTTCATATAAAATCACAATTGGCACATGCCAGCATAGCTCTGTGCACACTGCAGGGAGGCCAAGGATTGGATGTTGAAGTACTCTGAAAACCTTAATGACCCACAGATAGGCAGTAGGCCGTTGGAGAAACTTGCACGGCCTTCAGCCTCAACGCCAAACCTTTTACTTATGGCCCGTTAGAAAGACCCGCCCACAACCTGAACACAAAGACACTCACAAACGACCCAGGCCACAACAAGCACAATATAATATTCAGTATGAAAAAAATTACAGGAAAACGACGTGCTGGAAAAAGCAAATAATCTTAGGGAAGTCAATGAAGTAAAACGTCAGAAATGTAAAGAGAGCTTTCTCACTGAGAGGAATTACTTCATATTGATTAAAGGTCCTGCTGACCTTTGGCCCCAGTTTCGCCAGATCTGCATTAACACTTACTTGATGAGAGGATGAAGGGTCACTGCAGGACACAGTCCATATGGAATACAAAAGTGCCTGCTTGCCCAGGCCCTGAGCAGCCAGTGTACGCGTCTCTCAGCCTCAAAACAGAACAAGGGAGTCACAGCTGTCCTGTGTGTGGGAGAAGCGTGGCCAGTACTGGAAGGGAGAACAAGGGGGTCAATTCGTTGCTGATTAAGAGACAGCAGAATGAGCTCCGAGCAAAGGAACATGCCCCTCGACTCGCCTCGGACTGCACAATCTGAGCGGACAAGTAAATGAAATGTGCACAGAGACAGCAAAACAATACTGATCACCGTGGCATACATATGGCTTAATGATGTTTGGCCTTATTAGTTCACTCCAGCCAACCCTGCACTGTCATTCACAATCCTTGTGTGATGTAAATGTACGCAGGAGCACTACAGGGACAATCCGAATGCCTTTGGTGGCTGGAGACAGCTTGGGATAGCGCTAGGCACTCTTTGCCCGTGGACCCCATGGGAATGAGTTGGTCTGTGGCCTAACACCCATTCCTTAATCCTGGCCCCTTTCGGTTATGGGTGGACTCCTCTGAGCATATATTATAGCTAGTTGCATAATGTGTTGATCCTCTGCCACACCAGTCTGGACTGGAGAGCATATATTATGGAAGACTGCACTTCCCAAAAGTAGCCCCCTTCACCTCTAACAATTTTTTCGGTAGGTATTCAACGTGGCTTGGACTGTAGGATACAGACGTTTTGTCACTTGCCTGCTAAAACAGCGCTGCAGAAGTAGCGAAATGCACCTGGGTAGGGTGGGGAGGAGAGAGGAGTGAAGGAGGTTCGGGTATTGGGTGGGGGGGATATTGGGGGGGGGCTGTCATCTGACAACTCTTCGCCCAAGTCAGTTTCCCATACACTTTTCAAGGCAAATAAGCCTACCCCTAGCATTTGCCTGAGAGACTGATAAATGTTGGAAATCATATCCCTTCCTCCTCAACATGTCTGCAAAATTTGTAACGTGTGGTCTGTTTCAGGCGCAGCGGGTGCTTGTTACCATGTAGCCAAGACTGCTCTGCAGACTGCTGCATGCCCTAAATACTGACTCGAAGGCAAACAGAACTACTCCCCGATTTCAGCATGGCCATAAGGAACCCCGAGCCAAAAACACAGCCCACCTTATCTACGCCAACTCATGCCCAAACACTTCAGGATGTCACTTTTTTTTAGTGACCAGAGAAGGAACTCAGGAGCGTATAGGCTCGTTTTCTGCAAATATCTTCACCAACAGTGACTGGCAGCTGCCATCAGTAGGTGGTTTCTGCTTGGACAACACCTTCTTCATAAGGAAAAAATAGCTATTGGCATGCCTCCCAAGGCAGTTAAGACACACCTCACTTCAGGAGAGCCCGATGGGCTTACCCAGCTCACCTTCCTAGAGTAGAGATGTAATGTAATTCAAACACAGGGACTCCCAAGTCAGCTTCTGCTAGTGCTACGTGCAGTTTGGTTAATGCTACCTTGAACCTCATTTCAATTCTCGAAAGAAACTCACAGGGAATAGTGCTGTGATTTTAGAAAAGTATTAAAGCATGCACAGTATCATCACCATCTTAATAAGGGCCACCCTTCCCAGCACAGTAACCTCACCAAAACTCAGCAGATGACAGTGAGGCTACAAATGCCCTCTGTAAGTTCCCAGTAATCACATCCTCTTGTGTTCTAAATACATTTCTAACAAGTTATTTGAAGGGGTAGGGATCAATTCTAGACCACAAGAGTGCTACGAGGTTTTCGAATGAGCGGTAATAAGCGTCAGCAGAAGTATGTAAGTCTTAGTGATATTCAGTTTGAGCCCTGAAACCGCTCCGAATTCCTCCAGCTTCCAAAATGCCCCAGGCCATCGTCAATATATAGTGAAACGATATAGGCTTAATTATGTATTATCAGCTCGTGCTGACATGCCTATCTTATGCATAAGGCATGCCAGAGGTTCCAAGGGAAAACAAGAGAGGAAATAAGGCTGTCCTGTCTCGCATAATTACTTGGAGATATCACTCTGCCTGTTGAGATAAAATATATATATATTTTTTTTTTCCCACACGAACACCGCCCGACTCTCCTCGCTCTCAGCGGTGCGGGTGCAGCAGCTCGCGCAGGCGGTCACACGACCATATGTTGCACCACGATGTCTCCACAGAAGAAACAAAAGGAGGCGCACTCCGGCTCGATATGTACGATTTAGTTTATTCCATCTCCAGGAAAATATATATATATATATCTATCTCTCTGAACTCCATGCCAAATCCCCTATACTCAACGACCTAGATCAAATATTGGCAAATAAGCGAACTGAATAATTCCTCCATGTCAACAGCGGCTACTCCAGCACATGTACACTCACTCTGCTGGTAAGGTGCCATCACCTATCCTATGTTTGACTATGCTCTTGTAACAAATGTAACTTGTAACCTGTAACTTCTCTGATCCTCTTGTAAAGCGCTCGGATACCTCCGGGTCTAGCCAGCGCTATATAAAACTCATTAAATAAATAAATCACATGGAACAACCTAAACGTTTTAAGAGGCCGTGCTCCTTCCCGGGACGAATCAGCTTTGTTCTGAACGTACCAGATAAATGAAAACCTTCTGCAGCCTATTTGCCAACACCGCACCAAATATCTTTTATGGTGTAAATATTTTTATTCATTATAACCAGTACCACATACACTCGCATAAATCCATAGGCCGGTGAGGTATAGAACAGGGTAGAGGTAGGTGGGGGGGGGGGGAAGCAAGGGAGAGGGGTGATCTCCACAACCAAGGAGATTGGTAAGGATGTAGCAAGCGGGAGTTAGGAACTGTGAGAGAAGGTTAATCTACGACGCTCAAGCTACTTAGCTGGGAAGTAGGGGTCTCCTGGTTGGGCAATACAAAGCGTCGAGTTCAGGCTGGATCTTTTACATCTTGGTGGGCGAGAACGGGCTCGTTTGTGTGAGTCTGAGGACCCAGAGATTGGTCATGCAAGAGCATTCGCGGAAGTCTTGTGAAAGAAAATAGTGGCATAAGCCCCACATTTTATCAAAGTGTGGCAGTTTGTTATCAATGGACGCAGCAAGTTTTTCTTGCCAATTATGTTCCAAAGTTGATGCAGCCAGTCCACATGCACGGGCAAGGAACTTGTGCCCCACTTGGAGGGGATACCTTGCTGGGCTGCACAACGTGCAATAGTAATTGCTTTGCCTTTATGGGAGTGGAGTGAATAGGTTAGTATATTGGGAAGTCACAGCACAGTGTAGCTGGGAAAGGTGGGAACATCAGTTTCGATAATCTCATTAACATCCCTCAGGACCTCATCCCAGTATTGGTTAAGTTTGGGGCAATGCCAGAGAAGGTGTATCAGGGTGCCTATGTGGCCGCAGTCGCCCCAGCAGTCCTCTCTGCTGCCGGGCCTCCGTTTTGCCACCCTCGCGGGGGTATAGTTCCAATAGTGCGTTATTTTCAGCAAAACCTCAGTGCCCACAGCCCAGGAGGACGACATCTTGTGGAGAATATCAGTACATTAATTGAGAGTAAAATGTAGTTCCAATTCCTCCTCCCATCATGATTGTGCTAGTGATTTGGTACTGTCCATCAACTTGTATATGGCTAAGAGCAAGGCTTTGTCTCCAGTGTTCGTGATGAGCCACTTTTTTAACTTTCTTAATGCTCTACTGGCTGCAGCTAGGACCTGGCATAGAAGGATCTAGTGCTTAACAGCTGTGTAGCGCCAAATCTCCTCAGCAGGGAGCCAGTAGTTGGCCTGTACCTGTTGAAACTTCAAGAGGCCTGTGAGGTTAAAAAGTTCTCCAATTCTTTTGCATTGCGCAGCTTGCCCAACGTGTTGGGTGGAGCCTGTCTTAGTCGGTGGGAATTCAGGTTTACCCAGGATGGTGGGGTAAGGGGAAAGGTAGGTGTTGAATGACCTTTGGAGACTATGACCCTGTCCCATGCTTCTACCGTGTCCCTTTCAATGGGTGAGATGTACATTCCGGGGAACGGTGTCGCTTGAGGAGCCGGGGAACTTTTCATACGTGTATCCCGGTGATGCCCTGATCTATAAAGCACCAAAGTGTGTGGATGGTTCCATTCCACCATGTAGCAAAGCTGGGCTGCTGGGTAGTAATGAGTAAGGTGCAGGGCGCCAAAATCGCCTTCAGCCACCAACAGGTTTGCCCTTTTCAAGATCATGCACGGTTTCTTGCCCACCCCAGGTATATACCTCCAACAAGTGTTGTAGCTTACCAAGCAGGAGCAGGGGAAGCTGTAGGGGAAATATTTGCATTAAATACGGTATTTTGGGAAGCAGAGTCATTTTCACTGCAGCTATCCTGCCTAGCCACGAAAGGCTTCCCCCCCTTCCATGTTTGTAAATCTAGTTGGGCTGTGGCTAATAGGTCAGTATTGCTGGACTTGGCCATCTTGTCTGGGCAGGAGAAGATTTTGAGGCCAAGGTAGGACACCCAATGTTTCGGGCTGGGGAACTGTTGCTACAGGCAGAGCTTGTCATTGTGCTGTACCGTGAGGTTAAGGGCCTCATATTTCTGGATGTTTACCTTGAAGCTCGACATGGAGCCAAACTGCTCAAGTTCACCTTAAAGGGCCAGCAGGGAGGTGGAGGGTTGGGTAAGAGCTAGCATGACGTTGTCAGAGTACAATGCTATCTTATGTTCCTGGCTGTTCAGAGGGATGCCCTTGAGTCGCCCATTTCTCCGGACTCGCTTTATCTATAAGATGAAGTAACCATTTGGTATCCTCACTCCGGGATGAAGCCCTCCAGGTCTGGATCTAGAAGACCTTGCATTTATAGGTAAAGGCGGGTGGGCCAGGATACCCGTGAAGATTTTAGCATCCACATTAAGGAGGATGGTGGGGCAGTATGACAAGCATTTCATGGGATCCTTCCCTGGTTTGGTTATAAGGGTAATCATCGCTTCCTTCACTTAATCAGCGAGGGTGCCCATGTCACCAATGTGGTTATAGAGGTGAGCGAGAATGGGGGCCAGCTGGACGCCAAAGGTTTTGAAAAACTAGGCGTAAATCCATCTAAACCGGGCACTTGACCGGTCTGTAGGCGGTTTATAGTAGCGAGAAATTCAACTGGGGGGGATATCCGCCTCCAATAAAAGTGCCTCTGAGGATGGCAGACGTGAAATATAAGTATCATCAGCATACACAGTGATCTCAGAAGTGGTAGTGGGATTGGAGGTGTAGAGGTCTGCATAGAAACGTTCAAATGCGTGTGCAATGTCCTTATCTGTGTAGACCTTACTTCCCTCTTCTGGGTGAATTTCTGTTATTCTAGTCTTGTGGGTCAGGACCTGCAATTTGTGGACAAGAAGTCAGCCCGCTTTGTTGTCCTCCCCCCACGTAATATTTTTATTTCATGCGGAGAAGGGCATACTCTGCCCATTGCATATCTGGCTAGGGTCAGCTGTCATCACACCCTATGGGCGCTAGACTGCTTGTGGACTCTCTCGAGATCTCATATTCAGTCTTCCAGGGAGGCACGATTCTCCCTTCACAATTTATTGAGACGGGACGAGATAACTATGAACGTGCCTCTAAGAGATGCTTTCAATGCATCCCGTAATAGGGAGAGGGGGATACTGCTGTCACAGAGGAAGTGTTGGATCGCCTCCTTAATCTCATTTACGGTGGCATTGTATATTAGGAGTTTATTGTTAAGGCACCAGGTCCAGCAAGGTGCTGTCAGTCCCCAGATCTGAAAGGAGACAGTGATGGGGGAATGGCCGGAGAGAGCCGAGAAACCTGTTTCCGTTTGCACATTGGCCACCAAAATATAGAGCGAGGCCAGAAAGTAGTCTATACGGGCATATGTCGATGTGCCACTGAGAAAAAGGTGCATGTCCTATCAGCAGGGTGTAGCGACTACCAGACGTCAATTAGTCCAGTTTCAGTTAGTCAGGGCAGCCCTTCTGGTGTAAAAGCCCAAGTTTGTCCCACTCTTTGGGTCGATCTGAACAGGTTGGTATGGAGTACAAGGATAAAATCTACCACTATTACAAGTTCGGCATCAATGGATGTGGTAACTAGGCCTAAATTGCTGTTGATGGTCGATCAGTGCGTATAGTGTGGCAAGCCTTAAAGTGTAGGAATGTACGGAGATATGTCATGAGAGGAGTCTTCCTCTTGTCTCTGCCTGTGTTTGGGTGACATTTCCCTGGTACTTAGTAGCTAGCAGGATCGCCCACACCCACTTTCTTGCCTGGTCCTGAGGAGCAGTGTTGGCTGCCAAACCAGCAGGATTTCTGCTGCCCCAATCCTTCTTCAGAAGGTGCATCTCCTGTAGGAGGCAAATATCACATTCAGAGGTGCAGAGCAGGGACAAAAGCACAAGGCACTTCGTGGGTGCGTTAAGGCCATGGACATTAAGAATAAGTACTCTAATCATATCCCTTGTGGCATATGGAGATTGGCCTATGGAGAGTGTGGAGGGGGTCATCAGCCTGCTGTGTGCCCTAGCCCTGTTTAGTGGCATATCGGTCAGGATATCGGATAGTCCAGGCACAGGAGGGTAGGGGAACCAAACTACTGGAGGGGGGAGGGAGGTCTGTTGTGTCAGTGATTCTCGTGATAGGGTGGGCCGGGTCTCTTCCTCCGGAGTGCTGGTCAAGCCCAAGACTGCCCTGGCTTTAGCCATAGTACGGATCAATCGTGTTTAGTTGTCCCACACAAAGGTCAGGCGGAATGGGTGGCCACACTTGTATTTAATACCTTTGTCACGGAGGAGCGTAGTGGCAGGTTTGAGCAGGTGGCGCAGCTGGAGCGTGATCGGAGATAAGTCTTGGTATAGCCAGATTTTTGTGCCCTCCAATAGGTTTGGACAGTGGTCGAGTGCTGCCCCCATGATGGCTTCTT